>CM046666.1:149408046-150120546 GCA_025594165.1 Tamias sibiricus | reverse complement strand
AGGAGGGTCCCATCTAAGACGTGCCCCCACCCTGTGGCTACCAGACCCCCCTCCTGTGGGGCTGCTGCAGCCCACCTCGGGGGAGAAGCCTGTCGGCCCTTGAACCTGCAGTCCTCCCCGCACGGGGTCCGTTCTTGGGTTGCTTTATCCTAGTACCACCCTTAGATCTGGGGCCTCCAGTAGCCCCCGTGGACCATACGGCAAAAGACACGGCCCCCCAAGAGCGGCTGTCACAGGCCATGTGCAGCTTCCTGCTTCCTGGCTGAGGGTCAGCTAAACCATCCCAGCTGACAGGGGGGTGGAGAAGGTGGTGAGGGATTGGAGATGCCCATCTGGGTGGACGGGGGCTGGAGAAGGTGGCCAGGGATTGGAGATGCCCATCTAGGTGGACAGGGGGGTGGAGAAGGTGGCCAGGGAAGGTGGAGGGATTGAGATGCCATCTGGGTGGACAGGGGGGTGGTGAGAAGGTGGTGAGGGATTGGAGATGCCCATCTGGGTGGACAGGGGGTGGAGAAGGTGGTGAGGACTTGGAGATTCCCATCTGGGTGGACAGGGGGTGGAGAAGGTGGCCCCATCTGGGTGGACGGGGGTGGAGAGGGATTGGAGATGCCCATCTGGGTGGACAGGGGGTGGAGAAGGTGGTGAGGACTTGGAGATGCCCATCTGGGTGGACGGGGGGTGGAGAAGGTGGTGAGGGATTGGAGATGCCATCTGGGTGGACAGGGGGTGGAAAAGGTGGTGAGGACTTGGAGATGCCCATCTGGGTGGACGGGGGGGGTGGAGAAAGTGGTGAGGGATTGGAGATGCCCATCTGGGTGGACAGGGGGCTGGAGAAGGTGGCAAGGACTTAGAGAGGCTCTTCTGGGTGGCCTCCAGGACCAACCACCTTCACGCCTCAGACTCCATCCAGAGAAACAGCCACGGCATTCAAAAATATGGCAAAAATTAGAAAAAATGCAAACAAATCCACAGAGGTTTGGTTTTAAAAAATGGTAGAAACATGCAAGGAAGCTGTTTAAGAGAACACAATAGACCCACAGGGGCCCACGTGGAAAGAAAAGAGCAGCAGCGCCTACGTCTGCCCGACCTGTCCTCCGGAGAGCTCTCTTGCTGCCCTCATGCTGCGCAGCCAAAGGAACAACCAGGAAGGATGCCCAGGCACTCTGAGGACCCTGCGCGCAGAGCGCAGTGGGCAGGGGGAGTGGGCAGCGCTGTCCCTGGGCATCCTCTGCTTCTCTGCTGTCTAGTCTTAGCATTACACCAAACCCATTTTGCAGATAGAAAAATGTAGTGCAGAGATTTCACTGTCAAGTCCCGGGTGAGGTTTGCACCTGCTGTGGCTTGTGCTGAGGGGGGTTGGCGGGGCCGCTGCGGCCTGCTGCGTGTCCACCCGACTCTCAGGACCGGGGTCACTCACAGCTGAACACTGCACTCCCTCCTCGCTCTGTCTTTCGTTTTGTGGCGCACAGGCCCCTGTGGGACGCGCCTCCCTGCTTGCTTCTTCAGCAGTAGCACTGGGAGATCCCGCGCGGCTTGACCCATCGCAGTGTGTGTGTGTGTGTGTGTGTGTGTGTGTGTGTGTGTGTGCGCGCGCGTGCAGGAGCCCTAATTAAGGAGGTAGCTAAGATTGCGGTTAGCTGTGAGCCATAAGCATTACCACCTTCCATGGTCTCGTGAGACTTGGCCCGGGACATTGCGGATCGGGTCGGCGCCATTTGCATGATCTCGCGAGACTTGGCCCCGGGGATTATGGGTCGTCGACAGTGCCATCTTGTGGTTGTTGGAGGAGCGTGGACGGAGTGTGGGGGTGTTGTTGGAGCTGGAGAGAGAAGCTGACAGAATAAAGATCCTGCTTGTTTCCAGTCTGCCTCTGAACTTATTCCCGCGGCTTTGCTGCTCCAAGAAGCCATCGCTTCAGGCGGCGACATGTGCGCGCACGTGTGTGCATGTGTGCGTGTGTGTGTGCGTGTGTGTGTGTGAGAGTTTATTTTAACGATAGAAGCAACTGAGGGCTAAGGTGGGCAGCTTCTCTCAGCCTCTGCCATCCGCACTTGGCACCACGGCACCGGATGGACAAAGAGCAGGAGATCACCACCTGGTGAGGTCAGAGGCCACCACGTGAGGCCCAGGGACGTTCACGCTGCCCCTCATGGCCATGCTGTGTGGCCACCCTGAGGCGCCCAGCGTGTCCCTCTCCCAGCAGTGGCCTCTGCCTGCAGCAGCAGCGCCTGCTCCAGCCCGTCCCTCCCTGGCACTGGGCACCCCTGCTTCTCCCCAAGCCACAGGCGGCTGATGGGGGCAGGAAACGCCCTAAAGCAAGGCTGGCCGCTGAGAGCAGCGAGTTTTCAACAGGTTGGACGGAAGCACTGTGTGGTTCCTCTGCCCCCGAGTCTGGGGAGGCCGAGGGAGCAGGCTCCGGGCTCCTCTAGGGCTACGCCCACCCGCACCCATCACGGGAACCGAGGACGGAGGTCGGTGTGAAGCTTTGCGGCTCTTTCCAGGCCCAACTGCCCCGGGTCGCTACCCAATCTGATGCCCACGCACCACCGTAAGATAAGGGCTGCTTTCCCTTCCAGATGAGGAACGGGAGACACAGGAGAGGAGGAGGCTGCCCCGGCCATGCTGGGGCTGAGACTGCACCCCACCTGCCCACTCGTGCAGACCAGAGGCCCGCCCCCAGGGCCCTGGGCCATTCCAGTGGGCGACAGGCTGGTCAGCAGTTGAGGTGGGAGCGAGTCAGATCACACCTGCTCCGCCAGAGACCCTGCGTCAGCGTCTGACGGGCTCAGCCAGAGCCTCTGGGGGAAAAAAAAGCCAGGTGGTCACGCAGGGGGCCGGCAAAGCCACCAGGAGGGAGGCAGGCAAGGGCGGGGAGAACCCACCTGTCGGTCGGGAACAGACCTCCCCTGGCCAGGCTCCCCTGGGGGGCGCACGGCTCCTCTGGGGCGGGAGCTCAGCACCCCTCCTGCTTTCCCACTCCTGCCTGAGTGACAGGCAAGGCCACGTCCGTGCTCCTCCTCTGGGCATCGTGGGGGAGGGGTCCAGCCCCCAGCCTGCCCCGTGTGATGGTTGGACTGCCAGGCAGATCCACCTGTGGCCTGCTGTGTGGGCCAGTCACCTCTGCAAGCTGCCCTGAGTCCCACTTGTGATGCTGGAAGCCCTGTGTGTGCCGTCTCCATTCCCAAGGCCGGTGGGCTACCAGGTCCTACACCGTGGGGACCACGGGGCCCCTGCGTGTCAAGAGTCTCTGTGTGGGGGACTGGGGATGTGGCTCAGCGGTAGAGCGCTCACCTAGCCCGTGCGCGACCCGGGTTCGATCCTCAGCACCACGTAAAAATAAACGCATTGTGTACGACTAAAGCAAATAAATAAATATTTTAAAAATTGTTTAAAAAAAAAAAAGCGTCTCTGTGTGGCTCCTTTCTCTTCCGCTCCAGCTAGAGCCAGGCGAGGAAGCGTGGGGACGGGCCTGATTCCAGTGGGAGCCCCCTGCCTCCTGCTGACAGGACCCTGGTAGGCTCAGATGCAGTCTGTCCTCTGGCGTCCCCTCAGCCACAGGCTGCATCTGGCCCGTCAGAGCGGGCGGCTCCCAGCCTCGGCAGGCCAGGCTGGAACGCTGGCGTGGGCGTTCCTGGCGAGCTCCACTGTGGTGGGGCCCTGGTGGGCAACTCCCAGGGCCAGCCCCTCCTCGGGGAAGGGTGACCCACCGTGTCCCGGGCTGGGCCTTGCGTCCTCCGGCAGCTGGGAGGCCAGGCGGGGCCCAAGCCCCCACCTCAGGCCCGGCCCTCGGCCATTGTTGAGGGCTGATTCACCTCCGCGGGCCACACCTGCCCTGCACTTCCCGTTTCCTGGTGTGTGAGGTGACATTTCCTCTTATTTTGCAGCCAGCTTGAGTCAGAGTTTCTGTCTCGCAGCCGAGGGCAACACCTATTTCCTCTCAGCAAGGCACAGATCTAGAACCAAGAAGGCAAGCCTGGGGCTCCGAGCGGCCTGCCTCCCTGGGCGCCTGCGGAGGAAGCCCGGGGCCAGGGTGCTCAGGCCTTCCAGAGCCGCACCACCAGGAACTGGAAACCAGGGGCTGTTTGCCACGTTCTGCCGAAGAGCCACACGCACACACACACACACACACACACACACACACACACACGGAGATGCCTTGTTTCAAGCCCGTGTGCAAGTCTGCGTTTCTATGCCCCGGGACATGGAGATCAGGATTTTCCAATGAAGACATTCAAATCAGGATCTTTGAATAGTGACACAGATGTGCCCTGCCTAGCCTCTGAATGTCCCCCATCAGCATAGGTCAGGGTACCGCCAAAATATCATAAGAATCAAGAAAAAAATATACGCAAAAAAATATGAATGAAGATGTTCTCTGCTTTGCAGCACCACACGGAGGATAAAATGGCACAGCACACAGAGCCTGAGAAGGAGAAAATCCGTGGGTCTCAAATCTCAAACCCAGCCAGATCTTCACGTGTAAGACAGGCTGCACCCTTAAAGTCACACTGTTGCCCTCTCATCAATGAAGGGAACTTTTGTCAAATGTTGCCAAAAGCTCAGTCCTTGTCCCTGATGCCAATCCAACAACAAGGACACAGTTTTGAGAAAAAGGAAAAAGAAGGTTTATTGCTTTGCTAGCAAAGGAGAAGCACAGGGGACTCCTGTCCCAGAGGCCGAGATTCTGCCCATCAGCAGGAACAGGGGGCTCTGAAAGAGGTGATTCAAAGGCTACATTCCATGTATTCTCTGTCAGAGTTGTTGAGTCACTGTTAATTTGGGAGATAGTTCTTTCTGAGATCTTCTGGTGCCATCCCAAAGTCTGGATGACTTGGTTCTTAACAGTGGGTGTGTCTCAGGGACAGATAACTCTGCCTAGGATGGGGAAGAAAGGTAATGAATGCTGTTTCCCTGAGATTAGGGAGGAGCAGGGAGAGGAGAGGAAGAGAAACAAGTCCTTTTAAAAATGCATCCTGGTAGCCGGGCGCGGTGGCGCACGCCTGTAATCCCAGCACTTTGGGAGGCTGAGGCTGGAGGATCGCGAGTTCAAAGCCAGCCTCAGCAATGGCGAGGCACTTAGCAACTCAGTGAGACCCTGTCTCTAAATAAAATACAAAAAAGGGCTGGGGATGTGACCCAGTGGTCAAGTGCCCCTGAGTTCAATCCCCGGTACCACAAAAAAAAAAAAAAAAAAAAAAAATGCATCCTGGTGGCAAAGCAGCTAGGGCTGGATTCAAAGCAAGAAGTGGACCCTACTACAAAAGCAAAAAGAATCCCGCAAATGTGCAGAACTCACTAAGTGTGGACTTCCTGGGCCATCTCACTTGAAAATGCATTCAGCTGATGGAGGCGAAAGCACAACTTAGCTGGAGAATGTGCAGGGGCTCCACAAAATTGCTGACCCAAGGGGCTGGAGAACATCCCAGGTCCAGTTACAGCACCAAGTTCCAATGAAATCTACAAACTACGTCACGAGGGCGAGAGGACTGTGAAAGAGCAAGCAGGAAATACAATCACAGACTTCTTTCTTAAAAACCCAAAATGTGTCCATCTTGTAGGATAGCTCAACAATCTCAGTTAAATGGTGATTTCGAAAAGCTTAAATGTGTGCTACAGCATAACATAAAACAGGATAACAGGACGTGTGCTCTCGTAAAACACCAGCAAGGGTGGCAAGAGAAAGAAGCACAGGTCGTTCACAAATGGCCCCATTAAGAGGGAGAAAGATGGGCGCACTGGAAACCCAGCCCCCGGGTGGGGAACGTGTTTCTCTTGGTGATCACAGTGCTCCATCAAACTGGAGGAATTCTAAGCAGGGATCTAGGATAGAGAGAGAAAAATCCTGAGACGTAAAGGAAACGCACACAAGCCACTGAGATGCAGAAAGCACGGTTGTAAATCTCGAGCAACGCGGCCTTGGCCTGTGCCCTTGTAAAATGAGGGAACTACGCAAGCGCGGGGAAGAGCGGGAACTCCCGCAGCTCCACCTGCGCCTCCTCCAGCCCCCCAGATACGGCCTTCTATAGATAGCGGGCCCAGCTCAGGGCAGGGCTGCGGCTCACTCAGGAGAGACCGCCGCGCCCGTGAACGTGCTTCTACCCTCCTAGACAAAGCTCCGTCTGTGCCTTTGGCTCGTGCTGACGTTTCTTTCCATCAGGCATGCCAAGAGCCCCTCTGGTCCTGAGTTGAGTCCCCCTCTGCTCGGGAACTCCTCAGACCCCTCGGGAGACACGTCTTTTCTTGTGACAGTTTTGCTGTACCATAATTTTAACCATATTTTTCTTGCCTTACATAGTTAATTTTCTAGATTGAAACAAGTTTCAACTTAAAAACCTCGTGTATCCTTTCTGTTATGTACAAACAACCCCTGATATGCGTGAAAACCCAAGTGCTCAGCACACACTGACCCACATTAGTCTTCAGTACATCCTGGTGTCCCTCAACAAGCACTTGAGAGAGACTCCTGGAAAGCTTAACTCCTTTCCTTTCTGTTTGTGAAGAACCAAAACTAGGGCAGGGCTGTAGCTCAGGGGTAGAGCACTAGTCTAGCATGTGTGAGGCATTGGGTTCAATCCTCAGCACCACATAAAAATCAATCAATCAATCAAATAAAGGTATTGGGTCCATCTACAACTAAAAATTAAAAAAAAAAAAAAAATAGCTAGCACAATGGCTTAGCAACCTTGTATCTCTTGAAACGTAAAAGTCCGCACCATGCTCACCCATTGAGAGGGCTCGGAGAGCAGTGGTGCACATGGTAATCCCAGCTGCTCCAGGGACAGGAGGATACAAGCTCAAGGCCATCTCGGAAACTTAGACGTTGTCTCAAAATAAAAAAGAAAAAGAAAAAGGGACTGGGGATGTAGTTCAGTGGTAGAGTGTCCTGGGTTCAGTCCTCAGTACTGAAAACTAAAAAAATAAAGAAGAAAAAGGCTTACACACTAAAAAATGTGCAGAGACATAACTAGGACAAAAAGATTCTCATTCTGTCTCCCTGTATTGCCTGCTAGAACCCCCAGCAGCCCCCCCCCCAGAAGGCACCGGTCCAGGCCGCCCCCCAGCAGGCACTGGTCAAGACCCCCCCCCCCCCAGCATGCACTGGTCCAGGCCCCGCCCCAGCAGGCACTGGTCAAGACCCCCCCAGCAGGCACTGGTCAAGACCCCCCCCCTAGCAGGCACTGGTCTAGGCCCCGCCCCAGCAGGCACTGGTCAAGACCCCCCCAGCAGGCACTGGTCAAGACCCCCCCCTAGCAGGCACTGGTCTAGGCCCTGCCCCAGCAGGCACTGGTCAAGGCCCCCCCCAGCAGGCACTGGTCAAGACCCCCCCAGCAGGCTCTGGTCAAGGCCCCACCCCAGCAGGCTCTGGTCCAGGCCCCCCCCAGCAGGCACTGGTCAGGACTGCAGGAACCTGACCTCTCCAGTGCAGGGCACCAGGCGGCCAGGGCAAAGGGCCGAGTTCGGCCCCCCCTGAATCCGGGGACCAAGCAGGTGGTATCAGGCGGGGATGTGCGTGGCTTGTGGAGGGCTGAGCCTCCTCTCCCAGCCTTCACACTGGGCCTGGCCTCTGCAGTGACAGTTAGGCCTGCAGCTCCCCTGCCCATGACCCAGGGTGACAGATCCTCTCTTTCTGCATACTCTGCAGTCTGGTTTTGGTCCTGGGTGTGTTTACATTTGGTGGCCACTGCTTCTGCCACAATTCTCCACACTGTCCCTGGATCTTTCCCAGGGATGAGTGTCTCCCTCCCAGCCTGGGGTTCCGGAAGACCCTCCTGAGACTCCCACAGTGCCTCCTGGGAGGTGACAGCCACAGCAGTCTCTCCCAGAGCCCACCTCGGGCACCCAGCCAGGGTCCTACTGCCCCTGCCCACTGGAGCCAGAGTTCCTGGAAGTACTGCCAAAACCCCGCACAGAGACAACTCCAAGCCCCCATTCCCTGCTCTCACAGGGAGACCCCAGGAAGCTTGAGAAGCCCCTGGAGGAGAGAGAAGGCCCCCCTCCCTTCCCCGGTCCAGTGCCCTCTCTGGTGCCCTCTGCCTCCTCACCGTCTGTCCCTCCACAGCAGCTCTGCTGCCAGCTCTCAGCCGTCCCAGGAGGAAGACCCCGGCCACAGTGTCCTCTGACCACAGACAGCGCAGGCCAGGACCCACAGCCGTTCGCTGCTTCACCTGTGGCCTTCTCTCTTCGACACTTTGCTTTAAGCAGCGTGGGGTCACGCACACCCCAAGACCTTCAGGGAGGGCAGCGCACCCTTTCCTGACCCAGTGCTCCAAGGGTCTCCACGGGCCCACAGTGACGAGGGACAGAGCTCAGGGGGGGCCGACCAGTGGCAGTGAGGAGCGCGGCACCAACAGGCACGCGTGGGCGCGGGCTAGTGAGGCAGCAGCCCCAGCGAGCAGCAGCAGCCCAGCCTCACCAACAGGCACGCGTGGGCGCGGGCTAGGAGGCAGCAGCCCCAGCGAGCAGCAGCCCAGCCTCGCCAACAGGCACGCGTGGGCGCGGGCTAGGAGGCAGCAGCCCCAGCGAGCAGCAGCCCAGCCTCGCCAACAGGCACGCGTGGGCGCGGGCTAGGAGGCAGCAGCCCCAGCCTCACCAACAGGCACGCGTGTCAGGACTGCACTCTCACAGCTGCCAGGGGCAGGGTGAGCTCCGGGGCTGGCCCAGATGTCCTCAGGAAGCCAGGCCTCCTGGCAGAGGGTGGCCTTAGCCATCCCTATGTCATGTCCACACAAGGCAGTGTCCAGTGGAAGAGGACTTGAGGAGTGGCCCCTTCCCAGGCCCCACCCAGAACATTTCTCCCTGGGCCTCAATGGCACAGATGGACCAGGGGTCGCCCTGTCTCCGTGCCTGGAGAGGAGTGGGGCTTCTGTGCCTGGCTGACACAGGCTCAGAGTGGGCGTTCCATGCAGTGTCCCCCACAGCATGTAAATGCCATTCAACTGCAGTGAAGTGGGACCGGTTCCTGCCACAGGCTGGGGGGACATTCCTGGTGATGGAGCCGGTAATGACGGTGAGACAAGGCGCCCCATGCAGCTGCCCCCAGGCTTCCTAGGAAGCAATGGTGCCTGGGCACGGACCCCACAGCCCTGCAGTCCAGTCCACACACCCAGAGGCAGAGCCCTTCTGTGCGTGTGGACGGTGGCAGCGCGGGCGAATCTGTCTGCTGAGCCTCGGGAAGAGAGAGGCTGGTGGTGCAGTGTGAAGTGGGGACCACGCGTAGGACAAGGCTGTGGTTTCTGGGGCACGTAGGAAAGCAGAGCCGGGGACCTACGTCGGGGACAGTTTCCCTCGGCAGCCAGGCCTCAGAGTGACTCTGTCCACTTGGTACGTTTTTACGCTCTGTAGACTTGAAGGTGTCTCTCTCTTCAATGAGATTGTCGCCAGACGCCACTGCTCTCATGGGGTTATCTGTTGCAGATTGATAACCACAGGAAACAGCCACAAAACCTCAGTGACGTGTCACAACCGCGGCTGGCTTTTCTCCCAGGCGCCGTCTGTGCTCTCCTGTGCCTGGGGCCTGGTAAATACGCATGTCTGTGCGGGTCTGCAGGGTGCTGCCCAGCCTCCCCGCGGTGGGTCACCTGCAGACGGCCCACTCTCGGTGTGCGCAACTGCTGGGCAGGGCTCTGTGTTAAGGTGCAGCAGCGCCGGCCTCGCGGGCCTCTGCTGGGAACTGCTGCCAGCACCTGCCCAAGCCCGTCAGAGGCAGCTGGGACTCCAGCGAGGGACAGGGACCCTTCTGATGCCCAAAGCCCCAGGCTCAGCCAACGAGGGATCACACACGGCCCCAGCAGGGGCTCTCGCCACAGCCCAGCGGTCAGCTGTAGAGGTTTCCATTGCTGCAAGGGTGGTTCATGGCCAGCACAGGCCAGGAGTCCCGGAGAGTTCAGGAGAATAGATTCTGGGAATGACTGAGCGGTACCACACACGGAGACGGCTCCTCCAAAGCAGCTGCTCCCCTGCCGCAGCCGCCTTCCTGCATCTGGCCTTTGGGCATGGTGCTGGGGTCCTGGGGCCCTGTGGTGTGCAGGACACTGGACGAGGTAGACAGCCACCCAGCACTGCTTCCTCCAGATGCGTGAGTGGGCAGGATGCCCGGTTCCCCAGGACGCCCATCGGGCTGGGACAGCTCGGGGGTGCCCTGAGTCTTCCCATAGCCGGAAGACATTGCCTAGGTGGCCACAGTAACAGGGCACAGACACCAGAGGCGGGAACCCAGGTTCAGGGGATGATCCCACAAACAGGGCCAGTGTGCTGACCCCCACACGCTGTCCTTCCCAGGAAGCAATTCACCTGCAGCCCTCCTGGCCCAAGTGGACAGGCTATGTCACATTGCTCGGCAAACCACCTGCTACCTACAGGAAAACGCAGGCCTGAGCTAATGTGCATCAGAGGAACCTGAGCTCCCTGGATGGAAGAGACCATTGGGACGCTTTTCATAGACCACACCCCGAAGCTCAGGGGGATAGTTAAACTCCTCCTAATCATAAAAGCTGTAAGAATTTACAGTTAAGAATCCAATTAGAACTGGTCAGCATGGTCCAGAGTGACCTAGAGTTGCCATGGCCGTGGGGACTTGAAGGTCTGATGTCACCCTGCCATCAGTCAAAGGTCAAGAGGTGTTGCTGCCTGAAGCGATGGCCGCTTGGAGCACCGAGCCGCGGGAAGAAGTTCAGAGGCAAACTGGAGACAAACAGCTTTTTATTCTGATAACTTTTCTCTCTGGTTCTAACAACGACTAACACGTGCCACACACACCCACCAAAATGGCGCTGACCCGATCAGCAATCTCGGCCAAGTCACTCGAGATCCTGGGCCAAGTCCCGTGAGACTACGGAAGGCGACAATGCCCAAATCTCCATGGCCCATAGTCAACCGCAATTTAAGCCATCTCCCCAAACAGGGCTCCTACAAAGAGGTGGACTGGGGCAGGACTCTGGAAACTTCCCTGGGAGGCCCAGTAAAACTGGAGTGCAGGAGAGGCAGCTGTCCCTCTCCTCTGAGAGGACCCCTACCCCTTGAGAGTGTCCCCTCTCCCTCCTTTCTAATAAACTCACGCCTGCTCTGAGTTACAAGTCTGAGTCTCTCTGGCAGGAATCAGGGTCTGAGGGGTCTTGGCTCTGCCTCTCTTTCCCAGGGGCCCAGCCCTGCAACAGCGGGCACAGCAACCAGGCCCACCGGGTTCTGCTCCGCTCGGCCCGGGCACCCACCTCTGCCCCCACCCAGCTGACTTGACTCAGCCAGGGCGGGAAGCCCCCACCTCCCTGTGGAGCGCCCCCGCCTGCACATGCAGGTGTGACTCACTTGTCCTCCTCCCAGGACAGCGACATTGGCCTTATCCCTCAGTGTTTTTTTCTGGCACATGCCCAGGAGCAGACTGAGCGAGACAGCAGTTGGCGCTTGCCCAGCGGTCCCACGAAAAGCCTGCCCTTCCTACCCTCCCATGGGAACCCGCGCCTCCTCCCCCCCACAGGCCACGGCTCGGGGTCAGGCTGGGCGCATCCCGCGGGGAGAGGTCCCCCCCCGGTCTTTCCTGCCTGATCCTGGTCTTTGCACTGAGACTTTGGGAGGGAGAGGGCGGGAAGCAAGCGCCAGGTCCTCAGGATGGTTGCGGGACTGGTGTGACTGACCAGGCTCTCCCGAGTCCAAGAGAGACCTGAGCAGGAGAGTGGAGGGGGTCGGGATTTCCTGAACGGCAGAACCGGGCCACGCACGGGGCCTCGGACCCCTCAGCTCCTGCGCCATCCTGGAGAACACCCGTGTGCTCAGCTCTGAAGGGACGCCTGGCATCCAACGTCATGACATCTGGTTTTCAGAGGTGACCACTGCAGATGTAGGGCAGGCCAGAGCAGCACCCCACGTGGGGCAGGAGGCATGTCCCAGAGTGGAGGGGCCAGGTGCCAGTGTTGGCCCCTCCAAAGCAGGGACGCAGGCGGGGGACCCAGAGCCCTTCCTGACTTGAGAGTGATCAACATGGACGGTCTTTGGTTCATGCTGAGGGTCTTGCTGTGGCAGCGGAGCGGGATGGCTGCAGGAGACCCCAGGCTGAGAGCCCTGCCCTGGGCCTGGGAGGTGGGGTCGGAGACTCTAACCTGGCACCATTTCTTACCCTATTTCAAGCGGCTGGCATGGCCGGGGGCTCCTGGAAACCACCTCACTATTGTGTAAGTGAATGATTGAGGGGGAAGGGCAGGAAGAAGCAGAGCAGGCCAAGGAGGCCCAGGGACCACGTGCAGGGCAGGGGTGGGGACCACGTGCAGGGCAGGGGTGGGGACCACGTGCACGGCGGGGAGGGGGGGGGACCAGGTGCACAGCGGGGGTGGGGGGACCACGTGCACGGCGGGGGTGGGGACCACGTGCATGGCAGGGGTGGGGACCACGTGCAGGGCAGGGGGTGGGGGACCACGTGCACAGCGGGGGTGGGGGACCACGTGCACAGCGGGGGTGGGGGACCACGTGCAGGGCAGGGGGTGGGGGACCACGTGCATGGTGGGGGTGGGGACCACGTGCATGGCGGGGGGGGGGGTACCACGTGCACGGTGGGGGTGGGGACCACGTGCATGGCGGGGGTGGGGGACCACGTGCATGGCGGGGGTGGGGACCACGTGCACAGCGGGGGTGGGGGACCACGTGCACGGCGGGGGTGGGGACCACGTGCACGGTGGGGTGGGGGGGACCACGTGCACGGTGGGGGGGGACCACGTGCACAGCGGGGGTGGGGGGACCACGTGCATGGCAGGGGTGGGGGACCACGTGCACAGCGGGGGGGGATCACGTGCACAGCGGAGGTGGGGGGACCACGTGCACAGCGGAGGTGGGGGACCACGTGCACGGCGGGGTGGGGGCACGTGCACGGTGGGGGGTGGAGACCACGTGCATGGCAGGGGTGGGGACCACGTGCATGGCAGGGGTGGGGGAACCACGTGCATGGCAGGGGTGGGGGGGACCACGTGCAGGGCAGGGGTGGGGGGACCACGTGCAGGGCAGGGGGGTGGGGGACCACGTGCACAGCGGGGTGCGGGATCACGTGCACACGCGGGGGTGGGGGACCACGTGCACAGCGGGGGTGGGGACCACGTGCATGGCAGGGGTGGGGGGACCACGTGCAGGGCAGGGGGTGGGGGACCACGTGCACAGCGGAGGTGGGGATCACGTGCACAGCGGGGGTTGGGGATCACGTGCACAGCGGGGGTGGGGGACCACGTGCACAGCGGAGGTGGGGGATCACGTGCACGGCGGAGGTGGGGGATCACGTGCACGGCGGGGGTGGGGGACCACGTGCACAGCGGGGGTGGGGGACCACGTGCACCTAGGGGGGGTGGGGGGTCGATCACGTGCACAGCGGGGGTGGGGGACCACGTGCACAGCGGAGGTGGGGGATCACGTGCACAGCGGGGTGGGGGGACCACGTGCACAGCGGGGGGGGTGGGGGGGGACCACGTGCACAGCGGGGTGGGGGGACCACGTGCACAGCGGAGGTGGGGGACCACGTGCACAGCGGAGGTGGGGGACCACGTGCACAGCGGGGGTGGGGGACCACGTGCACAGCGGAGTGGGGATCACGTGCACAGCGGGGGTGGGGGATCACGTGCACAGCGGAGGTGGGGACCACGTGCACAGCGGGGGTGGGGGACCACACGTGCACAGCGGAGGTGGGGGATCACGTGCACAGCGGGGGGTGGGGGATCACGTGCACAGCGGGGGTGGGGGATCACGTGCACGGTGGGGGTGGGGGATCACGTGCACAGCGGAGGGTGGGGGACCACGTGCACAGTGGGGTGGGGGATCATGTGCACGGTGGGGGTGGGGGATCATGTGCATGGTGGGGGTGGAGACCACGTGCATGGCAGGGGTGGGGACTGATAGATATGTTTACCCTCCCCCGCCCTCAGAGTTCTCCACATCCTGAGAGAAGCAACCTTGTTTCAATTCTCGGCAGGATGTTTCTTCCCCGGACAGGATGTTTTTTCCCCCAGGCAGGATGTTTCTTCCCAGGCAGGATGTTGTTTCTTTTCCCAGCAAGAGCCAATAGGCTTAAAGGGACACCCTGTTCTAGCCAATGGTGTTTGGGGTTGCTCTAGTGCACCCCCCACCAGAAATCCCTATATAAGGCCCTGTCTGAGAGACTCAAGACAGACAGAGAGAGACACCACGGGACACAACATCGGATCGTCGCTGCTGAGAGGAGGAAGACAGATACATCGGCTCGTCGCTGCAGAGAGGAGGAAGCCACTGCAACAGCTCCAGACCCATCGCCTCCAGCCCAATGGCAGCTGCCCCAGCCAGCAGCTCCAGGAGACCCCTCGCCTCAAGCCGATGGCAGCTGCCCCAGCCAACAGCTCCAGACCCATCGCCTCCAGCCGATGGCAGCTGGCCCCAGCCAACAGCTCCAGACCCATCGCCTCCAGCCGACGGCAGCCTGCTCCAGCTGACAGCTCCAGACCGACCACCCTCAGGCCCGACGGCCGCTCCCAGCTGACAGCTCCAGCCTCCAGCCAGACAGCAGCTGCTTTAGCCGACAGCTCCAGAGATCCCAGCCGGTGCAACCAAGCACCCACCTTCTGTCCAGAGCTTGCACACTCCCCTTCTCCCTGACTCCCTTCTCCCACCAGAGCTAGCACAATCCCCTTACTCCCTGACTCCCCTCTCCCACCTCTTCGACCTTCGACCAGAGCACCTCTTCTCCGGTTTTCGCTACCAGCCACGAAGGCTGTTGAATAAATCTTTTGGCTGCCACGGCTGTCCCCGGTGTGATGCTTTGCCCTTCATTTGGTGCCGTGACTCGGATCCTATCTGAGCCGGAGGGCATAAATCACCCGGAACTGCCTCAGCCTTCGCCCGGTTTTTTTTGATCGCCGCTCCGACGCATCCCACCACCTGTCATCGGATTGGTAAGCCCCCCACACCCCAGAGCTCCTAAACCCGTCAGCCTTGTACAGTGGGAAAACTGACCGTTGATCGTCCGGCAGCCCCTGCTGGTGGCCTGACCTGTACGGGAGGATCACACCCCACCTAGACCTTCATGGTCACAGTGGACCTCATGGGAGCTCTCTCTCTCTCTCTCTCTCTCTCTCTCCCCTTTCCTGGGTAGGTCTCCTCATCCCAAGGGCTCCTAAACCTAGTCGGGCCTTGTACAGTGGGAACTGTACCGTTGATCGTCCCCCCGCAGCCCCGCTGGTGGCCTGTACAGGGAGGATCGCACACCCACCCTAGACCTTCACGGTCACAGTGGACCTCGTGGAGCTTTCTCTTTTTTTGTCTCTCTCTCTCCTTTTCCTAGGTAGGTCTCCTCATCCCCAGTGCGCCTAAAACCCGTCAGGCCTTGTACAGTGGGAACTGACCGTGGGCTCTCTCTCTCTCATCTCTCTCTCTCTCTCTCATCTCCCTCTCTCCCTCTCCCTTTCCCTGGTAGTATGTTGTAGAAGAAAGCCCTTTTTTTTCGGCCTCTGGCTCCGGACTTGGGTCTCTCTTTCCCGTCCAGGACGGGGACACGGAAATCCTTGCGCAAGGTGACCCATTGTTCTTCGGGACTCCCTTTGGACCCCATCTCTGTTTGACTCCAGCCAGTGACGATGGGTCTCACAGACTTGGAACCTCGCTCTGATATATATATCTTGAGGAGGACGCTCCCTCAGGACAATATATCTGTCCCGTTCGGAACGGGAAAATGGGGGCTTCTTCTTCTTCTTCTGCTGCTGCTTCTTCACCCCTCCTGGCTGACCTACTCCTAATCCCTCCTGGCTGACTACTCTCCGATCACTCTCTTCTTTGCTCTTGTCCTCGCTCTCTTCTTTGGTTTTGCTATCACTCAACTATTTGTCACTCTTGTACCCACTCCGACCCCATCCCAGCCAACTGTCCTCTACAGTGCCTCTTTAAAACAACCTAGCCACTCTCGCCTAACTCCCCGATATACAACCAAACAAGACTTACAAATTTTTGCACCCAAGATTGGCCCACATCATACCCCTTAGATAACCAAAACAAATGGCCTGCTTCTGGGTTTCCCTGGATCCTCTATACTGAGAGATCTTTTCAACTTGTCTGCGAGCGATCAAAAAAATGGGCAGAGATCCGTATGTTCAGGCTTTCTCCCTCCTCCGTTCGAATCCCTCACCTCTGTACCTGCTGCAGCTCCAACAATAGCCTCCTAGCCTGCCAACCGCTGCTCCCCTACCATCCCCCTCCTTTCTTGATTTTGATCCCGCGGATGAGCCGCCCCCATACCAATCCTGAAACCTCTCCGCCTCCCTCGGCCCCTCCAGCCCCCACTTCTACACACACTCAACACCCCTTGCCACCTCCTCCTCCAGCCCACCCCTTACGCGATCTCGCGCACAATGTCTGCTCACCCTCTGTCACTTACTCCCGCCCAAGTCCTGACCCCACTCGCCGGAAGTTGCGGGTCCAGAAGGAATTGTCCGTGTCCATGTTCCCTTCCCAATGACCGAGGTAGTGCAAATCGAGAAACGATTGGGCTCTTATAGCACTGACCCCACTACATACCTCAGGAATTTCAATGGGTCCTCCAAGCTTATAGCCTTACCTTCCATGACATCTATATGATTTTGGCTAAATACCCTCCTCCCTGAGGAGCGTAGGCGAGTCTGGGAGCAGGCACGGGCCCTATGCCGATGAGAACCATAGAACCAACCCTAAACCATCTCCTTGGGACCTCAGGCTGTCCCCGAAAGGGACCCTAACTGGGACTATAATATTCCCCAGGGGACGTGGCCTTGCGAGATCAGTTTTCCACTTGTATACTAACTGGTCTTAAAGCGTGCAGCACAAAAAGTAGTTAATTTTGACAAGCTGCAGGAAATCATACAAAAAATGAAGGGAAGACACCCCCAGCTGAATTTCTTAGATCGACTAACGAAAGCTCTCCAAACAGTACTCCCAACCAATTTAGAAATCCTGAATCTCCAGGGGGACGTTCATGTCCTTATGACTTACTTTTTGTCCCAAAGTTACCCTGATATACGGGCTAAATTGAAAAATTCAGAGCAAGGACCTGCAACTCCTCAGACCGAGATCTTGGCCACGGCCTTTAAGGCCTATCATAATAGAGATGAGAATACTGAACGCCGTAGGTTTCAGAATCAATGAAAAGGGGCGAACGAGCAAGATTTCAAATGCTGGGCGCCAGGCTTTACAGGGGCACCGACTCTCGGGCCTCACAAACAAGGGGCCATTACCCACGCGCAGAGGGACCTCCAGGGCCGTGTTTCAAGTGCGGGAACGAGGAAGGACACTGGGCTAGAGCTTGCCCCCAACCCCAGGCCCCTACGCGCCCATGTCCTAAATGCTCCAAGATGGCCACTGGGGTTGGGTTGACTGCCCCAGTTCCGCAGGTGGGACGGATCAGTCATGTCAACCCAACCTACTTGGACTAGCCACAGAAGATTGAACGGGCCCTGGGTTTCCTCTCCCGACAGTTGACATCGACTTACAGGAGCTAGGGTCACCCTTCTTGTTGACTGGCCACCCCATAAATTTCCTACTAGACACAGGAGCCACTTTCTCGGTCTTGAGGGAGTTTTGGGGGCCACCCACCTTATCGTCCCCTGTTGTCGGGATAGAGGGACACACCATTCACCCCCACAAGACTCCCATGCGGGTCTGTCTTGCCGCCTCCACCTCCATTCATTTCCCCACCAGTTTCTAGTAATCTCTCAATGGTACCTGTGCCTTTATTGGGCCGAGATATACTGGTACAAATTTCAGGCCTCAGTTGTGCTCTCTGGACCCGCCTTGCTCAGTTCTTCTCCCCGACTCATCTCACTCCATCTCCTCTGTCTTCCTTCTTAGCATTTTAGAGCCTGATGCAGAAACCTCCTGTTACCCTGCCCCCTCCCATCTGGTATGACCCCCCAAGTTTGGGACACCCAGGACCTCCATCCCTTGCTCCACTGTGACCCCATCTATACGAATACACCTTAAAAAATCCTCAGTATTTCCCTAATAGAGCCCAGTTACCCACTCCCAGCCCACTTTAGCCTCAGAGGTCTCCAACCTATTATCTCAGACCTTCTGCGGAAACGCTTTCTCCGACCCACCCATCTCCCCATATAATACTCCCATATTGGCAGTCAAGAAGTCCAAATGGGTCATACCGGCTAGTTCCAAGATCTTCGTCTCATCAATGAGGCTGTTAGGCCCATACACCCTCTGGTCCCAAATCCTTATACCATTCTCTCCCTAATTCCTTCCTTATCTACTCATTTCTCGGTCATTGACCTTAAGGATGCCTTCTTCACTGTCCCTTTAGCTCAGGAATCACAAGACATCTTTGCCTTTACCTGGGACTGATCCTGATACTCAACGGTCCCAACATTAACCTGGACAGTCCTCCCTCAGGGGTTTTCCGAGACAAGCCCTCATATCTTTGGACAGACACTAGCTGCCGATCTCAAAGACCTTGAATTCTCTGACTCCACTCTTTTGCAATATGTAGATGATCTTCTCCTTTGCAGCTCTTCCTTCCCCCACAGCTCATGGTCTTTCTTGTTCTCAACCTTTTAAACCTGTTTCTCCTTAGGTGATTCATCTGTCCCTTCTCATCACCTCAGGGCGAATCATTTTTTTTGGTGCCAACCTCCTAGGAATCCTTTTCACCCTCAAGCCTCTGACCTACCTGTTCTTATCATATCCCCCCATAAAACCCCACGTCGCCCCGTTTCAGCAGGAAGTAGCCAGACTGACATCCGACGTTTCCCACTTCCTAAGAAAACAAAAAGGGGGGAATGATAGATATGTTACCCTCCCCCGAACCTCAGAGTTCTCCACATCTGGAAGAGAAGCAACCTTGTTTTCATTCTCGGCAGGATGTTTCTTCCCCGGACAGGATGTTTTTTCCCCCAGGCAGGATGTTTTCTTCCCCAGGTCAGGATGTTTCTTTTCCCAGGCAAGAGCCAATAGGCTTAAAGGACCCCCTGTTCTAGCCAATGTGTGTTTGGGGTTGCTCTAGTGCAGCCCCCACCAGAAAATCCCTATATAAGGCCCTGTCTGAGAGACTCAGACAGACAGCGAGAGACACACCGGACACAACAATCGGAATCGTCGCCCTGAGAGGAGGGGAAGACAGATACATCGGCTCGTCGCTGCAGAGAGGAGGAAGCCACTGCAACAGCTCCAGACCCATCGCCTCCAGCCCAATGGCAGCATGCCCCAGCCAGCAGCCCAGACGCCATGCCTCAAGCCGATGGCAGCTGCCCCAGCCAACAGCCCAGACACCCTCAGAGGCCCTGCCCCAGCAACCCCCCATGCCTGGGGAGGGGCCCACAGCGAGAACAGCAGCCTGACCCCAGCTCCACCCCCTGTGCCCTGCACAGCCCTCCCTTCTCCCTGCCCCTCTCCCACCTCTTCGAGGGCAGGGGCCACGAAGGCAGTTGAATAAATCCAGGGTCCCCGGTTGTGAGCCGCCCTGCATGGCAACCCAAGGGCGGGGCGACCCCGAGATGGCGTGGACTCAGGCCCATACCAAGCCCCGTTCTGGGCGAGAGCAGGCGGGCACGGGCGACGTTCCCAGGTGGGCATGGACCTTGGTGGGAGGTGAGGACCAAAGGGGCTGCTCAGCCTGAAGTGGTGGACGCTGGGCCTGACGGGAGAGGACGGCCTGGACTAGGGCAGCACGGGTGTGGGCCATGGGAGCAGGCGGGGCCTCAGCAAGGCCTGCTTGGGGACAAGGCTGTGCCTTCCCCGGGGCAGAGAGGGCCCCTCGCATGAGGATCTGTGACCCCCTTCAGGGGAGAGGCAGGGCCAGGGAGAGGGACCCTGCTTCCGAGGCTTTCTGAATTCCTTCATGACAGCAGGTCTGGGGTAGGGTGCCCCGAGCCCCCACCAGTCTCCACACACGGGCAGGCTCAGAGGACATCCTGGGCCACCCGGTGCCCCAGCCCCGTCACTCAGGAAAGCTGTCTGGTGGGCGCGCTGGGCAGCCGCCCAGGGGGACGCCTGCTCCTGACGGCCCTCGGGCGGCTCCGTGCCCCTGCCACATCCACATGGTATAGTGTGACCAGCACAGGGAGCTTGACCTGCGCCCCCGCCACAGAACAGCCGCGTGAAGCCCTCCGCAGAGAGGACGGGTCCATTCTAGGAAGAAAAGGAAGAAGACAGCGGAAGCTGAGGGCTAGCCACCGTCCAGAGGTCCCCGGGCCCCAGCAACCCAGCCCCACCACACCGGGATGCAGCCGCGAGTGCAGGCTTGAGTTCCTGCCGGTGTCCCTCGGGAAGGCCCTTAGAGGGCCGGGCAGAGGCGCACCCGGTGTCTCCGGCTCCAGTCCCGCTCCGGTGCCCTGCCCCTGCGGGAGTGACGAGAAGGGGGCGTGTTCAGTCCGTGCCTTCTGTGGATGGGGCAGGACCCCGGGAAGCACCGTGGGCCTGGGACACAGGCCAGCACCTTCCCACTCTCCCCTTCCCGGAGTCACCCAGGTCCCTCGCACACAAGCACTTGCAAAGGTTGGTCCTCGTCACCATCTGTCACCATCGGCCTGCGCCAGGCCTGTGTGCTCCAGGAGCCTGGCCTGTCCAGCTGGGACCCTCCAGACCAGGCTCGACCGCATTTCCAAGGAGAGCTCTTAAAGAGACGTAGGCCAGGCAAAGCCTCGTCGTAAGGAATGTGCACCAGAAGGAAGAGAGGCTCTAGGAAGGCGACTGGGACCTCTAAGGGTGACCGCAGGTTTGTGGGGTGTAGGCACTCTGAACCCTGACAACTGTCAGTGTGGCATCCTGATGGCATGCTAGGGGTCACATCAGTGTGACAGCACAAAGACTAAGCAGAAATGTCGAGCCTCGATGTGTAAATTAGACCGAGCACAGAGTCTTGGTGATTGGAATTGTCCGTGGACGATGTGACACTGAATCCGACCCGTAAGTTCTTACATTGGCATTCTAGATTCTAGCAGGCGATGGCATGCCAGTCTGCGTCACTGTCTACTCAGAGAAGCTGGTGGGGTGGGGGCAGGGCAGGGAAGAATGCGGGAAAACGTCCATTCATTGTCCTGCTGCAGCCTGGGCTGCCGCGGCAGAGACCAGCCAGGCCTGGGGGGTTGGACTCAGGCTCTCCAGCAGGTCCCACGACCACCTGAACGTCCCCTCCCCTCGGAGATGGATCCAGGGCAGCCCCGGGGAGCCCAGTGTGTGCTGGGGTTTTCAGCTCCCCGGACCGGGATCAGCCCTTGCTGGCCAGCGGAGAAGGCCAGGGGAGCACGCCCCAGGGGTGAGGCTGAGGCAGGAGGAGGCAGGAGTCGGCTGGTGGCCCACACTCAGCCCTCACTGCGGAGGACAATCAGAGACACCAAGGAGACCAGTCAAGCAGGAACTCGTTTATTGAGGAAGTCACTCAGCATATATAGGGTGATTCAGCCAATCAGCTTTAAGATCAGCAAGCCATGGGAGGGGACACTGGCCAATTATGTTTGCGGGTCTGGCGTGAGCCAATCAGAGTGTTACACTCTCTGCCGGCCAAGTTCCCTCAACAGCAAGTGAGCCACTGTGCTGAGGTGTCCTTTGTTCCCCACAAGTGTGGTTAAGCGCGAGGGCAGGGGCCTTTCCTAGGGGCTGAAGGCAGGGTGAGAAAGGAGCTTTGCCCACCGTTGCCTGCTCTCTGTGCCCCTTGCTGCTCCGGGCGTCCCCGCCTGGTAGCCATCCTGGCTGCAGGCAGCACCTGGACGCACATTTCCCTCAGCTAATGCGCATGACCATGACCATGTGGGTGGTGTCGCTGTGTCAGGAGAGGGACCCGATTGCAGAGCAGCCTCGGCGGTGGCACTTGGGGCTGGACTCCCAGCTTCGGCTCACTTACTGATTGCGTGAGTGTGTTCATTCAGTGCATAATCTTTGCCTACTATGTGCCAGGCATGGTTGAGAATGAAGCAGGAAGACCCTCCCCTCGTGGAGTTCAAAAGAAAGGAGCAAGAAATCAGCGGAGGTGGAGGTGCAGGCAGTGGCAGTGTCCGGAGGGCAATAGCTGGTGGCTGCGGGAGTCCAGCTTCAACTAAGGGCCGCGGTAGGCTCCCCGGAAGTTTCAGGGAGGCGGGGAGGAGGCCTCCAGCAGGGGTGGGGTTCGGGGGAGGCCGGCAGGGGGTGAAGCAGAAAGATGGAGAGATGAAGCCCAGACAGGCCAGGGTGACAGGAGGCCAGGTGGGTGCTGAGGGCGGGGGAAGTGTCGGGCTGGGGCAGGGGTTCCCTGAAGGCTGGATGAGAGCCTGGAAGGCGGGCAGGCCAGGCCGGCGCCAAGCGGGGGTCCCCAGGGCAGGTGGAGGGCACTGAGGGTCCCCAGGGCAGGTGGAGGGCACTGAGGCTCGGGTGGTGGGTGGCGAGGGGAGCCAGTGCCACCCCACTGGAGCAGGGAGGAGGTGGTCAGGGCTAGAGGCAGTTAGCCCACCAGCCGGGGAGACCCCATGTGGACGGCTCGGAAGGGGCCAGGCCTGGAGCTGACCCAGCAGAGGAGACCAGGAGCACCCAGGAGGCACGCGAGGACCAGCGGGTGCCGAGGGGCCAGGGGCAGAGGCACAGGCAGCCCCAGTGCTGGCCGCCACTCAGCCCCTGCTCTCCGCAGCCACCTGCTCGTCCTCGGGGCAGAGCACACCTAGAAGTCGCCATGGCGGGTTTGCTCTCGGGTGGGGCAGCGAGGGACGCAGAAGCGTTGGACTCACGAGGGCCCAGTCCCTCAGTCAGGAAGGCCATCCTGGTGGACAGTCGGTCTGTGCGTCCCACACATGGGCAGCAGAGGCCCCGGAGGGCAGTCGGCCCAGGGTTCTAGCCCTGCGCATGGCTCCTGGGTGGACCCTTCAGGCCTCCTCTGGAGCCCGACCTGCCGGCTAGCCGCGTCCCCTGCACCCCCCGCGGGTCTACAGAACTACCAGTGAGAAACGGGGACTGTGTGTCCAAGGCCACCCAGAGAACCGTCCTTGCATCTCCAAGTCTCCAGGGCCACCCAGGGAACCGACCTCACATCTCAAGGTGGGGAGTCAGAAAGAGGAGGTGCACACCTTGGCCTTGGCTGTGGTGGCAACTGCACTTACACCTTTAACCACATCCAAAGTACACCAAGCAGCCTCCTCCAAAGGAAGCCGGCCACAGAACTCATTCTGTAAAATCTAACAAAGCTCAATGTGGATCCACAAGTAGAATTCCGTTTTAGAACACAAAGGTGAACGTTCAGAGAAGGACAGACTGACTCGGCGTCACTATCTACCCAAAGTGGAGTCCACTCTAGGTGGGGGTGGTCATGCCTACGATCCCAGGGACTCGGAGGCTGAGGCAGGAGGATTTAAGGACAGCCTCAGCAACTTAGCAAGACCCTGTCTCAAAATGAAAAATAAAAAAGACTGAAGATGTAGCTCAGCAGTAAAGCCCCCCTATGCAAAAAAAAAAAAAAAAAAAAAAAGTGAAGTCTGGGGAGGAGAATGGAGGAGTCAGAGGGTGGGGACACAGGAGTCAGGAGGCTCAGAGCCCAGGAGGGGAAGACGCTTGCCCGGGGAGGGAGGGGCCTGCACAGGGGCCACTGTCCCCAGCAGGGAGCGCAGCGCCCTCATCTCCTCGGGGCGACCATCAGTGGCCTGGGTGAGCCACTCCGAGACGGAAGAGCAGAGTGGGCTTTTCCCAGACGTGCAGCGAGCGTGGCTCCAGCCCCCTTCCTGGAGTGGGAAGGGAGCTGCCCACAGCCTGGGGCATCTACAGGAGACCCGGACGCGAGGAGTGCCAGGGAAAGTGGGCAGGCGGGCTGGGCAGTGCTCACAGGAGAGGAAGAGGGAGTGGCAGAAGACGGAGGCCCTGCTGCTCTGAAGCCACACCCCAGGAAGCCCGGTGACCTGAAACTTAGCTAAGAGAAAGATAAAAATAAAGAAATTAGTCCCGGGCGCACGCCTGACCTGAAACTTAGCTCAAGGCGAGTAAAAACCCTGTCTCTAAAAAAATACAAAAAAGGGCTGGGGAGAAAATTACTGAGAAATTACTGAAGATGAGATGAGAAAAAAGGGTTTATTGGGGCCACGTGGAAGGGAAGGGGGCAGGGAAAGGTGTGGAAGGGCAGGAAGGGCAGGGAAGGCCAAGGCAGGACAAGAAGAGCGCGGTTTCAGTCCGGAGCAGGCTTAAATAGGACACTCGTGTCCAGCCGGACCCCTGGAGCGAGTCCCTGTCCCCACAGGCAGCCAGAGGTCAAGAAGGGGGTGGCACCTGAGGGCTGGCCAGCAGAGCTGGTCAGCCTGAGGCACCTGGGAGGTGTGGCTCCCTAGGCTACCTGGGAGGTGTGGCTCCCTAGGCTACCTGGGAGGTGTGGCTCCCTGCCTGGAATCTAACAGAAGGAACTTGCCCTGGGGTCCTTTGGACAGCTTCTGCCCCAACAAGCAAGAGAGGGGAGAAACGGGGGCCTGTGGGCTGACAGTGCAGGCGGGACCTCACAGTACCGCCTCCTGGGCTACTCCTCCGGGTCCCATCACAGAGAAGCCAGGTTCTGTAAGAGGGGAGCCAGGCTGGCACCGCGGAGCCACCAGGGACGGCGGAGGGTCCAGCGGTGGGTCCAGCGGTGGCCTGCGCGGGGCTGGGGCCTAGCGCTGGCTCCCACTCCGGGTGAAGGCTGTGTGCATCCGCCGAGGAACCTGTTTGGAAGACACTCTGCCTTTCAGGTGTGTGGTCCCCGAGCTGCCCCAGCTAACAGCCCGGGCAGCACGCCCGGTGCCCGAGATGGCTGGAAACAGGCGCTGTGAAGTCCAGCCACGTTGTCCCGTGTCCATCCTGCCACCGAGTGACCTGAGTAGACACAGAGCTGACCGTCCTCTCCAGCCTCGGTCTCCTCACCTGTAGGAGGGACGGTAGCCAATCGCTGCACGGCAGGAGCTCAGGGCCTGGACCCTGGCTGCCTCCCCCGGAGGAGTAGGCTGGGGACACAAAGGACGCCTCCTGCCAGGCCAGACCAGCACCCACGCCTAGGTCGCCTATTCCCGGCACCTTCGAGAACTATTTCATTGCACGAACTACATGCGGCTTCCTTCTCTTGTCATCGGAAAAACCCGACATCGCAGAAGAGGGACATCGCCAGGCCCCTTCTCCCCTGCCCATCTGCACTGCCCCAGCCCAGGTCCCCCAGCCGTGCCTGCTGTGTGTGCACGTGCATCTCATCAGCAAGTTCAAAAAACAACTAGCAGGGGCTGGGATTGTGGCTCAGTGGTACAGCGCTCACCTAGCACGTGGGCGCGACCCGGGTTCGATGCTCAGCACCACGTACAAATAAAATGCATTGAATAAAACGCATTGTGTACAACTAAAGCAAATAAATAAAAATATTTTTTAAAAAAATAACTAGCAGTATTCTGGTGGGGTATTTTTTTTAATCACTGTATACTATAAATAGATCCTGATTCTACTCATTGTTCTGAAAATTACTATATTTATTTTTTTAAAAAATATGTTCAGCTTGTTCTATTTCACAAAAATATAGATTGCTTCCTGTTTTATTAAATTATTATTCAAAAATTTAAAAGTACAGCAATTAGCTAGGCCTATGGCTCATGCCTGTAATTCCCGCAGCTCAGAAGACTGAGGCAGGAAGATTGCAAGTTCAAAACCAGCGTCAGCAACTTAGGGAGGCCCTTAGCAAATTTGCAAAACTATGTGTCAAAATATATATATGTATATATAGAGAGAGAGGGGGCTGGGGATGTGACTCAATAGTTAAGTGCCCCCTGAGTTCAATCTCTAGTACCAAAAAACAAAAACAAAAAAAGAAAACCAAACAGTAATTAATTTCCCATACATAATTCAGAATATATAAGGCATTATTCTTGTCTATGTTAAATATCAAGAAGAGAGACTTCTGGTTTGTACATAATGTCTATTGAAGAAACTGAATTTGTGATTTTAAAACTTCCACAAAAAAAGCTTCAGTCCCTGACAGCGTTAGAGGTGAAGTCCACCAAAAATTTAAAAAGAAGTAACACTAAACTTACAATAACTCTTCCAAGAACAGAAAAAGAGAAAACTATCTGACTTGATTTTATATTAAAAACCCAGTAAGGATTTTACAAAAAAAGGAAAGTAGTACACCAATCCCTCTTCCAAATATAGATCCAAAAGGGGAAAGAAAAGAGAAAGAAATAAAAGAAAGTTGAATATAGCAACAGATAAAGAGAAAAATAATAGCAACCAAATTAGATTTACAGCAGGAAGGCATGGTTTATTTAACATGTGAAATCAATCAGTGTCATGCAACTAATGAAGAAAGTCATAGAATCATCAAAACATACAAGAAAAGATTTAGTAAAAATTTTTTAAGTTACTGTTTAAAAATTCTTAGCAAATTAGCTGGGCGCGGTGGCGCATGCCTGTAATCCCAGCACTTTGGGAGGCTGAGGCAGGAGGATCGCGAGTTCAAAGCCAGCCTCAGCAATGGCGAGGCACTTAGCAACTCAGTGAGACCCTGTCTCTAAATAAAAATACAAAAAAGGGCTGGGGATGTGGCCCAGTGGTCGAGTGCCCCTGAGTTCAATCCCCAGTACCAAAAAAAAAAAAAAAAAAAAAAAAAAAATTCTTAGCAAATTAGAAATAAAAAGGAATGTCCATAATCTGGTAAAAGGAATCAACAAGAAAAAAATCTTAATTCAAACATCTTATAATGGTGGAATATTGAAGACCTTCCTTCCGAGATTGGGAACATAATGAAATGTTGCCACTTCTATTCAACACCACGTTCGAGGGCCTTACTAGTTCTATAAAACAGAAAACAATAGTAAAGTTCAAAAAGTATGAAATAAAACTGGTTTTTGCAAATGACATAATTGTATATTCAGGTAATACAAAAGGAATAAACCTAATAAAATATGTTCAAGAATTCTACAGAGAAAACTTAATATTGTCAAGATGCAAAGATCTAAACAAATTTTGTGAAAGTGATGAAAGTATAGTTAGATGAAGCAACGGGATACAAGAATCCTGAACCAGATCTAGAACTTTGATACTTGCTTTATTTATTTATTTATTTAGATGGATATTGAAGATTAAACCCAGAGGTACTTTGTCATATCTCCAGTCATTTTTGTTAGAAAACTACTGAAACATAGTTAACTTAGCTGGGAACACCGTGTTAGTGAAATAAAAGGGTTTATTGGGGTGCCACATGGGCAAGGGTAGGGAAAGGAAGGAAGGGAAGGGGGGGTAGGGATGGAGGGGAATAGGGACAGGCAGGAACGGAGAGCAGGAACAAAAGGCGGCAGGAACAGGAAAAGGGACGGCAGGAACAGGGGGCTGGCTTAAATAGAGTAGGGGCCATAAAACCCCCTTGGAGTGAGTCCTTGTCCTATAGGCCAGCAGAGGTCATGGGGGGAGGTAGTGGTAGTGGACAAGGGACTTGCTGGTCAGGTTTTTGGTCACGCTGAGGATCCTGGGAGCTGTAGTTTTTCACAAGGCACCTGGGGAGGTGTGGCCTTCTGCCTGGGAGGTGCAGCCTCTGCCTAGAATCCAACAATTTTTATTTTTTATTTTGAGTCAGAGTCTCACAAAGTTTCTGAGGTTGGCCTCAAACGTGAGACACTCCTGCTTAAGCCTCCCAAGTTGCTAGCATTACAGGCATGGCCACTGCACCCAGCTAAGTGTTACCTGGTTTATGATAAAGGTAATTCCGCACAGCCATGGAGAAAGAAGTGTTTCTACCATCTCTCTCTCTTTTTTTTTTTTTTTTGGTACCGGGGATTGAACCCAGGGGTACTCGACCACTGGGCCACATCCCCAACTCTTTTTTGTATTTTATTAGAGACAGGGTCTCACTGAGTTACTAAGTGCCTTGCTATTGCTGAGGCTGGCTTTGAACTTGTGATCCTCCTGCCTCAGCCTCCCAGGTGCTGGGATTACAGGCGTGCGCCACTACACCCGGCTCTACCATCTCTTGCTACATAACAAAGCACCCCAAAACTGAGTGGTTTAAAAGAGTAGGATGTTATCTTTATTTTCTGTGGACTGACTCCCCTAGTCTGTGTCTGCAGTCCCAAGGTTCAGCCATGCTGGAAAATTCAAGATGGCGCACACACCTACTAGAGGCTGGCACTGGCTGTTGGCTGGGCTCAGTGCCTCAGCCCTCCATACAACTTAGGTTTCCCACAGCCCCTTCTAAGAGGGAGCATCCCCAACATTGGGCCTGGTCTGGAAGTCACACGATATCACTTGCCTGCCATGCTGCTGGTCAAAGCAGTCCACAGGTCTGTGCTTTCTTCTGTGTATACTCTACACTGTACCCCAACAAGCATTTATTAAGAAAATTTTAAACAACAAAAATGTTACATGGTCAAATTGATTAACCTTTAGTTTTTTTGGCTGCCTGGGTCTTGCTTACAGTATTTTTCTACCCCTGAAAATTGAAATCTTATTTATTTTTATGCACCAATTCTAGAAGATTTTCAGTAACATTTGATTTTTTAATTAATCTGAAAATTATTTTTGTAAATAATAATAATGAGCGGGATCTAACTTTTTTCTCCAAAAAGAAAAATGGTTGTCCCAATATCATTTATTAAATCATACATAGTTTCCCTTATTAATTTAATTAAGACTGGACTCTTGATTTTTGATTTTTCTTGCACCTGTACCACACTGATTCAAATAACTATGTAAACATATTCTGTTACAGTCTTTGGTTTTACTTATGTTACAATTTTCTTCAGCAATCCCACAATACAAAAAGCTTTCAGCATGGTAATTTACCCGAATTTGTACATACTTTGCATAGAGGGACTTGAGTGCAGAATTTTCAGACCGTGGTCTGATTTTCTCAATAATGCATCATCAGTCCTCACTCGTAGGAAAGGGAAGACAGAGGGGCTGTGGCCACACAATAGGACTGGGGCCCCTCAGTCAGCTCTGACTCATGGTGGCTCCGCCCTTCCCTGCTGTGAGCTGGTCAAAGCAGCTGAGCTCTGTCTTGTCATTGTTAAAATGTGATGTAAATCAGGCGAGGTGGCGCACGCCTGTAATCCCAGCACCTGGGAGGCTGAGGCAGGAGGATCACGGTTCAAAGCCAGCCTCAGCAGTGGCGAGGCACTTAGCAACTCAGTGAGACCCTGTCTCTAATAACATACAAAAAAGGGCTGGGGATGTGGCCCAGTGGATGAGGGCCCCTGAGTTCAATCCCCAGTACCAAAAAAAAAAAAGTGATGAAATGGCACTTTGCTGTGAGTCCAGGGTATGGGAGCCCAGCCCCAGTCTGTGCTGCTCCCCAGGGAATTGCCCAGTTATGACAGATAAAATGTGACTCTGCCCTGGTTCACTGCCTCCAGAGCCCTGTGACGTCGGGTATGGGGGTTCCCTTTCCATCCAAAAGGAAGTGGGTGGGACATGGCTTGTGTTTCACCGCAGGTTACTGAGCCAGAGAGGAAGTTGGTCGAGCATCAAGATCGCCTGTGTCTACAGAAAATGCAAAGAGAAAACCCAGGGTGATTGGCAGAGCCCGTAGGATTCCCCTCTTGCCAGCTCTCTTCTCATTGGCAAATATATTAGTAAGAAGCTGCCCTGGGCCAGTTTCATTAACCCAGCACCCTTGCCTGACAAAGAGGAGCCTCCTCTTAGTAACAAAGGGCTCCCAATTCCTCAGCGGTTCACTCTGGGCTCAGGAAATGAGGATCTGCAGGACAACCCCCTTCCAACCTTAGCAAGGCAGGGAGGGTGTTGCTGTCCTGGCCACTGGTGATATCAGAACCCCAGGTATTCTTATTAAGACTGACAGAAGGGTCTAGTCCTGGGCAGGTTCTCGGTAGGACGGCTAAGGGTGAAATGCTGTCCATTCTTTAGAAGTCCTCAGTGCTTAGATGATTTTTTATAGTCATTTTCAGACCATGTTAAAAACAGGAATCAAGTACTAAGTCCGTCTGGAGGAGTCCAGGGAGCTGGGGTGTGATGCTGAGTCCCAGACTCGCGGGATCCGTGGCGCCCCGGCTCTGGCACCCGAGAGCCACACCCGACAGGCTGGGCCCGCGAGTCCCGGGAAGGCCCGCAGCAGGATGCGGAGGAGGCTGGGGGAGGGAGATAAGGAGACAGAAATAGATCCTCTTTCTTCCCGTCCTATCTCTTCCTCACTGTCCTGCTTCAAAGAAGAAAAGAAACAGAGAACATTGAGAAACGTCTCTCATATAAACTGGGTTGCAAAGTTGACTCACTCGTAAGCAATCATCTGCCCCAGCAGAGGCCCTGGGCGCTCTGGGGACAGAGCCACAGCGCAGGGCCCGGCAGCCTGCTGGCCCTGCTCCCCAGCTGGCCCTGCTCCCCATCTGCCCTTGCTCCGGCCCTGCGTGGCGTGGCGGCCCTTCCCCTGCCCCACCCTTTCTCTGTACCTGGAGAGGAAGCTCTTCAAAGAAGGTCTGGAAAGCCAAGCTCCTCGGCATGTTCCGCTCCAAAATCTAGGTTAGCTCCGCGCCCTTCCTGCTCGTTGCTTAGTGAGGCTCAAGGTCCCCAAGGGCCAGCACCACGCTCTCCAGTGCAGCCCTCTGACGTGAGGCCCTTTAGCCACGCAGAACGTGAACTCAGGTAGCCCCTTTCACTGAGCTACAAAAATCAAGAGCTACCCTCAGTAAACTAGGATTAAAAAGGAACTTCCTCAACTTGAATAAAAAAAAAATCTACAAAAAACTCTGCAGCTGTCATCGTACTTAAAGGTGAGCAAGTCCAACCTTTGCCCCAGGGTGGGGAAGGAGGCAAGGAGGGCCCTCTGACCGCGGCTTTTCAACATTGAGTGGGAAGTCCTGGCCAGGCAACACACTAGACAAGGACTTAAAAGACACAGATTGGCAAGGAGGAGGTAAAACTGTCTTTGTTCACAAACGACACAATTATCTATGTAGAAAATCTGAAAAAAAATGGAATACACAAACTTCCTGGAATTAGTAAGGGATGATAACAAGACTACAGAAGACCAGATAGATTTGCAAGTCAACCTCTTTCCTATATCCCAATAATGAGCAAATAGTACTTGAAATTAGAAATACATTAACTAAATTCATATTAACACTGCCCCAAAATGAAAGGCCTTAGGGATAAACCTAACAAAATATGCAAAAAGTCAATATGAAGAAAACCACAAAATTCTCATGAAAACAATCAAAGAATTAAATAGACGTTCCATGTTCATGAATTGGAAGACTCAATAGCATCAAGGTGTCAGTTCTTCCCAACTTGATCTACAGGCTCAGTGCAATCCCATCAAAGTCCCGCAGATCACTCCAGGCTCAGTGCAATCCCAATCAAAATCCCGCAAATTACTCTGTGGAGATTGACTAATGGATTCTTAAATTTATATGGAGACCCAAAAGAGCCAACACAGTATGAAGGAGAAGAACAGAGTCAACTGCTAGAGAACTGCTGGACATAGTTAACTTAGCCGGGAAACACTGTGTTAGTGAAATAAAAGGATTTATTGGGGTGCCACGTGGGCAAGGGTAGGGAAAGGAAGGGAAGGGAAGGGGGGGGTAGGGAAGGGATGGACGGGAATAGGGACAGGCAGGAACAGAGAGAGGCAGGAACAGAGAAACACGAACAGAGAGAGAGTTCAGTCCGGGGCTGGCTTAAATAGAGTGGGGGTCATAAAACCCCCTTGGAGTGAGTCCTTGCCCTATAGGGTGGCAGAGGTCAGGGGGTGGGTAGTGGACAGGGCATTTGCTGGTCAGGTTTTTTGGTCACGCTGAGGATCCTGGGAGCTGTAGTTTTTCACAAAGCACCTAGGGGAGGTGTGGCCTTCTGCCTGGGAGGTGCAGCCTCTGCCTGGGAATCCAACATTAACCGAGGAATGTCACCCAATTTCAAGACTTTCTATAAATCCACAGTAACCAAGACACTGTGCTATTGATAACAGAACAGACAAATGATCAATGGACACAATAGGGAACCCAGAAAACAGACCCACATAAATAGAGACAACCGAACTCTGACCAAAGAACAAAGGCCGTACAGTGGGGCTTGGTGCTGGACACTGGGCATCCACACATGGAAAAAGTAAATGCAGACCACCCGTCACACCTTTCATAAAGGTCGCCTCAAAGTGGGTCACAGACCTACATGTAAAGTGCAAAACTGTAACACTCTCGGGGGAGGAAACCCAGACGACCTTGGGTTTGGTGACGGCTTCTTAGACACAACAGCAAAGAGTGATCCATAAAAGAAAGAATGGATAAGCCGGCCTTCACTCAGATAAAGACCTTTATTTCTCTGTGAAAGACACTGTCAAGAGAGATCAAGGCGAAGCCACGCCTGGGAGAACGTGTTTGTGAAAGGTGCATCTGCCAAAGGACTGTGGTCCAAACTATCCAAAGAGCTCCTAAAACTACCACGAGGAAACAAAAACCCAGCTAGAGAATGGGCCCCAGACCTCACCAGAAGACACAGGGGTGGCCAGTGCCCGCGCGTGAACAGATGCCTCACGTCCTACGTCTTCAGGAACATGCCACGCCCTGTCAGAGTGGCCGAGACCAGGGCGCGGCCACCCCAGTGCGGGGTGACAGGGCGCAGCAGCAGGTGGTGTCCTACAAAGCCACGCCCACTCTTACCATAGGGTCTGGCGGCCACACCCCTCTGCCCTCCTCCAGAGGACTTGGAAACTTACAGCCAGGCAAAGACAGAAAACACACAAAGCACACCTGCACGTGGGTGTTTATCCGCAGCCTTATTCATGATGACCCCCGACTGCAAACAACCAAATGGTCCTTCAGTAGGGGTGTGTCCTCAAAGGAATATTGGCGCCTGGTCTTTTCTGTCTTCTGCCACGGGGTGAAGAGCTTTCCTCCACACTGCCCACCTGCCTCTCCACAGGCCCAAAGGAAACAAGGTCAATTGACTGGACTGTAGCCTTGAAACTATGAGCCAAAGTGACCTTTTGGTCTTTTCTAAGTTGATTACCTCAGGTATTTTGTTGCAGTAACAGAAAGCTGACTAACATAGGAGGGATGAACAGACAGGAAGATGGGATTTTCAGGCCGTGAAAATACGGTATGGTACTAAAGTGATGGATACATGTCTCCTTTTGTGCAAACCCATAGAATGTATGCCACCAAGCATGAGTCCTAATTAAGGTACAGACTCTAGGTGACGGTGTGTCAATGGAGGTCCATCACTGTGACAACGAGTCAGTCTGGTGGGGATGCCAATGGCAGCAGGGCTTTGTGTGCGTGGAGGTGAGAGGTGTAAGGGAGTTCTGTCTCCCTCTCCGTGTTCCTGTGAACCTTAAACTGCTCCACAAGCGTCAGGTCCTGCAAACATGACAGCCGTCAGTGCTGGAGGACCTACCTTGTGCTGGCCACGGGGCAGACTGTGTGGGACACTGTCTCAAGTAACGGTCGCTGTGACAGCATCGGAGAGCACCTGCATCTTCCAGGGAGAGACTGAGGTCCAGGACACTGGGGTGCGTCGTGCTGTGCGTGTGGCTGTCTGCTGTGCTCTCGCCCCCGGAGACCTCCCGTTTCCACGTCCAGCCGTCCACCTGTGGCTCCACGTCCCCCTGTGGGCCTGGGGGCAAGGCCCAGCCAGCCCCTGTACCGGGGAGTTTCCTCTTCTCTCGGGCGCTGGGAGCGCGGGGTCCCATGAGCCGACCCAGGGCGGCTGTGTCCCCCACGTGGAGCGTGTCTGCCGGAGGCAGAGCCACAGTGGAGGCCAGGAGGTGCGGGAGGCCGGCCTCCCCCCTGGCTCCCCCAGCTGAAGCCCGCAGCCCCGTGCCCACAGCCCCGTGCCCGCAGCCCCGTGCCCGCAGGCCCGTGCCCGCAGCCCCTGTGCCCGCAGCCCCGTGCCCGCAGCCCCTGTGCCCGCAGCCCCGTGCCCGCAGCCCCGTGCCCGCAGCCCCTGTGCCCGCAGCCCCGTGCCCGCAGCCCCTGTGCCCGCAGCCCCTGTGCCCGCAGCCCCTGTACCCGCAGCCCTGTGCCCGCAGGCCCTGTGCCCGCAGCCCCTGTGCCCGCAGCCCCGTGCCCGCAGCCCCTGTGCCCGCAGGCCCTGTGCCCGCAGCCCCTGTGCCCGCAGCCCCGTGCCCACAGCCCCGTGCCCGCAGGCCCTGTGCCCGCAGCCCCTGTGCCCGCAGCCCTGTGCCCGCAGCCCCTGTGCCCGCAGGCCCTGTGCCCGCAGCCCTGTGCCCGCAGCCCCTGTGCCCGCAGCCCTGTGCCCGCAGCCCCTGTGCCCGCAGGCCCTGTGCCCGCAGCCCCTGTGCCCGCAGGCCCTGTGCCCGCAGCCCCTGTGCCCGCAGCCCTGTGCCCGCAGCCCCTGTGCCCGCAGGCCCTGTGCCCGCAGCCCCTGTGCCCGCAGCCCCTGTGCCCGCAGCCCCGTGCCCGCAGCCCCTGTGCCCGCAGCCCCTGTGCCCGCAGCCCCTGTGCCCGCAGCCCCTGCAGCTCCAGAGCCGCCCTCCTTGAGCCGGCTGGAGCTGGTGACTGCGTGACTCGGAGCAGAACTGGACGTGGCCCTGCTCAGCGGCGCGCCACTGCCCGGCCTGGCCTCCAGAGACGGCTCCTCCGGGAGCGCTTGGCGGCCACAGCCCGGCCTCCCCACGAGCTCCACCGCCCACCACCTGCGCTTCACCAGCGTTGCCCAGCGTTCACGCTCTTTCTTCATCACACTCTCTAGAACGATCCCTCACGTCCTCGAACAGGCGAGGGTCAGCGTTTCCGCAGGCCATGCATCCCCTGTGGCCAGCAGCCCGCCTCGTCGGCCTGGCTGCACCGTCCTGCGGGGGAGCGTGGGCTGCCCCGTGGACAGACGGGGTCCCTTCCTCGCCGCCCGGCGGCGCCCCGTCCCACGTTCTCACCGCCTCTGGCCGCTCCTTCCCAGGCCTCCTCACGAGCACCCCTGCCCACTCACCACAGGCCCCAGGAGCTGGTCCTCACCTGCTCTGCACGTCTCACCTCGTCTCTCTAGAACCATCTTCCCGACGCAGCAGAGTCTCACGTGGGCACCTCTGGCCCAGACCTCTTCGCTGACCCGCAAGCCCACCCGCAAGCCCACTTCAGGCCCACTGCAAGCCCACCCGCGAGCCCACCCGCAGGCCCACTGCAGGCCCACTGCAGGCCCACTGCAGGCCCACCCACGAGCCCACCCGCGAGCCCAACCGCGAGCCCTCCTCCCTCGCCTCCTCCCGCCCGCGTCTCTCCAGGCCCGACGGCTCGAGACCCGCTTCTCTTCTGTCTCGGACTCGTCGCGCTGAAGCGTCTGTTGCGGGACTAGAAGACACACAGAGCCCTCCTGTCCCCTCGCCCCGATCCAGTCAGTGAACGGGTCAGTCTGTCCCAGCACCCTCGAGCTCACTGGCTCTCCCCCACAGCTGGCCCCGAGAACTGTCTCTGACCTCTCGCCTGACCGCTGTGTCCCCCGGCTCGCTGTGTGCTGTGCCCCAAGTGGCCCAGCTGTGTGGGCAAGTCCAGCTTGGGAGCGGTCCACAGGGGTTGCCCGCTCACGGGACCCTGCCCAGAGGGGTCTTCAGTGTTGCTGGCCGAGCTGGAAGGATGTGTGTGACGCAGGAGCCTCTGAGAGCATCTGGCTGAACTCTGCCCCTGGGTTTGACCCTGTCACTGTGAAGTGACGTTTTTCAAAAGGACTAAGCATTGATTGACAGAATGCCCCGAGCTTCCCTGACCTTCCCTCCTGAGCCCCGGGGAGCCCAGCCGGCCTCTCGGTGTCTGCATGAGCGTGGGTTTTCTGGCCAAACCTTTCATTTAATCAGTGGTCTACACCCACAGCCCTAAGAGGCGGGCACTCAGCGGCTGCACTGTCTTCTTGAAGTCAGCTGTGTGTTGGACTCTGATGGGACATCATGCAACTTCCCAAGAGCAACGTGCCATTATCCTGGAGGGAAAGGGCTGTTTACATCCCCACTCACAGCCATGCCATGAGCCACGGCAGAGCCAGGCCTCTCAGCGCCCGGGGACAGTGCCCTGAACTCACCGTGCCCCTCAGCGATGTGGGCTTAGTCACAGCATTGGCAAAGACGCTTCCCAGTGAGGCTGTGAGATGTGGAGGCTGCCCTCCCGGCCTCCTCCGGGCTCAGCTGCAGCTTCAGATCCTACGTGAATGAAACCCCGTCCATGCCAAGGGCATGACCGGGCGCTGGGCACCGCTGCAGCCTGGGTGGAGCCCGGCTGTCAAGACAGTGGGCGTCTCTCCTGAGGCCTGAGCTACAGAGTGCCAGCCAGACGTCTGGGCAGGGCTGTGGAGCGCCCACCCGGCCCTCGAGGTGCCCCCCCAGGCGCAGCCCAGCGGGCCGCACGGTGCTGACCTGAGGGCCCTCGCCACACCCTCCCTCGACCCCTGGAGTCCCTGCCACAGCAAGACCCGGACTCCCCCAGGCCCAGTCAGGGCAGAGCAGGGCCTGGCCCCCGGGAGATGCTACTCTCAAGTCCACAAGGCCACTCCAGGGCCCCGTGCCTGACACACGTCCCTGCCACCCTCGCAAACACTGTGTCCTCCTTCACAGAAAAGAGAGGGCCACCCGGAGAGCAGGACATGAACTTCCAGGACAGTGGGGCAGAGCCCCATCTCCACCCAGAGGCCAGCGCACCCACGAGCGCCCAGCCTCAGGCCAGCTGCGTCTGTTTCTGAAGGGACAGAAACCGCAGCGGGCCTGGAAAGCGCGGGCCTCCGCAGCCGACCTCTGAGCCTCTGCTTTCTGCGCCCGCTGTTTGTCCCTGTTGGCCCCCACACCCACAGCCCTGGCCCTCGGCCCTGCAGGGCCAGCCACGCTGCGACAGAGCCAGCTCCACCTGGGAAGTGGCTCCCGGTTGCTGGAGGATGCTCGTGGTCTCCTCTCCCTCCTGGCCACGGCTGGAGGATGCTCGTGGTCTCCTCTCCCTCCTGGCCACGGCTGGAGGGGCTTGTGGTCTCCTCTCCCTCCTGGCCCACGGCTGGAGGGCTTGTGGTCTCCTCTCCCTCCTGGCCACGGCTGGAGGATGCTCGTGGTCTCCTCTCCCTCCTGGCCACGGCTGGAGGATGCTCGTGGTCTCCTCTCCCTCCTGGCCACGGCTGGAGGGGCTTGTGGTCTCCTCTCCCTCCTGGCCACGGCTGGAGGATGCTCGTGGTCTCCTCTCCCTCCTGGCCACGGCTGGAGGGCTCGTGGTCTCCTCTCCCTCCTGGCCACGGCTGGAGGATGCTCGTGGTCTCCTCTCCCTCCTGGCCACGGCTGGAGGGGCTCGTGGTCTCCTCTCCCTCCTGGCCACGGCTGGAGGGGCTCGTGGTCTCCTCTCCCTCCTGGCCACGGCTGGAGGATGCTCGTGGTCTCCTCTCCCTCCTGGCCACGGCTGGAGGGGCTCGTGGTCTCCTCTCCCTCCTGGCCACGGCTGGAGGATGCTCGTGGTCTCCTCTCCCTCCTGGCCACGGCTGGAGGGGCTCGTGGTCTCCTCTCCCTCCTGGCCACGGCTGGAGGGGCTCGTGGTCTCCTCTCCCTCCTGGCCACGGCTGGAGGGGCTCGTGGTCTCCTCTCCCTCCTGGCCACGGCTGGAGGGGCTCGTGGTCTCCTCTCCCTCCTGGCCACGGCTGGAGGGGCTCGTGGTCTCCTCTCCCTCCTGGCCACGGCTGGAGGGGCTCGTGGTCTCCTCTCCCTCCTGGCCACGGCTGGAGGGGCTCGTGGTCTCCTCTCCCTCCTGGCCACGGCTGGAGGGGCTCGTGGTCTCCTCTCCCTCCTGCCCACGACTCCACTCCGACACTGCACTTAACTCCAAACCCGGGTGCCCTGATGGTTTGCAGGCTCATTTTCCTCACTGGAAGAGTCCGCTCCTGAGACAGCAGAGGCCTGAGTGTGCAGCTGGGGTGCAGGGGGACGGGGCCTTGGTGGGCCGCCATGGAAGCCCAGGCCCTGGGGTGGGCAGAACCAGGACAGGGCCCTCCCTTGGCTCCAAAGGCCACCTGCCCCTGTGCCCGCCCACAATTATGCCCAGGGGGTATCATGTCGCACTTATGTGGAGAACTGGGAGAAGCCTTTCTTTCGGTCTCCTCTGTACCCTCTAGAAAGTTCTGGAACGTGAAGAGCCTCCCGCACTTCCCAGTGCAGACTGGAGCTCTGGAGTGACCCAAGGCCACCCTCTCACCAAAGAGCAGCCCTTTCTAGAAGAGCCCCTGGTGGCAACAGAGTCTCCCCACGACACTGCGCTGAGGAGGACAGTCTCCACACCAAGCCACGCAGCTGGACACAGTGGCCAGGCCTGTCAGTCCAGCGACTGGGCAGGCTGAGGCAGGAGGATGGAAACTTTGAGGTCAGACTCAGCAGCTTACCAAGGCCCAGTCTCGAAATAAAAGATGAAAAGGTCTGGGGCTTAGCCCAGTGGTGAAGCACCGGGTTCAATCTTGAGGCCGCAAAAAACAAAACCTAATCCTGCTGTGCGTGGAACACCGCAGAACTGGCTGCTGTCTGCGTCTGCAACAGAGATGACCAGCGGACCCCGCGGGCCTCCTGCTGTGCTGCCTTGTACTCAGAAAGTGAGAAAGTAGGCCCCGGGAAGCCCAGACACGGCGTGGACACGCCAGTCCTCACACCTTGACGGGCATGTTGTTTGAGATGAAGCCACCCGTGTCCGAAAGCTCTAGCTGTGCCCGGGGACGAGGACAGGACAGAGCCAGCCCTGCTCTGGAGCCTCCTTCCTCCCTCTCAGGTCTCCTCTAGAACCTTCCAGAATCCGCCGTGAGCCTGAGATGGAAGAGTGTGACTGGAAGTGGCGCAGTCAGGGTGTGGCGGGCACAGACGGAGGTGGCAGGCAGTAGGAAGAGGCCTCTGGTCCCGGGCAGCAGGTGCAGAGTGACCCCCACGTGCCTGCTCCCAGCAGGGCTTGCCTTGTCCAGTCAAAGGCGCAGCAGCCCGGGGTGTGCCCTGCTGCCCAGCGGTCACCGGGCACCACACGGGCAGACTCACGGGTCCTCACCACGCTCCCTTTCATGCGCCCCAGTCTCCGCCCAGGGAGAAGGGGGGGGCGGCCAGCTGCCACTCTCTACCTTCCCCCGTCCAGAGTGGGGCAGGGAGGGCAGTGGGTGGCGCAGCCCGGCCCCTGTGCCGAGCTCCCAGCACCCCACGCGGTGGGGGCGGTCCTCTCACCGGCAACAGCAGCAGGGGCTCCTCCCCCTCCTCTGCTCCACGGCCACTTCCACCCTGAGCTCTGTGCTCCGCCCACCCTCCCGCAGGCTCTGCTGTGAGCGGCCCCCAGGCCCAGGTTCCCTTCGCTCCGCCCACCCCTTCCCCCCACGCTCCCCGCGGTGCTCCTGGTGCACAGCCCTTTTGCCCGCACCCCCTCCTTGCCTGGTGGTGCTCCCCACTCCTCACACGTCTGCACGCTTGGCATCTCCTCCCACAGGCTGGCCTCTTCTGGCCTGTAGACTATTCCATGCACGGTCTTCCCTCCTCTTGGGATCTGCTGCCCACCGTGCCCACCTGCCACTGTCCCTGGGTAGATCTCTTGCCAGAAAAAAAATGGGTGCAGCTTCATAGGCACAAGATCTCAGGAAAATGGAAACAAACTTCCCGACAACACAGACTTTGTTTCGTAGCTTACATTACCTGATTATTATGGGTAATAATGAGATTTTTTTCCAGTACATAGTAAGTGCAAAACAGTGGCGTAGCGTGCATGCTGTGATCACAGTCTTTAGGGAAGATATCTGTATAAAAGAGGAGAACCCCATGACTGCGAACCCACAGCAGCTACCATTTTCTTCTCAAGCTCTCGTACCTTTAATTTCTTTTTTTCTGCAACGAAGTCACACCAGATAAAACTTAAGGCAATGACATGTGGAGAGAGAGGGGAGAGCTGGTGTGCCGTCTGTCCGCACCCCCAGGTTCCCTCGAGATCTGAGCCGCGTCTTCCTGTCCAGCATCTGCAGGGCCCCGCCAGCGCGGGTCACTGAATCCCACGAGACGCGCGGCGCAGGGCTGACCACAGCTGACCTTCAGAGAAACTTTGGTTCAGCAAACTTGCTGGAGTAGAGGCCCAAACGGAAGAGCTCGTCAGAATCTCTGCCTGTCCACGTGGCCCAGGTGTCCACAGGGGAGAGGCCACCTGAAGCCGGGAGCGAGGGAGACAGGAGGAGCCGAGGGCTAACGCATTTTCTCTTTTCTCTTTCCATTTTTTAAAATGTAGAAATGATTACTGGGACAGGCAGCGCCCGGCCTCCAGGGTTCGGCTCAGGGAACTTTCATGCCGTGTGCACCCAGGAAACAAGTGGGCGCCCAGCACTTCCCACCACCCTGCCAGCCCCCTGCACCTAGAGCAGGGCCCCTTGACTTCCATCCTGCTCTTGGACTCCACAGAGTCCTGCAGCTGCCCCTCTGTGCGCCCCGGTGATGTGAGACCCCTGCACACGCCGCCCGCCTGTCGTCCGACACTCCGTTACCAAGTTACCAAGTGTCCTGCGCCGTGAGGGCGAGGCACGAGCTGTGGCCCGCTGTCCAGCTCTTGGCACGCGACTGCTTCCACTCTGGTCTACTCTGCCAGCTCTGAGCAAGTCTCTGGACGGGCGCGCGCTTCCGTTTCCCTTGGGTGAACAAGTGCCGAAGGAGGGAGCGGGCTGGGTCACTGCGATGAGGTCTGCGTGGCTGTTGGTTTCCTTGCTGTGGGCTGGACCCCAGGGCCTGGTGCATGCTGAGCACGCGCTCCACCCCGGCACCAGGCCAGCCCCGGGGAGGCACGGTCCACTCAAGTCCCCAAAGTGGCTGTTCCAAGCTCCACTGCTACAATGGGTCAGTCGTCCTCTGGGTGTGGAGTGGCACCTCACTGTGGCTTCAGCTTGCACTTCTGTGGTGACTCACGCTTCTGAGCACATTTTCCCGCTCACTGTTTACATAGATCAGACGCGCTGGCCACACGTGTTCACTTCAGTGCGTTTTCACACGTGTACATGCCACGCAGCGTCACACTAAACACACCCTCCGTCTTTTCCAAGACCTTTTCAAGTCTTTTGCTCACCTTGCATTGAGCTGTCCATCTTTTTTCTTTCTTTCTTTTTTCTTTTTTTTTGGTACTGGAGATTGAACCCAGGGGCACTCGACCCCTGAGCCACATTCCTAGCCCAATTTTTAATTTCATTTAGAGATAGGGTCTTGCTGAGTTGCTTAGTGCCTCACTTTTACTGAGGCTGTCTTTGAACTTGTGATCCTCCTGCCTCAGCCTCCTGAGCCGTTGGGATTACAGGCGTGCGCCACCGTGCCCGGCTGCCTGTCCATCGTGAGGGTAGCTTGGTAAGAGAGCTGTGCACTGGACACAAGCCCTGGTGCGCCGCACGTGCTGCGAAGGCTTGCCTGCTCATGCTTCGAGGCTATCTCGATGAAGAGGAACTTCACCCGTTCCTGAGGTTCGACCTACCCTGCTCCTCTGGTGTTTGTTTAGATGCGGGTCTCGCCGTGTTACCCAGGCTGACCCCGGGCCCCGATTTCCGCCTGCCTCGGCCTCCTCGGCTGTGGGACCCCAGGGTGCACCTCCACGTCCTGCCGTGTTCTTTTACAGTTAGAGTTCGTGTCATGTCCAGGGAATCTTTGCTCCCCCAGGATCAGGCGTGTTCGTCTTCTTCCAACGTGCTGGGAACGTTACACACAGGTCTGTGCCCTGTTTAAATTAACTCCTGGACAGGCAGAAAGAAAGAGTTCAAATTCCTTTTTGGGGGGAGATGGGGGGTATCTAGGACTGAACTCAGGAGCATTCAACCACTGGGCCACAACCCTAGCCCAATTTTTTTTTGGTATTTTATTCCCTTTTATTTCCATACAGATAGAGACAGGGTCTCACTGAGTTGCTAAGTGCCTCACCGTTGTGGTAGGCTGGCTTTGAACTCGCGATCCTCCTGCCTCAGCCTCCTGACAGATTCCCTTTTATTTCCATACAGATATCTGACTGTACCCACCTTTAACCAAAAAAGAAACATTTGTTTAAAAAAACTTCACTTTCTCCCTTTGACAACTTGGCACTTTGGTTGAAAATCAACCCCCTTGCACGTAGAGGCCCACTGCTAGATCCCCTGTTTGTGACAGTGATCTCCAGGTACATCTTTTTTTTCCTCCCGGTTTACTGCCAGGCAGCTTATACTCATCTTTTTGCAATACTGTCTTGATAATTGAAGTTTTATAGTAAGTTGTGAATTTAGGTAATCTAAATTCTCTATTCATGTTCTTTTAAAAAAAATGTTTAACTATAACAGATCCTTTGAAAATCTCAATTAACATTTAGAATCATATTGTTAATTTCTATTTTTAAGTCTCTGTTGAAATTTTCATAAAGATTGCACTGAGTCTGTGTTGATCTGGGGAAACCGGCATCTGGGCCACATGGCCTCCCAGTCACCAAGCACGTTCTGTTCCGCCTCTCCACGCTCTGGGCTCCTTCAGTTTCTGTCGGTCATGTTCTCCACTGCTCAGTGTGGTGCATCTCCTGTATCCCGCCGGGTTGATTCCTAAGCACTTAGTGTCTTTAATGTGATTTGTGTGTTTTTCCTTTAACTTTTTTTTTTTTTTTTTTTTTTTTTTTTAACAATCGTTCATCACTAATTTCTGGAAATGCAACTGATTTTTATTATTCATTTTGCGTCCTGTGACATTGTTAAGTTCATTTATTACAGAACTTTTTTTTTAATGTTCTATAGGGTTTCATGAATAATGGCAGTTCTACCTTGCTTCTGATCTTTATGACTATTTATCGTCAGTTTTCCACCTGAAACCTCTGAGGCATTGTTGAACAGGATTGGTGAAAACAGCCTCGTTCCCACTATCAGGAGGAAACCATTGCTATCTCACAATCCAGTCGGCTGCTAATGGTAGGTTCTTCAGAGATTCTTTTTATCACCTTGAGACAGTTCTAGCCCATGCTTGCCAGACGTCTTTAGTCATGAGGTTCATCAAATGCTTCCTCCATAGTTATGGCAAGAGCCTCTTCTCGAAAAATAAAAGAAAAACGAATAAACAAAACTTTGTCCTACACCAGGTCACAGCGAGCCTCCTGGTTCTCCAGGAGCCCAGGCGGGCCTGGGAAGTGCTGCATTTCCAGGCTGAAGGCCTCGTCAGGAGCGCGTGCTCTAGGGAGAGGCAGGCAGACCTTGGGACAGCTGCGCTGCACCACTGACTGCTGACCACAACTCATCCAAATTGCAAGCGTGTGGACGCGGTGAAGGGCAAAGCATCACACCGGGGACAGCCGTGCAGCCAAAACCGGAGAAGAGGTGCTCTGGCCGAAGGTCGAAGAGGTGGGAGAGGGGAGTCGGGGAGAGGGGAGTGTGCAAGCTCTGGTGGGAGAGGGGAGTCAGGGAGAGGGGAGAGTGCAAGCTCTGGACAGAAGGTGGGTGCTTGGTCACACCGGCTAAGATCTCTGGAGCTATCAGCTAAAGCAGCTGCTGTCTGGCTGGAGGCTGGAGCTGTCAGCTGGGAGCGGCCGGCCGTTGGGCTGAAGGTGGTCGGTCTGGAGCTGTCGGCTGGAGCAGCTGCCGTCGGCTGGAGGCAATGGGTCTGGAGCTGTTGCAGTGGCTTCCTCCTCTCTGCAGCGAGGAGCCGATGTATCTGTCTTCCTCCTCTCAGCAGCAACGAACCAATGTTGTGTGTCCGTGTGTGTCTCTCTCTGATTTGAGTCTCTCAGACAGGGCCTTATATAGGGATTTCTGGTGGGGGGTGCACTAGAGCAATCCTAATGCCATTGGCTCTTTGCCCCTAGAACAGGGTGACCTTTAAGCCTATTGGCTCTTGCCAGGGGAAAAGAAACATCCTGTCCGGGGAAGAAACATCCTGCCTGGGGGAAAAAACATTCTGTCTGGGGAAGAAAACATCCTGCCAAGAATGAAACAAGGTTGCTTCTCTCAGGATGTGGAGAACTCTGGGGGGAGGGTAACCTATCTATCATGCGGGGTAGGTGGGTGAGGAAGAGCCTGCCCCCTTTCCCTGCAAGGTCTCGGGCAGGAAGGCAGGTGCTGGACCAGCAAGTTCTCTGAAACACACTCAGTCCCAAGGTCTGGGAGGGCAGAGAGGTCACACTTCCCGCTCACAGGAACATCCGGTACCTGGAACAGTCTTGCACGTTGTTCTGTGTGTGCGTGTTAGTAGACATTTGTTGAACAAATCAATGAGCGAATCACCGAAGGAGCAGGTGAGTGCGCCAGGCCGTGTGGATGAGGCACGAATCGTCCTCTTGGGACACAGGGAGTGGACGGGAAGGTTCAGGCACCGCCTGTGCTGCAGGGAGCCGGGCTGCTCTCAGTCCAGGTGAAGGAGCACAGGGGCAGACCAGAGACTTCTGAGCACCTTCTTGGGCTTTGCAGATTTTAGTTTTTAGTTATCCTCTTTCTGCTTTAAAAAGAAAAGGTCAGACGTGCTTATTTCCGTCCATAGCCAGAGGAGAGGGAAGCTCCCCGTTCACCCCATGTGAGTGAAAGCGAAAGCAGCGGCTCCTCTCGCGGTCGCGCCTAGGCCCCCGCTAACAAAATGTTTGCTTCCCAGTGCCCTGACCTTGGCACTACTGGACCAGAGGCCATGGCTGGGGGAGGGGTGCCTCCAGCAGGATTCGCAACAATGGTGCCATTGAACTGGGAGCTGAGGTCCCCCGTCCCCCAGATCCCCACGCCTCTGAGTCAACAGGCAAAGAAGGGAGCTACTGTGTGGCTGTGTGGCTGAGCCTGGCTGGAGGGGTCAGGCGGCTGGGCCGCAGGGCGAGGGAGAGATGTCTGCAATGCCCGGGACCCGGGGCCTGTCTGGATGCCACCGCGGCTGAGCCTAGCGTCCATGACAAACTGCAACGCCACTCGGCATGACCCAGGGCCCAGAGCCCTGCCAGCGAGCCAGGCTCAGGTAAAGGGGACACAGCGCAGATGACGGAAGAGGGTACAGAGGCCCCTCCGCCCACGCAGCGAGGGCGGGGACCACCAGAGCCACTTAGGTCGAAAATACGGAAGTGAAAAAATGCATTTAGTGGCCACGGTGCGCCCAGCGACAGAACGTAGGCCCAGCTCCCGGGTCCAGGGCCCAGCCCCGCCCACCTCCCGGGTCCAGGGCCCAGCCCCGCCCACCTCCCGCCCACCTCCCGGGTGGGTCCAGGGCCCAGCCCCGCCCAGTCCCCGCGCAGCCCCGCCCAGCCCCGCGCGCAGCCCCACACAGCCCCGCCCACCTCCCGGGTCCAGGGCCCAGCCCCGCCCAGTCCCGCGCACCTCCGGGTCTAGCCCCCCCCCCAGCCCCGCGCAGCCCCACACAGCCCCGCCCACCTCCCGGGTCCCCAGGGCGCAGCCCCGCACAGCTCCGCACAGCCCCGCCCACCTCCCGGGTCCAGGGCCCAGCCCCGCCCAGCCCCGCCCACCTCCCGGGTCCAGGACCCACAGCCCCACAGCCCCGCCCAGTCCCGCGCAGCCCCGCCCACCTCCCGGGTCTAGGGCCCAGCCCCGCCCAGTCCCGCGCAGCCCCGCCCAGCTCCGCACAGCCCCGCCCACCTCCCGGGGGTCCAGGGCCCAGCCCCGCGCAGCCCCGCGCAGCCCCGCGCAGCCCCCAGCTGCGTCAGCGCTTCACTTGGCGGTCCCTTGACAGCACCATGTGTCACAAGGTCCCAACCCCAAGTTGAACTTTGGTCTCTACTGAATGAGAATCGCAGTCGCCGCAGGGCAGAGCTGGAAGCCACCAGTCAAGACGCGGCAGGCTGGGGACTTCAGTAGGGATGAAAGCGGGCTCTGGCCATGTGACCAGTTAGTCGTCACCCTCTGAGTGCTCCGGCTTCGGTGGAAGACGTGTCTGTAGCTCTGTTGACCTCGCTTCGCTCTCTCCCCTTCTCACGCCCACCAGGACGAGCCCACGGTCACCAAGTGCCCGGGACAGGGCTTAAGCTATGGGATATGGAGGGGAAGAGAAACTTCCCAGACCCTGGGCAAGAGCGGGAGCTCGCTGCACACAGCGGTGCCTTCCCTGGGGCCTGGCGTGGCTCAGGGAGGCGGAGGGCGGCTGTCATGGGGGGTGGCGCCGGTCAGGTCTCTGTGTGGAAGACTGTGCTCCTGGCCTGGCGGGCCTGACCCAGTAGCTGGTTCCCCAGCCGAGAACCCGCTGGCAGGTGCTGCAGCTCCGTGACCTCCCGTGGTTGTCCTGTGACTTTGCACTTGCCCTGCCCCCACAGCCGCGCATCCAATGCCTTGTGCTAAGTCACTTATGAATCCTACTGCGGGCTTGGCTGTTCCCGAGTCCTGACTGACGCGGCCTTTGTTCCCAGAAGTGAGGAGAGGCAAGGTGACCGAAGGTGAGGACCACGAGGAAGACGGAGGGCGCTGAGTCCACCTCGCCCGAGAGGCCTCCGGACCCAGCAGAAATGGCGCCCACGTGGGAGGAGCGGAGTCTCCGTGACCCTGGTATTGTAGGAGTGGCAGTCAGCGGGCAGTGAGGTGGCCCTGCACATGGCCGGGGCTCTGAGGACGGAGGTGGGGTCCTAAAGCAGGCCCTGCACTATCCGCACACTTTACCCTGTGGACGGGGCTCCTCTGGCCAGGCCCTCTGAACTGCCGGAGGCCCTCTGAGAGTAGAAGAAACCCCTCATCCCCCCAACCACCCACATTAACCCACATCTGCAGGAGAAAGAGTCTGGGACGTACAAGCCACCACAGCAGGCCCACCGTCCCCAAGCTCCATCCGGAAGTCCCCAAACCACAGGCATGCAGGGCTGTGACCTGCAGCCCGAGCAGGCTGGGTGTGAGGCAGCGCTGGGTGTGTTGCCCACAGCTCCTTCTGGGGCAGGTCGGCCATTCTGACCCTGTCCTCGAGTGGACGTGACGCTGCCCCGGCTCAGGCTTTGCTGTTCATGCCCGGCGAGAGCGCGAGGCACAGACTAGCTGACCTGGCTGACCCGTGCCCTCCGCTTGGGACAGCAGGGTCCCAGGACATGAGGTCTCCAGCCTGCCCACCCCTACTGTCAGGGTGGGACAGCTTTGGTGGAGGGGCTGCCTTGTCTGGACGGGTCCTAACAGGCTGCCCCACAGATCAGGACACTGAGCCCAGGTAGCAAGACAGTCTGCACATGGCCGGTCACAGGCAGTCGCAGGGCAGGCGCTGGCCTGGGACCTGATTCCGGAGATTACGGGCTTTGGATCCCAAAGTCCAAACTTCTCATTCTCAAGTGCAAAAGTCTGAAGTCCAGTCACAGGGTCTGAGGAGGATGGGCTGGGATGGCCCCGCCTGGTACGGCGTGGCCGCCTCCTGCCCTGGGTGGCGCCCAGTGCTGGCGCCTCCCTGGCCTCGGGCGGGAGACCTCCTGCAGGTCACGTTAAGACCTGGATGGCTAAAGCGAATTCCAAGCATTTCTCTGAGACCTCCCCTGACCCTCCTTATCAGGGGCCGCTGGGGTCAGCCCTCTCTCTTCTGTCACGGGAAGGAATCCCCAGGGCGCCTGGTGACTCACCTCAGATAAGTGAGGCGGGGGCTGGGGACGCTGCCCCGTGTGGGCCCCAGGCTTCCTCTCGGTGTGCCCAGCTCTGGCTCAACACCTGTGGATCTGATCCCCAGGCCCGGGAGGCGGGAGGGCCAGCCAGCCAGCACAGCTCCACCCCCCAGGGAGCCACCATTCAGGTGCAGTTGTCACGTGACAATGCAGAAGGCCGTGGGAGTGGCCCCTGAGGAGCTGAAAAACCTGGTTCCCACCCCGCCCAGGGACTGCTCAGGCTTTGGCGCCCTGTCCAGTGGGGGCTGGGCTCAGGACCACCAGGAATTCTGTCCCAAGGGTCCGTTGGCTCACCATGCTTTAAGAGATTTCATCCAAACTCCCAGATTTCTGGCCTTTTTTTTCTTCCTTGAAAGATCTAGCAGCGGGAGTTGGGCAGCAGGCCCTTCCTGCTGAACCCCGCCCAGCTGCACTCCACACCGCGGGTGTTCCTGCAGCAGGCCTAGCCTGGATCCTTGCCCCGCCCCCTGGCCCCTGCAGAGCTGACCCTCACACCCAGGCCCTGCTGAGAGCCCCCCTTTGTCTTGGGGAGGGAAAGTTCTCAGCCCCAGCGAACGGGAGTGGCGCCTTCCAGAGCAAGTATGCGCCTGGGCTTTTCCACAAAGGATTCAACATAAGAATTTCTGGATGTGCTGCCCCGCTACCCCGCTGCTACCCCGAGGAGATGTAAGCAGGAATTTCTCACATGACAAACCAGGAGGGCCCTCATTTCTGGGCCTTCCTTTCCTCCACGACTTTTGCTGCCAAATAATAATAATTTCCCCTCCTGAGATTTTGACGGGGGCTAGAATTCAGAGTGGTCCCCACAAGTACAGTCTCTGCAGGGCCAGGCCTGCTCCCCCCTCTGCCTGGGTCTGCCTGGCAGCACCTGCCCACCAGCCGCTCAGCTGCTGATCTGGAGGTGTGACATGGAACTGGTCCCCACCATGTCCCCACCAGGCTTCTCCACCACAACCTGGCTCTGACTAGCGGAGTGGTGACAGCTGATCAACCTGCTATCTTATCAGGTGACCCTGGTCTTTTTGTGTGTGTGTGGGGGGGGGGGTTACCGGGGATTGAACTCAAGGGCACTCGACCACTGGGTCACATCCCCAGCCCTTTTTTATTAGAGACAGGGTCTCACTGAGTTGCTAAGTGCCTCGCCATTGCTGAGGCTGGCTTTGATCCTCCTGCCTCAGCCTCCCAAAGTGCTGGGATTACAGGCGAGCGCCACCACACCCGGCAACCCTGGTCTTTTAGGACACATTAATGATGGGATTTATAAGACCCGTGTCAGGAGGTTTCTCAGTGAAGAGCCTCAATTGTTAAAAATGAACTTTAGAAACTTCCATAGGGAGGAAAGAAAACAGCGGCTCTATCCGTGTGCATTTCTTTCTGTGCAATCAGGGTTACCACCTCCGGTGGCTGGGGCACTTCCTCCTGGGTCACATTCCTGAGAGCACATGATGATGTCCCCGCCCGGGATCCTAATCCCTTTTGAGGTTGCTTTGCAAACTTCAAATCTTCAAGAGCTTAGTCTTCAGGTTCAGTGCCGGCCACAAACGGCCCATGACCATGATGCATGAGGAATGCTGGGGAGGCCAGGCCCTCGCCGCTGGTGGATGAGCACAAAAGGCTGGCCCAGGCCGCCCAGGGTGGGCCAAGTCTCTGGGTGGACTTGGGAGTGCTTCCAGGGTGCCGGCCGAGTGAGCAGGCCTCTCCTGTGGGCTACATTATTGATGGGCGTGCTATGAATTTTTAAACAAAATAAATAATGTATTTAGAAGAGTCAGTTTGTGCCTATTTGTCAATTTGTGTGGTTTAAATGTTAGCCCCAAACAATCTGAACATATTTGTTTTAAATTAACACAACATTTTAACACAGAGACAACTAAGTCTTACTCTGGAACATTTCGTACTGAATTGGGTGTTACTGGGTTGACTGATGTCCTGCTGAGAAAGAAAAAGGAAAGAAAGGGGGTGCAGGGAGAGAGGCGTCAGACTTCCCACGTGCAGACTGGGGCGGAGGGTGCATGTGAGCCTGTACACCAGGGAGAGGGCCCCCAGGACAGAGCAGGCCGGGCTCCCTGTCCCTGGGAAGGCTCCAGGCTCAGAGGAGGGCAATGGCCCCAGACCTGGGCACGTCCCCAGCAGACCCTGAGCTCTTCTCCACCAGACCCTGAGCTCTTCTCCACCCGTGGTGGTGCCTCCTCCGCCCGGAGCCCAGCTGAGCCTGATCCGGTCTCAGCTAAGGTTGACATTCTTGCTGAGGACACTTGACATCACCCACACACCCTGAAGGTCAGTGTCGCCGCCTGAAGCGTCGGAGCACCGAGCCGCGGGAGAACAGAAGCAAACTGACAAACAGCCTTTTATTCTGTGTTCTAACAACTAACTTACGTGGGCCCCCGATCAGGCACGGCCAAGAGGGACGGCCAAATCTCCAATAGTCACCAATTCAAGCGGGCTCCTGCAGCAGTGTGTGGGCCCCAGGCACAGAGGGACGCAAACCAGCGAGACTCTGTGCCCCAGAGCCCATTAGGGCCCCACACCTCCACTATCATGAACTCCCAGACATCAAGGTCCCCAAGCAGTCGCCCCGGGCCCGGTGCTGAGGCTGGGCTGCAGTGAGGAGGGACACCAGGGCTCCCTGCTCCAGGTCCTGACTCACAGGCCTCCCGCCGGGCGGGCACAGGGCCCTCGCGGCCACACAGCACTCCAGGATGTGGAGTTTGGGGTGCTGCTTGCCATGCTGAGCCTGTGTCAACGGGGCTGCCTCCCTCTGCCACCCATTCCCTCAGCAGAGGAGCCAAGGCCACCGTCTGTGCCCTGTGGGAATGCCACCGCCCAGAGGAACCCAGCGGAGCCAAGGTGCCCGCAGCCTGAGCCTGGGGAGTGGGGCCCTCCTGGCAGCAGCGCCATGGAGGCCTGTGCTCCCCCCGGAGGCCGTCCCCTGGAGGGGGAGGCTCTTCACGACAGTGGGGAGGCAGGCCTCCGCTCAGCTTGTGGGATTCCTGGGAAAGGGCGGGCGTGGCTGGAGTCCCTGGGCAGGAGAAGTCCCGGCCTGAAGAGGAGGCCAGGGCCGCACACCAGGGCCAGGCGCCGGGCCCTGGGCAGCTCGGGGCTCCAGACACCTCCTGAGGCTTGAAGCACGCTTCTGTGTTTCCATGTGAGAGGACTGTAGCCTTCCAGTCTTCTCGTCCCCAAAGGTGAGGAACTGCAGGAGCCCTGTTTGGGGAGATGGCTTGAAATTGCGGTTTACTATGGGCCATGGAGATTTGGGCATTGTCGCCTTCCGTAGTCTCATGGGACTTGGCCTGGGATCTCGCGGGACTTGGCCCGGGATCTCGAGTGACTTGGCCCGGGATCTCGAGTGACTTGGCCGAGATTGCTGATCGGGTCAGCGCCATTTTGGTGGTGTGTGCGGCATGTGTTAGTCGTTGTTAGAGCCAGAGAGAAAAGTTATCAGAATAAAAAGCTGTTTGTTTCCAGTTCGCCTCTGAACTTCTTCCCGCGGCTTCGTTGCTCCAAGCGGCCATCGCTTCAGGCGGCAACAAAGAACCACAGTGACGGCGACTCTTCACGTCTCATGGAAAGGGAACGTTGTGACACCTGAAAGCACTTCCCGCTGCGTGTCCACGCTCTTCCGGAAGGAGCCAAGCTGAGGCTGGCTGAGACCCTCCGCAGCGCAAGAGTGGCTTTGTGTCAAAAATCGCGCTCTGAGAACTTTGGAGGGAAATAACAGCTCAGTTTTATATTTTTTAAAGAAGAAACGATTGTGTAAAAGGCCCTGTGATTCAATCTCACACTCACCTTGGTGTTTCAAGTTTCTTGAAAGTGGCCTTTTCCCACTTTTGGTGTGAGGTCTTCGTCCATCACCTCCCCCGTCCACCGCCGTGTTCCCCAGCTTGCAGGCTCCCCACGTCCTCTAAGAAAGGGTCTCTTCACCACATTGTGATGGCATGGCATTAGACAACCCGTAGAGTCCATCTCGGTCCTTTTCTTGTTCGAAACACCTAACATTCCGCTATCCACAGCCGCACGGCCATAGGCCAACGCTCACCCGGCTGCTGGTGTGTCCTTGCTTGAGAAGGGGACGCTGCTGTCCCCAGGGGAGTGCTTCTGTCAGGAGGGTGCAAGTCCTCACGGTGACGTCGGGTAAGGGTGATCTGAGGTGGGCGTGTATCGCCCCCCACGAACCTGACTGAACCCCACCTTTGCTCCCAGCGCTTGCCACACAGGCTTGAAGCGCACACCGTGGCATCTGCACGGGCACCCTTGGCCAGGATTCCCTTGACGCGTCTGTTCTCTGTGGTGGCACAACAGCCCTGAGGGAAGGCCGTGGGCCGCAGCAGCGAAGGCTCCCGTCCGGGCAGAGCTGGCTTTTCTGAAAGAGCTGGGCCCGCGAGCCACAGCCTCGTCCCAGGGCGCTCGGCCTGCCTGTGTCCGCTCACGCGGCCACCTGGAGCAGGCGAGAGGTCTGCCGTTGTCCCAGCGGTCACAGGAGAGGCTCGGGGCTCTCTGGAGAGCTGTATGCCCACCTGGACTCCCTCAGGGGCCCCAGCCCTCATCGTCATAGGAAGGACGTGTGGTCCCTCTGCCCGCGGTCAGGACGTGGGTCCTAAGCACCCCGCGGACGCAGGCGTGAGCGCCAGAACTCTGGGCTCCTGGTCCAAGGCCCCCACCAGCGCTGGGCCCTCGAGGCCGGCAGCTTGTGTCCTGCTCTTCTACTCTCCGTCTCCCTGCTGCAGGTGCGCGGCCAGCAGCCAGAAGCCAGCGGTGTCCAAGAAGTGGGCAGCCGCCACCAGTGGGCCTCTAGGCCTGCTGCCTCCAGGGACTTTCTCCTGGCCACCATCCAGGTCCTCAGGCGTCTGGAAGGTCTTCGGTGGACGAGGAGCCACGCAGAGCCTCTAAGGCACTCCCAGGCCAGGCCGGATGGCCTCACCTCTGCTGACCATGAGGTGGAACCCCGGGGTCCCCCTGCCTGGCATATGAGGTGAGGGCAGCACTGCTGGGCTCCTGCCCTCGCTGCATTGACCAAGCTCTGACCTTCCTTCTCTCCCAGGTGGTCAGCTGAGCTGCCGTGGTGCCGGCCTGGCCAGGCCTTCGGCTGACCGGAAGCTGCAGAGGAGCCTGAAGGACCCTCCCAGGAGTTTGCAGGTGCAGGTGCGGCCCCTGCGGAGGGCCAGGGCACCTGCCGGTCCCACTCTGTGGCGGCCACTCCCGACCCAGCAGCTGTGTGGAGGGCTCCGGCCAGCCTCCGTGGTGACCCCGACCCGGACACGTGGCAGCAAGCACCGTTTCAGGTTTCCTGCCCAAGGGTTTTATTGCCAGATACCTGAGTTTCCTCCCAGTAAGATCCAAGCCCATCTCGAGAGTTAACCAGAGGAGAGAGAAACACCAGCGTCGACGGCAGTGTCTGGGTGGGCCTTGGCAGCTGTCCCAAGGAAACCGCCTGCCACCAATTACAGCAGCCAGCTCACCACACAGCCTGTTTCATCACCAGGGTCCCGAGGACAGCGTGAGTCACAACACCAAAGGCTCAGAACAGAGCTCGGAAACTGAGGCGGTGTCTTGCTCGGTGCGGGCGGGGCGTCAGCAGGACGGCAGGCCTGGGGTCTGCCTTCCTAGTCAGGGCGTGCCGGGGCGGCAGGGCTTCCGTGTGGGCTGCGCTGGAGCTGCCAAGCGGGGACGCCCTCCTTCCCAGTGTTCAGGTGAGGCCGGGGGGCGGACCCGCCGGGCTCCTGCAGAGCGCCAGGGCACTGCGTCTCCGCGGTCACGGTCCCCAGCCAAGCTTGCAAGCGTTTGCCTTCATGGTTCACAAAGTTGGATGTTTAAAGACAACTCTGGGTTCTTTCTTCTTCAACATTAAAGCAAAACCCAGGCGTGTGCTCAGAAGCCCGCTTCCTTTGAAAAGTGTCACCAAATGCTGCACATGAGCCAAGTCTGTGCGGGGGGCCAGCCTCTGAAGTGGAGGAAGAGTTGTGTGGCCACTCATCAGCTGTGTGGCCTGGGGCCAAGTGACTTAGCCTTTCTGAGCTTCCCTGTCCCTGTGAGATATTAGTGTCACATGGCCAGCCTCAGAGGGCCGCTTGGGAGCCCAGCCAGTCAGGGCGATCACGGTCCCTCAGCCCCAGCCCCAGCACACTGCCCAGAAGTCCCCCCCCCCCCCCCCCCCCCCCCCCCCCCCCCCCCCCCCCCCCCCCCCCCCCCCCCGTCAGCTGAGGACAGGACTGCGCTCCACTTTCTCCCCCGCCTCCTCCTGGGGGCCGCGAGCAGACGCATCGCCACAGACTCAGACCCGTGAGGGCAAGAGGGGGTCACACCCTGGTGACAGTGGCAACTCTAGGTGTGTAGCAGACAAGAAGAAATGCAATTAGTCGACAGGTAAGGTTCATGTGGAGCGATGGAGAAAGGGCCCTAGGACACGGCGAGCCCTGGCTCCTTGGTAGAGCCGCAGGGTAAGGTGGCACCCCCAGGGCAGGCTCCCTCTGTGGCCTGGAGGTCCCTCCCCGACTTGGGTGATAAGGATTCCGTGAGTCAGGAAGAGCAAAAGGGGCCACCTCCGCTTCCTCCAACTTCGCTAGGGCAGGCTCTGACCTCGTAGGGTCACGTGCCCAATTCCTCAAGGGGCCGGAAGAGGAAAGCGGGGCCCTGATGCCCGCCGGCTGCTGCCTCCGCTTGGCGGCCTCGGGCTGACCAGCACGCTGGGATGCTGAGGGGTGTTAACTCAGCACGGGCAGCTTCCACTTCCCAGCCTGGGCTGTGCCAGCGGGGTCATGGCACCAGCTGCCCCCGCACAGCCTTGCTCACTGCTGCCTCAGTCAGCTGCTGGGCACACGCCCTCGGAAGCGGATGCCATCAAGCCAAGATCTCAGCCCCCTCAGCCCCACCCCTGAGGGGCATGAGCTGAAAGTGGCTTCATTTTAAGTTGCTGAAATTCTCCATTTGCCTGGCATTGCGTAGACACCTGGGTAGACTGGGTATGCACAACGCACGGGCCATTGCCCTTGGACACCAGAATGGCCCTTCCCCTGGGGCTGGGACTGGGCAGGCGTGAGCCTGGAAAGGGCCTGGGGTGCATGGCATGCCCTGGTCACCTGGAGATTGATGTCTGCTCCCAGAGATCCTTGGGCACCCCACGTCCCCCCAGGGAGAATCTCAGCCACTCACACGGTCCCAGGCCTCCCAGTGTGGCTGTGAGCACTCCCCGGGAGGGTCCCCGACACTCCTCATTCCTTTGACAATGCTCCTGAGTCCCTCACTCAGTGCAGAGTGCCTGGGGACACCGGAGCGTCCCTCGGGAAGCGTGGCTCCTGGCAGACAGGCAGCTAACTGCTAACTATTGTGCCAAGCTGCACGAGGCCTGCTGTCGTGGATGCGCAGACGCTGCGCTTGGGGGCCGTGGGGGCCGTGGTGTGGAAGCGGCAGGGGCAAGTGGGCACTGGAGCCGGGCTCCAAGATGCTCAGGGAGGAGAGACAGCGGGACTGTGATCACTGAGGGTGCTACTTAATGGGCAGCTTTCTGCTGAGTGGACAATACGTCACATTGTCCAAGTAACAGGATGGAATCTAAAGACGTAGTGGCAAGAAGTCTCACCCTGGTGGGCCCAAGCGGTGCGGTCGCCTCGTCACCCTGAAGACTGACCGTCCGTGCTCAGCCTCTGCTTGCCTCCGTGTTTCTTCACGTAATTGCCAGCAGACACGAGGTGTGTGACCCTCCCTCCCTTTACACGCGGGCTGTGTTTCACTTTCCCCTCTGCCTCATGTTCTGAAGACCCTCCCGCGTCTGTCCAGAGACCTCCCCAATCCCTGTCTGCAGCTGCAGGCTCTTCAGGCAGGCCTGGCTGGACCTACCTCTGGGAGATTTTCAACGGCTGCCAACACGCCTGTCCACTCGACCAATAGCACGGGGGCTTCAGGGTCACGATAAATGCATCGGTGGTCTTGGTAGACCGTCCCAGATTGCCTCCCATGATGCCAAGCGACCTTGTGTATCTGCTGACAGCTGTGACAGCACTGCAGGTCTCTTTGGGTGGACAGGTGCCATTTAAATGCGTACTCTTCGAAGAAAGATCACAAGGGCTTTCACTCAACATCCCCCTTGATGCCCAAAGGCAATTTTAGAAAGTCCGGGTGAGCTCAGGCAGGGACGTCCTGTTCCCTAGTGGCATTTCCTTCTGATGGAGCGGGACTTGAGTCGTGCGGTCTGGCAGTCACGTGTGCAGCATCCTGGTGTGGGAGGTCTTGCTGAGGCTCAGTGGCCACAGGCCGTCAGAGCAGCAGCTGACTTCCGGGGACGGCTGGGAGAGGACCTGCTCTAGGCCTCCAGCCCCAGCTCAGCCACGCACCTCGTGCTCTGCAGGTGGGCCTGGGTGTCACAGCTCAGGTGCTGCGTGGCCTGGCCAGGTGCCCCCGGGAAGGGTGCCAGGAGGCCCACTCACCTGCCGCTCGAGGGCCAGACGCCTCCATTGTCCCTGATCACCAAGCCACAGCCAACCTGCCCTTGCTCGGGAGAGGGAGCCGAGCTGGAACCAAGAGTGAGCATCGGTCTCCACGAGAGCTGGAAGTGAGCACTGCAAGGGTGAGCTGTGCCTGCCGCAGGGCTCCGCCGGGCACACTGGGCCCAGGAGTGTCCACAGAGGCCATTCAGTCAACACGTACTGACCCTCTGAGGTGACCACATGGACAGGATACCATGAGCCAAGGTGCTGGCTCCTCTCCAGGCGAGCCGCCAGCCCGCTGGGTCCTGTAGCCACAGCCCAGACTTGAGCGCTGAGCCCATCTGAGCAGGTCCACACCACTGTCCACCAGGAGTCACCAAGAGGGAAGGCAGGCCATCAGACCCAGCTGTGAGAGCCAGGGCGAAGGTCACAGGATCTCTGCCACCTCGGCTGCCTCCTCGCAGACCTTCCAGACGCTTCTCTGGTGCTGCCCCTCCTAGCCTGGAAGGTAAGCACAAACTCCTTCCAGCAAAGGAACTCTCAGCTTGATGCCAGGGAAGCCCGTGGGCACAGCCAGCTCTGCAGCACACCTGCCTGCACAGGGACAGCAGCCACCGCCGGTGAGCGGTGGCTGTGAGTGTCCCCGCGAGTGTCCCCCCCCCCCCCCCCCCCGCCCAGCCGCGTCCCCATCACAGCTCGGGACGCTGCTCTTGAGAAAGCCCCTTTCCTCTCATGCCATCCAGGTGCTGGGGAGGCTCAGGCTCGGCCACACGCCAGACCTCAGGGGGCTGCCCCGGAAGCCCGCCAGCCACTCCTCCTCCTGCAGAGTGGGAACTGTCTACAGGAGCTGCGACGACTGAGCAGGGCGATCATGAGAAGGACCCACACCAATTCTGCTGTCTTCAAGTCAGAGCCAAGGCATTTGCTGCGGTCTGCAGGTGGAGGGGCGGCCACAGGAGTCCAGGGACAACAGGCAGGCGGCCAGCACGCCTGGGGCGCGGAGAAGGCTGCGGCGAATCAGAGAACGCAGCTGCAGCCAGTTTTGGTGGAAGGGGTTTCACATGGGATGTGGGCTTTAGAGGTGCCAGTCAGGTGCCTAAATTGAGGCCAGGAGGCAGCGGCCTGTGGTCCAGAGTCCAGGAGGAGATGCACTGGAGGCAGGTGGGATTGGGGCTCAGCATACAGAAGAGAGGCCCAAGCCGTGAGCCTGGAGCTGGAGAGGAGACAGGACCCGGGATTGAGCCAGGAGGGATCAGGGTTCAGCACACAGAGCGGAGGATCTAGGACTGAGCCAGGAGGGATCAGGGTTCAGCACACAGAGGACAGGATCCGGGATTGAGCCAGGAGAGATTGGGGTTCAGCCCACAGAGGGGAGGATCTAGGACTGAGCCAGGAGGGATCAGGGTTCAGCACACAGAGGACAGGATCCAGGATTGAGCCAGGAGAGATCGGGGTTCAGCCCACAGAGGGGAGGCCCAAGCCTTGAGCCTGGAGTGTGAGAGGGGAGGATCCTGGACTGAGCCAGGAGGGATCAGGGTTCAGCACACAGAGGACAGGATCCCGGACTGAGCCAGGAGGGATCAGGGTTCAGCACACAGAGGACAGGATCTGGGATTGAGCCAGGAGGGATCAGGGTTCAGCACACAGAGGGGACAGGATCTGGGATTGAGCCAGGAGGGATCAGGGTTCAGCACACAGAGGGGAGGCCTAAGCCGTGTAAGCCGTGAGCCTGGAGTGTGAGAGGGGAGGATCTGGGATTGAGCCAGGAAGGATCAGGGTTCAGCACACAGAGGACAGGATCTGAGATTGAGAGCCAGGAGGGATCAGGGTTCAGCACACAGAGGACAGGATCTGGGATTGAGCCAGGAGGGATCGGGGTTCAGCACACAGAGGACAGGATCTGGGATTGAGCCAGGAGGGATCGGGGTTCAGCACACAGAGGACAGGATCTGGGATTGAGCCAGGAGGGATCGGGGTTCAGCACACAGAGGACAGGATCCGGGATTGAGCCAGGAGGGATCGGGGTTCAGCACACAGAGGGAACAGGAGGGATCGGGGTTCAGCACACAGAGGACCCAGGAGGGATCGGGGTTCATTGAGCCAGGAGGGATCGGGGTTCAGCACACAGAGGACAGGATCTGGGATTGAGCCAGGAGGGGGATCGGGACAGTTCAGCACACAGAGGACAGGATCTGGGATTGAGCCAGGAGGGATCGGGGTTCAGCACACAGAGGACAGGATCTGGGATTGAGCCAGGAGGGATCGGGGTTCAGCACACAGAGGACAGGATCTGGGATTGAGCCAGGAGGGATCGGGGTCCAGCCCACAGAGGGGAGGCCCAAGCCGTGAGCCTGGAGCTCGAGAGGAGACAGGATCCAGGACTGAGCTCTGGGCTCCTGATATTAAGCATCAAGGAAGAAATGAATAAAGGATGAGGAGAAGGGAAGGCTGAGGAGTGGGGCTGAGCACAGGGGTCCCAGGGCCAGCAGTGAAGCCCTGGTAAGGAGGGGACACGGCCAGGCTAGCAGAAAAGCGGGGCCATCACTGGAACAGAAAGTGGGACCAAAAGGAACCTTTGTGGTTTTCAGAGAGGGAGAAGTCGCAGCACTTCCGTGTGCGACTCAGGAGGACCCAGGAGAGGGACAGAAGACGGGGGAGGGGAAGCACAGTGGCAAGAGGGGGGGCTGCGGGGTCCTGCCCGAGGGGAGGCCCACGGTGCAGGCGCGGGGCGTCCCACGTGAAGGAGGAGCAGGGCACTAGGGCTGGCTGGATGCCAGGCGCCGTGTGGGACAGTGTGGTGTCACATGTAAAAGGCCACCCTCTGCCCGGCCTGGCTAGTTGGAGACCCACTGCCCTGAGCTGCGGTGGGACTCCCAGGGGTCAGAATGTTCTCTGGGGCAGGAGGTGACGGTGCCAGTCGGTGGCCCTGCAGGTCCAGGGAGCAAGGGACCGGTGTGGAGGGGCCACTGTGGGCCAGCGGGGAAGACAGACCCGTCACTCACTGTGCGCAGGTTTCCTGGCACGGCTCTGACCCACTCACTGCGACTTTGTGGTCATCTCCCTTTCCTATCTGCAGGAGCGACCCTCTGCCCATGCCACCCCCGGGGCTCGGGAGGCAGCCTCTCTTCTCCCGGGTGCCCCGCACCTCTGCTTCCCCATCTCTGTGGAGATGCAGCCCAGGCTACGAGGACCCTGAGGTCAGGGACGTTCCAGGCTGGGCGCCCATGCTCGCTCCCGATAGGCACATCCCAATCCAACAGGTCATCCTTGTCCTCAGAGGCGTCCGCTGACCATCTCCCCCATGCCCATCCCCTGTCCCACACCGCACAGCCACACCCCGCCCACAGCCATGCTGCCCACTTGCGTCTCAGTGAGCGCCAAGGTTTCCCTTCTGGAAACTTCTACGGTCGAGGAAAGGAATTGGTGAGGACTGAGGAGGAGGAGAGGGGAGGGAAGGGGTTCGCTGGCACCTCCCCAGCTCGGCCTGCCAAACCCTGACCAGCGCCCCGGCGGGACAGGACCACGCGGGGCAGAGCAGGAAGAAGACCTGGACGGGAGGGACCACTGGGGGGCAGGCGAGGAGGCAGCCTGGCACCGCACCGCACAGTGGGCACTGAGCACGGCTCTCGGCTGGACAATTGGAGCACAGGCCCAAGGCTGAGGGTGGCCCCGAGGAGGGCCAAGGCCGCGCGTGTGGGGGGGAGCAACTGGAGCCTTTCAAAGGCTTCATTCACCTGCGCCACGGGCGCCCGCTCTGCCCCGCTTCCTGTCAGCCTGTGTGCCTAGGTCGAAGGTGAGCGAGTATCTTGAAACCACGAAGACGCTTGGCTCCGTCCACGGCCTCCCTCCCGCTCCCCAGGGTCCGTGTGCTGGCACTCTGAAGGGCACACTCACGGGTCCTCTGCCCCGGCCCTGCCAGGGAGCCCACGGGAGCTGCCGCCTCTGGATGAACCAGATGGTGGCCGCCATCTCAGGATGAACCAGATGGTGACCGCCAGCTCCGGATGAACCAGATGGTGACCGCCAGCTCCGGATGAGCCAGGTGGTGACCGCCAGCTCCGGATGAGCCAGGTGGTGACCGCCAGCTCCGGATGAGCCAGATGGTGACGGCCCAGCTCCGGATGAACCAGATGGTGACGGCCGGCTCCGGATGAGCCAGGTGGTGACCGCCAGCTCCGGATGAGCCAGGTGGTGACCGCCAGCTCCGGATGAACCAGGTGGTGACCGCCAGCTCCGATGAGCCAGGTGGTGACCGCCAGCTCAGGATGAACCAGGTGGTGACCGCCAGCTCCGGATGAGCCAGGTGGTGACCGCCAGCTCCGGATGAGCCAGGTGGTGACCGCCAGCTCCGGATGAACCAGGTGGTGACCGCCAGCTCCGGATGAACCAGGTGGTGACCAACAGCTCCGGATGAACCAGGTGGTGACCAACAGCTCCGGATGAGCCAGATGGTGACCAACAGCTCCGGATGAACCAGATGGTGACCAACAGCTCCGGATGAGCCAGATGGTGACCAACAGCTCTGGATGAACCAGATGGTGACCAACAGCTCCGGATGAGCCAGATGGTAGCCGCCAGCTCTGGATGAACCAGATGGTAGCCACCAGCTCCGGATGAACCAAATGGTGACTGCCAGCTCAGGATGAACCAGATGGTGACCGCCATCTCAGGATGAACCAGATGGTGACCGCCAGCTCCGGATGAACCAGATGGTGACCACCAGCTCCGGATGAACCAGATGGTGACCACCAGCTCAGGATGAACCAGATGGTGACCACCAGCTCTGGATGAACCGCGATGGTAGCCACCAGCTCCGAATGAACCAGATGGTGACTGCCAGCTCAGGATGAACCAGATGGTGACCGCCAGCTCCGGATGAACCAGATGGTGACCGCCAGCTCAGGATGAACCAGATGGTGATCGCCAGCTCCGGATGAACCAGATGGTGACCACCAGCTCTGGATGAACCGCGATGGTGACCGCCAGTTCAGGATGAACCAGATGGTGACCGCCAGCTCAGGATGAACCAGATGGTGACCGCCAGCTCCGGATGAACCAGATGGTGACCGCCAGCTCCGGATGAACCAGATGGTGACCGCCAGCTCCGGATGAACCAGATGGTGACCGCCAGCTCCGGATGAACCAGATGGTGACCAACAGCTCCGGATGAGCCAGATGGTGACCGCCAGCTCTGGATGAACCAGATGGTGACCAACAGCTCCGGATGAGCCAGATGGTGACCAACAGCTCCGGATGAACCAGATGGTGACCAACAGCTCCGGATGAGCCAGATGGTAGCCGCCAGCTCTGGATGAACCAGATGGTGACCAACAGCTCTGGGTGAGCTGCGATGGTAGCCACCAGCTCCGGATGAACCAAATGGTGACTGCCAGCTCAGGATGAACCAGATGGTGACCGCCATCTCAGGATGAACCAGATGGTGACCGCCAGCTCCGGATGAACCAGATGGTGACCACCAGCTCAGGATGAACCAGATGGTGACCGCCAGCTCCGGATAAACCAGATGGTGACCACCAGCTCTGGATGAACCGCGATGGTAGCCACCAGCTCCGAATGAACCAGATGGTGACTGCCAGCTCAGGATGAACCAGATGGTGACCGCCAGCTCCGGATGAACCAGATGGTGACCGCCAGCTCCGGATGACCCCGATGGTGACCGCCAGCTCCGGATGAACCAGATGGTGACCGCCAGCTCAGGATGAGCCAGATGGTGACCGCCAGCTCAGGATGAACCAGATGGTGACCTCCAGCTCCGGATGAACCAGATGGTGACCGCCAGCTCAGGATGAACCAGATGGTGACCGCCAGCTCCGGATGAGCCAGGTGGTGACCGCCAGCTCCGGATGAGCCAGATGGTGACCGCCAGCTCCGGATGAGCCAGATGGTGACCGCCAGCTCCGGATGAGCCAGATGGTGACCAACAGCTCCGGATGAACCAGATGGTGACCAACAGCTCCGGATGAGCCAGATGGTGGCCGCCAGCTCTGGATGAACCAGATGGTGACCAACAGCTCCGGATGAACCAGATGGTGACCAACAGCTCCGGATGAGCCAGATGGTGGCCGCCAGCTCAGGATGAACCAGATGGTGACCGCCAGCTCAGGATGAACCAGGTGGTGACCGCCAGCTCCGGATGAGCCAGGTGGTGACCGCCAGCTCCGGATGAGCCAGATGGTGACCGCCAGCTCAGGATGAACCAGATGGTGACCACCAGCTCCGGATGAGCCAGGTGGTGACCGCCAGCTCCGGATGAGCCAGATGGTGACCGCCAGCTCCGGATGAGCCAGATGGTGACCAACAGCTCCGGATGAACCAGATGGTGACCAACAGCTCCGGATGAGCCAGATGGTGGCCGCCAGCTCCAGATGAACTAGATGGTGACCGCCAGCTCAGGATGAACCAGATGGTGACCGCCATCTCAGGATGAACCAGATGGTGACCGCCAGCTCCGGATGAACCAGATGGTGACCGCCAGCTCAGGATGAACCAGATGGTGACCGCCAGCTCCGGATGAACCAGATGGTGACCACCAGCTCTGGATGAACCGCGATGGTAGCCACCAGCTCCGGATGAACCAGATGGTGACCGCCAGCTCAGGATGAACCAGATGGTGACCGCCAGCTCCGGATGAACCAGATGGTGACCGCCAGCTCAGGATGAACCAGATGGTGACCGCCAGCTCCGGATGACCCCGATGGTGACCGCCAGCTCAGGATGAACCAGATGGTGACCGCCAGCTCCGGATGAACCAGATGGTGACCGCCAGCTCCGGATGAACCGCGATGGTAGCCACCAGCTCCGAATGAACCAGATGGTGACTGCCAGCTCAGGATGAACCAGATGGTGACCGCCAGCTCCGGATGAACCAGATGGTGACCGCCAGCTCAGGATGAACCAGATGGTGATCGCCAGCTCCGGATGAACCAGATGGTGACCACCAGCTCTGGATGAACCGCGATGGTGACCGCCAGTTCAGGATGAACCAGATGGTGACCGCCAGCTCAGGATGAACCAGATGGTGACCGCCAGCTCCGGATGAACCAGATGGTGACCGCCAGCTCCGGATGAACCAGATGGTGACCGCCAGCTCCGGATGAACCAGATGGTGACCGCCAGCTCCGGATGAACCAGATGGTGACCAACAGCTCCGGATGAGCCAGATGGTGACCGCCAGCTCTGGATGAACCAGATGGTGACCAACAGCTTCCGGATGAGCCAGATGGTGACCAACAGCTCCGGATGAACCAGATGGTGACCAACAGCTCCGGATGAGCCAGATGGTAGCCGCCAGCTCTGGATGAACCAGATGGTGACCAACAGCTCTGGGTGAGCTGCGATGGTAGCCACCAGCTCCGGATGAACCAAATGGTGACTGCCAGCTCAGGATGAACCAGATGGTGACCGCCATCTCAGGATGAACCAGATGGTGACCGCCAGCTCCGGATGAACCAGATGGTGACCACCAGCTCAGGATGAACCAGATGGTGACCGCCAGCTCCGGATAAACCAGATGGTGACCACCAGCTCTGGATGAACCGCGATGGTAGCCACCAGCTCCGAATGAACCAGATGGTGACTGCCAGCTCAGGATGAACCAGATGGTGACCGCCAGCTCCGGATGAACCAGATGGTGACCGCCAGCTCCGGATGACCCCCGATGGTGACCGCCAGCTCCGGATGAACCAGATGGTGACCGCCAGCTCAGGATGAGCCAGATGGTGACCGCCAGCTCAGGATGAACCAGATGGTGACCTCCAGCTCCGGATGAACCAGATGGTGACCGCCAGCTCAGGATGAACCAGATGGTGACCGCCAGCTCCGGATGAGCCAGGTGGTGACCGCCAGCTCCGGATGAGCCAGATGGTGACCGCCAGCTCCGGATGAGCCAGATGGTGACCGCCAGCTCCGGATGAGCCAGATGGTGACCAACAGCTCCGGATGAACCAGATGGTGACCAACAGCTCCGGATGAGCCAGATGGTGGCCGCCAGCTCTGGATGAACCAGATGGTGACCAACAGCTCCGGATGAACCAGATGGTGACCAACAGCTCCGGATGAGCCAGATGGTGGCCGCCAGCTCAGGATGAACCAGATGGTGACCGCCAGCTCAGGATGAACCAGGTGGTGACCGCCAGCTCCGGATGAGCCAGGTGGTGACCGCCAGCTCCGGATGAGCCAGATGGTGACCGCCAGCTCAGGATGAACCAGATGGTGACCACCAGCTCCGGATGAGCCAGGTGGTGACCGCCAGCTCCGGATGAGCCAGATGGTGACCGCCAGCTCCGGATGAGCCAGATGGTGACCAACAGCTCCGGATGAACCAGATGGTGACCAACAGCTCCGGATGAGCCAGATGGTGGCCGCCAGCTCCAGATGAACTAGATGGTGAACCGCCAGCTCAGGATGAACCAGATGGTGACCGCCATCTCAGGATGAACCAGATGGTGACCGCCAGCTCCGGATGAACCAGATGGTGACCGCCAGCTCAGGATGAACCAGATGGTGACCGCCAGCTCCGGATGAACCAGATGGTGACCACCAGCTCTGGATGAACCGCGATGGTAGCCACCAGCTCCGGATGAACCAGATGGTGACCGCCAGCTCAGGATGAACCAGATGGTGACCGCCAGCTCCGGATGAACCAGATGGTGACCGCCAGCTCAGGATGAACCAGATGGTGACCGCCAGCTCCGGATGACCCCGATGGTGACCGCCAGCTCAGGATGAACCAGATGGTGACCGCCAGCTCCGGATGAACCAGATGGTGACCGCCAGCTCCGGATGAACCGCGATGGTGACCGCCAGCTCAGGATGAACCAGATGGTGACCGCCAGCTCAGGATGAACCAGGTGGTGACCGCCAGCTCCTGATGAACCGCGATGGTGACCGCCAGCTCAGGATGAACCAGATGGTGACCGCCACTTCAGGATGGACCAGATGGTGACCACCAGCTCCGGATGACCCCGATGGTGACTACCAGCTCCGGATGAACCAGATTGTGACCGCCAGCTCAGGATTAACCAGATGGTGACCGCCAGCTCCGGATGACACTGATGGTGACCACCAGCTCCGGATGACCCTGATGGTGACCACCAGCTCCGGATGAACCAGATGGTGACCGCCAGCTCAGGATGAGCCAGATGGTGACCGCCAGCTCAGGATGAACCAGATGGTGACCGCCAGCTCCGGATGAGCCAGATGGTGACCGCCAGCTCCGGATGAACCAGATGGTGACCGCCAGCTCCGGATGAACCAGATGGTGACCGCCAGCTCCGGATGAACCAGATGGTGACCGCCAGCTCCGGATGAACCAGATGGTGACCGCCAGCTCCGGATGAACCAGATGGTGACCGCCAGCTCAGGATGAACCAGATGGTGACCGCCAGCTCAGGATGAACCGGGATGGTGACCACCAGCTCTGCATGAGCTGCGATGGTGGCCGCAAGCTCCGGATGAGCCGCGATGGTGACCACCAGTAGTGCCCAGCAGACCTGTCCCTGCTGCCCCTCAGGTGCAGCCTCCTCCAGCCCTGTCGCCTTCGCTGCCTGCTGCCTTGACCGGTCCTGAGGGAGTGCACTGAGGCGAGGACTGGGACGGGGAGGGAGAGCAGCCTGGCTTTCCTCTAGACTGCGAGACGAAGATGGCTCTCAGCTAGGCGTGATGGCCCTTGCCCGTCCAGGTGAGGGCCTGGTCAGCAGCAGCCATTACTGACTGAGTGCTGGAGAAAGTCGTGCTGCCACCCACACCCGTCCTTTCTCCAGCTCCTAGAAGACCGGCATTCCTGCCCGTGTGGGCTTCACCACGTGGCAAGACCGGGGTCACCAGGACATGCCCAGGATCTGTGCTGAGCCCAGCCTACTGTGACGAGAACCTGGGTGTGCTCAGGGCTTCCTCTGATCTGTGGCTTTGCCAGTCCTGGTCCCAGAGTGAGGGCAAAGCAAACCAGGGCACTCCAGCTAACCCCAACGGACATGCAGAATGAGCAGGACCAAGATGGTGGGGTCGTTGGATTCTGCAGTGTCCAGCAGCCAGTCCTACTTAAGCATACAGAGCACACCAGGCTCTGTTCTAGAACCTTCATTTGTAGAACTCCTTTCATGCCCAGAACAACCACTGAGGTTGAGTACACTTATGCCTATTTGACAGATGCCAAAACTGAGGCTGAGACTAGAAGGTAACAAGAACTAGATCTACAGGTCAAGGCACTTGTGTTAGTCAGCTATCCAGGACTGTCACAAAATACCTGAGAAAATCAACATACTGGGGAAAAAGGTTTATTTTATATCAACATTTTGACGGTTTCAATCCATGGCAAGTTGGCTCTGTTGCTTTTGGGACTGTGGCAGCACTGTGCATCATGGTGGGAACATGTGGCAGAGGAGACAGCTCACTGCAGAGCAGTCGGGAGGCAGAAGGAGACAGAGGAAGAGACCAGGGTCCCAGTATCCCTTGCAGCACACTTCCCCAGTGTCCCCACTCCCTCCCCCAGGCCTGCCCTCAGCAGCACCACGGGCTGGGGACAAGCCCTCACACGAAGGCCGTTGGGGGTGTTCAGGATCTGGGCAGCAGCACTTCATCGAGCCGTCTGTAGCGTCAGGTCTTGTTTTCGTGGCCTCCCCCATGGCTTCACACCCACAGGTGGGACTGGACACAGCGAGGTTCTGACCCTGCTTCTCACCAGGAGGAGCTTCTGAGTGAGAAAGGCTGTCCCCAGCCACGTCCCCAGCAATAAATAGGGAGCAGGCAGATGCCATCGTACCGGAGTAGCCAGAAAGGGCACAGGAGCCCCGTGGTCACTAGCTCTGCCCTGGCCCGCAGCGCCTGGACCTCAGGCCAGTTCCAGCTGCGAGATGCCAAGCCGGGAGCGTGGCCCACCCGCATCAGAAGCTGTCAGCCTGGGTGGGGCAGGAGCCAAGCTGTGCCCTAGACCCCCAGGGGCCACAGAGGCCCCCCGGGGCCGTGCCAGGAGCCCACCCGTCCCCCCCCCCATTCCCTGGACTCGGGAAGCAACCGTCCTGTGGCTTCTGTGAGTGTGGGCACCCGCTGAGCGGAGGCCGCCTGAGCTGGCCAGTGGAGGCTGACCTCCGCTTTCCTCTTGAGGGCAAGATGTCTGGTTCCTGGTGACCTCCGTCATCTGTGAAATGAGACCCGAGGACACCGAGCTGCGTGGCCAGGCTGTGAGCAGCCCCGCCTGTGGGAAGGGTGAGGGTGGGCGTCTGCAGGACAGGCCTGGGGAGGCGCCTTCTGGGAGAGGTCAGGCCTGGGCAAGGAGCACATGGGCGCTTCCCGCCCAGTGGCTGGGGACTTACCTGCCACTAGATGCTGGGTGTCGCTGGCTTCGTGCAGGGGGCGTCACCAGGACACAGACTTCCAGCGGTGAGCTCTGGGCCCCGGCAGGGCTCTGGCTGGGTTCCCACCATGTCCGCCACCTCGGGAGCGGTCACCTTCAAAGGAACGTGCTGGCCGGGAGTTTCTAACCAGCCGTGACCTCAGGCCCCAGAGGCCACGCGTCCTGGGCTCTGCCCCAGCCCAGCTCAGGCTGCTGCTCGGCACTCAGGGCCAAGCACCCCCTGCAGACAGACCCAGGCCTGGGGACCGAGGGTCTGTGCACGAAGCCCAGCCGAGGGAAGGGACGTTCCCGCAGTCTTGTCATCAGCTCCCAAAGGAGCGTGGGCTCTGCAGGGCGAGAGGAGTCCCAGGGTCACAGATAAGTTCCAGAGATGAATGTCAATCCCGGGTGTGCGCTGGCCAGGCCCCGCCCGGGCTCCCTCTGACCCGGGAGGCTGACGCGGGTCCCCCGTGCGCTGGGGGCTGAGCCGCAGTGGACGGAGGGTGTCGTGTGCCTCTCTGGGCTTTGCTCTGGGCCAGGGCACAGGGTCCTGGGGCCGCGGCTGTGCCCCGTGTCCTGTGGGCAGCGGCTCCTGGGCACGACCGTGGGGGCCGGCCAGCAGCGGGCCCAGGCGGCCCTCGGAGCGGCCACACCTGGCACCTCACCTCACCCCAGGCTGGCACTGTGGGAAGATGCCCACCACCCGCTCTTCCTCCTGTGCACAGGGCCAGCCCCGGGCGTGCCCAAGCAGTCTGGGCTGAAGCTGGCGGGCCCAAGCCGGCCTTCCACAGGTTCAGCTTGGCCACTGGGTGGTGGGGTCCAGTTTCCCCAGCAGAACACGGGCCCAGACCGCGGTTCCGTGCTCTTTCCAGCTCAGCTGTTCGCACCCCCGCTGGGACCCGCTCCTCCTCGAGCCGCACTTCAGACCCTCGTGAACCCGCGGCTGGCTCTCTCCCCGGGCGCGAGCCTGCCCGTGCCCTGTGGGGGACAGGCAGGGACAAGGCCTTCCAGCTTCCAGGCTGCAGCTCTGCCAGCCAAGCACGCCTGTGCTCATGGTCCCACTCGGTCAGCGGAGCCCTTGTGCACAGTGCGGGTGACACGAGGTGTGACGCGGCCTGCGGTGCCCGGGAGCACGTCATCTGCCCGTCAGGCCCCGGCTGGGGAGCCGACACGTTTTCCATCTGCGTCTGGATGGCTTCGCACGCGTGGGGACTTCAGGTGGCAATGACAGGACACGCCCACACCGCACCCGGCACGGCATCGCGGAGCAGGCGGGACCTGCAGGCGGGGAGCCCCTCTCCTACCTCGGGGCCCAAGGCAAGGATGGACCACGTCCCCAGGAAGGGAGAGCCCACTCCAGCGGCCAAGAGGGTCAGATCCCCGTCCCAGGGGACCTGGCATCGTCTTCCCAGAGAAGGCCTGATTCCGTTGGTCGGCCGCCCCGGGCACGTGGCCTCCCCAGCACGGACCACACACGGACCTGGCTCTGATCCCCGGCCAGTCCTGGCAGCAGGGTTGGAAGGGTTGGCCGCGTTGGCGCAGAAACGGCCAGGCAGAACCTTGCTGGCTCTGTTAGAGTGACCCTAGAACCACACACTCGTCTGCACCTCCTTCCTTCTCCTGCTCAGGTCGTTATGACTCCGACTTAGTGCAACAATGTGTCTAAACAACCCTCAGGGTGTGAGGGAGGGTGTGAGGGAGGGTGTGTGAGAGGGAGGGTGTGAGGGAGGGTGTGAGGGGGGGGTGTGAGGGAGGGGGTGAGGGAGGGGTGTGAGGGAGGGTGTGAGGGAGGGGTGTGAGGGAGGGGTGTGAGGGAGGGGGGTGTGAGGGAGGGGGTGAGGGAGGGGTGTGAGGGAGGGGTGTGAGGGAGGGTGTGAGGGAGGGGTGTGAGGGAGGGGTGAGGGGGGGGTGGTGAGGGAGGGGGTGTGAGGGAGGGTGTGAGGGAGGGGTGTGAGGGAGGGGTGTGTGAGGGAGGGTGTGAGGGAGGGGTGTGAGGGGGGGTGTGAGGGAGGGGTTGTGAGGGTGTGAGGGGGGGGTTGTGAGGGGGGTGTGAGGGGGTGAGGGAGGGGGTGAGGGAGGGGGGTGAGGGAGGGTGTGAGGGAGGGGAGCAGGTGTGAGGGAGGGGTGGATGTGAGGGAGGGTGTGAGGGGGTTGTGAGGGAGTGTGAGGGAGGGTGTGAGGGCGGCGGGAGTAGTGTGAGGGAGGGTGTGAGGGAGGGGTGTGAGGGAGGGTGTGAGGAGGGGGTGAGGGAGGGGTGTGAGGGAGGGGTGTGAGGGAGGGTGTGAGGGAGGGTGTGAGGGAGGGGGGTGTGAGGGAGGGACGTGTGAGGGAGGGTGTGAGGGAGGGGAGGGTGAGGGAGGGGTGTGAGGGAGGGTGTGAGGGAGGGGTGAGGAGGGGTGTGAGGTGAGGGTGTGAGGGAGGGGTGAGGGAGGGTGTGAGGGAGGGTCGTGTGGAGGGAGGGGTGTGAGGGAGGGTGTGAGGGAGGGTGTGAGGGAGGGGTGTGAGTGGGGAGGTCAGGGGGGGGAGGGTGTGAGGAGGGGGCGTGTGAGGGGAGGGGGTATAGTGGGGTGTGAGGGAGGGGTGTGAGGGAGGGTGTGAGGGAGGGTGTTATCTGTGGAAGGGGAGGGTGTGAGGGAGGGGTGTGTGAGGGAGGGGTGTGAGGGAGGGGATGGCTTTCGTGAGGGAGGGTTGGAGGGAGGTGTGAGGGAGGGGGTGTGGACGGAGGGGGAGGTGTGTGAGGGAGGGTTGTGAGGGAGGGTGTGTGAGGGAGGGTGTGAGGGAGGGTGTGAGGGAGGGTGTGAGGGAGGGGGCTCTGTGTGAGGGGAGGGTGTGAGGAGGGGGTGTGAGGGAGGGGTGTGAGGGAGGGTGTGAGGGTAGGGTGTGTGAGGGAGGGTGTGAGGGAGGGTGTGAGGGTGGAGGGAGGGTGTGAGGGAGGGGTGTGAGGGAGGGTGTGAGGGAGGGGTGAGTGTGAGGGAGGGGGTGAGGGGGGGTGAGGGAGGGTGTGTGTGAGGGTGAGGGGGTGTGAGGGAGGGTGTGAGGGAGGGAGGGTGTGAGGGAGGGTGTGAGGGGAGGGGTGTGAGGGAGGGTGTGAGGGGGGTGAGGGTAGGGGTGTGAGGGAGGGTGTGAGGGAGGGGGTGTGAGGGAGGTGTGAGGGGTGGGGTGTGAGGGAGGGTGTGAGGGAGGGGTGTGAGGGGGGGTGTGAGGGAGGGTGTGAGGGAGGGTGTGAGGGAGGGTGTGAGGGAGGGTGTGGTGGGGGGGGTGTGAGGGAGGGTGTGAGGAGGGGTGTGAGGGAGGGTGGTTGTGAGGGAGGGGTGTGAGGTCGAGGGTGTGAGGGAGGGGGATGTGAGGGAGGGTGGTGAGGGAGGGTGTGAGGGAGGGGTGTAGAGGTGTGAGGGAGGGGTTTGAGGGGGGGGTGTGAGGGGGGTGTGAGGGAGGGGTGTGGAGGGGGGTGTGGTAGGCGAGGGGGGGGTGGTGTGAGGGGGGTGTGAGGGAGGGGTGTGTGAGGGGGGTTGTGTGGGAGGGTGTGATGAGGGAGGGGGGTGTGAGGGGGGTTGTGAGGGAGGGTGTGAGGGAGGGTGTGAGGGAGGGTGTGAGGGAGGGTGTGAGGGGGGGTGTGAGGGAGGGTAGTGAGGGAGGGTGTTGAGGGAGGGTGTGAGGGAGGGGTGTGAGGGAGGGGGTGTTGTGAGGGAGGGAGGTGGGTTGAGGGAGGGGTGTGTGAGGGAGGGGTGTGAGGGAGGGGTGTGTGAGGGGAGGGGGTGTGAGGGAGGGGGTGAGGTGGGTGTGAGGGAGGGTTGAGGGAGGGGGATGTGTGAGGGAGGGTACGTGTGAGGGAGGGGTGTGAGGGAGGGTGTGAGGGAGGGTGTGAGGGAGGGTGTGGTGAGGAGGGGTGTGAGGGAGGGGTGTGAGGGCGAGGGTGTGAGGGAGGGTGTGAGGGATGGGTGTGAGGGAGGGTGTGAGGGGAAGGGGGGTGTGTGAGGAGGGTGTTGAGGAGGGGTGTGAGGGAGGGGTGTGAGGGGGGGTGTGAGGGAGGGTGGTGAGGGAGGGGTGTGAGGGAGGGGCGTGAGGTGTGGTGAGGAGGGAGGTTTATGTTGAGGGAGGTGTGAGGGAGGGTGTGAGGGAGGGGGTGTGAGGGAGGGGTGTGAGGGAGGGTGTGAGGGAGTGTGTGAGGGGGGTGTGTGTTGAGGGAGGGGTCGTGAGGGAGGTGTGAGGGGGGTGTGAGGGTGAGGGGGGGTGTGAGGGAGGGGTGTGAGGGAGGGTGTGAGGGAGGGGGAATGTGAGGGGGGGTGGTGAGGGAGGGTGTGAGGGGGGGTTTTAGTGAGGGAGGGGTGTGAGGGTGGGTGTGAGGGGGGGGTGTGAGGGAGTTGGGTGAGAGGGGTGTGAGGGGGAGGGTGTGAGGGAGGGGGGTTGTGAGGGGGGGGTGTGAGGGAGGGGTGTGAGGGAGGGTGTGAGGGGAGGGTTTGTGAGGGAGGGTGTGAGGGAGGGTGTGAGGGGGGGGTGAGTGAGGTGAGGGTGTGGAGTGGGGGGGTGTGAGGGAGGGTGTGAGGGAGGGTGGTGAGGGGGGTGTGGAGTGTGAGGGGGTGTGAGGGGGGGTGTGAGGGAGGGTGTGAGGGAGGGGTGTGAGGGGGAGGGGGTGAGGGAGGGTTGTGAGGGAGGGGTGTGAGGGACGGGTGTGAGGAGGGGGTGGGAGGGAGGGGGTGAGGGAGGTGTGAGGGGTGGGTGGGTGAGGGTGTGGGGGGTGTGAGGGGGGGTGTGAGGGAGGGTGTGGTGGGGGGGTGTGAGGTGGGGGGTGTGAGGGTGGGGTGGAGGGTGGGGTGAGGGTGGGGTTGGGAGGGAGGGTGTGAGGGAGGGTGTGAGGGGGGGTGTGAGGGAAGGGGGGTGAGGGTGTGTGAGGGGGGGTGTGTGAGGGAGGGGTGATGTGGGAGGGTGTGAGGGAGGGTGTGAGGTTGGAGGGTGTGAGGGGGGGTGAGGGGGGGTGTGGGGGTAAGGGGTGTGAGGGAGGGTGTGTGAGGGAGGGGGTGTGTGAGGGGAGTTGTGGTGGGGGTGTGAGGGGAGGGTTGTGAGGGAGGGTGTGAGGGGGGTCTGTGGAGGGGGGGTGTGAGGGAGGGTGTGAGGGGGTTGTTGAGGGGGGTGTGAGGGGGTGTTGGGTGGGTGTGGGGGGGGTGAGGGAGGGGTTGGTGAGGGAGGGGGTGAGGGAGGGGGTGAGGGGGGTGTGAGGGAGGGTGTGAGGGAGGGTGGTGAGGGAGGGTGTGAGGGAGGGGGTGAGGGAGGGTGTGGGTGTGAGGGAGGGGGTGAGGAGGGGTGTGAGGGAGGTGGGGGGGAGGGGGGTGTGAGGGAGGGTGTGAGGGAGGGGGTGTGAGGGAGGGTGTGAGGGAGGGTGAGGGGAGGGTGGGTGAGGGGTGGGTGTGAGGGAGGGTGAGGGGAGGGTGTGAGGGAGGGTGAGGGAGGGCGTGTGAGGGAGGGTGGTGAGGGGGGGTGTGAGGGGAGGGGTGTGAGGGAGGGGGTGAGGGAGGGGGTGAGGGTGGGTGAGTGAGGGAGGGTGTGGGGAGGGGGTGAGGGATGGGGGGTGTGAGGGGGGTGTGTCGGGAGGTTGTGAGGAGGGGGTGTGAGGGAGGGGGTGAGGGAAGGGTGTGAGGGAGGGTGTGAGGGATGGTGTGAGGGAGGGGTGTGAGGGGGTGTGGAGTGGGGGGTGTTGTGAGGGAGGGGTGTGTAGGGGGAAGGGGGGAGGTGAGGAGGGGGTGAGGGGGGGTGAGGGAGGGGGTGAGGGAGGGCCGCGGGGGCCTGGCTCCCCTGCACACGGCATTCCGGATCTGCTTGAGATCTACTTTCTCTGTTTTAGTGGAACGTTCAGCCCTGGAACAACCCAGATCACTTTTCTTCTCACAGCCATGGCCAGAGAGAGATCCCCCACACCTGGGGGCTTGCATCACACCTCACCAGGAGTGATGTGGCGTTCCTGGTGACAGAGAGCGGGTTCAGCCACAGACACAGCCACGGAGCCAGCCCAAGAGGTTGTGCAGGTGCACAGCAGCCCACCCTCCTACGTTCAGGGACTCACCAGCAGGACTTCAACAGCGACCCTGCCAACTCCAGGAACCAAGGGAAGAGGCAGGCCCTGAGGACAGCGTCTGGTGCCCAGCGCCGCTCCCGGCTCTCCTTCTTTCCTCCAGGGCCAGAGAAAGACAAGGAACCCAGGGAAGCCCCGGGCTGCCCAGAAGCTGTTCCCATCAGCATCCCCTGGCTGGGCCCTCGGCCTCCAGCTCCATGCTCCTCACCCACTGTGTGTTGCTGTAACACACTGCCTGAGGCAGTCCATCTTAAAAACAGATTAGTTTAGCTCACAGTCCTGGAGACCCACAGGCACAGCCCCTGCTGGGCTCCGGGTAAGGGTCTCCCTGGAGGGCACCACAGGGACAGAGTATGTGGGGGAAGAGGTCCAGGGCAAGACAGGCAGAGCAAGAGGCTGGGGGCAGCGGGGCTCACCCTTCCTATAACCACCCACGCTCCCTGGAACCAGCTCAATCCGGCGAGAGACACTGCTCGCTCCAGGGGAGGTGCCAGTCCACCCCCATGAGGCAGAGCCCCGTGACCTCACCATCTGCACAAGGCCCCCTGCAGAGGCCACCTCCTCCACACCACCACACTGGGGACCGAGCTTCCAGCACCTGAAGCTCTGGGACACACTCAAGCCACAGCGAACCACTGCGCCACCCACTCAGGGCCCCCGTGGCCTTGCGGGTAGCTGTGTCTCCTGTCACCCCCTCAGACAGACCCGCACTTGAGCTGGCATCCCTGACCCCAGGCGTGGGCTGTTCTCTGCGCTGCAGGCTCGGAACACGCCTCGCCTTGGAACAGCTGCTCTCACCACCCCGTGCACGACTCTTGCCTGCGTCCTCCTCGGAGCCATTGCCAGGGAACTCCGTCCCCCAGGGGCGTCAGCTGGCTTTCCATCTCTGTGACAGACCCTGAGAAGCCAGCCTAGAGCAGGGAGGACTCACTGTGGCCCAGGGCTCAGACGTCTCGGTCACCATCTCCGGCTGCTGGTTCTGGGCCTGAGGTGGGGCGAGCGTCACGGGGAGGGTGTGGAGGAGCGTGTCCCTTTTACCCTACGTGCCAGGAAGCAAGGAGTCAGAGGGAGAAAGGTCTGGGGACCAAAATGCCCTTTTTAGGGCCTGCCCCATGACCGCACCCCCCAGCGACACCCCATGCCACTTGCTAAGGTGCGGCCACCTCTCAGTGTGTCACCAGCTGAGGTCCACAGCCTTGGCTCCCAGCTGTCGAGGGTTCGTCTCCGAGCAGAGTCCACAGGGCCCAGCTTAACCCTCCAGGGTCAGCCTTCGCTTGCCTCTGATTCCCAAGCTGCTGACCACCTCTGAGCTCACGGTCAGCCGCACGCAGGCCTCGGGCGCCTCAGGCCGGGCTGCCTTCCTCCTCCTCCTCGTAAGGCCGGCTCCACGAGAGCTGCAGGCAGACCAGGCGCCGCACCCCGAGGACGCGTCGTGCCGAAGGGTGTGGGCCTCCTGGGAGGGGGCCGAGACCTCCCTCGGCAAAGCAGCTGGCCCGGACCCACAAAATGGCGGATGCGTGTTCAGTGGCCCGATCCTGCACACTGACAATTATACAGCCCATCCCCCGTGCTCCCCAAACTCCACGATCACTGCATGACACCCAGTAGTAGACAGCCCGTGGGAATGTGTGGCCCCCAGCACAGCTCGCTCCCCCACTCCTTCCGACCATTTCCAAGCCATCGACACACACCCAGAGACGGCCTGACCCTCAGCTGAGCTCGCTGCTCCCTGAGGTGCTCCTGATGACCTCCAGCGCTCCTCCAGCCCCCCGGTTGGTCTTGAGTGCCCTGGGCTGGCCAAGAGCCCCTGGGAGGCCCCCGGCCCCGACCCTGAGCTCCAGTGTGCTCGAAGCACTGCCGGGGAGCCTCGGGCCCCATCACCGACGTCCCACGGAGCTCACGGAGACGGGCGACCGCGCTGTCCAAGTTCACTGGCCGGCTGAGCCTCCTTGTCCACAAGCCCCCGACGCCATCTGACGGAGTTTCCGGAGCTCAGCGCACTCAGCAGCCTCGGCGGGGGCTGAGTTTCTTCACTCGCCTTTTCTAAGACCGAGGCAGAGGGCCTCGGCACGCCGCGACCCGCTCCGAGGGGCTGAGAGTTCTCCCTCTTTGAGTGGCCGCTTCACGTCTGTGTCTCAGATTCCGACTGTCGTCCCTCCCCTGCACGCCACCTTCTGCTTCCCTCCTAGTTCAGCCACTGTCTGCGTCCCTCAGCTCACCCAGGGCTCATGGTCCAGCCCAGCCTTCTGACCACACCCAGCGAGCAGTAGCAGCAGGACGCTGCCTCCCTGCAGCGTTGGGGGAAGGAATAAATAATCAACGTCACAAGACGAAAAAACGATCCAGGACTTAAAGGTGACAGGAGCCACTGACAAAGAAGCCAGCAGCAGGAGAGCCAGGCAGGGCTCACCTGCAGGAGCAGGTGCCAGCCCTCTCCCCTGGCTCTGAAACCTGAAGCACCTCCCCTGTGGAGAGCGGCAGGTAGAGGCCTCCCTCGCAGGGCTGTGCAGGTCTCCGGGTGTGACAAATGGGAGCCCTGGGAGCCACACGAGCTTCCGGCTTCCCCTGCTTCGGGTCTAGCTCCCCATCACGGTGTCCAATCTCCCTGCTGTTTACCTGGCTATAGTGGGAACAGAGCTGGCTGGGAAGATCCAGGTGGCTGACTCATGTGCTTCGTTACTTCATGGACAGGATCGTCCAAGGCGGTCATTTAGACCATCTACATTGAAACACTGAAGTCTCTGTGAGTGACAGAAATGACACACTGTTCGTGGGGCTACGTGGACCCTGGGCACTTCAGGTGTGCTTCACGCAGGAGGAGTTCTCATGAGGACGTTTTCTCCAGCACCCAAGACAAGGACAGGGGTCCACATCTGCGAAACCACTAGCGCTCACGGAGAAGTCGTGAACTTTGCGTTTCAGATAACTTACAATGGGCTCACAGGAAAGAGATGACGCTGGACAGAGCATGGGGAGTTGTGCCGCCCTGCTGGAGCTTCTCAGAAGTTCTTTCTGCACCTCAGCAGAGGCCCCCTGCAGGGAGCGGCCTCAGGGCCTGCGTGGCCAGCTCCCCAGCCAGCCTGTGCTGAGAGGTCTGGTGACTCTTCTCTGAGGAGCGACTTCTGCTGCTGGAGCAGGTGTGGCAACTCTTCCTAAATTCCTTCATCACTGTACCAACAGCTTCGGTGAAATTTTCTTAAGTTTTTATTCTTTTAAATGCTTAGTGTGTGAAATTGAATCATGGTACTCTTAATTTGTTCTTTTTTCCTCATTGACTATCACAGATTTTCTTTATGCAAACCATGAGCATTTAACAGAACATGATATTCCTTGTACCTAAAATACGTACATGATTTAGCATTTAAAATATTCAACACTATTAAAGCTGGCACTATTTGCAGCCAGTATTTAGGTCAGTATCAGTAATAAGTAACACATATTTTGCTGAGATATTCAAACTGGTTTTTGGTTTTGGGGTGTTTTTTATTGGTTTGTTTGTTAGGTACTGGGGACTAAAGCCAAGGGCACTCTGGACTGACCTACACACCAACTCTTCATCTTATGAGACAGGGTCTTGCTAGGTCGCCCAGGCTGACCCGGAACGCAGGGTCCTCCTGCCTTAGCCTCCTGCATCGCTGGGATTACAGGCATTCGCCACCACGTGTGGCTCAGACTGTTTTGAATTTCAGGCATACCTTTTTTTTTTTTTTTTTTTCCATTTTTTTGACTCTTGTGGTACATGAAACCCCATTCTAGGCCAGCCTATGTTCCCACGGTACGCAAAGATGTCCCCAGGCAGGAGCTGTTATTTGTATTTAGTTCTTCTTTGCCCCACCCACCCACCCTGAAGATGCAAGGGCTGCATGTGTCTGCAACTTGAAGGCCCGTGAACACGTGTGTCCAGCGTGGTGCTGGCTCGCGATATGCTATTTAACTTTCGCAGCTCCTATCACAAAAGAAGTACAACACATAGCAGAAAAACCAGAAGCTTCTTGGGAGACAGTACAACAGGAGCCCTTCATCGGCGATGGCTGTGATGGTCCGTGGTCATTGGTGGGGCCTAATGTGTGGGCTCACCTTGGAACTTCTGTTACTGAGCATTGCAGCCCCTATTATCCCACTGTGCGACCTCTAAGGAACTCGCTCAGGACTCCTTAGCTCCTGCTGGTGTGTGAGCACGTGGCTGGGTGTGCACACACCTGCCTGGCTCCACAGAGGACAAGTGTGCTAAATGGAGGTAAGTCACTGCCACCCAGGGCCGTCCCTGTGGCGTGCAGGTGACTTTGACCTTCTTTACTGTGGTGTCATGAGCACACTCTGACCCGCCCTTCACAGTATGACTTGGTGGCATTCGGCACATCTACAAGCTGGAGCAGCTGTCGCCACGCCAACCCTTCCAGGAACCCCCGAGGAAGCCCACTCCCTAGCAGCCCCGTGCACTGCCTGCCAGCCAGCCACGCCCCCCCCCTACCTCCTGTCGCTGCGGACCTGCCCCTCTGGAGCCCGTGCCCACAGCCTCTGCCTGGGTTCTTCCCCGGCTCGGGGGTTCAAGGTCCACTCACAGGGCAGCCCGTCTGTACTTCCCCCTCCTTCTCCAACCGCCTGTTCAGCGCAGCCCTGGGCTCCCTGCAGAACCATGCAGGGAGCGGTCCCGGTGTTCCCTGCCCCCCGACGCTCCCACAGCCCCTCGCCACCGGTGCTGCTCTCCTCTCACAGGGATCCCCCGGGGCCCGTCGCCAGCTCCCAGAGCCCAGGCCTGTGCAGGGCATCCTGTGGGCTTGGGCACAGGCCTGAAGGCTGTGTCCACACTGCCCATCACCCAGAGGGCGTCTCTGCCCTGGGACCCTCAGTGTTCCACCTACGGCCAATGATGACTTGCCACCCAAGGGACGAGCAGGAAGTCCTCTGCCACAGTTCACCCACCCTGGCCAGCACCGAGCCCTGGCCAGCACCGAGCCGTGGCCAGCGCCCTGCCGTGCCGGGTGAAGGCTGTGGTGGACCACCCCCATACGCCTTGCTCCCACACAGGGTCTGCGGCTGCAGCCCCCACGGCTTGGCACGTTAACACCTTCAGGCAATGGAACAAATTTGTCCACGGCCCTCTGCCAGTTTCCTCATCTCAGAGCCATGGTGGGGATTCCTGCGACGGCGTGGGCACGCCCAGCACCACAGAGCGGGGGTGGCACGGCGCGGTGAGTGCAGAGCCAGGCTCCGGGTTCCGGCGGGCTTTCTCTCCCGGCAGGTTCTCAGGTGAGCTGCCGAGGCGGCCGCCCTCCCTTGGGCCACCTCCATGAGCGCTGGCCACAGCTCACCCCCTGGGCACTTCCACAAGGCCTGGGTCTGCTGCAGGGACTTGACTGTTGAGCTTCTTCGATTTAGTCTTTAAAGGCAGGATTCAGTCCATTCTCGACACACTGGGCTCTGCTAACGCGAGGTTTGTTTCTGCTTTTCTGCAGTACTGGGGACGGAGCCCAGGGCCTCCCCCCGCATGCATTCGAGGCACGGGCTCGACCACTGACCCACAGCCCCAGCTACTTTTATTTTTTCAATGTTCTGTTTCTCTTTTATCTTCTGAGCTTGCTGTGTAGACCCCATTTTTTTTCGGCATCCAGGACAGGAGGCAGCTCACAGGAAAGTTTGTATAATGCTGTCGCGCGCGCAGTCAGCTCATCCTCTGCTGGCCGGGCCGGACTCTCCAGGCGCAGGGCATCCTCACATACGTAGTATTCTCTTCCTCATCATGGAGTCCCCAGGAAGGCCAACGGAGAATGGAGAGTTTTATTTATGGCGGAAGGGAAGGCCTGCGCAGAGGGCAGGATAGAAATATCCTGGGAGGCTTCTTTATGAAGGAGGGGGAGCTGCAGTATCAGAGGGGGGTGCTGGGGGCCGGTGGGGGCGGGCTCCCCGCCAGCAGCCTCAGGCCTGGAGATGGAGCTGCAGCGTCCACCTCAGCCCTGCGTGCGCCACCCGGGACACCCCGGAGCAACGTGGTCACCTGCGGCACCGGGGTCAGCAGCTGGGCAGCGCACACCCACCCCTGCTCTGCACCAGCCCGGCCCTGCTGAGCTGTGAGGCCTGGCCCAAGGGCGGCGTCTAGGCAAGGGTGCGGAGGTGCGGAGGACGCCATGCTGGGGAGCTCAGGGGAGGCGGCCACGCCAGGGAGCAAAGCTCAGGCAAAACTGAGCGGAACCAAGACTCTACGGGCCGTGCAGGGACCAGTCGCCAGGTCGACCGTGAGGGAGCTCCCCCGGCCGGCCCCTCCAGCGCCGGGGCTTTGCTTTCCCTGCCATGGATCAGGAAGAAATCTGCTTGCAGTCAGGAAGTTCAGTGGAATAATCCCAGGAAGATAAGCATCTGCCTCGTGGGCTAAACGGTGGGGGGTTCTCTGCCTGGCCTGGCCTGGCCTCGATCCCAGGAAGCTGCCCTTGGAGCTCTTCCTTGCCACTGTGCTTCACAGCCTGGTCATCGAAGCCAGTTTGCAAACCCAGATCACCAGGGCGCTTGTCTACGCAGCTCTCATCTTAAATAGAGAGGACAAAAGATGACCAATAGATGACCGTGGGGGTTGTGTCGCTGTCTCTAAACTGGGCTCATTTTGGTTCAGACGCATCCACTTGGCTGTGCAGGACTAACGTGACTGGCCCAGTTCTCTTAAAAACACGCACCTCCGTCCCTGGCCTTGCAGCCAGCTGCTTTTGAAGGAGAGCCGGTCAGACGTGGGATGCACAGACTTTTCCAGACGCTCTCTGGTCCCCGCCCCCAGCGCGCTTGGCGGATATTAATTAAGGGTTCTCACGCTGCAGCACAGTGCCATCCATGACAAGATGAGTCTTTTGAAACACCTGCACCAACCAGGGCAAGGCTCTTCTCCCTTTGCCCCAAAGCTGCTCTCAGCCGGTCGCCCTGGAGCTGTCTGCAGAGACCACGAGGCCCTGCCTCTGGGAAGCCCACTCCACTCCGTCCCCTCTAGCAACACGACCGCCATGACCAAGAGCCCAAGCCTCCCCGCCCCAGGCCCCCAGCCTAACACCGTGTCCTCTCCTGGTGGGCCCCAGCCTCTGGCTCCTCTCTGCTTTCTCACGCCGGCCCCGCCCCACCTGCTCCAGCGTCTTCTCCCTGCAGAAGCGAGGCCAGACTCCCTCCCAGACGCCGCTTGGCCCCTCCTCTGTCAGGAATGTATGGAGGCCAGTAATTACTGACCACCGGCACAGGCCTGCTGTCTGGCTCCTGCGGGTTTCTCCCTCCTCCCCCGCAGGCCGAGCCCCAAGGCAGCACCTTGCTTGCTGTCTCCACGACCCAGCACAGCCCTGCTCACCACCCAGCCCTCACGGACATCAGGACAGTGGAGTGGGTGGCTCAGGGCACACAGCTGCAGGGACTCCACCAGCCCCCTCCGCTCCCTTAGAAGCCCGTTGTTTGGTTGGTTTGTTTGTGGTGCTGGGGTTTGGCCCTAGGGGTGCTCTCCTGGCTTAGCCTAATTGTTTTCTAAGATTTAGTCTCGTCTCCTTGACAACCTACAACGCACCAATTTACAAAAGCAAAAAGCACAAAGGCTGATGATGGGAGGCCACGTTGTGCTTGCTCCCCCACCGAACCTGGGCGTGTGCTGGGGCCCGAAGCAAGCATTTCAGCTGGGGCCCGAAGCAAGCATTTCAGAAAGCTCTGCGGCCAAGCAGGCATGGCGGCGCATGCCTATAATCCCAGCAACTCTGGAGGCTGAGGCAGAAGGATCACAATTTTCCAAGCTAGCCTCAGCAACTTAGAGAGATCTGTCTCAAAACAAAAAGAATTCAGTCTTGGTCTGTTTGTGTCTCTATAACAAAATGCATGAGACTGGGATTCCGATGATTCATGGAGAACAGAAATTTAATTCTCACAGTTCTGGAAGCTGAAGCCCAAGGCCAAGGCGCTGGCCTTGGTGTCTGTAAAGGGCTGCTCCTTGCTTCCAAACTGGCGCCTTGTTGCTGGTCTCCAGAGGGGGACCAGGGTGGTTTCCTCATGTGGAGGAAGACTTGGAAGGAACAGACCACCCAAGCCCTTCTGTGAGGTGCTGGTCCCCTCCCCTCCCCACTTGGTGGCCTCCCGAGGCTCTCCTCTGTTTCATCACATTGACCACAAGTTTCAGCACACCAACCACCATGTTTTAGGAGACACATTCAGAGCACCACAGATGTGACTGAAAGGACAACCCCAAATACACAACTTGTCATGACTTTACTCACAAAAGGTCACCCTCCTGCCTGTGCAGCCCTCAGCCCTCAGGCCCATGTGGCATCCCCGAGAGCCCTGCTGTCCTCTGCTGACCTCCCTAATCCTCACTGGCGTCCTCTGGAATAGACCCCACACCTTCTGCACTTCCTGCTTCCTGTGAACACTGGGGCCCCAGCATCTCATCCTCTGCCTGGACCCTCTGTCGCCACATCTCAGCCTGATCTCTGTCTCCAGGAAGCCCTCCCTGACCTCTGAGAACTGGTGTGGGGGCTTTCCTATGCATGTCTAAAGCACCCACAGTACCCCCACGTTCACCCCAGGAGGGCCAGGAGGAGCGTGCACTTTGGGTTGCAGTACTGCAGGCCCATCTTCGTCCTTGGTAGCCTGGCGGGGGGGCGTTTGTGGAGTCACTGGGGAGCGCACGTTGGCAGGAGAGAACCCTGGAGCAGCCCGTCCCCTTAACTGCAAGCCTCAACAGAGTCGCACAAGGCAGACCACGCTGGCCCGACCATGTGTGCATTTCCACGGTTCCTTAACCAGAGAGGTGCGGACCCACGAGCCGGTCACCACTAGCCTGCAAAACAGGGCAGAGACCTTCTCAATCAGGAGTGGAGAAGAGCCGCTGAGAGCTCAAAGCGCACAGGAGCCAGGCGGCTGGAGGGCCTTGTAGGCCACCCAGACTGCCCGCCCCTCGAAGCCCCAGGCGCTGCACCAAGCGCGCGCCGCCGTCACTTCCCTGTGAGGGTGCTCAGGTAGGTCCAGGGCACGGCTGGCCTGGGCAGCAGTCTCTGCTCCTCATCACCTGTCGTCAGAGTGTCCAAGTAAGAGTCTGAGTAAGGTCAGCAGTGACCGTTCAGGGACATCACTGTAAACAGAACAGACAGCTTCCAGGTCTGAAGAGGACGACAGGCACTCCCAGTGCTTGGGAGTGAGGACGGGCTGGGGACTCAGCTGCCCTTCTCCGTCGGTCTCACGTGAGCCTTTGATTGCTGTGTCCAGCTCAGTGGCCTGGCCAGCTTGCAGACCGCCTTCTTCCCACCCATAGGTGGTCACCCCCACCCACCCAGCCTTCCCCGTCTTCAGAACTCAGGAAAGCTGCCTGCGTTAGCAGACCCAGCGGCCACCACTGGGGGTGAGGGAAGCCAGGAGCCCCCGTCGCAGCCCCGCGAGGTGTGAGCGACTGTGCTGTCTCAGGACACGTTCTCAGTCCCGCCGCCAGGCGGACGGGACACCCAGGCAGGCCGGCCAGCCCTCCAGCTCAGGGTCCCTGTGCTGCTCCTGGCTGAAGGTCAGGACGTGGACGTCACCCCTGGAAGCACTGGAAGAGAAGAGTGGCGCACCGTGAGCCCAGGGGAGCTCGCGAATGGGTGTGGCCCCTCGCCTCCAGGAGCTCAGCACCTTCACGGAGTGGGAACTCCCAGAACGCTTGGTGAATGAGCAAGCGGATTAGGCCAGGATCCACGGAGCAAGGCAGTCCTGGTGGCGCTGGCTCAGGTGGTGGGGCTGGCAGACCCCCGCAGAAGGTTCTCAGGCGAACGCCCCCCACCCCGTGCTAGAAAACCACACACGAGATTGCTGCGCCAGCCTGCGAGGCATTGTAAATGAGAATTTCCCAAAATAGTCGATTCCCTCAAAGGAGCATTGACAACAAACTCGTTAATATCAATACGAATAACATGATTTTATGAAACATAACTACAAGTTCTGAAGTGAAGAAAAACTTGGTGCAAACCACACAAAGAATTGTACTTTTCAATGGTATTTTTCAAAAATCATTAATGTCTTAGAAGAAAGTTGAACTGCTGGGCCCAATGGCATAGGCATGTAGTCCCTGCAACTCGGGAGGCTGAAGCAGGAGAATCACAAGTTCAAGGCCAGCCTGGGCAACTTAGGGAGACTCTGTTTCAAAATAAAAAATAAAGAGCCGGGCGCGGTGGCGCACGCCTGTAATCCCAGCACTTTGGGAGGCTGAGGCAGGAGGATCGCGAGTTCAAAGCCAGCCTCAGCAATGGTGAGGCACTTAGCAACTCAGTGAGACCCTGTCTCCAAATAAAATACAAAAAAGGGCTGGGGATATGGCCCAGTGGGTGAGTGCCCCTGAGTTTAATCCCTGGTACCACAAAAAAAAAAAAATAAAAAAAATAAAAAATAAATAAATAATAAGGTAAAACAAAATAAAAAATAAAGAACTGGGGATGTAGCTCAATATTACAGAGCCCTTGAGTTCAACCCCTGCTACTAAAAAAAAGGAGAAGGAGAAGAAGAAGAAAAGTAGAACTCATACCTACCTCTGCATTCAGTCTATTTTGTTAATTGCTTTGGCTGAATCCAGAGAAGAAAATATTTAGCCTTTCAGGTAACTGTGGTCATTCTCTGATGATGGATTGAAATAGACAAGTGGTGATTTCTTTCTTTTTATTATTTTTTAAAATATTTATTTATTTATTTTAGTTGTACACAATGCAATGCATTTATGTTTACGTGGTGCTGAGGATCGAACCGGGCTGCGCATGTGCGAGGTGAGCGCTCTGCCGCTGAGCCACAACCCCAGCCCACGAGTGGTGATTTCTTAAAGGTAACTGCAACTCCCAAGGTGAAGTCACGTCGACGAGTTTTCTACCTTATGCTAAAATTCACAGGCCTGTCCTGCACTTTGCAGGGGTCACTGTGATTTGCTGAGTTTTGCAGCTCTTCCAAATGTTGACACATTTCACAAAATTCTGAAACTGTCACATTTGTTAATATTACCACTGATCTTTTTTTTTTTAATTTTTATTTTTATTTGCTTTAGTTGTACACCATGCGTTCATTTTTTATGTGGTGCTAGGGATCGAACCCGGGCCGCGCACATGCTAGGTGAGCACTCTACCACTAAGCCACAACCCCAGCCCCTACCACTGATCTTATTGGACAGTCGTTAAGTATTGAGAAACCTTCAAGTTCACGGTAGTGCATGCACATTTTTCCAAGACCCTAATTTCCACACAAAATCTTAAGTGTTGTTGTTGCCAAAAAATGCCGCCGGCTGATTTCCCTGGATAGACGGGCTCTCCCTACTCATTTTCTGAGAATGCCCAGCAAGCACCCCAGTCTGGACAGCCACGGTTCATCTAACACTTGTCCGTTGAAGGACAACTGGTGGTCATGGAGGGAAGAAGCTCCTCCTGCCAGGGGAGCAGCCCCGGAGCTGCAGCCGGCTCTTTCCACTTCACCACTAGGAGACCACAACTGCGTGCGCTCCATGGCAGCGATACGGCCAAGCCGGCCGTTCTCACCCTTCAAATTCCTAGGGAGACTGGCAGTCCCTTCCCTGCAGCTGCTCAATGGAGACGACTCCAGACACGCCGGGCAGATGCACCTGCTGCTGCTTTGCACCATTGGTGCAAACGTCAACACGTGGACATCAACACGTGGCCAAGACACCAACGTGGGGGTGAGACACCAACACGTGGCCAAGACACCAACACTTGGACAAGATGTCCGCACGTGGACAAGACGTCCGCATGGGTGGCATTGGTACAAGTAGTTCTACACTGGCTTCGTATTTACATGCAGCATCACTGTGAAAACCGCCTCCTGGAAAGCCATCGGGGATCTGGGGATCCGGGGACCAGGCCGTGAGAACCACAGGCAGGAGCCCTCTCCCGCTCTGGCCTGGCTTCCTGTGGCCTTCCCAACCTGCCACTCTCCCTGTGCCTCCGTCTCCTCTCTCACCATACCCTGAAGTTCTGCTGTCACGTCACACTAAAGTACTAAAAATCAAAAGTTGAAGGTCAGCCTGACCCCTACTCAAACACCAGCCCTGCTGCTGGCTGTGGAACTGGTGACAACCCCATCAACCCGGTTATTTCACCAGGAGGATGGAGGTGAACACTCTTGCCAGAGAGTCGAGAAAACCCCAGGAGCACACACACGTCAGTGTCTCCGTCCTAGAGAACGTTGGTTCCCTCCTTGGCCCCCACTCTGGGTGAAGCAGACCCTGCCATTCCCTGAATGTGCCACCCTGAAGGCCCCTTCCCCTCGCAGTGAATTCCTGGCACTCTTAACTCACACTTGGGACCACCTTCTCTTCCAAAGGCCCCTGGCCTGCATCTCTCCCTTCTTTAAACCCAAAGGACAAGAGTTTCCTGAATCGCTCTTTTTGAAGTCAGTCACGTACTTGTTCTTTGAGTATGTTATGGATTAGATATTAGGTGACCCCAAAAGCTCATGTGTGAGACAAGCAAGAAGGTTTAGAGGTGAACCGATTGGGTTAGTAACCTAATCCGTGCATTAACCCCCTGGTAGGGATTAAGCAGGTGGTCAATGTAGGCAGGTGGGGGGGTGGCTGCGGGAGGTGGGTCACTGGGGGTCTGCCTTCGGGGTTTATAGTTTGTCTTTTTTGAGCCGAGTTCTCTCTGTTTCCTAGTGCCCTGTCCCCGGCTCTTCTTCCTCTGCCACGCTCTTCTGTCATCATGTTGCCTCACCTTGAGTCCCCAGGAATGGAGTTGGCCGGCTATGGACCGAGAGCTCTGAAACCGTGAGCCCGCAAATAAAAATTCCATCCTCTAAAATCGTTCTTGTCAAATTTTCTTTTTTGTTACAGCAGCAAAAAATAGCTGACAAAAACATAGTATTTCACAAGTCTGTCTTCTGTCTATAAGTAAAATCTAAACTTCCAGAAGATAATTTTTTAAAATTCCAACTACCTTTGAAATCCTTCTGCACTAAAAATCTATTGTTATACAACAAATCACCCCGAAGTGCAGTGGGGGTGATAAACAAATTGTTTATTACCTCGCAAGGCTGCTGAGGGACAGGTCACAGGGCAGACCCAGCGCGAGTGTCCTGGCCCTGCCCTGTCCTGCAGCGTGCAGTCGTGTCTGCTGGTGGGGGGCTGGCATCGGCTGGGGCCTCGCCAGGCTGTCGGCCTCCTCTGTGGCCTGGGCGTCCTCACAACCTGGTGGCTGAATTCCCACAGTGAGGTCCTGAGTGAGAAACAGGCAGAAGCTTTCTCCTTTTAATGACCTAGCCAAATCATCAGTGAGGACAGTGACAGGCCCCTACACGCACAGGTTCAAGAGGAGGAAATGATGACCTCCCTGAGGGAGAAAGGTCAGTTCCATAATAAAAAGAGTATATGGCATGGGTTGGGTGTGGTGGCACACACTGTAGTCCCAGCAGCTCGGGGGTGGGGGTGAGGCAGGAGGATCACAAGTTCAAAGCCGGCCTCAGCAATAGCAAGGCGCTAAGCAACTCACTGAAACCCCGTCTCTAAATAAAATACAAAATATGGATAGGGCTGGGGATGTGGCTCAGTGGGTTCAGTGCCCTGAGTTCAAGCCCCAGTACCAAGAAAAGTATATGGGATGAGCAAATAGACAGGTGTAGCCATCTCTGAGAAGCTCCATCTGCCTGCACCTCTAGAAATGCCCAGTGAATGGGTGCAAGCACAAATGAATGGACAGATGGACGAGGACGAGTGAGCGAGTGGGTGAGGGGGGGAGGGAGTGGATAGATGCATGGATAGATTAGGGAGGGAGCATGGATAGATTAGGAGGGGAGTGGACAGATGGATGGACGAGTGAGCGAGTGGGTGAGGGGGTGGATAGATGCATGGATGGATGAGGGAGGGAGGGAGGGATGGCTTGATGATTAGTGAATGAAATAGACAGATGTGAAGTGATATCATTTTTGAAGAGTTTCCTCAACAATAAGATGGCTTGAGATGTAACATACACTGTCACACTGAATTATTTTTTTAGATTGTTTTTATCTGTTCTTTTTACATATACACGGCAGTAGAGTATATTTTGACATATTGTACATACATGGAGTATGACGTTCCATTCTTGAGGTTGAACATGATGTGGAGTCTCACTGGTCATGTATTCATGTATGCACACAGGAAAGTGACCTCGGTCCTTCCTATTCCCATCCCCCTCCTCCCTTTCACCCCCCTTTGTCTAATTCAATGAGCGTCTGCCCCTCCCCACCCCTTACTGTGTCACACTGAATCATATGCTCTGCTTTTTCTCATCTGAATCTCCCCTGCCAAATGGCAGATTCCTTGAAGGGAGAAACTGTCTTGGATCCTCAGAGATTAACCCAGTGCCTGGTTTGATGAGTACCAGTTTGAAGAAATGGATGATTTCAGGTGGTCTTGAACCCTAAGAGCCAACCACGGGGAGGGGTCTGGCTTGCAGGCTTCTCATCTGTGAGCCACAGTGCCGCAGGAAGCAAGGGAGACGTGAATGCCTTTGCTCTGCACTTCCTTTCTCGAGGGCCAGAGCCCTCTTTGCACATTTTCTATAAATCCAAATCATGTGCTAGAATATCCAAACAAGAATCAAATAAGAAAAGCCAGTACAATGAACGGCAGTTTCTCCTATTTTTTTCTTGTTACACACTAGGGAATGTTTTTGCCCTTTTCTTTTTTATTTTTTTTGGCACTGGGGATTGAACTCAGGGGCACTCGACCACTGGGTCACATCCCCAGTCCTTTTTTTGTATTTGCTGGCTTTGAACTTGCCATCTTCCTGCCTCAGCCTCCCAAAGTGCTGGGATTACAGGTGTGCACCACCGCGCCTGGCTTGTTTTTTGCCCTTTTATAAGAAATAATTCTCTTTAATGTCTGTAGTAACTTTCCTCTGGAAGTGCTATGAAGAGTTCACATACAACGTATTTTGTAGTGCTAATGCTGGTCAGGAAGGGGAGGGTTCTGCAGGTAAAAGTTAAACTTACCTTTCTAAAGTAGCTAATGGGAAATAAGCATTGAATCCTGGGGGAGATCCGGAGGTTCACATGAGAGCTGCTTGACCCGCACGTTGTGAAAAGGCTGGTCCCAAGTCAGCCTGAGCTGGGAGAGCGCCTGAGCTGCCCGCTGGTGTTTTCTGTGCCACCTGGCCGTTGTGTGGCACAGCAGGCTCTTCTGTCTACCCCCTGCCTCCCGGGCAGGCCTCGGACTTCAGAGTGCCGTGCAGACAGCCTCACTCGCTGCCCCGCTCGCCTGGACTCTGGCCTCTGGGGCTGGCCCTCCACCAGCGCTGTCCCAGAGCTTCTGATGTTCTTCCACCAGGCGCTTTAAATGCCTCATGTTTGAATGTTCAGAAACACGAACTGCAGTTTAATTTCTGAATGGGTGACAGGATCGCAACACCTCCAGCTGATTTCCCAGCCTCCCGCCAGGTGCCGTGGTTAGCAGTTTCAAGCGTCTGTAGAGGCTGCCTCCCAGGTCCCCAGCAAGGCTTGCCAAGTTAACCTGGGCCTGAAATAAAGGGCAGATCATTTCAGTAGACACAGGAAAGCAAAGGAGGGAGTGAGGGGGAGGCGGGGAGGGGGAGGATGTCAGCGCTCTCTTCCTTGGTACCAACAAGGGAGGATCTGGCTGAGACTCTCAGATGACCCCTCACCCTCGGATCTGGCTGAGACTCTCAGAGGACCCCTCACCCTCGGATCTGGCTGAGACTCTCAGAGGACCCCTCACCCTCGGATCTGGCTGAGACTCTCAGAGGACCCCTCACCCTCGGATCTGGCTGAGACTCTCAGATGACCCCTCACCCTCGGATCTGGCTGAGACTCTCAGAGGACCCCCTCACCCTCGGATCTGGCTGAGACTCTCAGAGGACCCCTCACCCTCGGATCTGGCTGAGACTCTCAGATGACCCCTCACCCTCGTATCTGGCTGAGACTCTCAGATGACCCCTCACCCTCGGATCTGGCTGAGACTCTCAGATGACCCCTCACCCTCGGATCTGGCTGAGACTCTCAGATGACCCCTCACCCTCGGATCTGGCTGAGACTCTCAGAGGACCCCTCACCCTCGGCCCTTGTGCTGGTCCAGGTCACCTTCAGCAACAGTGGGACCCTCTTGGAGTACAGCTGCAGGAGGGGGCCACGGAAGACGCCCTCACCACCACAGCTCTGTGGGCCTCGGGCAGTGCCCATGCGCACGCACAGAGAGAGTTTATAATCCTCATCAGCAGGAGTTTGGTCCCAGCTAAAACAATCCTCTTTGGAATAATGTACCACTTTGAGCCTAATTCTCAAAATTCACAGCTGCCCCAAATTTTTTCTCCATTCTTCCAACTAATTTGAGACCTGGCTCAAAAGTAAAACCTTGAAATAAATATTTTGTTTGCAAAACAATTGCGCAGCACCCCACTCCCACGTCCCTGCAGTGGGCACGCTGGTGCGGAGGACGCCGTGTGGGCGCCTCTGGAACACCGTCCCCTCAGAGCTGCTGCTTGGCGCACACCAGCTGCTCCGAGGTGACCTCGGATGGAGCATGGCTCGCAGGTCCTAGGAGGACGTCACCTCCGTTGAACCAGAGAAATCAGATGAGGACCCTTCAACAAGGGAGAGCTGAGAGCCACCAAGAAGCACCAACGTGCTGTAGTAGCCCAATTCTATGGCACAGAAAAAATAAATTGAGACAAAATCCACAACAAATTAACCATGTTTCACTCTAGATGGTGGAATTAACCTTACAATGTTAAAATAAACCCAAATCTTCAGAACACAGCAAAAACAAGACCGAATTTGCAAGTTGGTACTACTTTGCTGGGTCCCCTTAGGATAACTTGCATTGCTCTGCAAACGCACACCCCTACTGCATCAGCCACAGGCACAGGCAACATCCTCCAGAGCCTGATGGGCCTCCACTCCCCCCGCCAGCCCCCCAGAGGGGCTGGTGTGCTGTGGCTATCCGCAGGAAGGTGTCTGACATCTAACCAAGGCGTCACTCAGGCAGAAGTTAATGAGATTCTATTGTTCTTTTATCTTTTAATGAAATTTAATTTGATCTTATTATACCATTTGGCATTTTAAGCTGCCTAAAACCATGTGCTTGGAATGAGGAAATCGACCTAAACTCATAAGACACCTTCCGGGCCTTTGACGCCGGTGCTGACAGTCTGCAGCAGTCCTGAGGAGGAACCAGGCCCCAGGCAGGCTTTGGGTGGTGAGGGTGGCTGCAGGCCCACAGGCCCACACCCGGGCTCTCAGGAGCTGTGTGCCTGCTGCCATCAAGTCTGTTTTATTTGACCTTGTTTGTCTGTTCCTTTCTGAGTTCTCCTAAGTCATAAATTTGGAGAAAGCTAGTGCTTTGTCTGCAGGGTGTGCATCCCAAGCGGGAGGCCCGTGCGCTGAAGCTCTGTGGCCAGTTTCTACTTTACTCTCCTGCAAGAAGTCCCTGCACCAGCCATGGAGCCCCCGACCACGGGGAGCGCCTCCTGACCTGGCCAGGGGCGCCAGGGGTGGTGTGCTAGGCACAGGGGGTTGTTCTACCTGTGTTCGGGGGCGGGCCCTGCAGTGTGCACCTGGCGAGGGCAGACGCAGAGCCTTTGTCACTCCAGGCTAGAATTCAGTGGCAACTGAGGGAGAGGCTGGCCTCATTTGTGACAGGATTTCAAAAAGAAAGAGCCTGAAGAAAATGAACGGTGAGCACAGCGTTGGCGTCAGAACCGAAGGCCTGCGCAGTCCGCATCAGCACATAGCGTGGCGCCCCGGGGACGCTGAGGGAGTCCTTAGGCACGAGCGAGGGGACCTCGCACACTGCTGAGCCCTTTCCACACTCAGTCCCCACATCTGAAGCTGTGAGGCGCAGCCCGGCAGCTGCAGTGATGGCAGGACGGCCTCCGTCCCGCGACCGTGGGCGCCACGCCTCCACCCCGCGCGAGCCCGGCCACCCGGCCACCCGCTCCACTGGTCCCAAGCAACAGGAGCAGAGCCCCAGAGTCCAAGAAAACACCTGAAGTGCGAGGTTTAAGAGAAATTCAGTTGTATTTTTTTAAAGTTCTCTAAATAGTATGAAGATGTAAGTGAATAAAGGAAAATGAGTTTTATAAAAGGGCTTATTGCTGTTTTAAATTGATACCTCCAGGTTTTAAAATATCCTTACCAGTGTGATCCTGGCCCGGGCACCAGGCTCTGGGGCTCTCCTGCCCCTGGCTTTGCTCTCCTGTTTCTTCTCACTCTGGTCTGCTGACCCGTGTCATCGTGTCTCCGGAGGTCGTGAGACAGGCTTCATGCGAAGCCCCGAACTTTCAGGAGCAGGTCAGAAGTTTCTGCTTCATAGTTGCTGTGGACCCAGTTGTCCCTCCGTCCCCTGCCAGGAAGGTCCTAGGTGGAAGCCCTACCCGGAGTGCCCGGGGTGGGGCCTGGAGAAGGAGCTGAGGCAAAGCGGTTCCATGAGGGTGGGGCCTGTCCCCCAGGCTCAGCGCCTTGAAGAGATGCGGGAGCTCGCTGGCCCCGCGGGCACAGAGGAGAGGCCCGCGAGAGTGCGGAGAGACTGGCCACGGCAGGAGGAGGCCCCAGAGTGCCCACCCTGCTGGCCCCTGGCTCTTGGACTTCTGACCTCCGAGCTGTGAGGGATGAATGGATGTTGCTCAAGCTACCCAGGGCGTGGTGCCCTGTCACAGGAGCCTGGCACTGATGCCACGTGATCTCCAGCACCGCATAGCTCTCCGCACTGTCCTTGCTGGAGCCAGCCACGCAGCCAACCTGCTGCCCGCTCAGGAGAGACGTGGGCATCACCTCCGGCCTGCCCACCCTCCCCGCACAGTGCCCCTTCCGCCTGTCCTCCCCCCACTCTCCCCTCCCCATGCTTCCCCATCGACTCCCACACCACCTGCCCCTCCCCCCCTGCCCCTACTGCCGACCCCTCCCCCACCATCTTTTTTTTTTTTTTTTTTTGGTACTGGGGATTGAACTCAGGGGCACTCGACCACTGGGCCACATCCCCAGCCCTTTTTTTTGTATTTTATTAGAGACAGGGTCTCACTGAGTTGCTAAGTGCCTCGCCATTGCTGAGGCTGGCTTTGAACTCGTGATCCTCCTGCCTCAGCCTCCCGAGTGCTAGGATTACAGGTGTGCGCCACCGCGCCCGGCTTCCCCCCACCATCTTCACCCTCCCCCTGCCCCCCCTTCTCCCGACTACCCCCACCCTCCCCCACCATCTCCACCCTACCCCTTGCCCCAAATCCCCTCCCCCTCCCCCACTATTTCCACCCTCCCCCTGCCCCCACTTCTCCCGCCTACCCCACCCTCCCCCATCATCTCCACCCTCCCCCTTGTCCCCCCATCCCCCCTCCCCCTCCCCCCCACTATTTCCACCCTCCCCCTGCCCCCACTTCTCCCGCCTACCCCCACCCTCCCCATCATCTCCACCCTCCCCCTTGTCCCCCCATCCCCTCCCCCTCCCCCACTATTTCCACCCTCCCCCTGCCCCCACTTCTCCCGCCTACCCCCACCCTCCCCCATCATCTCCACCCTCCTCCTTACCCCCAATCCCCTCTCCTTCCCCCACTATTTCCACCCTCCCCCTGCTCCCACTTCTCCCGCCTACCCCCACCCTCCCCCATCATCTCCACCCTCCCCCTAACCCCCAATCCCCTCCCCCTCCCCCACTATTTCCACCCTCCCCCTGCTCCCACTTCTCCCGCCTACCCCCACCCTCCCCCATCATCTCCATCCTCCCCCTTACCCCATCCCCTCCCCCTCCCCCACTATTTCCACCCTCCCCCTGCCCCCACTTCTCCCACCTACCCCCCACCCTCCCCCATCATCTCCACCCTCCCCCTTACCCCCAATCCCCTCGCCCTCCCCCACTATTTCCACCCTCCCCCTGCTCCCACTTCTCCCGCCTACCCCCACCCTCCCCCATCATCTCCACCCTCCCCCTTACCCCCAATCCCCTCGCCCTCCCCCACTATTTCCACCCTCCCCCTGCTCCCACTTCCCCCATCCCGCCTACCCCCACCCTCCCCCATCATCTCCACCCTCCCCCTTGCCCCCAATCCCCTCCCCCTCCCCAACCATCTCTCACCCTCCCCCTGCCCCAATCCCTCCCCACTTCTTCACCCTCCCGCCTCCCCCTACCCCCACCCTCCCCCACCATCTCCACCCTCCCCCCTTGTCCCCCAATCCCCTCCCCCTCCCCCACTATTTCCACCCTCCCCCTCCCCCACCTCTCCCGACCCCTGCCAGTCCTCCTCCCCTTCATCTACCCTCATCTCACTAAGGACCCAGGACCTCTGCCCTGCTCCAGGGATCCCTCTAAGGCCAGTTCATCTGCCAGGCCACCTGAGGGAACAAAGGACCCGCTCCTAAACTCGCAGTTGCTCTTCACGGTCTCCTCTCTCCCGGGCACCCCAGCCTGTCCTCACTGCCGCTGGGCACACGTTCCACAGGAGGGAACCAAGGTTTGCTTGATCCCTTCTTAAGAAGACGTTGAGTCCAATGACGAAGACCTGCCCTTCTCTCAAATGTGCCTCTTGGCTGCCACACACTGTGATCCCAGCAACTAGGGAGGCTGAGGCAGGAGGATGGCAAATTCAAGGCCAGCATGGGAAACTTAGTGAGGCCCTGCCTCAAGACAAACAGTGGAAAGGGCTGGGAAGCAGCGCAGTGGTGGAGCAGCCCTTGGCCCAACCCGGACAGCAAAGGCTCAGAAGCACAAAAGCCACGTGCACTGGACCTTCACCTGCGAGGTCCGGGTCGGGCTTCAGATTGAGCACGGGAAGTCGCTTCCCCGCGCTGGAGGAGGCTGCTCGCACAGCGCGCTCAATCGCACCAACAGCGCCCAAGGTCGCCGCTCTCAGAGTCACCCGCGGGCCCTCTCTCTTTTGCTTTTCCTGGCACCCTTCCTGAGGGCTGAGCAGGGGAGCTGCGAGAGAAGCTTCCTGCAGGGATGAGCTGGTGGCACCTCCAGCCAGCCATCGGCGTCCAGGGCTGAGCCCAGGAGGAGGGAGGAGGGGCGGGGCTCAGCACTCCTGCACTGCCACCCCCAGAGGGCCCCGGGGGCCTGTCCCAGCTCCTGGAACCCAGGGTGGATGAGAAGGACATGGCCCATCCTCGGGGACTTGCAGATGACCCTTGTCCCCTGATTAACACAGCTCAGCCACGAGTACCCAAGGGCAGGCATTGCCCCCAGTACCAGCCCGGTACGTCCCAAGTTTTCAATTCTGAGACTATTTAGCAGAATCGACACCGGTGCATTAAACAGTTTGGAATTCATAATCTAGAGCTGATGTATCATTATGCTAATATTAATTGATATTATGACAAACAAAATTATAATATACTTATATAATTACGAATAATTAGGTATCGGGTACTATATTTAAGTTTTTATAGGTCGTCTTCATCTGGGACAATGGGACAAAATGGGTTAACCAGGCTGGGACTATGCATGGCCTTTAATTCCCCTTGAAACGCTTGTTTTGATAGAGGCCAACTTGGTTCTGCTTAAATTAGAGTGAGCCTGCTCTCTCCCTCCCTGGCGCCCAGAGCTGTGTGTGGCAAGGCTACTGCTGAAGTCACTTTAACCTGCCCCCGCCCAGGGACCGCGCGTCCCAGACAGCAGGTGCACTGGTTCTCCTGGTTCTTCCAGAAGCGACAGGACTCCTGACGACACGCCCCGTCTCCAGCTCCACTTCTGAGCAAGTGCGGAGTAGCGTCTCCAGAGCCTTTTATGATGATGTTGTAATGCAAAAAAACACAGATACAAGGTGCAAAAATAAGTCAGGCCATCTCTCCTTCAGCCTGAGGTTTGAGAGTCCTGCTTTCCGAGCTCGGGGCCTGGAAATGAGGTTCCGGTGCTGCCTGTCAGGGTTTCGTTTTGGGATCCCCCTCTGCGAGGAGGGCGGTGGGTAAAAGTTCCTGTAGTCAGGACCCCACCGCTCTGTGTTGGTCTCCATGAAAAGTGAGGCTTGGACCAAGCTAATGAGGAAGAAGGCTTGGGTTGAGCACTTAGGAGGTTCTTGTCCCGGCCCTCCTGGGCCCAGGCACCCTGTCCTCTGCGCGCCTGTGCAGCCGGGTGGACAGGCAGACAGAGGCTGCTCTTGGGGTCTGCATTCCCCAGGACAGTGGCGGGCAGAGCGCGGAGGGCAGCCTTCTGTGTTGCCAAGACAACAAACCAGCTGAAACGAGTGCCGCTCCGTCCGCCGCCTCCTGGCAGTGCCACTTAGGGAGGCACCGGGTGATGCTGGCTTGCTGTTGGCCGCTGCCATCACACGCTGCCCGAGCAGACTGGCCGGCCCTGGACGCTGCATAGCTGCTGCAGACGCTGGGCCACCCCATCTCCTCCAGGTGTGGCTGGCGCTCGAGTCCAGCAAGGTGTCAGCGTGACCTACGTTCTTTGAATCCTTTGAAAACAAACATTGCAAGAGGAACTAAAGTCCATCCTCGGTCACTGCCTGGCAAATATCAGAAAAGCCCCTGTCCCTGGACACTGTGGGCTGGCTGTGCGGGGGGCAGTGCTTGCTGTGAGTCCCTGAGGACCACGAGCCACGTCCTTGTCCATCCTCTGGTCCAGGAACTGGGCACAGGCCCCAGGGCTCAGGGCCAGCTCACGGGAGGACTGCAAGTGTGGGGGTCCAGACTGACCCCTTCCTTCCTCTTCCTCACGCCTGCCAGGCGGGCGGCGACTGTGGGGGCCAGGAAGGGCTGCCTCCCCTTCTTCCTCTGGAAACCTGTCAGTGCAGTGCTTTCAGGTAAAGAAGGTATCTTAGCAGCCAGGCCGCGGAGACTTCCGCCACGGCCTTGGGAAATGGAGCAGGAATCTCAAAAGCACGGTGTGGCAGTGCTCACCCAGGTGACTGTGAAGGTGGGCTGCCGGTGCGAGAGGGGTCCAACGTCACGCTGACAGCCGTGAGGGCCTGTGTGGACCCGTGTTCCCCGTGATGATTTGTGGGCGTTTCCCTGATCTGCTGGGCTATTTCAAAGCATTGCTCTCTGAGAAAGACGACCAATGCCTCTTTTTAAAAGTGTCCCTTGCTGCTATAGTTTAATTGTGTACCCCAGATTCAAGTGTGGGAAACAACCCCCAAACTCACATGTTGCTCGTGTTTGGAGGTAGGGCCTTTGGGAGGTGACAGCACCAATGAGTCATGAGGGCGGGCCCCGAGGAGATGGTGTTAGTGGCATTAGGAGAGGAGGAGCCCTGCAGGCTCACGCCCACTCCTGGCCTGTGATGTCCTCCTCCACCTCTTGACACAGTGTGAAGCCTCACCACATGCCAGCACCTTGGCCTTAGCCTGTAGCACTGCAAGGAATAACTGTCTTTTCTTTTTCAGTTGTGTGGTCTGTGGAACTGTGTCGTAGGAACACAAAACGGACCAAGACGTGCAACTTAAAACCTCAGTGTGGTTTTGAGGACTGTCCTGTTTAGGTGTGGGGCACACAGTGCGTTTCGGCACTGGTCTGGGACTGGTCTCGCTTGGCTCTGCACTTCCTGTTTCTTTCTGGAAACGTCAGGCGACTTGCAATCCCCTGCATCCTCAGTCCAGGGTTGCAGGGGCTCTGGGCATGAGTGCCAAGAGTCGACACCCAGACACACAAGCACACCACTGACCCCCAGAACCGGGACCACAAGTGTAGAACAGGCCACGAAGCAGGCCTCAGTGCCAAGACAGACAGGGTGTGACGGCGCGTGTCTGTGCGGTGTTCCCTCAGGGCGGTCACTGCGATGAGAACATGTCCGTGGTGCCCCTGCATCCAGGGTGGCAGGAGCAGAGCCGCGAGGCTCCCGTCCAGAGTCCAGGGCCTCACCGTAGGCCGGCCTCCATGCCCCGGCCTTGCAGGTCTCTCCCATCCGCGCTGTGGAGCGCAGTGCCGAAGCCCTGTGACGTCACTGGAAAACCACCTATTTTGTGACAGCTCTCCAGGACACGCGTTCATGTGAGCTATACTCTTGAGTATGCTGGGTGGACACTCAAGTCCCTCAGTCACCACACCCTTTGTTTTTCCTCCATTGCACACATTAATATCACAGTGCCTAGATCACAACTTGGAACTCTGTGTTTAATTTGATTGTGACTCCATCTCCCTCGCTGGGGTGGAAGCTCCAGGAGGGCAGGAATCACAGACTCCTCTGCGTCAGGCTCCCCCATAGGCACGCAGTTGACCTGTGATGGCTGCTCAGCAGGCCTCTGCTAACGCAGCCAGTGTCCACACAGGAGCCCTGTGCAGGCAGCCCTCCACGTGCCCCTTCCGTTCGGCGCCCAGAGCAGTTTGGTGCACAGGGACAACTGCTCGGCTGAGCCCTCTGTTGCCATGGCCTCTGCTGGTGTCGGTGCATTTGGCTCCCTGGAAAACCTGTCCTGCAGGTGCAGAGGCCCCACAGGGCAACCTGGAAAGCATTCAGGTGTGGGGCTAGCCCCGCTCCCTGGGAGGGGCCTGCAGGGTGTTATGCAACAGCCCTGCCCAGGCGGAGAGACGTCCTGCTCCCCGTGGACAAGGCCCTGCTGGGGGCCTCCTCCTGCTACTTGGCATTGCCTACAGCACTGGCCAACGGTGTTCATCCGTGGGCGCCTGCCATGCTTGATGGGCACTGCACGGATCTGCAGAATCATAGAGCTGAACAGTAGGACAACCCCTCGTTGTAGATGGCTGATAGAAGGTAGACGACTGACAGAAGGTAGAGAATTGACAGAAGGTAGAGGATTGATAGAAGATAGATGATGGATAGATGGCATAGATATATAATAAATTATAGATAAATAACATATAGATAGATGGTAGATACAGATAGTAGATGATAGAAAGTAGCTATAAGTAGTACATGGTAGACGTAGATAGCAGCTAATAGGCAGGTAGTAGGGAGACAGAGGTAGATGATGATATGTGTAGGTAGATAATGGGGGTGGGGGGAAGAGAGAGAGAGGTGGGGGGGGAGAGAGAGAGAGAGAGAGAGAGAGAGAGAGAGAGAGAGATGCGTGTGGCTTTGAGGAACGGAGCCCATCGCTGTACAAGGCTGAGCCCATGAGCCCAGCCGTGGGGAAGCTTGTGGTGGGGTGAGCAGGCAACTGTTTTTGCAAAGGAGTTTTTGAGGAAAGAGAGGAAGAAAGTGTGTGTGTGGGGGGGGAGGAGAAGCGCAGGGCGAGAGGCTGGAGGGCACCCTCACACGCCGGCTTCCTCCACAGCCCTGAGCCCAGGCAGCAGGCAGGGGAGACCCTCGGCATCTTCTAGCAGCAGAATTCCCTCAGCTGAGTGCCGCCAGCACCTGCGGAAGTCAGGCTGCATGATCCAGCTTCTGCCTGGGCCTCGGCGGTGACCGCTGCGAGCTGATTCCTCCCAGGCCAAGGGCAGGCCTTGCTTTATCTCGATCAGGTGAAGAGTTCTAGTGCAGTATTCTGATACGAGAGGTAGGAGGTCACCCACAAAAGCCTGGGCAAAGTACACATCCCCGCCCACCACTGCCTTCCAGCTGGGAGGGGAATGGTGGGGCCCCTCCACTCCTGTACGCCCCACCCAGGCACCGCCGAGAGAACGGGGCTGCGGTGCAGGAGGTGCAGCTTGCGGCCTCTGGACGGCTTCTACTCGACCATCAGCTTCCGTTCAGGAAAACGCTCTAGAGGGATTTAAACAAAGTCACAATCCTGTTAGTTAAGAAAACCATGTGTTCAATAGTTGTTCCCATCTTGGAAACAGGGGAGGGGGGGGAGAGGGAAAGGAAGGGGCACACCGGGCACCTCTGCTGGCCAGCGTCCTGCACTGCCGTTCCACCCAACCCTGCACTCCGGAAGCATCATCTGGGCAACGCCAAGAGCTGCCCAAAGGTGAAGAGATGCTGGAGTGGGTTCTGGGTCCAGGCACCGAGCCCAGGCCTCAGGCTTCCTGCTTGTTCTGCCCCAGACCCTCCTGTTCACGTGTGGTCCAGACCCACATCCCAGACACTCCTCAGCATGGGGCCATGCTTCTGATGCGCAGTTCCTTAAATAACTCTCCTGCTGCCCTCTCCCAAGGCCTAGGATGCTGTTGCCAAGGAAACCAGCAGGCCAGAGATGCTTGCCAGCCAGGGAGTCACGTTCAGCCAGGTGTGAGGCTTTAGGTTTCTGGCAGGAGCCCCAGTGGCCACCCCAGGGTCGGGACAAATCACAGTGCAGGTCCGCAACTGTGGACAAGTACCTCTGCATGACACCCCGAGGTCACGACCCAGAAAGACAACGCTCACTAAGCATGTGTGCACACATCAAGTCAGTGCAGGTCTCCTTGTGACTAAGAGAAAGCAAGGTACAGATGTGACATTGGGGCTTGCATGATGCTGCCCGAGAAAGAGGGTGACTCTCGTTACACAGTTAAGCTGCAGGAGTAAGTAAGCCATTCTGGAAATTTCCAGAAGTTACTGAAGAATCTCAACCCCGACTGAAATTCCAGAGGCAGCTCTTCATTTTCCAAGTGACTGCAACATGGTGGTGACAACCATCCGCGAGAGGGTTCTTAGGTATGTGAGTGAAGCCTCTGCAAAGAGCACCAAGTCACTCTGGGTGAATGAGCCATTTCCCTCCTCTGAGAAAGTCACTGTGACGCATAGCATGGCTGCCAATGGTGGGAAGGAGCTGGTGAAGACACCAGTGCCGTCGTCTAGACAGAGGAGTGCCGGAAGAGCAGGGTGGGCACCAGCTTCTCCACTAAACACACGCGGGAACTGTGATGCTCTGGAGATGTGAGGTTACGGGTGATGCATTCTTAACATTGATTTCACATTCTCTTTTTACCTTTTTGAGGTGGCTAAAGAAAAGTTTAGGTCACTATGTGACTTATATTTCTGTTGAACAATGCGGGTCTTTACCATGTCAAAGCATCTGGTGGTCTCTGTCAAACTGTTCATCTACCATGAGCTAAATGAAAACCACTGCTCCCTCCCGAAGGCATCAATGGTCCGTGTACTCCAGTGCGATTATATGGATGGCCACTGCTGGCTGGGCCCCAGAACAGGAGGCTGGCAGTGGCTGTGATGGCCTCTGAGGGTGTCTGCTCTGTATCGCCTGTGCTATGCACTTGGTGACAAGTACAGATGTGACATTGGGGCTTGCATGATGCTGCCCGAGAAAGAGGGTGACTCTCGTTACACAATTAAGCTGCAGGAGTAAGAAAGCCATTCTGTTACGTTCTTCAGTAACATTCTAGAATGTTCCTACATGCAATCCAGAGGGAGCTTGCAGACTCACAGAGCAGAGTCAACTCACGCTCTCCAGCTGCGAGGCGAGTACAGCGGGCACTTCTGTCCTTCTGCAGGCCCAGGCCCAGCTCCGCTGCTCCTGCTGGCTGCTCCGTGGGCCTGGCCGGCTGCTCGAGCGCTCTGCACCTGAGTCCTCTGGTCTAGAGTGGAAGCGAGAACGCTGGGTGGTGTCGCGGGGAACATGAAGGGATGCGCGGTGCACTGGCACGGAGGTGCCAAGAGGCGTGTGAAACTCAGCCCTGCACTTCAGGCAACTTTCTCCTCAGCCAAAGCTCCAGGAAAACACGGGATCAGCGAGTGAATGAGCAACCATCTTAACCAATAGAGAGGGAAAGGTTCCTGAGGTTAAGTGAGATTTCCATGGTTCTTTAAAAATCCCATATTTATCTCAAAGTGAAACAGAAACAGAACACGAAACCAACATTTTTGGTTGCGAAGCCCCCTTCCCAGAAGCGGCTGCTGGTCAGCACTGAGCCCTGGGTGCCTGCTGGGGTGCCATCACTGATCTTCACCGTCCCCTGCCCACCACTCCTGCGTGGGTCTGCGAGGGGAGACTCAGGTGACCACCAGCTGCTCTCGGAAGGAGCCTCGCCACGTTCTGCTCCTTCTCTAGCGTCTCGCCTCTGACGAGGCCTTCTTTCTCTCGACATCCCCCGCAAGACCCTGGGACATCCCCACCATCCAGGAGGCCACTCTAGACAAGGGGACAGTCCTCTTTCCTCAGACATGGGCTACCGCACGGCCTCCTGGCCTCTGTGCGGTCAGCACCTTCCAGCTCCCAGCTTGGCCTCCTTGCAGCCCAGTGAGGCCGACAGATGGTGGGTGTGGAGGCCACAGCAACTTCAGCAGCACACAGGCAGGGCAATCCTGAGGAGCCCTCCAGGCCCTGTGAGTGGCAGACGGCCATGTTGCCACCAAGGTGTCACCTGGTTGTAATGTGTCGTGTGTCTCCCTCGGCCTACTTGGGAGTCCCTTGCTGTCCAATAGCAGTGGAGCAAGGAAGCAAGGAGCCAGCAGGCGCGGAGATGGCACAGAGATGGCCTGGAGCAGCTGCAGGTAGCCCCTGCCCTACTGGGTCCAGCGCTCAGGACTCTGAGCATGAATTAGACACCACAGCATACTTCGTGTCACGCCAGAGGCCATGAGACATGAGGAAGGGGGCGGTATGGGCATGTCCTTGAAAAACTCACGTGCCAGACCAGGAAAGGCCACCAGAAAGGACGGAGTAGACTCAAAGGAAAGGAGGAAGCTGCAACAGGCCAGTCGGAGGACTCTGCTAGAGGAGAGGGGACTGCCCGCTGCGCCGTCCCGCCAAGGACTCCCGAGGAGCCGTGTCAGGGCTCCGGTCACTTCCTTCTCCCCCCGCCTCCCCGTGCTCAGGGAGAGATAAAAAGCAAGACTGGGCGCTCTCACCCTTAACCCTAAGTCACTTCGTAAGGGACAGCACAAGTGCAGGCCTGGAAGCCCTGTCCCACCCCTGGCCTCCCTCCGCCGGTCCCCAGGGCCAGGCCCTTCACCAGCCCTCCAAAGCCGGACTCTGCTTTCTGCGTGTGCGTCCTCCTCCCGCCTTCCTTCATCCCCAGCTCCACGACCAGAGCAGCGGAATCTACCCAGCCCGCCCCACGAGAGCCCGCCCTTGCGGAAGTTACCGGAAGCTTCCCGATGCATGAACCTCGGGACCCCCTTCTGGCTCTGACCCTTTGACCTTTCCTCCCTTGTGCTACCAGGAGCCACCAGCCAAGAAACCTGTTTCCTCTCAACTCCCAGAAGGCTCCTCCTGCACACCTCTGTACCTCGTGACCATCACCCTCTTTGTGTTTCTCGCCTTCCACCCTCCCCTTAAATTGTGTGTGTGAGCTAGGTCATCAACACAGACCAGACAGGTCTGTGTCCTTCCACAATGTCACAATGTGTTGAGTAACAATAAATCCACATGCTACGCCCTTCCAGCAATGGCTGTTCACTGAATCTCGTGGGTCGCACAATAGTCATAAGCCCGGAAAACACACGTTCTCTATCACAATCTTAACTTCTAATATTTATAACACTCAAGTCAGACATCATGCTTTGCACCGTGATATGTGTAGGTCACAGAAAGACTAAGAACGCATTAAGACGGTCACAGAGTCACAGGACGCTGTGTCAGGAGCACAGGTGGGGGGGGGGGGATGCAGGGTCACAGGGTCGCAGGGTCGCAGGGTCGCTGCAGGGGCTGGATGAGGGTTTTGATGAGCCAGCTCTGCAGAGCTGCCCAGGCAGAGACCAGACGGACAGCGGTTTCTGAAGGGCAAAGCATCACACCGGGGACAGCCATGCAGCCAAAAGATTTATTTAATAGCCTTCGTAGCCAGTAGCGAAAACCGGAGAAGAGGTGCTCTGGTCGAAGGTCGAAGAGGTGGGAGAGGGGAGTCAGGGAGAAGGGAGTGTGCTAGCTCTGGTGGGAGAAGGGAGTCAGGGAGAGGGGAGTGTGCAAGCTCTGGACAGAAGGTGGGTGCTTGGTTGCACCGGCTGGGATCTCTGGAGCTGTCGGCTAAAGCAGCTGCTGTCTGGCTGGAGGCTGGAGCTGTCAGCTGGGAGCGGCCGTCGGGCTGAAGGTGGTCGGTCTGGAGCTGTCAGCTGGAGCAGCTGCCGTCGGCTGGAGGCGATGGGTCTGGAGCTGTTGGCTGGGGCAGCTGCCATCGGCTGGAGGCGATGGGTCTGGAGCTGCTGGCTGGGGCAGCTGCCATCGGGCTGGAGGTGATGGGTCTGGAGCTGTTGCAGTGGCTTCCTCCTCTCTGCAGCGACGAGCCGATGTATCTGTCTTCCTCCTCTCAGCAGCGACGATCTGATGTTGTGTCCGTGTGTCTGTCTCTGGCTGTCTGGCTGTCTGAGTCTCTCAAACAGGGCCTTATATAGGGATTTCTGGTGGGGGGTGCACTAGAGCAACCCCAACACCATTGGCTAGAACAGGATGCCCTTTAAGCCTATTGGCTCTTGCCTGGGGAAAAGAAGCATTCTGCCTGGGGAAGGAACATCCTGTCTGGAACATCTTGAAACAAGGTTGCTTCTCTTAGGGTGTGGAAAACTCTGAGGGCGGGGGAGGGTAACATATCTATCATTCCCCCCTTTTTGTTTTCTTAGGAAGTGGGACGTCGTATGTCAGTCTGGCTACTTCCTGCTGAAACGGGGCGATGTGGGGTGTTATGGGGGGGATATGATAAGACAGGCAGGTCAGGCTTGAGGGTGAAAAGGATTCCTAGGAGGTTGGCACCAAAAAAATGAATTCGCCCTGAGGTGATGAGAAGTGACAGATGATCCCTAAGGAGAAACTGGTTAAAGGTTGAGAACAAGAAAGACATGAGCTGTGGAGAAGGAAGAGCTGCAAAGGAGAAGATCATCTACATATTGCAAAAGAGTGGAGTCAGAGAATTCAAGGTCTTTGAGATCGGCAGCTAGTGTCTGTCCAAAGATATGAGGGCTGTCTCGAAAACCCTGAGGGAGGACTGTCCAGGTCAATTGTTGGGACCATTGAGTATCAGGATCAGTCCAGGTAAAGGCAAAGATGTCTTGTGATTCCTGAGCTAAAGGGACAGTGAAGAAGGCATCCTTAAGGTCAATGACCGAGAAATGAGTAGATAAGGAAGGAATTAGGGAGAGAATGGTATAAGGATTTGGGACCAGAGGGTGTATGGGCCTAACAGCCTCATTGATGAGATGAAGATCTTGGACTAGCCGGTATGACCCATTGGACTTCTTGACTGCCAATATGGGAGTATTATATGGGGAATGGGTGGGTCGGAGAAAGCGTTTCCGCAGAAGGTCTGAGATAATAGGTTGGAGACCTCTGAGGCTAGTGGCTGGGAGTGGGTACTGGGCTCTATTAGGGAAATACTGGGGATCTTTAAGGTGTATTCGTATAGGGTCACAGTGAGCAAGGGATGGAGTCTGGGTATCCCAAACTTTGGGGTCTACCAGATGGGAGGGGGCAGGGTAACAGGAGGTTTCCGCATCAGGCTCTAAAATGCTAAGAAGGAAGACGGAAGAGGAGACGGAGTGAGACGAGTCGGGGAGAAGAACTGAGCGAGGCGGGTCAGAGAACACAACTGAGGCCTGAAATTTGACCAGTATATCTCGGCCCAATAAAGGCACAGGACATTGAGAGATTACTAGAAACTGGTGGGGAAATGAATGGAGGTGGAGGCGGCAAGACAGCATGGGAGTCTTGTGGGGGTGAATGGTGTGTCCCTCTATCCCGACAACAGGGGACGATAAGGTGGTGGGCCCCCAAAACTCCCTCAAGACCGAGAAAGTGGCTCCTGTGTCTAGTAGGAAATTTATGGGGTGGCCATCAACAAGAAGGGTGACCCTAGGCTCCTGTAAGTCGATGTCAACTGTCGGGAGAGGAAACCCAGGGCCCCGTCAATCTTCTGTGGCTAGTCCAAGTAGGTTGGGTTTCATGACTGATCCAGTCCCCCTGCGGGAACTGGGGCAGTCAACACCCCAGTGGCCCATCTTGGAGCATTTAGGACATGGGCGCATAGGGGGCCTGGGGTTGGGGCAAGCTCTAGCCCAGTGTCCTTCGTTCCCGCACTTGAAACACGGCCCTGGAGGTCCCCTCTGCGCGGGGTAATGGCCCCTTGTTTGTGAGGCCCGAGAGTCGGTGCCCTGTAAAGCCTGGGCCAGCATTTGAAATCTTGCTCGTTCGGCCTTTTCATGGTTCTGAAACCTACGGCGTTCAGTATTCTCATCTCTATTATGATAGGCCTTAAAGGCCATGGCCAAGATCTCGGTCTGAGGTGTTGCAGGTCCTTGCTCTAATTTTCTCAATTTAGCCCGTATATCGGGGTAACTTTGGGACAAAAAGTAAGTCATAAGGACATGACGTCCCCCTGGAGAGTCAGGATCTAAATTGGTGTACTGTTGGAGAGCTTTCGTTAGTCGATCTAGAAATTCAGAGGGGGTGTCTTCCCTTTTTTGTATGATTTCCTGCAGCTTGTCAAAATTAACTACTTTTTGTGCTGCACGCTTAAGACCAGTTAGTATACAAGTGGAAAACTGATCTCGCAAGGCCACGTCCCCTGGGGAATTAGAGTCCCAGTTAGGGTCCCTTTCGGGGACAGCCTGAGGTCCAATGAGATGGTTAGGGTTGGTTCTATGGTTCTCATCGGCATAGGCCCGTGCCTGCTCCCAGACTCGCCTACGCTCCTCAGGGAGGAGGGTATTTGCCAAAATCATATAGATGTCATGGAAGGTAAGGCTATAAGCTTGGAGGACCCATTGAAATTCCCTGAGGTATGTAGTGGGGTCAGTGCTATAAGAGCCCAATCGTTTCTCGATTTGCACTACCTCAGTCATTGGGAAGGGAACATGGACACGGACAATTCCTTCTGGACCCGCAACTTCCCGGAGTGGGGTCAGGACTTGGGCGGGAGTAAGTGACAGAGGGTGAGCAGACATTGTGCGAGATCGCGTAAGGGGTGGGCTGGAGGAGAAGGTGGCAGGAGTGTGTAGAAGTGGGGCTGGAGGGGCCGAGGGAGGCGGAGAGGTTTCAGATTGGTATGGGGGCGGCTCATCCGCGGATCGAAATCAAGAAAGGAGGGGGATGGTAGGGGAGCAGCCGGTTGGCAGGCTAGGAGGCTATTGTTGGAGCTGCTGTGGGTACAGAGTGAGGGATTCGAACGGAGGAGGGAGAAAGCCTGAACATACGGAATCTCTGCCCATTTTTTTGATCGCTCGCAGAAGTTGAAAAGATCTCTCAGTATAGAGGGATCCAGGGACCCAGAAGCAGGCCATTTGTTTTGGTTATCTAAGGGGTATGTGGGCCAATCTTGGGTGCAAAATTTGGTAAGTCTTGTTGGTTGTATATCGGGAGTTAGGCCGAGAGTGGCTAGGTTGTTTAAGAGGCACTGTAGAGGACAGTTGGCTGGGAGGGGTCGGAGTGGGTACAAGAGTGACAAATAGTGAGTGATAGCAAAACCAAAGAAGAGAGTGAGGACAAGAGCAAAGAAGAGAGTGATCGGAGGGTAGTCAGCCAGGAGGGATAGGAGTGAGTCAGCCAGGAGGGGTGAAGAAGCAGCAGCAGAAGAAGAAGAAGAAGCCCCCATTTTCCCGTTCCGAACGGGACAGATATATTGTCCTGAGGAGCGTCCTCCTCAAGATATATATATCAGAGAGATCCAAGTCTGTGAGACCCAGTCGTCACTGGAGTCAAACAGAGATGGGGTCCAAAGGGACCGAAGAACAATGGGTCACCTTGCGCAAGGATTTTCCGTGTCCCGTCCTGGACGGGAAGGAGAGACCCAAGTCCGGAGGCCAGAGGCCGAAAAAGGGCTTTCTTCAACTACTCCCAGGAAAGGGAGAGAGAGGGAGATAAGAGAAAGAGAGAGAGAGAGAGAGAGAGAGAGAGAGAGAGCCAACGGTCAGTTCCCACTGTACAAGGCCTGACGGGTTTAGGCGCACTGGGGATGAGGAGACCTACCTAGGAAAAGGAGAAAGAGACAAAAAGAGAAAGAGCTCCACGAGGTCCACTGTGACCATGAAGGTCTAGGTGGGGTGCGATCCTCCCTGTACAGGCCACCAGCGGGGCTGCCAGACGATCAACGGTCAGTTCCTACTGTACAAGGCCCGACAGGTTTAGGAGCTCTGGGGCGGGGGGGCTTACCAATCCGATGGCCAGTGGTGGATGCGTCGGAGCGGCGATCAAAAACCGGGTGAAGGCTGAGGCAGTTCCGGGTGATTATGCCCTCCGGCTCAGATAGGATCCGAGTCACGGCACCAATGAAGGGCAAAGCATCACACCGGGGACAGCCATGCAGCCAAAAGATTTATTTAACAGCCTTCGTAGCCAGTAGCGAAAACCGGAGAAGAGGTGCTCTGGTCGAAGGTCGAAGAGGTGGGAGAGGGGAGTCAGGGAGAAGGGAGTGTGCTAGCTCTGGTGGGAGAAGGGAGTCAGGGAGAGGGGAGTGTGCAAGCTCTGGACAGAAGGTGGGTGCTTGGTTGCACCGGCTGGGATCTCTGGAGCTGTCGGCTAAAGCAGCTGCTGTCTGGCTGGAGGCTGGAGCTGTCAGCTGGGAGCGGCCGTCGGGCTGAAGGTGGTCGGTCTGGAGCTGTCAGCTGGAGCAGCTGCCGTCGGCTGGAGGCGATGGGTCTGGAGCTGTTGGCTGGGGCAGCTGCCATCGGCTGGAGGTGATGGGTCTGGAGCTGCTGGCTGGGGCAGCTGCCATCGGGCTGGAGGTGATGGGTCTGGAGCTGTTGCAGTGGCTTCCTCCTCTCTGCAGCGACGAGCCGATGTATCTGTCTTCCTCCTCTCAGCAGCGACGATCCGATGTTGTGTCCGTGTGTCTGTCTCTGGCTGTCTGGCTGTCTGAGTCTCTCAAACAGGGCCTTATATAGGGATTTCTGGTGGGGGGTGCACTAGAGCAACCCCAACACCATTGGCTAGAACAGGATGCCCTTTAAGCCTATTGGCTCTTGCCTGGGGAAAAGAAGCATTCTGCCTGGGGAAGGAACATCCTGTCTGGAACATCTTGAAACAAGGTTGCTTCTCTTAGGGTGTGGAAAACTCTGAGGGCGGGGGAGGGTAACATATCTATCAGTTTCCATTTCAGAGTGTCAGTTTGAGGTGCCAGCTTGGAGCGGGCCACGTGTGGACCCGGGAAACCGGGCTCTGCCACAGCCTGAGGACCAAGGCGCACCACAGTGACGATTTTCCTGAGCAAGGCTGTGACAAGTGACCAGGTGACAGGGGCAGGGTGTCACCATGTGCAGTCTCGGGGCACTTCTCCTGCCATGGGTCTTGGCGGAGGGGGTTGCAGCTGACGAGGCTGACGAGCTCTCCGATGTGGGGTGCCCGTGCGTCCAGGTGCTCCTGGATTCGTTGGGTAAGTCGCACAGGTAAGTCATTTATCGTAAACGATGCTCTGCACGTGCCGGCCAAGAGGCTGGTGGAAGGTAGGGAGGTGGATGGGACGTGGGGCCTTCCCGAAGCTCTGGGGATGCTATGTCCTCACGATGTCCCAGAGGCACAGAGAAAGAACTGAGGCACATCCGGGGTGTCTCTGTGCGAGGCTTGGCTTGGGTCCGACTTCATAGCACATGGTGGTGCCCTGCCTGCAGTCGTCTCTGTCCCCCGCCTGGTGGACACTGTCCCCACACCCTACAGGTGAGTGAAACCTACTACCCTTCGAGGGCACATGTGGTCTCCCGGTCTCCTCAGCTTGCACAATGCCACCTGTCTGTTTTTCCTTCCTTGTTTATGGCACCAGCCACCACTGTGGGCCCAGCCAGGGGCCCCATCCTGGTTCTTATCCACAGCTTGTTCCCTTTTCCTGCACATCCAAGTGGCAAGTGCCGCTGCCACAGTCAGGGTCCTGGCAGAGCAAGTGCCCACTAACAGGGGCTCCCTGGAGGGACTATGTCCACAGTTGTGGGTTGGCCAAGGTATTCAGGAGGGGGAGGAGTGTCATCTGACCCTGTCCAGACAACAATTCCAGGACAGGCAAATCTGCAGGGACAGGCAGTAGGTTGGGGTTCCCTGTGTCTAGGGGGAGTGGGAAAATGGGGAGGGACTGCTAACAGGCATGGGGGTCCTCCGTGGGGTGATGAAAATGTTCTAGAGTTGATCATGATGATCCTGCACAACCCTGAATACGGCAGGAGCCATGACCGACTTTAAATGGGCACTTCGTGCAGTTTGTGATCTCAATAAAACTGCTATATCGTATTTCTAAAGGAAGCATCTGGCACCGCAATGGTGGGAAGCTGGAAGTTGTTACTACCTCAGGCCTGAAGGGGCAGGGGAGGGACCAGGGCCCTGGAACCTGGGTGGCTGTCTAGGGTCACCTGACCAGCCAGCCGGAGGGGAGCAAAGCCACTGGAGACTGGGAAGGTTGGGCAGCTCGCAGAAGAAAGACTTGGGCTGGCTGCTCGGGCCCCTGTCCCCAGCCTGCTTCCTGCTGTCATACCCTCGGAAGAGAGGCCAGCCTGCCGGGCACAGCAGGCAGTGCGGGGCCATAGGAGGACCCTTGGCCCTCACCCTGATGAATGCTCTGAATCTTCCGACTGCCTCTGCCCTTTCTCTGCAGTTGACCCCCTGTGTTGGCAAATACTGACTTTTGGGGGGATGCTGGGGATGGAACCCAGGGCCTCATGCATGCTAGGCAAGTGCTCTACCTCTGAGCCACACCCAGCCCTGAAACATTACTTTTTCTCAATTCTAGTGTCAGAAGGGAGGGTGTTTTTGAGGGACTGCCACTTGGCAAGGTACCAGCCTCAGTCACTTTGCCCACTGCAAGCTCCCAGGCAGCCTGGTGGCGCAGTGCTGCTGCAGAAGGCTCAGGCCCTGCGGGGGCACAGAGGACCCCCTCGGCCCTGGCACTGGGGACAGCAAGGGCCTCAGGCTGTCTCGGCTACCCCTCTTGCCAGGTCTCATGGGGTTGGTCCAGTGTCCCAGGGCAGTTGCCCGCACAGTGGGTTTGTGTTACAGCTGTGCCAAGCTCAGGAAACCCCAGTCTTTTATAAGGTACTGCAAACCAACCTGACCTTTGCCCCAGAGGGAGCTGTTTCTCTCTGAAGGTGTTGCTCTATCGCAGCTCTGGAAAGAGCCTGCAATAAAAGCTGCTTGTGCCCCTGCTCATGGGATGTGCTGTAAGCAGGGGACCCATGGAGAGTGCTCTCCTGACGGTGGACAGTAGTACTGTCCCACGTATATGGATCGTGAGTCATCAGTTCAGAGGATATTGGCCTTTGACAGTTTATCAAATTAAAGAATGAGAATTTGACTGTGGGTGGGTCTGACCCAGAACTCATCCTCTGGCCATGCCGAAGGTCAGTACCACACTTGTTAATCAGGAGATAAAAGGCCTTTCCCTGGATTGCCTGGACTCACCTGGGAGCACGCTGACATCTAGACACTTCCGGTGACAGGCCTGTTACCATCACCACCCCCGCCCCTGCCTCACAGTCTGCATCCTGAGCCTGAACCGTTCCTACACACAAGAAGAGACCAGAAAGCCAGTCAGCAGGGGAATCAGCTGTGGGCTTGCAGTGTCACGGGTGGGTCCCTCCCATGGGTGGGGCATGGGTCCCTCCCAAAGGGCACACAAGACCAAGCAGGACCTGCTCTGACCAGGCCTCCCATGCACGGTGTGGGGCACTGAGTTTGGGTACACTGTGAGAGTTTTATTTTCTTGTAAAACAAATAATATTGTATCTATAAACCTTGCTAACTTGATAATCCAATTTGAAAGTAAATTGGGTTTCTGAGCAAACATTTTAAGCCATTGGTTTGTGTGCATTTCTTCAGGGATTTCTTACCAGGAAATACTTTTCTTTGGAAAAAAAAATCGCATCTAAACCTACAGATTATAGCTTATTTCTAGAAGTCGTGAAAGATCCTCCACAATAGAAATGTATGGTTTTATTGTCAATGTTGATTAACTAGTTGCTTCTAAAATACACCATATGAGCTTGTTTGAAAAAAATAAGGAGCAAAATTGCTAAAATTAAATGTCTAAAAAAGGATGAGGGAGAAGAAAGAAACAATACTGCTGCCTAAATCTGACCACCTCAGAAGCCATGGCCACACGGGAGACCACTCTGACCTAGCGCCAGGCGTTGGCTGGGCCACAAGGTCTGGGCGCACACCAGTGTGTCTGCTCTGCAGCCCCGGAGGCATGGTCAACACGATGCACCGCGCATGCCTAGCGTCAAGTGCTCAGTTTTAACGTGTGCGTGCCCCAGGAAGACATCGAGAATCAGGGCAATGCCTCCCCTGGATTTAGGAACATACTTTCTCCCAGGCTGAAGTTGAATCTTGATACCTTTGAAACCTCAGCCATAAATATTTCCAAATTAAAGCTTCTTAGATAAGCTGGGAAGATTTACGTTATTAATCCGTGTAGAAAAGCAGGATATGTTGTACTCCATTTTAACCCAAATTGTTCACCTTAATAATTGCATCATTTAAGAATACTTTATCTTATTTGAAAAATTATGCTTAAAAATTAAGAACAATTTTCCATTGGCTAAACACGCATTTTAGAAATATTATTGTAAAACTAGCACTGTTTAGCAAAAGGAACTAAGATGAGAAAGTTTGCATCTACAAAATTCACTATAAACATTAACTCCGCATTAAGCATGTTGAATGGGGATAACTAGGTCTCATGCTGTACTACGTCACATCTTGATCACAGTACAGCATTTGTGTGCTCATTTTGTCTTCATTGTAAAACTGGGCTGTTCTACAACATGGATGAGCCTTGAAAAGATTAGGCTAAGTGAAAGAAAAGTCACAAAAGACCATCTATTGGGGCTGGGGCTGGGGCTCAGCGGCAGAGCGCTCGCCTCACACGTGCAGCGGCCCAGGTTCGATCCTCAGCACCACGTAAACATAAATGCATTGCATTGTGTACAACTAAAGTAAATAAATAAATATTTAAAAAAAAAAAAAAGACCATCTATTTTATGATTCCTTTTATAAGACTCTTCCAGAACAGGCATAAAAGTAGGAACAGAAAGTCAACTGTGGCTGCCTAGGCCTGGGGAAGGGGCATGGACAATGACTACTAATGGGTACAAGGATTCTTTCTGGGATGAAGAAAATGTTCTGAAATTGGATACTGGTGGTGACTGCAAAATTCAGTGAACACACTAAAAACCACTAATTATACACCTTTAAAGGTGATTTTATGGCAGTTGAGTTATGTCTTAGCAAAGCCATTATCTAAAAAAACTTGATGAACTTCCTGAAATAATTTATATCAGTAAGGCTCTTCCACTCTAATTTTGAGTGTCTTGGGATTCTTTTCCATTGTTCCCTTTCCATAACTCATGGCCCCCGTAGAAGACTGATAGTAACTAATAAAGCTAAGATGTGGCTCTTTGAAAAGACCAATGAAATCAATAAATCCCAAGACATGAACAGCCAATATCAGGAATAAAAAGAGAGAGGCATCACTACATATTCCTGAAACATTAGAAGGATTTCAAGATGGCACTAGGAATGGCTTCAGGCCAATAGATTTGAAGATGTGGAGGAATTAGACACAGTCTTAGGAAAAGGAAAGTTGCCAGTCTGGACACGGGAAGGAATAGAAGACCTGAAGAGCTGCAGAAGTGTTGAAGGAATTGTACCCGCACTTAGAACTCTCCCTCTGACCTGGCTACCCCACCACACAGACCTCTAGACCCAGCACATTCTACAAATGCTTAAGGGGGCAAGGGGAAGCTGAGGATAGGAAAGGGGGGCACTCACTAACAAGCATTATGAGGCCAGCATGACTTGGACATCAAAATTAACAAGAAAAAGAGTAGGCCAATCTTTGTGAATATAAATGCAAATGTCACAAATATTAGCAAATCAATAGTAGCACTGTCTAAAAAAGATGACACATGGTAAAGTTTTGGGCTCATTCTAGGTCCTAGCATATTAACATTATAAAAAGAGGAAAGTGATATAATCATGCAATTGATAAAATTTAAAATAATTTAAATGCACTTGTGATTAAATTAAACACAGCAAGCTAGGAATAGAGTATTCTATGATCATGACAAAGAGTACTTTCTAAAAAGGTAGGAAGAATATTTAAAACATTTAGTAGTGAATTGTTGAAGACTTTCCATCTGAGATTAGGAGGTAAACAAGAATATTTTATATACTACCACATTCACTCTACACTAAACTGGCCATCCTAATCAGACCAATACATTATAAGGCTTGGCAAAGAGGTGATAAGGCTACCATTATTTGTAGATAATGGGATTGTATATGTAGATACAAATTATTAGAATTAACATAAGGTGAATGTCTTAAAAATCCGTCATATTTCTACACATTAGCAACACTTAGAAAATGAAATATTAAAACAGATATTTACAATAACATAACATATCAAATATTTAGGACTAAATCTTTTTTTAAAAGATGCACAAGGGGGGGCTAGGGTTGTGGCTCAGCGGTAGAGCACTCGCCTAGCATGGGCGAGGCGCTGGGTTCGATCCTCGGTACCACATAAAAATAAATATATAAATAAATAAATAAATAAAGATGCACAAGGACTATTTGGACAGAACTGTACATGATTACTGTCATGATTGGATGTGAGATATCCCCCAAAGCTCCTGTTAATGCAAGGATATTCAGAGGGGAAAGGATTGGGTTGCAGGAGCTGTAACCCACAGTCCCTGCTAGTTTGAATGGACTCACTGGGTGGTAACTGCAGGCAGGTGGGGTGTGGCTAGAGGAGGTGGGTCGCTGGGCACGTGCCCTGGAAAGGTGCACCCCTTTACGTCCCCCATTCTCTCTGCTCCCTGGCCATCATGCGCCGCAGCCTTCCTCCCTGAGTCCTCCCCCCATGGTGAGCTGTCTCGCCTGGGTCAAGAGCAATGGACTCAGCTTTCTATGGACTCAGCCCCTGAAACCCTGAGCCCCAAATAAACTCCCCCCCAAAGTTGTTTTTGTCAGATATTTTGATCACAGCAATGCAAAAGCTCACTAAAACAAGGACTACACAGACAGAACTAGGAACTCCACTTAGAAAATGTTTAAGATGACGTAATTACATTGGAGGAATATACTATGTTGCCGGGCGTGGTGGTTGCACACCTGTAATCCCAGCACTTGGGAGGCTGAGGCAGGAGGATTGCGAGTTCAAAGCCAGCCTCATCTATGGTGAGGCACTTAACAAATCAGTGAGACCCTGTCTCTAATAAAATACAAAAAGGGGCTGGGGATGTGGCCCAGTGGTCGAGTGCCCCTGAGTTCAATCCCCGGTACCAAAAAAAAAAAAAAGAGACCCTGTCTCAAAATACACTATCTTCATGGATTAGAAATAGTTTTCTAAATATATCAGTTCTCTACAAATAGATCTACAAATGCAATGACAGCCAGACAAAACTTCCAGCAGGATTTTCCGTGCTGACAAGCTAATTCTAAGATTTATATAGAAGAATGAAGGCCAAAAAAAAAAAAAAAATCAAGGCTGTTTAAGGGACTCAGTCTAGCAGACGGCAGAATTTATTATAAAGCTTGAGTAGTTAAAACAGTGAGAAAAGAAAAGTTAGTTCGGGCAACGCACACAGGACACTCAACTCCTGCAAAGGTGGCTGTGCTGCTGAGCTGTGGGGGATTTTTTCTTCAACAGATTCTTCTTGGAAAAATTATTCAGCAACATGGGGAAATATAAACTGGACCCTAAAACTATACATCTAAAACACGGTGACATGCCCTCCAGAAGCATGAGGCGTGACAGCAAGGCCAGGGGAGGCCCTGGAGCAGCACTGGAGGAAATGCCAATTAGTGCAAGCGCTGGGGAACCTGGGGTCATTTGCCAAGTGTGTACATAAGTACACTCTGCCCAACAATTGCACACCTGGGCGTGTGCTCATGCAGCACGTGAGAGCACGGAGCAGAGGGCGGAGGCGGCCCAGGGGCATTGCAGAGCAGCTCAGAAATGGCAGTCACACAGACACTCAGAGGCACACAACGTGAGCAGAAGCCAAACGTGCACACAAATAAAAATCGTGTGGTTCTAGTTTCATAAACTTCACCAGCCGGACAAGTGACTCTGAGGTGTGAGAAGGCAGGCTGGTGCTCAGCCTGGCCAGGGGAGGGGTTGGGCGGCTCCTGGCGGGGGCGTGGGAGGCTGTTGCTGTTTTGACAGTCTGGGCGGGCCCACGCAGGTGTAAAGGAGCAGCCCAATTATGGGGCGTGCTCTTTCTATGTGTTCAATATAAAAGTCAAGAATGTGCATTAATTGCTTTAATGACTTAGTTACTAAGAGAAAAACGAGTGACGCAGAAGGTGAGCATGCCTGGGTCCACAGGAGAGCACACCCCTGCCACAGGGGCCTGGCCTCCTGGCAAGGAAGCCGTCCCTCCCCCAGGAGACTGAAAACAGGGATGTGTGAACTCCTCGGGTGACCGCCTGTGGCCAGTCCAGCCGGCCCGCCACCGTGTGACGTCACCCACAGAAACTCCCAAAGTCCTTTCCGCCTGTCTCACCTAAAGGCAGAATGCACAGGTGAGCCAGCCCGGCCCAGGTGTGCGTTTACAAGGCACTGTGTATGGTGACCTTCCTGCTGTCCTCCAAGCCTCTGCCTGGATCAGCTGAGCATACTCATTAACTAGTGACTGTGCTACCCAAAATAGGTAGAAATGAATACATAGTTATTGCCTGGTTCTATCTAAGAAAATACAATTGCAAAAGAACTGACATCTGGTATTTTCTTATCCTTGTTTCTTCAGGCAATCCTTACTAGGGATTAGTCCTCCACCCCAGTGGCCTGTGTATGAAATCTCCAAGTGACTTCAGGGGAACTTCCTGTATTTCACAGTTGCTGAAACTTTCTGAGTGAATTATGAATACCTGCAAATATTGGACCCCTGGTGTGGCAGCAGAGACCCTTGAGTATGTCACTGGCCTCCTGGGAAGGAAGCAGTCCCACCCACAGGAGACAGAAAACAGGGGACATTTTCCTGCTCTTTGACTTCTGTATCTTCATATTTGTTTATTAGCTATTATTTTATATCTAGGTTTTAAAATGAATGTTTTGTCATGCTTCCCCTCTCAGTTTGTTTTTTTTCCCAAACATTGAAAACTGTGGAAAACATTCTTAGTTCATGAAGCCCACGAAACCAAGAGGCAGGCTGAGTCTGGCCCAGAGGTAGCTTGCTTGGCCCAGACATTAGCATTTCTCATGTTTTAATCCATAATCTAAGTGACCTCAGGGGCAGGAGGGCTTGGGGGAATGTAGATTTGTGCTGTAGAACACTGAGCAAAACAACAAGTAGTTAGAAGGTATATTTTAAAGATGGAGTCACAGGCTTTGCCACTCCTTGTGATTGTTTCTCAACGAGTGAAACGAACTACCCAACTGCAGACATCCGCATGTTGGCGTGGGTCTTTGAAGGCGCATCTCCACAGGCTTCCCTAGGTTGGAAAGAGTCGTCTCTAGCTGAGCGATTCCCTCTCTCCACGCTGAGCGCACCCCTGTCAGGTGTTTGCACACGCACCCTTGAGGACAGCTCTTTCTGAGATTCCATTTTTTTAATGTAGTATATTTAGACATTGAAATTAAGCTGCGATCTTATCTTCTTTATTTCACAACTGTATGAGACATCAACAGTCAAGTCTTCTTTCTGAAAAAAGACATCTTAATATTGAACTGAAGGGTTGCTTTCTGCAGTCCCAATCCAAGGGCAAGCCCAGAATTGTGTGGAATTCTGTCACACCAGGCTGCTGGGATGAATGTTTCAGAAGATGCTATGATATCTTCAATTGCTCACAGGAATCACAACCTCCAATCATTAACCCTACATGGTACCTAATGCCACTGCTAATACACTTCGGACCACACTGTAGCTTCCCGCTGTCTTCCGAAGGAGCCACAGCTCCCATGTAACAAGCACAATTACTTTAGCTATGTGCCTAAACATGACATTTAGTACCTAGGCAGCAAATTGCCTTCTTCTAGCCAAAAATGTGAATCAATTTACAGTGAATGTGTATTTACTAGTTTCATCCTTGATACATAAGTAAATATTAAACAAGCAAACAAAAAACCTGGGAACCAAAACTTTTCATACATTTAAAAACAGATACTCAGATCAATAGTAACTGTATACATATTACAACAACTTCAAATTTTCATTTTATGATTTCAACCTATAATTAATTGCTTTTAAATATTTATTTATTTGCTTTAGTTGTACACAATGCAGTGCATTTATGTTTATGTGGTGCTGAGAATCGAACCCGGGCCGCGCACGTGTGAGGCGAGCGCTCTACCGCTGAGCCACAATCCCAGCCCCATAATTCATTGCTTTTTAATTTGATTTTGCTTGTGAACATTCTGTTTAAAAATTCACTTTAGAAAGACAGGAGTATTGATCTGCAGTGACTCAGTCAGACTATAGAGCTGTGTTCTGCCACGTGAACTATCTTACGAGGGAACATGTATCCGTGCCTTACTCTGGGAGATCACACTGTGGTGGGAATATTAGGTGAGATACTTATTTGTACAGTCTTGTAATTGTCCTACAAATCACACAAAGATAAAGCTTTATTGTCTGAAATTAAGTTCAAAGTGTTTTTTAATACCAAGAAAAATAATTTTAAAAAAAACACCAGTTTTGAAGGCTTTGGGGTCAGTGACACTGCAGACACGCTGCTGCAGGGTGGAGTTTGTGTCTTTCACAAGAAGAAATCATGCCAACTGTTCAGATGAAATTGAGTTCCAGGAGGACACCTGGCCACTGAATGGCCAGCATCTGCTTGACAAGCACAGGTCCACATGCCTGTCAGCCTACGTTGGCTCCACCCTGCTGGGGCACCGTCACCAAGGGGATAGTGTGGCAGAAGGGGTGCCCTCTGAGCAGCAGTTAGCAGGGAGCTCTGAGCTGGCAGAGGACCTGAGCTGGGCCTTAGGACAATGGCCCTCGAGTCCAGACAGGCCAAGTGGTCCTGTTGCAATAAACAATGCCCACATTTCGGGGACTCACTGCGACAAATGTTCTCTACTGTAACGTGGAGATGCAGACCCCTCAATTCAGCTCAGTGACTCGGGGTAGTCGTGTGTGGGGTCTGGCTGAGCCCGGGATGCTGGGCACCCTGGAACCTCCACACTGCCACATCCTTTCTCACTGCAGCAAGGGAGACCAGGCCAGATGCCGCTCACACCAGAAGTGACCCGCTGATTCTGCACCAGCTCCCTGACCACAAGTCACGTGGCCATGCCCGCTTCATAGGTTGGAAGGCAAAATTCTTTGGGCTTAGCAGAGGAAAGTCCAAGCCAGTAAGCAACGCTGACGTCCAGCAGAGATGGTCAGGATCTCACCTGGTGGATGTGAGAAGGGGCTTCAGGTGCAGGGAGAGTGGGAAAGCCGGGGCGGTCGGGACGTGGAGTCCCTGCAGATGGGGAGCGCCACAGGGCTTGGAGTTCACATCTGGAATCATGGGAAATCAGGCTAAAAATTAGCTGGGTTGAGCTAGCTTTGATGCCAGCGTTTTATTGGGGTGAAAACACTAAGAGACAGAGCAGTGTTGGGTTGGAAGGGTTTGTACAGGGAAAGAGAGCAGGAGAGGACAGTCAGAGCATCTGTGACAGGGAGGTGCTGTGACCAGTTGGGTATGCATAATGGGAAGAAGGGACAAACAGCAGGGACAAGGAGGCCGGCCGCTGACCCCAGCATGCAGAGAGGAGTCAGCAGGTGTGTGATGCCAGAGGGGTGGTGTGGGCAGGGGAGCAGCTTGGCAGGAAACTTTGTAATGGAGACAATGCCCTAGAATGCAGGCGGTCCGGCAGGGGGTGGTTTCGGGGGATAGGCCAAGTGGGTGCATGTTTCCTCCTATATTGAATATACAGTTAAAAAGCTAACAATATCGGGGCTGGGGTTGTGGCTCAGCGGCAGAGCGCTCGCCTTGCATGTTCGCGGCCCGGGTTCGATCCTCAGCACCACATAAAACATAAATTCATTGCATTGTGTACAACTAAAGTAAATAAATAAATATTTTTTAAAAAAAGCTAACAATATCTATTGCACCAACTCACTATAGGCTATTTACTGCAATGAAAACTATTATAAAATACAGAGCCCCTCCCTTCCAAAATAATAATCAAAAACCACAGCAAGGTATTTATTATGGCATTCTATGACTTAAAGCCCTCCAAAGACTTAGGAGGTTTGCTACAATATTCTGAACAAGTGCAAGTTCTAACATAGTGCCTGTTAATAATTAAACATAAAATATGCATAAAAATTAAAATTTAATGATCTCTCCCCCATGCGCATGTGTGAATGTCTCTGTGCTGTTTCCCTCACGTTCTAGTGCACGAAGAAAACGCAGGGCCGCCCGCGTGGCGCCCTTGCTCCACGCTGGAAGGGATGGTCCTTTGTCAAGGAACACTTGGCATATTCACGTGCCTTCCCTTAACTGGATCCTGGCGGCAGCTGGGAAAGGAGGGCAGTCAAGTACAAAGCCATCCTTGTTCACGGTCCACACTAGGAAAGTGAGTCTCAGAGAGCTACAAGGACCTGCTCATTGTCCCACTACTAGTGCCAGAGAGGGACCTCAAACCTGGGACCTGCCTCTTAAGCCAGTGCTCCCTTTTGCCAGCACCAGAGTGCAGCTGATTTCCCTGCGGGTGCAGTGACAGAAAGGAAAGTGTCTTACCTGAAAGGAGGGAGGTGGTGTGGGGAAGTGAGAGAGTCTCACAGTCAATCGGACGGGAAAGTCCAACTCAGCCAGGGATTCTCAAATCTGACTGAACTTCAGACTCACTTAGGGAGGCTTGAAATACCCAGAGGCCTGAGACTGGTTCTCCATGTGAGGGTTGGGTCCAGGGGATGCACGTAGGTTTATAGCCTTTGGAGGGCTGGGATGTAGCTCAGTGGTAGAGCACTTGACTGACATGTGCAAGGCCTGGGCTCCATCCCACTACTGCAAAACAAAACAAGACAAATTTTGGAAATGTGAACACTGAGTTGATATTTGATGACTTTAAGAAATTATTGTTCATCTCCAGGGTAAGATAAATGATACTAGGAAAAAATAATTTTGTACGGTCCTTACCTTCTGAAGGTATACCTGCGACATTTATAGACAAAGTTATGTAAGGTCTGGTTTTTGCTTTAAAATAATCCAGGCAGGGCAAAAGGAGAAAGAGTAAGTAAAGCAGGCTGGTGCTAACTGGTGAAGCCAGGTGATGAGTGGGCAGGGAGAAGGGTCTTACGCTGGCATGCTCTCCCATGACGGCACTGCAGATTTCTATAATAAAATTTACTGAAAAAACTTGCACTGTACAGGAGCCCTGTTTGGGGAGATGACTAAGATTGCGGTTGACTATGGGCCATAGAGATGTTTGGCTGTTGCCGCCTTCCGTAGTCTCACGGGACTTGGCCCGAGATCTCGCGGGACTTGAGTGAGATTGCTGATCGGGTCTGTGCCATTTTGGTGGTGTGTGTGTAGTATGTGTTAAAGTCATTGTTAGAGCCAGAGAGAAAAGTTATCAAAATAAAAAGGCTGTTTGTTTCCAGTTCGCCTCTGAACTTCTTCCTGCGGCTTCGTTGCTCCAAGCGGCCATCGCTTCAGGCAGCAACAGCACAGGGTTTGACTTTCAGCACCACATAAAAATAAATAAAATAAAGGTCCATTGACAACTAAAAAAAATTAAAAATTAAAAAAAAAAAACTCCCCATAAAATCCTGCTGATCACCATTTGTTGAGCCACTGAGCTGACCTCCGCACCTAATGTAAGTGCCACGTTCCCTGTCAGTCATGTCCTTTGCAGCCTGCACTGGGCTGCATCTCTGATGAGGCTCACCCCTCCACAGTGATGCTGAAATCAGGAAATAGCTGTCCTGGAATCAGGCATTTAGAGCTTGGTGACGTGAGGTGAGCCCGTTGCCAGCAGCCATCCTGCCCTTGGATTTCTCAGCTCAGCTGCCCAGCCCAGAGATGCACACCTGGGTTCCTCATCCCTTTAGGATGCTTTCCTTTTGTCACAGGGACTTTTTTCTTTCTCAGGTAACTTCTAATGTTTCCCTTTTGACTGAATTGACCCTCCAGCAGAACTGCAATTTGCGCAGACGTGGATTTACTTGCATTCATCATGCCTAGTATTTGAAAGCGCTGTTGACTTGTAGCCTCAGGTGTTTCTTACATTCTGGAAGATTCCCAGCCATTATCTCAGTGACTATGCTTTCCTGCTCTCCCTGCGGTTCCTCTGAAATTTGATTTTTAAAAAGATGTCAATCAGGGGCTGGGATTGTGGCTCAGTGGTAGAGCGCTTGCCTAGCACATGTGCGGCCCGGGTTCGATCCTCAGCACCACGTACAAATAAACGCATTGTGTACAACTAAAGCGAATAAATAAATATTAAAAAAAAGATGTCAATCAGTAAATTTTGTCATTTCTAGGATTTCCAATCGGTTCTTTAAAAGAACTTTTATTTTTGCCAGTCATCTTATAATTTCTTATCCCTTTCTGTGGATATTCTTTCATATATTTATTTAAGGTTTTTAAACATAATTATTTTAAAGCTCTTTTCAGAATGCTCCATTACTTTTCTTTTATCTGGAATGAATTCACGCTCCGTGCTGATCTGGATGGTCTGTTAGCATTTGAGCTACTTGTGCGCAGTGGAGCTCCCGGTTTGCCAGCTCGCTGGGAGTCTGTCTCTTTGCTTCCCTTCTCCCTGGCTAACAAGGCTGTCACTAGGAGCAGTCCTGCTGTCATGGTTGAAGGAATCAAACGTGCTCTCTGGCTGGCATAGCAAGGCTCCTGGTAAGTCGGGATTTCCTCTTCTCTTACTGTGACTTGTGAGTCGGAGCTGCAGGCTGCAGTGGGCAGTGGTTTCTCTTCTCCCTTGAGCATTTTCAGCCCCTCCCACCCCCAAGAAAACCAGCTCCTACAGGATATGTTAGCTTTGGCCCCAGAGTCCAGCAGGGCTTCACTTAGAGCCCTCATCACTATGCACATCTGTTCAAACACTCATCGCGTTAGGTTGCTGCAAGCATCCTAAAATTTCACATCTCTCTCTCTCTCTCTCTCTCTCTCTCTCTCTCTCTCTCTCTCTCTCTCTTTCTCTCAATATTAGGGATTGAATTCAGGGTCCTTTACCACTGAGCTACATCCCAAGTCCTTTTTATTTTTTTATTTTGGGACGGGGTCTTGCTAAGTTGCTGAGGCTGGCCTTGAATGTGCATCCTTCCGGTCTTAGCCTCCTCAGTTGCTGGGATCACAGTGGTGTGTCTCTGCACCCTGCTTGCATTTTTTCTCTTTATCATCCACCTGCCATGGGTGTACTGAGAGCAGGCACGTCTGTGGAAAGGGTGCCTCAGAGCTCGTCTTAAGAGAAGGCCTCAGGCCATGTTTTCACTTCTCATAGAATTGCAGCAAATGTCAAAAGCCCTTTTAAAAATGTTTAAGTTGCACAGCATTTTCAAAAGCAAGCAAAACCCTGTAATTTAGTACTTTTTATTTCCAGAGATGATGGCAGATCAAGAACAGATTTCACCTGGGGAAAGTTCTTGGATATTTCACTTTCAGGGATACAGGAAGAAGGCATTTCTCAATACTCCTTTTGTTTCTCTTATTTTCACTGGGGGTAAAGCATTTTCAAATCAGACTTTCCTTCCATTTGGTATGTGTTTCTTAGTTAAATAAAATTTAATAGAAGTTTGTATTCTAAAATACTAGTTCCTGGCAAAATTACATATATCCTATATGCTGGCATATATTAAATATCATACAAAATGTGCATACACACCATCTTTAGCAGCAGGAGAGAACCTGAGGCCGAGAAGTAGTGGCTGGTATATCTGAACTGCTTCTTCTTTTCTTGGCTGAATTAGCTCCTAATCTTTTCCATGGTCCCTCTGTTTGACAGAGCTGTGGAAACAGGGGTATGGGCTAGGCACATCACAGCTGGTTCCTTTAACAGCTGGTTTCCATCACGCCTCCTGCTTTCCCTTCACCTTTGTTCTGTGGCTGGCAGGTGGGTGGTGGGGTCGCATGAAAGTTGTCCAGGAGATCAAGACCTCAGTGTTAGGGACCAGGCAAGCACACTCCTCTCTTCTCTAGCCCATTGTCTGGGACTGTACCTTTATTATCAGGAGGAAGGGTGAAGGATGAGATGGAAACCCGCAAAGCCTCCAAGTCACGGACTCTCTGCTCTGTAAAACTCGCTCCGCTGGGGAGTCTGTCTATGGCAATGGTGTAGGAAAGCCGCTGTGGGAGCTGTGTGCAGGACACACCTTCCATCCTGTCAGCAAGAATCTACCGAGCACCGCAGCGCTGGGAAGTGGGAGCTGGAATCCACTCAAGCCAGTGTTGAACATCAAGGGCCTAAAACTAGTGAGGGGGAAGAAAAAAAAAGGCACTTTCATCAGTTTAAGTCAAAACCAAGTTAAGGGTAGGAGCTGAAATCAAGGTTCCCCTTAGGAGAGATCAGGGAAATTTGGGGAGGTGGCTTCAAGAGAAGGAATAGTTTTCACTGGTCAGTTTTTTAAATGGGAAACATGGTAGCAGAGGGGGCTGTTTTGTTTGGGGAGAGCTGAAGGAGCCCTAATTAGGAAGGGCTGTTGTAGCTAGCTGGAAGCCATAAGTTCCACCTGATATGTATGTGACGCACCTGTAGGCACCCGCAAACCTGAAGGTATATAACCGGGTGAAAGCGGTCCGAGTTAGGAGAACGGAGAATTCAGTCAGCCGGGCAGTCACTCGGTCGGTCAGAAGAATCAGAGCGGCCAGAACGTAGGCAGAGCGGTTACAGAAGAGAAACCAGATAGAAGACAGAAGAGAAACCAGATAGAAGAAGTAATGACTGGTCAGAGTTAGGCCGAGACTCCTGAGGAAGACAGAAGACAGAAGAAAGAAGAAGGAAGAAAGAAGAGAGAAGAAAGAAGCTCAAATCTTTCTCTATCTTTCTTTCTCTCTAAGACTCTAAGCTAAGAAGACAAGAAGAAAAGCTCGCTTTAATCTTTCTCTCTAAAAATCTTTCTTTCCCTCTCTAAGCTCTAAGAAAGTAGAAGTAAAAGTAGTAAAAGCTTAACTCTGCCTCCGAGAGTTTTTCCCGGGTTTCGGTACCAGGCAGCTTACAGAGAGCACTCCCAGAGGAGCAGGGACCTCTACAAGGCCCACTGAGGAGGCCACCTCTGTGAAGGAGGACCTGGAGGCGAGACTGCAAGGAGGCAGAGAAGACTCACTGCCACCTTTCACATCAATCTGATACAAATGATTACCAGGATATACACGACCCACATGACTTAGGCTGTCACATAATATTGCATAAAAACAATACAAAGTAATTCTCTAAAGGTAAGTGACCAATTTTTACAAGGTGCAATTCCCCTTTTAATACCTCCCACGAAAGAGGTTTATTTCCTTTCAGCAAATTCACTTATGTACGTAATATTGAACTTTTAAAATTTTCCCCAGCATCATCTTAGGTTACAAAGTGCCAGCGAACACATTTAACCACAGATGTCTTTCTGGGTTGGTAAGATTAATTTTTGTTTAAACATGTAAGATTACATTCCTATTTTAAAAACCATTTATAGCATTACTCTGTAAAAACTTGCTTCTTGGAAATTCTGTCAGGTAACTTAAAATTTGATTAAATATCAGAAACATGAGACTATAATGAAGAAAGTACAGTTGAAAGATGCACCTCTCCATTTTTTCAAGTAAACTAGTAGATCCTTAATGGAAACTTAGTCCTCTAGAACCTTTTTCCTCTTCTTGTCTAATGAATTCATTGCACCTTCTAGCCATGGGCTAGGCAAAGGAGAGCTTAGTTATTTAACTTTCCAGGTTAACTAACTAGCTTAACTTTCACATGCATATAGTATATACCTAGGCTATAAAGTCCATTGTCTGAATCTTTATTACATCTTTTTTTTTTTTCACTTTCTGAGAAAGACCATCCTCTGAATCAATAAATTTATTAAAAGGACTTAAGATGATTTATGCAATTATAAGACTGAAACATTTTAAAAAATTGATTAACTTACTGAGATTAGTGTCTAGAAAATTTAGTGAACGATTGGTCATCAAATATGGTTGGTATGTTTGTATCATTTGTTTTCCTTAGATGTTTTAATCTTTTTCTGATACTTCTTATTTTCTAGAGTCTGTGTAAACTGAGGCAGGTTTATTACAGTTGGTTGCTGTTAGAACCTGGTCTTCATAATACTATATATATATATATATATATACATATATATATATATATATATATACTAAAAAGCATTTAAGAAAACATTTTAAAAGCATTTTTAAAAAGTGGCTATTTTAAAATATCTTTCCTTGCTTACTCTCATGTATTTGTTCCCGTGACATCAGTGCTCACAGGGTCTTATGTTTTTAATAGTGTAATTAAAAATAATTTAATATTTTAAAAAGGGAAAACCAAGAGTTGAATATAGAGTGAAAACATAAACTGACTTAGAGATCGTAAACTACTTTTACCCTTATGCAGTACAACTTTGTTTAGTTTTAGTCCAGTCTTTTATTTCAAATCTGTTTTTCTTCCTGGTGGGGTTAATAATAAATCCCTCATGCTTTTTATATGTAGTATTTCTTGAACGTGATTTCAATACAATTCTTAAATATACCAGAACTCAGTAATGCACGGAGAATACAAGATGGATATTGCATCTTTTCATTTCTATGTATATCAAAATTAACATATGGTTCAGAATGTTATCTTGGGGTCCTGAACAACGACAGTCGGCGGGAGGATGTGCCAACCTGAAAATAGTCATGGCCTACGTGTCTGAGTCTTCGAGGTGTGAGAGCCACAGACAATCTGTAGCTTTCTAGTTGCTCTTAAACCTTTGTCAAGGAACTAATGCTGGTTGGTTTCCCACTATGAATTGCTGTTTAGAGATATCTATGTACTTCTCTTACAGAATACAAATGGAGATTTTTAATAAATCAGAAAAAAATAATGAACAACACTGATTTAGAGCTTTCCGTGCGTTCCTGCATGGCATGGTAGGCATTTCACATCTACATCTTTATGCACACACACACACACACACACACACACACAGACACAGACGTGCTCGCGCATACACACACACACACACACACACACACACACACACATATATGTTTTTTTTAATTACAAAATACTGGGGGCAGAAAGCCTGTACTTTCTAGCGATACTGAATCTTCTCTACCAAAACAGTACTTTGGACATCAGTAATCGAACTGACGTTCTGCAAAGCAACCCCCTACTCCAAGCGTGCCGCCTGTCTGGCCACTGGACTGAGCGTGGCGTGGGTCCGGCTCGCGGCTGCCCGGCCCGGCGGCGCTGTCCGCGGGGCGCGCGGGCCCCGTCCCGGGCTGTGCTGCTGGACCCAGAGAAACCCGGGTCCGCGGCGCAGCCGGGGCGCCCAGAGCGGCGCGGGGGCGAAGGGGCCCTTCCCCGCGGGCCTGCGCGGCGGCCCCGGCGGGCTCCGCGGCCGGCAGGAAGGCGCTGGCGCGGCCGCGGCGAGACAAAGCGGCGGGCGGGACCACCGCTCCTGCAGCCGCGGGTCGGCGGGCGGGGACACCTCCGCGTCGGAGGGAGCCAGTGACACCCCCAGGAGGCTCTGCCACGCCGCCGCCGTTCCCGTCGGCGGGAGCTTTTCCAAGGTGAGCGCCTTTGTCACGGCGCGTCGCGGGCCAGCTCGGAAGCCCACCTCGCCGGCGGCCAGGGCGGCCGGAGGACACCTGTCCCGAGCTCGCCGAGCCCGCGCGCGGCGTCCCCGGGCGTCGGGCTCCCGCGCGCTCCCGGCCGCCCCGCCGCCCCGCGGACGCACGCCCCGAGCAGCCCGGGCTTCCCGCGAGTCCCCGAGCCGCGGCCGGAGCGCGGGCGCCGCCAGCAGCCACCCCGGGGGCGGCGCCCGACCTGCGGCAGCGCGCGCCCGGCCCCTGCCGCGCGCCCGGCAGCACCTAGCGGCGCGGCCCGGAGGGCGGCGGGCGCGCGGCCGGGGCTCGGGGGCGCGCACGGCGGGCGCGCACGGCGGCGGCGGGCGGGGCGGCCGCGGCGCACCGGCCGGGCTGAGGCGCGGGCTGAGGCGGCGCGGGCCGGACGAGGGCCGGCCGGGAGGAGGGCGCGGCGCAGCAGAGCGGCCTGGCTGCCGGCCGCGGGCCCGCACAGCGCGGCCACCATGTCGGCGGGCGGCCGCGACGAGGAGCGGCGGAAGCTGGCCGACATCATCCACCACTGGAACGCCAACCGGCTGGACCTGTTCGAGATCAGCCAGCCGACCGAGGTGGGCGCCGCGCCGCGGCCGGGCGCGGGAGGGTCCCGCCGCCGTCCCCGTCCCCGTCCCCGCGCCGCGCCCCGCGCCCCCGCGCCCCCCGCGTCCCCTGCGACCCCCGCGTCCCCTGCGCCCCGCCCCCCGCGCCCGCAGCCGCGGCCCGCGCCCCCGCCCCCGCCCCGCCGGCCGGGCGGGTCCCCCAGGCCGCGCCACCTGTGCCCCGGGCCGCCCGGCTGCTCGCCCGGGCCTCGGCCCCCGCCGGCCGCCCACCTTGCCGGGCCGCCCCCCACCCGTGTCCCCGGAGTCGCACCTGGCCGCCCTCCTGCTTCGGGCCTCCCCGGCTTGCTCGCCTGTGCCGACGGACCCCACCTGGCTGCCCCCCCGTGCCGCGGGCCTCCCCCTGACGTGCCCCCAGGAGCTCGCTTGTGCGCCCTGGACCCCACCTGGCCATCCCTGGGTGTCCCGGGCCTTCTCCTGCCTCCCCTCCGGTGTCCCCGGGGACCTCACCTGGCTGCCCCACTGGCTGCTCACCTGCGCCCCCAGGGACCTGGCCACACACCTGTGTCCTCGGGACTCACCTGGCCACCCGCCTGTGCTCTGGCTGCTCACTTGTCTCCCCCACCTGGTCACCTACCTGTGTCCCGTGGTCGTTCAGTGGTGCTCTTGGGACCGTATCTAGCTGACCCCTGTGCCCTGGACCCCACCTGCTCTTCCCCTTGTGCCCCAGGTCGCCCTGCCGTGCTTGGTGGGCCGCTCTGTGGGTCTCATGGCCCCAGGGGATGCTGACTGCACTGGACGTTTGGTCCTGGCCGCCTCCTGTTTTTCTCATGGCGTCTTCAGAGTGTGGGGACATGGACCGCGGTCACTCGTAGAGCACATGACCGGCTGATACTCGCTTAGGAGGTCTGGAGCGTGAGGTGCCCACCCGGGCGAGAGACTGACGTCCAGAGTCGTGCCCGGCGACCCCTCTGGCTGGGCGCTGAGGCACCCGCCGCCAGCCAGGGTGCAGGAGGGTGGCAGGCAGCCCGGGCTCCCAGGCGGGAGGAAGTCACCCTTGGTCTGGTGCATTGGCGGTTGTTTATAACAGAGCTGCTGAAAGAGTTGTGCCCGGTTTTGCAAAAAAAAAAAAAAAAAAAAAAAAAAAAAAAAAACGTCTGAGGCCCAGTCTGTCAGGGAAGCCTGGGGTGGCTCAGAGGACCCTCCAGACCCTCCTGTGCCGGCACAGGGCCAGAATGCATGTCCTTGGGTGTTAGCTGTGCACACTTCCACAGCACGACCTGACACCCTGCCTGTGTGGACATTGTGTTAATAGCATCTGCTTTTGGTTTGTTGTAGTAGTCGATAGCTAACAATATTTATTTGCTAGCTATCTGGCACCAAAACACCCTTGGTAGATAAGATCTCATGAAATTTAGTCTCTTTATCATTATCTCAGCTTGTATTGTGGAGAAAATTTGACTGTGCGTTTTTGGGGTCTTGATTTGCTTGTGGTGGGAGGCTGCTCTTCCCCTGTTCATCTTGTCTCTGAGCACACTTGACATGGTTAGAGCCACTCACAATTCTCAGTCGAATGCTGATATAAAAAACTCTTAGGTTCAGGTTACAAGTCTGAACACCCATGTTAAATTACACCTGATTCACAACTCAGCTTCTGTAATGAGTTTATGAGTTAGCTTCTAGTAAGCAAATTTACTATGTAGTGAAGTGTTCATTCATAGACTTCTAACACAACTTTTGTAGTAATTTAATTTAAAGATTATGTTTTTTGGAATAATGAGTTCTTTTTTTGTGGTAGGATAAGAATATTTGGATGTAAAATATTGTCTTGGTACATAATCATTTTGGTTTTGGTTTTGCTTTAATCTGTTTATAATTTTTTTGAGAGATTTATCAAGTTTAGTTGGGGGGAAAAATCTTTTTTCAGTTTAGTATTAGAGTATTCAACTTGTTTTTTGGTCTTTTAAATTCAGTTGACATTTAAAAAAAAATCCCAATCCAGAAAAGCAGTTAATTGATTTAATTAAATTCTACTTTTTTTTAATATTTATTTATTTGCTTTTAGTTGTACACAATGAGTTTATTTTTTACGTGGTGCTGAGGATCGAACCTGGGCCGCGCACGTGCTAGGCGAGTGCTCTACCGCTGAGCCACGTCCCCAGCCCATAATTAAATTCTACTTTTAAGTATTAAATTGAAACTTTTCCTCATTTTCCTAGAGACATGAGTAGTTATTAAAATAAAATTGGCTTGTCATTTGGAAATCTTTTTTCAGTCATTCTGCAGGTGAAAAGTTGCTATGTATACAGAGCAAAAATTGAAGGACTTTTAAAAAAAGGTTGTATATTTATTTTTTTTTTTTGGTACCGGGGATTGAACTCAGGGGCACTCAACCACTGGGCCACATCCCCAGCCCTATTTTGTATTTTATTAGAGACAGGGTCTCACTGAGTCGCGATCCTCCTACCTCAGCCTCCCAAGTGCTGGGATTACAGGCGTGCGCCACCGCGCGCCCCGGCCGGTTGAGTATTTCATATTAGTGTTTCCTCCCCTGTTAAATCCGAACATTTCTGTTTTTAGAAGAGATTCTTCAAAATCACATTTGAAAACCTTATGTAGTGAATTGTTTTTAACAAATGTCCATGTTGCTGGGCTCAGTGGCCACACCTGTAACCCCATTGGCTGGGGAGGCAGAGGCAGGAGGGTCACAAGTTCAAAACCTACCTCAGCAATTTAGCAAGACCCTCAGCAACTTAGTGAGACCCTGTCTCAAAATAAAAGGTTAAAAGGGTTGGGGATATGGCTCAGTGGTAAAGTGCCCCTGGGTTCAGTTCCCAGTACCAAAAGAAGAAGGAAAAAAAAAAAAAGTCTATGTTATTTTTTCTGAGCACTGTCATTGTGTATGGCTAGCTCATACTTCCTATTCTGTTTTATGGAGAACCTTTGCATGCTTTTTGTTCTTGTCTTAGAAGTTAAGCTTTACATAACTGTATCTTTTTTTTTTTTTTTTTTTTTTTTTGCTGGTGTATATAAACTTAATAATTCTCTAAACCAGTATTTTTAAGGATAGTGGTTTCAATCTGCCTTATCAGAGTGTATATGAATCTTTTTTTTTTTTTTTTTTTTTTTTTACCATCTAATGATTATTTTCACTCCATTTGGCTATTACAAGTGAATGTCTTAGTTTTCTACAAGAACATAAATGACATGTTAGTCCTTACTAGCTAGTCAGTAGATGTTGAGCAAATCCACTGCAGAGGTTCACATGTAGAGATGAGATTTAAGTTTTATATTTATTTTGTTGGATAATTTTTTTTTATGAATGTGAATGAGAGCATGTGTTTTTTCTTTTTGTTTGCTTTGTTTTGGTACAGTGATCAGTATGTTATCACATTTTATAACTGCTTTAATTATCTGTGATTGGTGAGCTTTGATAACCATTGATAATTCTGAGGTTTCTATGTTTAGGAAGATAATTAACTTGGTTCTTTGGATTACATTTACTTTTTAAGAAGATTAAGATATATTTTAAAAATCGTAGTTAAACTTGCTTTTCCTTAACATTCACGTTTGTGTGTAAAAAGAGAACTTCCAAAAATGGGTCTCTCATTCTGTTGGAGTTTGTGAAATGAAGGTTGATGGTCTGGACGTTTCATGGCCAGGGGATTCGTGTTTAGCTGAATTAATGTTGCGAGTACTGTAGAAAATTAGAGCTCATAGAAGCTCATTAAAACTTTCTAGTCCTCTCCTGTCCTTACTTTTAACGTTAAGACTTTGCTTCTTTAGGGGGTCCCCAGTGCTTTCCATGGCAGAGTGCTTCCTGCTTTCCTTGGAAGAGGGTTTCCCTGGTCACCCTTAGGTCCTCCTGTGGGTCTAACTCACCATGGTTGTCTGGATAGCCAGTGGTGTGTCTCCCTCCCTCATTACCTAAAGGCAAACGCTTCAGAGTTTTGTTCTTGAAAACTTATTCTGTCTGTTGCATGGTAGGGGCTCAATAACAATTTTGTGGAAGAGTACTGAATATGACTTCCTTTGTGTGTACTTGTATTCCTGACAAAACATGGGACATATGCTTTTAAAAATTTAGTGAAAATTGCCTTTTAGTCTAATAAAAGATTCATGTTTACGTATCTTATTCTTCATTTTCTATAAAGGTATACATAAATGCAAAACCTACACTACATAACTGACCATTTAGCTTCATGAGATTTTTTTTTAAATATTTTTTTTTAGTTGTAGTTGGACGCAATACCTTTATTTTATTTATTTATTTATTTTTATGTGGTGCTAAGGATTGAACTCAGGGCCTCACACATTGCTGGGTGAGTGCTTTACTGCTGAGCCACAACCCCAGCCCATCATGAGATATTTTTAATATTCATTTGTTTATTGTTTATTGAGTTCATTGCCTTTTGTCTGTCCTGATAGAAGAAATAACTCAGAATTTATGTGAATTTTAACATGCATTTTATTGTAGATGAGTATGTTTCACTTAATACCTTGATTCATCTTGAGAAGTAATGTGGTGATTCATATTTACTCAAAGATGCATGTAAAAAAGAACTTTGGTTGGTCAGCAGAGGTAGAACAGGGAGTCTTCAGGTGAGGAGGTGATTGCATAACTTAGTGAAGCTACAGCTGTATTCCATACTGATACTTTGGGTCTGACTATGCTATATCATGCAACTTAACTGTTTTGGTGATGGTAGTTGTATCTTTAAGCTTTGGTGCTGCTGAAAGTCCCTTTTTCCTTTTTCTGGTGGCTAATGTATGATGAGGTAGGTGGTTGCCATTGATGGGTTTTTAGTATTCATAGGCATCTCTGTTCTTTTTCTTTTTCTTTTCTTTTTTTTTTTTTTTTTTTTTTTTTTGGTAACTTGAACCTCAGTAATGGTTTTAAAATTTTACTTTTAAAAGTTTTACTTTCTGTAATAACGGGCTAAGTTGTATGTTTGTGAGAGTCTGAGGTACAGCTATTGTCTATGTTTTAGATACCTTTAAGTTGGAACTACATCTAGATCAGTTTCAATTTGCTGTCCTTCTTCCAATGAAAAATTATTTTATGCAATTTGTTGACCTAATGAAATGTAAATGTTGTAGCTATAAACTTTTATAGACTTTCTATTGTGATTAAATAACTAGCAGTAACAACATATTAGGAGTAGTAGAAGTGGTCTTTGATATTGAAAAAATACTAGGCACAATGTCAGGCTGTGTTACTAAATTGGTGGGAAGCTTAAGAAGAATTCTCAAGAGTCATAGTTATATCATTAGGAATTTAGTTGAGCAATTGTGTATGTAAAGCATCATTATTAGGCAGTGGCTATTCTGGTGGTATGGGCTTATTTGTTTATAAACAATGTTGCCAGACTTGAACTTTGATGTAATGTCAGAAAATGCTAATGAATAGCAATTATTTTGATATATACCAATTTTTCTTTACTATAAATAAAATGGATATGCAAGTAGTCCTTATTGAACATAAAACTAAACTGACTCATTAATTGAAAATTATTTCTACCTTAGGTAGACTGCTGTTTCTCTTAGTTTCTTTGCTGATGGTATGTAGGATGTACTTGTTCACCCCGGAGATGCCAGGGACAGGGACCCAAGGGTATTCTGACCACATTTACACTTGCGAGTCAGATGCCGAGCAGCGTGCCACATCCTGCAGGTCCCAACACTAACATGCCAGCAAGGCCTGAAGGGCTACTGGTTGGCTTTCAGCCAGGGTCCTAACCTATAGGAATTGTAGCAGGTGTATGCATTTTGTCAAATTTGGACTTTTTTAAAACGATGGTGGGGATTGAACCCAGGCCTCACACATGCTAGTCCTCACACATCACCTAACTCTTTTTATATTTTCTTTGAGACAGGATCACTCTCCATTACCCAGGCTGGTCTTGAGCTTGGGATTCTCCTGCCTCAGCCTCCTGAGTCACTGAGATTATAGCTGTGTGCCACCACATCTGTCTTCCATCTTTTTTCATGAGCAGATCTTTCTTAACATTTCTAGCATAGGTTGCACCCCAACTTCAAAGTCTGAAATCCTCTAAATCCAAAAAATTTTGAACACCAACAAGATGCCACGAATGGAATATTCCACATCTGACCTCATGTGAAGGTTACAGTCAAAACATAGGCACAATAAAGATATTTCATAAAGTCACCTGCAGGCTGTGTGTAAGAAAAAATTGAAGTGCAGAGATTCAGGTCCCCTTCCTAAGAGGTCTGTAACATTCAAATGTTACAAATGCTGGAGAAGTCTGAAATCCAAAGGTCTGGGATCTTTTGGTCCCAGGTATTTTAGAGTTCACAGCAGGGTTTGAACAGGCCAAGAGGTGGCAAGGGAACACATGTCCTCCTATCTCATGTTCTCTGGTTAGGCTTTACTCTGCTACAGTAGAAACTTAAAACCTTGCTTATTTTGATACAGGTAGTTAATCAAACCACATTATAGTCTAATAAGCACTAGAGGGGCGGTTCACACATGAAGCAGGGGAGGTTTTCCCAGCATCAGTGATACCAAAGTCACAGAATATGGAGTCTCGTGTGTACATGTTCATAAGTGCGTTTCAGGAGTGAAAACAATTAGAGGAACTGAAATTGAGTGGTTTACTATGCCTGGAAAATAGTCAAAATTTCTGTACTTTTGCTTGCGTGAAATGTAACATTAAAAATATTGTAGAAATTATAGAAAATAAGTGCATTTTTGTTGCACTTGATCATGTTGTTATGTTTTCAGGTTGAATACATACAGTTGGCTTTGCCTCGTAGATGTCACTGTGCTAGAGTTGGGAGGACTGTTTGGAGTGCTCTGTGACTGTTGGTGTGTACACCAGGGCGGCAGTGTAAATTGTGTCTACACTGGCTCCAGGTGTGAATGGGACTGAGCTGCTGGAACTGTCCAAGTTGCCCAAAGTTCACTTGGCCCAACTGACCCAGGCAGAGGGATGGGCCATTTTCACAGAATATTTAGCTGGTTTCTGTTTTTTTTGAAGCTGACTTCCTTTCTGGTAGGGTGGAATCAGACCATAAGGACGAGTTCCTGTTGAGTCTGGCTCTGCCAGCGTCCAATGGAAACCCTGTGCCTCGCCTCCTGACGCACCACTGGGAGTGCCTGACTTTCGGCTGAGGAGGACTTGGACCACTCCTCCCTCATTGTTGTTTGGGTGTTTGGTTGGTTAGGAGGGGTCCAGTTGGCTTGTTTCGGTCAGAATCACAGCTCATATTTGTGTTCCGTGTTCCATGCTGGTCCTGCTGAAGGAAGGTTCTCCTCCCCGACGTCAGTGGCTGCCTGCTGAGTGTGCCTGCCTCTGCCTGGCTTGGGGTGCTTCCCATGGGGACCTCCTGCCCTATTTCCTGGTTTCCTTAGAACAAGTGGGAACTGTCTGGTGGTGGTGTGTGCTGCTGTGGGCAGCTTTGTCCTGAGACTTGCGCCCCTTGCATCCGGAGCTGTGTGTTTGGTAGCAGGAGGACAGGAGCAGCAAGCAGCCTGCTTAAGAACACTCAGCTTTTAAATTCCATAGCCTCTTACAAGCACCAAGCACCATAGGATGGAGTCCTGGGCGGGGAGGCCGTCTCTCAAAGGGCAGTGGATGTCGATGCTGTCCGAGCGATGCTGGGTGCTGTGGGCTCTGAGCATGGCGCTGCATGGGGGTTTACTCAGGCTGGGGGAGCCTCTGTTCTGTACCATGCTGTGTGATGCTATGCGAGCTTTTGGTGAGGCCTTGGGTTACGTCATGTTTTGCTTTTTACCTTAATTATGTTGTTGACAAAAACTCGAAGTTATTAATTTTAAGGGTCACTGGTAATAAACATAAAAAGAATCAGTCATCATAAGGTTTCTAGATTGAACTTAATATTTTCTAACTAATCCTCCTTTAGAAGGTTCTTTTGAAGAGTTTGTGTTCTGCTACACTAAAACCCATGTGTCTGTCTTGGGCTTTGAAAGGGTGTTTTTCCTCTGTACGATCTTCTCTATCCTACCTCTGTCATTTGGGAAACACTGATTCACTGTCACACACGTCTACTGACTATTGGCAGATTTCCTCAGACAGTGCCGTAACGTTCACGTTCACTGACACCACTCCGAGCTCATCAGGAGAGTATGGATTGCGCTCCAGCTCAGCAGTGTGCTGGGACCAGTTTTCAAACACTTTGTGATGGGCAGCCTGGCTGGGCAGTGCTCAGAGGGATAAGCTTGCTCTGTTCATTTTTGAGGAAATGTCTGCAGAACATCCAAGCCTGGGCAACCATAGTTTGTTCTCATTCTTTCAAGAAAAATGGTGTTCCACAAAGAGCACCTCATTCAGTCCCTAGTGTAGACGCCACAGGCGCTGGCTTGCGGCAGCAATGGAAGCTGCTGCGTGTCCTGGGCACACAGACCATTGAACGCATGTGCTCCAGTCGGAGCTCAATAAAATCCATCTTTTTTCTGTTTTATCGGAGACACTCTTAAGTGAAACTAGCTTTTCTAAATTGTGAGCAGTGCAGAGCCGTGGAAAGTACCTCTGTGCTCTGTCCCTGCCACCCTGGTGTAGCTGCCTGGACTCCTGCTGAGGCGCTCCAGAGCTGCTGCTTGCCTCTGGCCTTCTGTGCAGCACCCAGGAAAGGCCAGCACTGTCCAGGTGTTCTGCCGAGAATGGCCTTCTTCCGCACAAGCTACCTGCAGGGAAACCCCTGGAGTTTGTGACCTGCTGCCCTGGCATACTTAGTGGTTGTTTTTACAAATGTGGTTTGGATGATTTTTTTTAGAAAATAACAATTCTAAAATAAATGTAAATCTCTATTCATAACATTTTCAAGTAGGGCTATAACATAAACAGATGTCATTTAAAATGTGAACAGAGTTTACTGTTAGTGAAGATAGATTTCACATATTATGCATTCTGTGTTTGTTTTCTATATTTTTAAATACTTAGATTTTAGTTAGTGATAAAATGCAAACATTTACATTTTTGTTATTCAGGAGTGCTGGCTGGCCACAACCTAGCTGAAGCAGCTTGCTGTTGGTTAAGCACAAGACTGGAGCCACACCCTCTGGAAGTTTTCTAGTTCTTACAGGGCTTTTCCTACAGCGGTGACTCAAGCATTCTGTCCAGTGTGATTGCCTTGTTAATATGGGCTCACAGTCAGTCCTTGCTCACCCTCAGCCTCCCTCTCCCAAGCACAGACTCAGAGTTACACCACCATCAGCTACATGAGGATGTCTTTCTTCTTGTTTTATTGTGCTTTCCTGAAGATTATGTCTTGAGAGACATTTGGATATATTTATGTTCTAAAACCCAGTGCACACGTTTGGAATTCTAATACTTCAGAATAGTGTGTGGGTTTCTATTTAAGGTTCACAGCACCTAGGATTAACTCATTTCTATTCAGTGGCCACTTGTTTGTAACAGGTATGCTGTGTTGTGGAATTGTGGCTGTTGTGAGTTCATTTTGAACATTATCAGATCTCCATTTCACTATCATAGGTAGTGTTTTGAGTTATTTTGGTGGCATGCTGCTTTTAACCAGTTAGTGGAACATGCTCACTAATAAACATATTGCTTTGATTTATTAGGATAATAAAATACAGGAAAGGAATCTTGATTGCTGGGTATATGGATTTGTAAAGATTCCTTTGCAGATCAGTTAAGCTCCTGCTTTTTCAAGAGGAGGTGCCTGCCAGGAGTACCATGGACAGTGGTTTTACTGCATTTCATGTTTAGGGCCTCCAAGGTTTAAAAATGTGGTTTTAATTCAAGTTTGGCAAAGGTGATCTTGTTGAGTTCATGGTACAGCTAACATGATTTTTATGCCAAACTTGCTGATTTTAGTTTATAAACAATTATTTTTAATTACTTTCATGAAATAGTTATTTTGGGGAATATCAAAGGTAGTGAAATGAAGATTAGAGAATCAGAAAGGAAATTAAATGTATCTGTCATGTTATTTTGTAGCTCATTTTTAAAGTATTTCTTGAAAATGTGGTTGGACTTAAAGGAGTTAGTGCATTTCCTTTGCTGTAGTAAGGTCATTATATTTTAAATGTGTTTTTTTTTTTCTGTTATTAAAAATGTGCATATTTTAGAATGTGTGGAAAGAACTGACACATAAACAGGTAACAACTTACCCCATGTTCTGCCATCTGAAGAAGTTCTTCATTGCCTTCTGGGTTTTTCTTGCCTGATTTTATATTATTTGTGGGGAATGAAGTGTTAGGTGTGTGTTGCACCTGGTTAGTTGTTTGCGTTTTTGGCCAGGACTGGTGGTGATTCTGCACCAGCCATGTGTCTGTCAGCGATGTTTAGAACCCACCTCGGTTGTTCTGGCAGCGACTCCAGAACTTCAGTTGAAGGAGGACAGGTGTGTGGCTGAGGTCAGCTCAGCGTCAGTGTCAGTGTGCTGCCCAGCTCCTCCTCCAGGCCTCATGGCAGCCCTGTGAGTGGGCACTTTTGCTGTTCTTGTGTTTGGATGAAGAGTCTTAGGGACGGGGAGTTTAAATGACTTGTTCCACAGTATGTAGCTCATAAGCCATGCAGCAATGATTTGAACCCAGATAGTCTGACTCTAGAACATTCTGTTAACCACTGTATGTATAAAATCCCCAAATTTAAGTTCACTGCAATGAAAGCAGTGTTTGGAAGTTTTATAGGAAAATAATTTATCCATAGAATACTTTAGAACTTGATTTTCAGCAAGAAGCACAGGTATGATATAATGGAAGCCATCTTCTGTTTATTTAGCTGGCATGCTCACATGCATCTGGATGCACATCTCATGCATGTATGCATGCCTGTGTGATTTCCACTGGCTTTTCCCAGCCCTCCTGTGATCTCAATTTGAGCTGGGCCATTCTGTGTTTTGCAGCCAGGTCTGTGAGCCTTGTTTCATTTTTCACCTCAGGCTGTGCTGCTGTCTCTTATTGTGCATAGCAACCAGAAGTGTGAGTCTGAGTAAAGACAGGAGGCGGTTGTGGCGGTCACAATGGCTTTCCTGTGCCTTAGGAAAGGAAGGAAGGGTCAGACCCATTTTGACAGCCTTGGCTGAGACTGAGCCCTGCGAGCTCTGGACTGTGGCCCCTTGCCCCCTTATGCTTTCTCTCAGTGACATCCTCCCTGATGGTCACCCCTCCTTGCCTGGTCAAGGCCTAAAAGTAAACAGCAAACACAACTTGTTTGTGTTGTGACTTTTGCACACCCTGATTCTTCTCTCTGCTAAGGCTTAGTTAATTTCCTGAAAAATTTTTTAATGTATTGTCAGTTTTTTCCCCAGATAATATTTGAATTTTAATAGAATCTTATAGAGATGATTCCTCGATTATTATTAACAGTGCCATATTATCGATTGAGTGAATATGTGCCATTTCCAAACAAGAAAGGATGAATTTCAGACGTATGGGGCAAGTTTGGAAATAGCCTTCTGTACCTTTTAGTCCCTACATTCAGTTCTCTGGTGATAGACCTGGTTTTTCTTTTTATGGGCAGTAGTAAAACTTAGTGAACAACCTAGAGGAAACTTCTTGGTGGGAGGTAAAGTACACTTGTCCCCGTTATCTTCAGGGGTTCCATTCCAAGGGCCCCAGTGGGTGTCTGACACCAAGGGCAGTACTGTACCCTAAGCATGCTGTGTGTCTTCACACACATGCACTCCTATGATGAAGTTTGATTTATAAATTAAACCCAGAGATTAACAGCAACAGCTAATCATAAAATGACAAATATGCAAAGCATGGGTAAGAGTTTGTGCTTTGGCCCTTTTTAACTAAGATGCAGGTTACTCAAATATCAGCCCAGTAATGCCATGACAGTCTGTCTGGCAACCAGGACAGTGGAGAAGTGGGTAGCATGAGTGGTGTGGGTTCCCAGCACTAGGGCTAGTTGCCATAAGATTTCTTTAGGATGCCTGAAGTGCCACTTTTTAGCACCTTGGAGATCCTTGAGCATCTGTGGTAGCATGCATTAGCTGTAGCATTTCACTTTGAGTTGCCAGTGGTCCCTTGAAGGCACAGGGGACAAGGGGGGCTTTATCTTAGTGGTGGTCCTTATCTTTATAGAGGCTGTCTTACTCGTTGGAGGATTCCATTTTCTCTTCTCCTGGTGGTGGGTTGCAATCCTGGGCTTCTGTCCTCTGCCATTCTTTCAATAAAAAAAGCCCACAGTTAACTATGCATAGGGCCATTGTCCTGAGATCAGGGAGGCAGGTAGGTTCTGACCCTCGTGGACGGTATTCTTACTTAACACTCGTTGACTTCACATTGTGCATGCTCATTGTGGTATTTAAAATTTCACTGGACTCTCATTGGTGGGACATTCTGTCAGGGAGTTGGTGGGACCTGACTCCTGCCTGATGGCTTTGGCACTGCCTCTTCTCCCCTTCACCTGGATTTTACACACTGGGCTCCATTCCACTGTGTCCATGTCTTCCTGCTGTCATCACAGAGTCTGGGCCAAGCAATCTAGGCGATGCTTTGCCTGCCTGTGCCAAAACCCAGACTGGTGGTTAGCTTCAGGCTGGCAATGAGTTGGGAATATTCCTTGGGAAATTCTGCCTGGGTGGTGTTCAGCCATAGTCAGGGAGTCCCTGCTGGGAGCTTTTGTCACCTGCCACCAGAAGAGCAAAGGTCTGTGCCTTGTGAGAGGCTAAGGAACAGAGCAGGCTTTTCTGGAGGCTCATACCTGTTTTTCTGAAAAGGAAGCTGACAGCAAGTTTTGTGACAGTGATATGGGGAGCCTGTTTTTACGAAGATTTATGAGGATTAAGATTAGTTCGTGATTTTTTCATGGATTCTGTGAATTTGAAAGTCTCCTTTTTTTCCCTTCTATTTCTAGCTTTTCAGAAGTAGCCACTATGAGGAAGTTTGAGAATTTGTCTTCCCCAGTTGTATTCTGAACCCTCAAATGAATACATGTGTGTATTTGAATTTTATTTTTCAATGGGATCAGAGGAGCTATACTTTCCTGCAACACATTTTATATTGAAGAAATCATCCCATAAATAGAAGACGTATGTGTGGACATATAGTTTGTACCTCTTAATAACTGCCCCACATTGCATTCCTCATCATTTCCTAACTGTAGAGGAGCGTTTCAGCGTCTCCAGAACACAGCTTGGGGAGGAGGCTGCCACGAGGGTCCTGTGTGGTCCACACAGCATGCCCTAGGAGTGGGTCTGAGGGTGGGTGATTCCCACGCTGGCACCTAAGAGGCTGGTCCATCTTCTACTCCCACGCCAGGCGGGATCGTGGTCATCCCCGCACTGGTTTTGAGGTTCCTGGGGCCTTCCTTCTCCTTGTCAGGCTTGCCATGCAGTCTCCTTTCAGCTCTCAGATGGGCAGGCTGTGCTTCTGCCCAGGGTCTCCCCAGGCTTGCCTTGCCTTCTGTGTTGCCTTTCTGTCGGGATATTAATTTATTCTTATCAATTTGTGAATTTTTTAAAAAACAAAACATGTTGATATCTTGTGTTTGCAAATACTTTTTCCTAGTTGGTTATTTTGGTTCTCTGATTTTATGGTATGTTTGTCATTAAGTGCCTTTTTATTGGTTTGTTTATTTTTAGGGTTCTTGAATCGGAACTAAAAAGACCAAGGGAACAGTTATGTTTTGCAATTCTAAATGTCCTAGCTGCAGTTAGAGCTGATGGCTTGTATCATTTACCCCCTTTTACATTTGGAAGATGCAATATTCAACAGAGCTTAGGTGATCTTTTCTTCTTAAACTGGGCTCACATCTATTAAAATTTCCAGTGGACTGTGAACATCAGAGGGGCTATATAGACAGGTGTTTCTGAGATCTTTAAATGCTGGCTGGTTGAGATGCTTTGCTTTTTAAAAAATGTCTCTTGATTTTTCAGTACAACTACAAAATATATTTAAGTTAATTTTACCTTAGTTTTTTTTTTTTTTCTTTTTTTCTGTATTAAGAAGTTTTTCAAAATGGACTACAGGCGTGTGCTTGTGTGTGTGTGTGTGTGTATCTACACATACATATATACTCTCTGTCTCTCCCAGAGACACGCATGTATTACAAGAAAATCAAAATTCTCCCAGGACCAGAGCATGTGCTTTACAAAGTTCACAAATAAGCCATGAACTTTGTACAGTTGGCGTTATTGATGATTGTAAATGTAGCTGTGTACCACTTCATGACAGGGCTGTGTTTTGGAAGTGCATGCTAGGCAGCTTTGTGGCATGAACATCAGACACTGTACTTACATGAACGTGAACGTGGGTGGTGAAGTTCACTGCACTCTTATAAGGTGCGTAGTTTGTTGCCTCTAGGGCCATAGTGAATAGAGCAGCATGAGATCAAATCAAGCCCAAGAGAAAAGTGTGTGATCAGGGGGCACAGGCAATGGGAGATGAGGCCACTGCTTCTGTCAAGTTTTACTGTAAGCTTATTTTTTATAAGTGGAAGGAGGGAGGGCTAGGGATGTAGCTCAGTGGTAGAGTGGTTGCCTAGTAAGCACTAGGCCCTGGGTTCCATTCCCAGCACCACATACACACACACACACACACACACACACACACACAAAAAAAAAAAAAAAAAAAAAAAAAAAAAAAAAAGAAGAAGAAGGAAAATACTCTAAAATAACAGTGAAAAGCATAGTATACAGTAGCAGTCGTTTATTATCATAACGAAGTCTTACGTACTGACCGTAATTATATGGCTCTACTTTTCTCTGTCTGGCCGCACAGTAGGTTTGTTTGCCCCAGCATCACAGACATTGGGAGTGCAAATGCCATGCCCTTTCCCAGTGTGTGATCCCTAGGAGGGGAAGCTTCCAGCTCTGCTGTGATCCTGTGGACCACCACCACTAGAGGTGGTCCAGAGTGCGTGGCTCAGGGCTGCCGCTGAGGTAGGTATCAGAAGACTTGAAACTGCTAATTCACTTTTTAAAAAAAATATTTTTATGAACATTTTAAATAGACAGAACACTTTTATTTCTTTATGTGGTGCTGAGGATCATGGTAGGCAAGCACTTTACCACTGAGCTACGACCCTAACTGTTGCCGCCTGAAGCGCTTGGAGCAACGGAGCCGCGGGAAGAAGTTTAGAGGCAAACTGGAGACGAACAGCTTTTTATTCTGATAACTTTTCTCTCTGGTTCTAACAACGACTAACACACGCCACATACACATACCACCAAAATGGCGCTGACCCGATCAGCAATTTTGGCCAAGTCACTCGAGATCCTGGGACAAGTCCCGTGAGACTACGGAAGGCGACAATGCCCAAATCTCCACGGCTCATAGTCAACCGCATTTCAAGCCATCTCCCCAAACAGGGCTCCTGCACCTAACCCCTGCTAATTCACTTTTGATTTATTGTAGTGACATAGATCATATTATGACTATTTTCAGTTTATTTACACAAATATCATAATAAATACACAACCTAATAGAAGGACAAAGGATATTTAGTATTTAAAAAAAAGTTTATTTTTTTCTTGGTGCCTGGGCAGCCTTCTGGTAGAGATGGAAGCCTGGTCCATGGCACTGCAGGAGCTGCATGGTGCTGAAGTCACGGCGAGGACGTGAGACTCTGCCAGGTGATTCTGTGTTGTTGAGACAGTCATCGCTTTTCCAGTTTAATTACTTGATGTGAACCTGTCACTGATAAAAGGGGAAATTAGTTTTCACTCTGCTATCAGTTTAAATGGTTTAATTTTAAAGGTGAAAGCTACATTTCAGAACGGCTTCACTTGCCTTTTTGTGCGAGGTGGGTCAACCCTGACTTCACCAGAACCTCTTGTCCGGGTCCCCAGTGTGCTGTGCTACCAGCCCTCCTTTCTCAGCTCTCCCGTCGGATGCCTGCACTCTGGGTTCATCACACCCACAGGACATGGTCTCCCTGGACCTCCAGGACTGTGCCACATAGGGGAGTCCCTGGGGTTTGCTCCCATGCCCACTCTCTTCTCCAGACTTCCTCCTGAGTGGATCTTTCATCCTTGTTGTTTTAAGAAGCACGAATGGGTTGCAGATTTACAGTTCTCAGCCTGGTCACGGCTCTGAACTTCAGCCCCACCCAGCTCTGTGCTGCCTGGACGACTCTAGGTGCATCCAGGCGCTGCAGAGTTAAGGATTTCCCTACCAGCCCACTCTGCTCTTCCTCCAGGCCCTCCTCCTCCGCATTCCACTGTGTACTCTGACCGCCCAGTGTTAGTCTTGATTCCTGCCTTTGTGTGATCCATCAGCAAACTGCAGGCTCTACCTCCACCGTGTTTTATTATTTAACCACTTCTAAACATTCTGCTTCTGACTTCTGACCCTTGTCCACGCTGTCCCCATCTCATGTGGCCTATTCAAGTACACTCTTACCTTGTATTGTGTTGTCTGTCACATCCTGGCATCTTAATGTCTATTTCTGCTGTCGACCTTTGCCCCAGGTCTGTTTCCCATCCTGAGATACACTTCTAATTCTTAAGATAATCACGTCAGTTTTCTGCTCAAGCCTGGGGATGGCTTTTGTATCACCCAAAGCATACTGGGCCAGCTCCAGTGAGGTCCCCCACACCGCCCTCCCTGGCCCCAGTCACACAGCTTCTCCTGTTCTCACTCTGCACTTGCCTTGTGGTCTCCTTTCAGCTCTCAGACATGCAGTCAGGGCTTCTGCCCAGGCTCTCCCCAGGCTTGTGCCCTGGCTGAGAATGCTCGTTTCACGCAGGCAGTGTTGCTCCAGTGTCCCTTCCTTAGATTTTTTGGGCTGTCTTGTGTGAAGTGGTGCTTCCCTCTCACCAACATCCCAGGGCATCTGTGTACCTCCATCTGTCCTCACATGTGCCTGCTACATTCTAAGTGCCACGAGAGCAGAGACTCGTTATTTTTCTTTTCCCAGGGCCTAGTGTGTGTGTGTGTGTGTGGGGGGGGGGGGGGGTGATAATGACAGTGATGATTTAACTGAAATAAAAGTATTCTGTCCCTTAGGGTCTACATCTATTCTGAGCATTCTTTGGCTACTAAATTGTAGTTTTCTTTTAAAACATTTATTTTAATTGGCATTACCTTATTAGTTGGTATTTAAAATGTGTAATGTGATTTCAGAGCATTATCGTGAAATGAGCTTTGTCCTTCAGCTGATTTGTGGCTCAGCTTTGGAGTCTGACCTGCAGTGTTGGTTTTGTTTCTTCCTCTTTGTAGGTGAGCTCTATCTTCCTCGCTTCCATTCCTCGATAATTACCACTGGACAAACACAGAGAGCCTTTGTCTTTTGTAACTGGTCAGCCCCTAGTAGATGTCTGTTCTCCTTGGAGTTCTGTATTGGGGAGCACTTCCTGGGGCTGGCGTGTTAGTAATGGGCACTGTTACATTCTGTGACAGCAGCTTGCATGCCTAGCTAGGATTTAGGATGGGTCTGCTGTTTCATTTGACTCCCAAAGCCACATGGGATGTATTGTTGTCATGTGTGCTTCTTTCAGGTGATGAGCTTCAGAAAGCTTAAGAACTCGAGTTAGGTCTGAGCAGAAGGCTTCTCTTTCCTTCTCCCTCTGCCTCTACCAGGAAAACTGTGCACCTGGAACTTCCTGTTAGTAGATGTAGTGCATGGGTTTGATTGCTCTGTAGTATTCCATTGTGCAAATAAACCCAGTCAACTTATCTGTACTCCTGTCTAGGGACGATTAGGTCATTCCTACTTTCCTGCTGTGGCAAATGTGGATTTCATGACTGTCGACCCTGTGTTCGTCTGTACCCATGGGGGTCTGTTAGGGCTAGTACCTAGAGGTGAAATACCTGGATTCCAGTTTACTGAGTACTGCCAAGTACTTTGAGATGGCAATACCAGTTTACATTTCAAACTTCAAAGTTTGTAACATATTTAGCACTTTCAAACTTCTAATAGGCTGAAGCATTTGAAATAATAATGACTTAAGTCCATATTACTGATTTCAGTGATTGAGCGTGTTTTATTATGTTTATAGTCATTTTGATTTTCACTTCGAGTTGCTTGTACGTGTATTTTGTCCATGTTTTTCCAATGAGCTGTTGGTCTTTTTCTAATTGACTTGTAGGAATTCTTCATGTGTTTTGAATACTAATCATGTGTCCACTGGGTGTAAGGTGTTATTTATGTCTTTTGCTATTGCTCTTTAGATTGAGACTTTTTGAGTGTAGTTGGCATATCCATCTTTTATGTTGTTTGTGCTTTCTCCCCTGCTGTGTGATGAACTGGCTTTCTGTTATATTCCGAGTTTCACTGCTCAGCTGTTCACATTGCTTCACTGGAACCTCTTCGTGGTCTAGTGGGGACACCCTGTCCCACTGCCCAGTGCTGGGTGCTGTTTATCCAGGAGTTGGCCCATACATTTTCCTCCTGTGCTTCGTGATGTAGACTTGGGTTTTTCTTTACAAACTCAGCTGTGTGGTGATCCTGTGTTTGTTTCATATTGTCTGTTGGGTAGGAGAATGGTTGCTAAAGTCCACTCAACAAGCGGCCAGGTAAGAGGCGGTATAGCAAGGTGCTTACAAGTGTGGCTTTTGCTTCCCACTGCCTGAGCCTGAGTTCTGGCCCACTGGTGCAGCTGTATGGGGCGAGCTGCTCCCTCTTCCTCAGGCCCCTTCCTTCTGTGAGGCAGAGCAGGATCTGAGCCTGCCTCCTAGGTGCTGTGAAATTAGAGCAGGCGGGGCGTCAGAAGCCCCTCAGCACAACATTTAGCACGGGCTGTGTGTTAGCCTGGGTCATCTGTGTGAGCACCAGGAAGGTTCTTTCTTGAACATGATTATTGTTTGCGCCATCATTGTTATTTGTGTTTTCTTTTTCCTTCACTTTGTTTTGCTTTCTTTGTTCTAGTAGAATATCTTGTTTGTCTCAGGAAGGAAATTCAGGTCTCTGTGTTGGGCTTCCTATAGTTTGATGCTGTGTGGAGGTAGGGCAGTTTCCACTGAAAAGTTCAGGTCTGCTGTGGGTGTTTTAGGTTGACTCTGCATTCCTTAAAGTGAAGAAGAAAATTATGTTTGTGGTAGTTTCTTATTTTGTGTGCAGTTATATTTAGAAATGGTGATATTTTCTTTAAAAGTGTTCTTAAATAAGATTTCATGAATAGTGTGACATTACACGTAAAAGCAGAAACACTGATTTTGAGGTTTCCTGACATGGAATTAACACTCGCTGTATTTCTGTGTTCCTGCCTTTGAACGCATGCCTGTTGTATGTGCCATTAGTCACCTAAGGACCTGTTCCAGGATCTGCTTGTGTTGGCCACTGTGTGTCTGTGTTAGCCGGGAGCATCTGTGTGACCGCATGGAAGAAAGATTCTCAGGAGTAGCGGCTGAGGTGGCTGTTCTGAGCAGGGTTTCTAAACAGTGGATGAGATTCCAGTTGAGTGAGTGACTCCTCACAGTAATGCTCTTTGCAATTTGTGTCAAGGAGGCTCCTCACTGAGCAGTCAGCTGTTTTCATCAGTCTCCTTTTGCCCCCTCCCTTTCTTCTCTAAATTACTGCTGTTGAGCTCCTCAGCACCTTGACCTCCTTTCCAAAGCTGCCAGGCTGATTTGCGCAGCTCACCTTTTTGTTTTCCTCAGGCCTGGTACCAAGTGACATTCCAGTCTGCAGTAGTCATTTGGTAATACAAACAGTGAAGCAGGAAGGGCAGGCAGGAGGGACTGCTTGGCACCAGGTCCCCAGTTCAGGATTGCTTCTGAAACCCAGGGAGAGATCTTGAACCAGAGGAGGAGTCTCCTTTTAGTCTGTAAAATTCCCACCAAAAGCAATATCATTCATGTTGCACATGCTGCTCAAAAATTATTTTGTTTCTTGTTGTTCTTTCTGCTTCTGCCCCAGCCCCTCTAGGGTGTACCTCTCTTGAATCAGGTGTGAAAAGCCTTAAGACAGAGAGTGAAAAGCTGCCTGAATGTTAAATATGTTTGTTTGCTAATGCAGTGCTTTTTAGTAGAGATTTGAGTATATTTTCAATTTAGGCAAGTGGTTTGAAGATCTTATTCTTTTCCCATTTTTTATTAATGAAGATTTTTTTCTTAACTAGGTTGAATGCTATGAAATCAGTTTTTAGTATACGGAAAAGGTGTAGATGGAAACATTTTGATTGTGTGAAGCTTCTTTAAGTTGCCAGAGTTTGAGGATTTATGTTACTTTGATGTGGAAGTTAGTAAATACAAGTAAATGATAGCTGGCAAGTGTTAGTGTAAATACCTGTATGGTTCATTACTCTTGTCCTTGAAATTTAGAAACTTATAATATTCCATATGCACAAAGGAAAGTCTTCATGCAGTTTTCTCATCTCCTCTGCTTGGGTTTTATTCTGGCTGCTGTAATTCTGAGGTGAGTTCAGGAACTGCAAGACATTCATACGTTTTTTATGTATATTGTTTTGGGTAGAATCATTGGAAGTGATTTGAACACTTGGAGGCTTTATTTCAATAACAGGATTATGACTGTATAAGGGTCATTTTATTTTCTTCTGCAAAGCTTACTCTTTTATGTTTCCCATGCAGACCTCTAGTGCGTACTCAGGGAGTGACATTCATCAGCAGGTGCCTTGTTTTTGGCGGGTAGCCTGTATGCTCTAGGTCACATGTTAACCACAGGCCACATGCAGGAGTAGCTCTCCCTCCATGGCTGAGCAGGTTTGAGAGGACTCGCCTATCTCCCAGGGCCACAAGCTGGCAAGTGACTGTTCCAGGGCTCCGCCTCACTTTCTTACTTCTCATTTTTTGTATCACATATTTGTTGCCTGCTCTTTGTGATGTTAAATAATTTATTATCTATTTCTGGAATCAAATCCCTTGGGTTTTTCTAGAGCATCTGTATTTTTATGAAAATGTATTTATTTTATTTTGTATATAATGATAGTTTGCAGTTGTGACAGTTTTTTTCCACTTTAAGCACTTTAATATGGAAATCTTACAGCAGATGAAATTCAGGCTTTAGGATTTTCAAGTTTCGTTTTTAGTTTATCATTTTATTGTTTTTAGCTGACCTGTTTTAAAGCAAATCCTAAGATGCATTGTTATTTCTCCTATATTTCAGTGTGCATCTCAAAAAGTTGAACCATAATACTCCTGGCAACCAAGTTAGCCGTAAATTCCCCATTATTGTGCATTCCCTGGTCTGTGCTCAGATTTCCCTGTATCTCAAGAATGTGTTTTGCAGATAATTGGATTGGAGCCATACGAGGCTCTCCCTGAAGACAGTTCTCCTTTAGCTGAGAGCAGTGGTCTCCTGCTTAGATGTTTGGAGAATGCTAGACTAGCTTTTCTGTAGCAGCTCCCTGTTCTGGTTGTGGCTTATTTTTCCAGTGTGATGGTGTCTGACTGAGCCTCAGCTGCCTTCAGATCACCTTCTCCGTGTGTTCTGTGGGCACTGTTGCTCTCCGGGCAGCATACCAGGTCCAATCCCTAGTGCCCTCTCTTGTCCAGCTGCTCACCAGTCTTCACCAGAAGGTGCTATCACCGCGCCTTTGCCCAGGCCTTTAGGGTGCAGAATGGCAGTTTTAATAATCCCATCATTTGTTTCATGTTTATTGGTTGAGATTCTTGGGTTCTTTTTTTGGTTAAAAAAAATTTTTTTTTCTGTTCCTATTTTAAAAAATCAATCATTTATTTGTTCTGATTTATCATCCATGCCAGCACAGTACATCTCGATTCATAGTACACAAATGGAGCACAATTTCTCATCTCTTTGGTTGTATGCAAAATAGAGTCCCGCCATTGGTGTCTTCATGCACGTACCCAGGGTAGCGATGTCTACCCTCTCATTCCTATTGGTTGAGATTCTTTAAACAAATAGGAACATGTTTTCATTACCATCCAATATAGGAAAGCAGAAAATACTTTTTTTCTTTCTTGAGTTGCTTATTTTCAGTGTAAGGAGGGAGTGCCCTGGCTACTACCTATAGTGATTTCAACTACTTTTCAGGTTCATTTTTCTTTATCAGCGTTTTGATTGTGTGGGTTTTTTGTTTTTTCAAAATTTATTTTTTATTCTAAGTTGTTAGAAATGACAGCAGAATGTATTACATTTCATATTATACTTGTAGAGCACATTTTTACATATCTCTGGTTGTATACAAAGTATATTCACACCATTTGTGAGATGGATATCATCACCCTAAGTACATGTGTGAAGTCATGAATGATCATATGGGTTTTTACATACACTGCCTTTTAGGCTTCATCTTGTGTCCAGTTGCCGTGCTCTTGGCCAGCTGCACCTTTTGGTTGGCTGGAGGTTCCTTTGATGTGAACTCTTAGTCATTGAGAGCTGCTTTCTTTCTAGAGTAACCAGATGTCCCAAACTCATCTTTCGCCCTTTCTCCTATAACCCGGAAGCCACGCCTCCACTGGAGCCCTGGTCCTCAGTGGAGATTGGCGTGGAGGGCTGAGAGCCAGGTGCTGGACATGCTTGTTTTTGCTTCCAGGCTTGTTTCGTGGAAAGAACTAGGTGGTAATTTTTCTTTTTTCTTTTCTTTCTTTCTTTTTCTTTTCTCTTCTTTCCTTTCTTTCTTTCTTTCTTTTCTTTTTTTTTTTTTTTTTGTGAGTAGAAAAACACACATGTTCCTAGATTTCAGATTGACCTTATAGAATTTTTACTTAATTTCTTTCATTTTATATCTCTTTTCTCTTAGATTGAAAATCTTGTCATTATATTCACACAATGACTTTCTGGCATTATTCTGTTACATAGTTATTATATAAAATAATACCATTATCACTACTTTAACAATAGGACTTTTGAAGGAGGATTAACATTTCTTTGTTGATAATTTGTCCTTAGAATAGCCCACTGGGAACGTGAAGTCAAAAACTGTTTTCTTATATCACTTGAAAAAAATCTTTTTTTTTTGTGCAGTAATGTGACCAATTTGAGATACAGTTAGACCCATTCATTTCAACTTGATTTATATTTTCAGTGACTGCTTTTCATTAAAACTTAGTTTTTCTTATTTAAAATACTTGCGTGTTCCAGAGCTGTATCTATGCGATGGAGTGTGCTGGGAGAGCTCACCTGGTGTGTGGCATGTGGGTCCATCCCCTCTGAGTGTTCTTTGTGGTGTTTCCTGCCCCTTCTGTAGGAGGGACCCAGGTGCACACCAGTGAGCTCTGTCCTTGCTTGACTGTGTATCTTACATAGCCTGCCTTCCCACATCTGTTTGCTTCCTCACTGTTTTAATGGCAGCATCTTATCCTGCTATATGGATGTACCAGAATCTGCTCACCCAGCCCTGTTGCTGGATTGTGTCCAGGCCTCTGTTGCTCTTGCTGCCTCTGCGGTAGGTGCACACAAATGGGCTGCCGTGTCAGTGCGTGCATGTGTGGTTTTACCACGCATTGCTGCGTTCTCTGTGCTTGTGCGCTGCATCCTTCCCAAGGTAGAGGTTTTGCCAGCTGAGTTGTTGAAGAATGACCCTGTTAGTGTTGTTCTGTTTTGAGGTAGTTTGCTGTGAGTGTGTTAGTCCATCCTTTTGTATATTTAAGGGCACACCATTTCAGGAACTGCTGGAGGTGTTTTGGGTCTTGCCCATTTTTCTGTTGGCATTGTCCTTTTGTTCAAATTTTGGGAGTCCTTTGTGCATCAGAGACACTACATTCCTCTCTGCGTGCAGGCTGGGATGTTTTCTTGCACTGTGGTGCTTGCCTCTGGACTTGCTGAGTGCACGTGGGTTTGGGTTGGTTTGGTTTTGTGATGTGAGTTTTCTGTGATCAGCTTTATTAATATTTCTTGAGTTGCTTTAGCATTTTGGGTCATGGGCTGGAACTTTTGTTCTTCCTAAGTGTTAACAGAATCGACCTGTGTTGTGTCTCTTATCCACTTGGGATCAGTCTTGAGGTGCAGTGGTATATGGATCTAGTTTTTCCTGGGCTGTCTGTCTCCTTATCTCAGCATCACCCATGAGGAAGCCATCTTTCAACATGATTTGAGACACCCACAAAAGGTCTGCTTCTAAGCACTTCCTTCCATGCAGACTGAGGGTTTGTGACATGAGGCTTCACACTTTTCCGAGCACCTATTGGACTGGCCTTCCATAGTTACAGTTCTTTTTTTCCTGGGTTGCACTGCATTTCTTGATTATTTTTTTCCCACAGGAAATAACTTTTAAATTAGCTTTTTTCTTTCTGGGGGGCAGGGGGGGACATAATTTCTTATTTGGGTATTTTCTTATATTTACAAGTTAAATTTAAATGAAAAGGTTTTGTATCACAAGAGAAATCTTGTTCTGAAAGCAGGTTGCTTAAGGACATTTATTCAGTCTAATTTGACTTCATGTGTATTTCAGTGTCCTAGATAACTTTTATTTTATGTTGAAATTGAGTGTCATTGATGTAGTTCATTATTCCAGTTTGCTGAAGTATTTGAAGTGACATGGAGTCATAAATCACTTTTTTGGACTGTCATGAAAGTGCATACCCTTATGATGAATTGGTTTTCATGTCCTTGATCTGTAGATCAGATATCTAGTTAACAAACTACTTGTTGAAATGAGCCACGTTACCCCCTACTTCCAGAAATACTAAATAATGATGCTGGAAAAAATCTTTCTTTCTTAAAATAATATATCAAAAGATATGATCTTCTAGAACTAGGTAGTAAGTCTGGTCCCATTACCTCGTGAAAAGCAGTGTGTGTTCCAGGATCAAATTCTGCATTGGTGACCAAGTCTCTGCATTGGACTTGCTCTTGTACTCTAGTCAGGCCCACCAGCGTCTTACTGAATTTAGAGCAGTGCTTCCACCTTGCCTCATGGTCATTGCTTTTGAGACAGCTGCAGCAGCTCGTTTCAGACTTCATTCCAGACGCTGGGGTGATAGATTATAATTTTACAACCATGCCTGATTTTTCCCAGAGCTGGAATAGCACGTAGAGTCTGGGTCAGTCACGGCCACACCAAATAGTGGCCTTAATGTTTAGATAGGAGTCAGTGCCATTTTATTTCACTTCCCATCTGAGGCCTTCTCTGAAGCCAGCCTAGTGGCTAGTCTAGAACTCTTAGAGTTGACTTCTACTTTCAGCTTGTCGGGTGTTACAGGCCTTTTCCCTGTACTCACCTGGGAGCTGCGTCACTCTCTGAAGGGTCATAAGGCAGTGCATATGTGGCTCAACATTCGTGTGCACGTACTCTCAGATGACCTAGGGTAGTTGAGGCTTTGGCTGGCAATTGGGTGGGTTCACCCTGTTAGTTTCGTAGACAGGACTCTGGGTCATTGGGTGGCTTTCTTTGAACAAAGAAGCAAGTGCAGTCTAAAGATGCTGTCTTTCGCACTGTGCCCCGTCTCAGTTCGTGGTGACAAGGAGAGGATGTGTTGTCTTCCTTTTGACAGAAGAGATAACTGAGGCTACAGAGCAAACAATGCTACAACAGAAAAACCTTTCTCTAATTTGTGAAAAGGGAGTCTTACACGCTGAGTTCTGCCATAATCAGTCAGATATATTTATTGATACATTTGAGGCAGATTTGGGTACAAAGAACTATTTCATGAGCTTTTGTCTCATTTGTATCCTTTATTTTCAAGTATACTGGCATTATATTTTTATATTTTACTGTATAATTGTTTATGTATGAATTTCTAGGACGATGTTTATTACACAGTAAAAAGTGTTGGAAGCAGGATGTGACCTGGTGGGACCTTTACCAGAAATGGGATTATGGCAAGACTGAGGAGCTCTTGAGTTTGAATGGCTGTGTGATCCCAGTTATAGGAATCAACATGGCTCATTAAATGCAGGGAGGTCGAAAGAGTCAGACACACACAGATCAAAGAAGTGCAGTAGCCACCAAGTGTTTGGGCCTTATAAGGGAATCTAACAGTGTCTAAGTTGTATTCTTTAAAACATCTCAATGAATTAGGAATGAGTTGATTAGTTGTACTTAAAGGCTGTTGTTGATGGATGAGAACCAAACTAGAGAAATGTTATCTGGTAGATTAACATGAAAATGATGTAAAAATTTTTATTTTACTGTAATCTGGTGAATGGACACTATGAAGTGGTTACCAGAAGGCTGGTGTAGTCTTAAATTGCATTAATTACAGTTCAGTGTGCAGAACCACTGTCCTCTGCTGCTCAGCCCACATCTGGAGTTCTCTGGCCAGCCTGTGTCTGTTTGAGGCTAGGAGAGGCAAGGAGAAGAGTACACAAATGTGGAAAAGAGCAGCAAACAGAACAGCAAGTGGGTTTGGAATTAGGTCATAGCAAGGAGAGCCGTCAAAGGAACCGGAATTAGAATGTCATTCTGAAGAGGTACTGAACTTGTTCTGAATCCATGCTCACACAAATGTTTTTGTCCCCAGGGCCCACGTGCAGATGTCTGGAGACTGGTTATTGCCCCAGGGTGGGCATGGCGTGGTGGTGCTGGCTTCTCATGCGTGGAGACCAGACACTTGCATTTAATGTCATGTAATTAATGCCATTGATGTAGGTAGGGTGTTTGGTGTGGGGCAGGTGTCAGTCCGCATGCCTAGGAAGGAGGACTGTTGCATCCTCTCACCCTTGTCAGTGTTTCAGTCCAGAAAACTTGTGCTCTTCCCTTGTGTAATGGCCTTTCCCACCGTGTTCTATGACCTTGGTCTGTTAGCACTCAAATGTGACTGTGGTTTAACAGAAGCAGGCCAAGTGGCGATTGTGTGTGCATGGGTGTGGTGAAGGCCAGCTTTGTTTTTTTAACATTTGCACAGACATGCTCATGTGCCAGACATTCTCGTGTGCTACACATACACAGCCCCACAGTTGTCAGAGGTCTCCAGCCCCAGATGTTGACAGTGTGAGTCTGAGAAACCGCTTCTTAACTTACTCTGGGTCAGCAGTGACCTATGGGAAGAAAAGTGGTGTGTTTTATCTTGTGGCCTAGGGTGTACAAAGGAATCACTGAAATTAAAATTTCGTGGGACAGTATTTGCCCTGTTTGCTTATGCAGAGTACATCAGTCCTGGTAGAAATCTTCTATTCTGCCCCATTCAGTTTCATTAATGGAAACATACAATCATTGATAGCCCATAGTTTGAATGTAGGCCTAGATGATACCACTGGGTTACACTGAGCTCTGCTGGTGAAGCTGTGTGAGTTGAGTTTTGCTTTCATTCAATGCAGTACTAGTTGATGGTATCTCAATCGTGGGTTATCTTCAGGGGTTCTGAACTGAGGTGTGTGGATAGATTCATAGGGTCTCATAACTTGGATGAGAAAAGAACTACATGTTTACTTTCAATAGATAATTTTTTTATTAACTTCTAAGTGAAATTTAGTACTTTTCCTCACTGACGAGTTTATACTCATGTTTTCCTCAAACTAAAGAGTTGTATGAACCTACTCTAGATCTTATTTGACATGTAGATAAAGAAGTACTTATTCCTTCATAAGTTTTTAAATACTTGAATAATTGTGTTTTCATGTAATCTTTTCTATTTTATTCATTTAAAATTCTTATTTTAAGAACAGATTCTTAGGTTTCATCAGACTTTCAAAGGGCACATGGGCAAAGCAGTAATGCCCCATGGATTTGCTGCTGGGGCTATTTCTGTGTGTGTATACATGCTGTATTTAAAGATTATGATTGGAAATGTAGTGACTGCTCCTGTATTATGTGGTTTGATATCTCCTTTTATACATGTAGATGTCTGTGTGGTTCACTATCAAGAAACAGAGAGCCGGAGAGCCCCATGGGGACCTCCGTTCTCTGAGCCCTCTGTGGTGCTCCCAAGGGCCTGGGTTGAGCTTCAGTTCCATGGAATCTGACATGCTATAAAAGTTGGCAAGGTCATGGCTTATGGAGGTCTGGCAACTGTGAACAGATAGTTGTTGGGTAGATAGTATTGGCACTTATAACTGAGCTGTTTAAAAAATATATGTTTGTTCCTTGGTTCTTACAGTGAGCTGCTTCCTGAGGGTTTAAAAAAAAAAAAGTTTAGTATTTGGGTACTGGGTCGGTGTCAGTTAGCATGCCTGCATAGAAAGAGGGGTCTGTTCACATCCTCTCATTCCTTGTCAGTGTTTGAGCCCAGAAAACTTGTGCTCTTTATTTGAGCAATGCTCTTTCCTCTGTATTCAGTGAACTTGGTTTTTCAGACTTGGTGAACCAGCATCGAAGTGTTGGGAGCTCAGTGGTTGGTTCACAGTGGTTGCAGAGATATGTGCTGCTGTGCACCAGAGCTTATGCCTGTGGTTTCAGACAACAAAGGGTTAACAAAGACATTTTATTAGAAAGACCAATTGCGTGTGTGCAGGTGCTGAGTGAACCTTTCCTTCGGTGGGTCTCAGGGCCAGAGTGTGATACTTGCTTAGCTGCTCTCAAGTGGCTGCATACTAGTGCACCTCGGCCAAGGTAACAGCGTCCTACAGAAATCTACACTTTCACCATTCCCATTTTACAGAAGAGGAAACTGAGGCTCAGAAATTAGACTGAATTGTGGTAAAACTGGGATTTGAGTTCAGGCATGATTCTTAACCTATATCCTGTAGTTATCTGAAGAGAGATTTCAATATAAAGCACATTTGTTGAATTTTTGTAGAAAGTGCTTTTGTATTAGGGAAGTCAGACAATTACAAGGCCATATAATCAATGCCCTTGGAGAGTTGTAGGAGCCCTGTTTGGGGAGATGGTTTGAATTGCGGTTGACTATGGGCCACGGAGATTTGGGCATTGTCGCCTTCCGTAGTCTCACGGGACTTGGCCCGAGATCTCGAGTGACTTGGCCGAGATTGCTGATCGGGTCAGCACCATTTTGGTGGTGTGTGCGGCGCGTGTTTAGTCGTTGTTAGAGCCAGAGAGAAAAGTTATCAGAATAAAAAGCTGTTTGTCTCCAGTTTGCCTCTGAACTTCTTCCCGCGGCTTCGTTGCTCCAAGCGGCCATCGCTTCAGGCGGCAACAGAGAGTGTGGGATTGGTAGGTGCTCCTCACCCCTGGGAGTGGGCCATGGAAGGTCGCTGGCAGGGAGACCCTGGAGAGTGGAATCTTAGCCTCTTTTTTCTTAGACTTTCAGGAGTATTATTTGTCTTGTAAAAGTTTTAGGTGATGAAATGAAGATCCTCTTAAAGAGTATTCTCAAAATGCTAGCATTGAAAGTGTTCATATCAGGTTCCAGAACCCCCATTCAGATGCTTCCTCCACCCTCTACAGGCAGCCTGCCACACTCAGGTCATCGTGGTCTAGCACAAGCAGGAGGAATGGCCACTGCTGTCCACTTCACTGTCCTGTGTATTGGCGCTGTGTGTGCAAGGACGTGCTGAGGGCACAGCTGTGCTTCCACATGTGCACAAGCAGCAGTCCCCCACTGTGTGCAGTTTGGCTTTCCAAGGTCTCAGTCACCCATGGTCACCCATGGTCCAAAAATATTAAATGGAAAATTCCAGAAATAAGCAATTTATATTAAATAATTTAAATTAGTTAATTCAATTAATAATCTTGTCACCATATTCTACTTTAGTATTTGTTGCCATTATCAATCTCCTGTGCCTATTTACAAATTAAACTTGATCATAGGTATTTATAGAAAGTATGTGGCATAGACAGGGTTCAATACAGTCTTGTTTCAGGCATCCAGGGGGTCTCGGAACATGTGCCCCATGTCTGAGTGTCTGTGTATTTTGTAGGCACCAGCTCTAGAAGTAGATGGTGTGTGCCCGAAAGTGGTTGGTCCTGCCACCCTTGTTTCCTCACAGGGAACTGGAAAGGGGATGCTGGTGTTTGAGGTTGAATGCTTTGTTACTGGCTAGCTGGGGAGGCAAATTTCAATATGTGCTGAACATAGGCAAGAGAAGCTGAATTGTGCATGGTTGGTCCGTTTGTCTTGGAACTAATGATTCTGGTTAGCTTTATCAAGAGAAGGTTTAGGTTTCCTACTGAGCCCCTACTGGTTTGGAAAAGAGTACCAGTTGATCATTAGTCCTATGAGTTGGTGAGGTGCTGGTAAGGCATTTATACTGGCTCTTTAGTGATTCTGTAGTGTAGCATTTTTGTTTGTTTGAGCATTGTGTTCTTTCTGATAAAATAATTTTGTTTGTAGTAGTAATGAAATTGACCCCAAATAGAGTTTGTGTTAATATATACTAGAGATGTGTGTCCTGTGAGGAGGAGTACCCTCTAAGAAGAGGGCACCGGTGATTGCTGGCTTGCTTTTCCCTCCCCTCAAATTAAATTGCCTAGATCAGCCGACTGTACTGATGGATTGATTGTGGGGAGTTATTATCTGTTCTAAACAAATTTCTTTTGAAAATACTCTGTTGCAAGCAGGTTCTTCCTTTCGGCCTAGAGAACCTGCCCACGTGGCAATATTCACATCCTTTGTCCTTGGTAGTTTGTACAGCTGACAGTGACGTGGGAGGGAGATGTGCTTCTGCTCCTGAAGGCAGCCTTTGTCTTTAAAAATCATAGCTGGCTTGGCTGCAGCATTATTAGGATAGGAGCTCTGTCCTCAAGCCTTTATGGCTGTTTATTACAAATTTAAAACTTTGCTTTCCAGGGTACTTAGCAATTGGAATGGACACCTCAGCTGCAGAGTTGGATCTGCTTTTGGGGCTCCGACTGAAATTTGCTGCACAGTTACCTGCAGAGCATTGCCTTGTGCCTTGAGGGAAGACCTAGCATAAAGAATGGAAGAGGGCTCCTTGTCTCAGAACAGCCACCTCCCCGCTCCCCGGGGAGAGAAGGCAGAGCAAGACCTGAGACCGCTGGGCACTTATTTCTGTGCCGTGCAGCACGCTTGTTGCTGTGTATGTTTTGTTTAATCCTCAAAACAAGCTTGTTTTCATTTTATAATTGAGGAAATGTAAGTTCACAGCATCGTTAAGTAACTCAGTTAAAGATGCAGCTGGACATGCTGACATGTTTCCTCTCTCTGCCCTCTGCCCTCTCCCAGGTGGTTGGCATGTGGGCCAGTAGTGCTGAGGCAGAGCCAGCCCGGCCTTTGCTCTGCTTGAGCATGCGTCCCTATATTTGCATGCCAGTTCAGTCTGGGAAGGCAGTGGGTGCAGGTTGCTGACCTCTGGGTCATTTGTTTCTTAAACTCCTTAAAGAAAAATAGTCAGCATCCCTTCCTGTAGAAGCAGAGACCAATGTCGAGTCTTGTCCTGGTGGCTCAGGCTGGCACATCCCAACCCTGCTCCTAGCAGGCCGGGTGACTTAGCCCCTCTGTGCCCTCTCTTCTGATCCTCCTCGTTTAGAGGTGGTGGTGATCATACCCAACTCTTTGTTTTGGGGAATTAAGTGTGAAACTCTTAGTACCTGACATGTAGTAAGCCCTTTTTGTATGTTAATAATAATTATTATTAGTTTTGTCCTTACATGCCAATTTTCAGGATCAGGAACTTGATTTTTTCAATTTTATCAGGTTTGATAAGATTCTGTGCACTTACATTAGCCAAACTTCGGAATGGCCAAATAATTGAACAGAATGTTAACCTATTAATTTATTAAGGGAGTAGTCTGATCATAGGTATACTTAATGTTTTAGTCAGCTTTTTCATTGCATGGCCCAAGATCTGACAAGAGCAATGTAGAGGAGGAAAAGTCTATTTTGGCTCATGGTTTCAGAGGTTCAGTCCATGGTCCTATAACCCAGTCATTTCTTACATTGTCTCACACATGAACTTCTGGGGGGACACCTCATATCTAAACTTCATTGGCTACTTCTGTGTGATGTCAAACTTATTAACACTTCTGGAGTACAAATGAAATCAAATTGAAGGTAGTTTTCATGGGATACTTGACTCAGGTTGTTATGTGTGGAGCTTGGTCTCATCAGACTCCTCAGGTTAGTGCTTGTGCTTCTCTGTACAAGTGCTGTGGGCGGGGCCCTCAGGCTGGCTGTGTTTCCCCTCTCCTCCCAGCATTGTAGGTAAGGTTGGAAATAAAAAGCATTAGGGAGGGGGTTTATATCTGCAGTTTCCTTTTCATTGTAAAGGGTAATGAACTGTCTGTAAGGAATTATGAGAAGTTAGGTAGACTTCTTCACCTTCCTGTATTTGCCATTATCCATTCACTTTTGATCCTGTTAGTGCCGGTGGAGGGCCTCCCCACCCCACTGCTGGTGATGTTGCTGTTCTGATTCTTCAGCATCTCCTGGCTTGGGATCACTTGGTGACTGCTCTCAGGAAGGCTCGTGCCTTCGTGTTCCTTGGGGTTGCCTTGCAGATAATGTGAAGGCTCTGCTCACAGGATGGCTGAGTGCCATGGGGCTGGTGGGCCCGTTTGGTGTCACTTCTGTCAAGGGGAAGGTGCTTCTGCCAGCTGACCTTCAAGGCTTCGGGGTGGTGGCAGTAGCAGTCTCACACTCTTGGGACAGAAATACAGCTTCCATAGGAAAACTTAGAACTTTGATTTATGTAACTAAACATTATAGTAATTTTGGAGCTGGTGAAGGAGAGCAGAATCTGAAATGGAAGGTTCTTGAATGGAAGGAGAGCTGAGCAGGCTGCGTGAGGGTGTCTGGCAAGGGCCTGGTGTAGCTTGGTGTTGACCAGCTCAGGCCCACAGGTTGCAGTTGAGCCTCCTCCCATGTGCAGTCACTTGGAGGTTCCAGGGTTGCCAGACCAACACTAGACTTTGAAAGGCATATCAGGTGAGTTTGCTTTGTTACTCTAACCACACCAAAGAGGTGGTTGCTAATAATCTCTGAGAGACCAGAGCAGGACTCGTACTAATGCACCTCCCACCTAGCTAAGTGAGGAAGCTTTCTCAATTCCACCCCATGATGGGGATGCCGCCTCCCACAAGCCCTTGGTTCACTGTGCTACTGGACACACGCCTATTCAGGCCACTTCCTCCCTGGCACCTGGGGAGTGGAATGGGCATGGTGGAGCCAGGTCTAGGCTGAACAGGCCCAGGGAAGATTTGAGTTGCAAGTGTGCTTTACTGTCTTGCTTTCTGATTTTTTTCTCATATTGTTTATAAAGTTGTAAACCCCACTCCAGTAGCCTTTATTTCTCTTTAAATAAGTACTTCTTAGTTTATAGCTAACAGTGAGGAAAAGACCTATGGACTGGGGAGAAATAGAGGCTCAGATGGGCCTTGCTTTGGGCCCCAGGTCAGATTGACTTCTGAGAGAAGGGGAGGCTTCCGCGGAGTACACAGCCAAGGGTTGATGTGATCCCACTTAGCAGGATGGGTCGGGGCTGGGGGAGGAGCGTTTAAAATAAATTCTTGGTTAGATTCTGGCTGGTTCTTGAGAAAGTACCTGTAGTGGGTGAGAGGAGTCAAGGGTGAGTCTACTCCCTTTGCTGCTGGCCACTGTGGGAATGGCCTGGCCTTGGAGATGTTCCTGGGAACGTCCTCAGGAACTGTGCTTCTGTGTTCAGGGAGAAGCCAAACAGGGCGTCCCCTGTGCAGGCCTCAGCCATCAGCAGGAGTGGTGCAGGGACCCCCTGGGCTGGGTTTGCTGTGGCTTTTCTCTACAAGTAAGTCTTTGAGACAAGGATCGAGGGCATTGTTTGTCTAGGGTGAGTAGTTCATGTTGGGAATTGGTTACCCTCGTGCTCCATGAAAAGTTAAGAATTCCGTTTATCCACAGTGGTAGCCATACTGTGGCTGACATGTCCCCCTTGCTTTCAGAAGAGAATGGCTCAGAAGCTCAGAGCTGGTGATTGAAGCAAGCTTCCCAGCTCCGTGGTGGTTGTAGAGATGGAGACAGTGCACATACACCACGTGTGCCTGCACCGGGGAGGACCCAGTAGCTGGCTGCGACTTTAGCCTCTTCATAGCCATTGTTTACCATTTGGACAGTGGGGCAGGGAGAACCTTAAACAGCCTGTCCAGAGTCACACAGTTAAACTATTGATATTAATTTGTGTCTCAAATGTTTATGTAAAGAAACATTTTTAGAAAGTGATGACTGATCTTTTTCACTTATATGCATAATTATCAAAAGTGAATCTCTTCAGATTTTTCCTTTTTTAAAAAATGTATCATTTTTTTTAGGATCTGGAGTTCCATGGAGTGATGAGATTTTATTTTCAAGATAAAGCTGCTGGAAACTTTGCCACAAAATGCATCCGAGTCTCTAGCACTGCTACTACCCAAGATGTGATTGAAACTCTGGCAGAGAAATTCCGCCCTGACATGCGCATGCTGTCATCTCCCAAGTATTCACTGTATGAAGTGCACGTCAGTGGAGGTCAGTGTTTGCAGAGCATTTGCTGGGAGGCGTCCGTCCCTGACCTGGAGTGCACAGCTATCCCTGTGCATTTCGGTCATCATAACCCTCTGCCTCCTTTTTGCATGGGCGGGGAGCGGTGGGCGGCTTGGCAACAGTTCTCATGTCTGGGAAGTGCTCAGGTAAGTTCCCAGCGCCTGTGTCTGTTGGAAGTAGAATGAACATTTCAGTTTTACACATGCTTACTTCTGTGAAGGAAGGGGCATGACAATTGATGGCTCACACCGTGTGGCATGTCTGATGCCACCTGCATGGTGGTGGAGTGCTGTGTGCCTTTGGAGGGTGTGCCTGGTGTACAGTTGTACTGCTGTAACTAGTTGGAGCCAGTCAGTTGTTTGTGGCGTAAGTTGTGGTGGGTCTTGCTGTCATGTGTCTGCTTTGTGAGCAGGCGCTGTCCTTGTTCTTCAGGTGGTGTTGGGTATCTCGAGGAAAGTCCCCTGACGTAGCTGTCATTCCTCCTTGACTGAACATTGGAAATTATCTTACATTCTGTAAGGTTATATACAGCTTTACTATACCAAATGACAACTCCAGTTGGATTGATTAGAAATGTAGAAATTTGTACAATTTTTATAGGTGCTTTGAAAATGTTGCATGGCCTGTGAATAAAGTACAGGCTACAGTTAGTTCAGCAAGTTAAAGGCTATGTTTGACACAATTCCCGTTTGAATACCTTGTAAATCTTATCCACAAATCTTTTCTGAACACAATCCATTATTCTTCAGATGTAAGCTTTTTTTGTGTGCATTTGGATTTGGACTGCAATGCTTGTCATGGGATTTCCAGGTGTAGGATACCCTTTGCCATTGGTATAGGAGGTGGGCCATGTTCATTACTTTTTAAGGATTTGAGCATATTCCTTGTATAAATAATACCCAAACTAAATTTGACAATAGAGAATGTTTGCAATTTTGAGTATTTTCCTGAGGTTGGGTTTTCTTTTATCTTAGAATCTTTGTTACAAAAAAGAGAAGATAACTATCTTAAATGCTTTTTCCGTCCATGCTGTCTGCTTATTTGGTCCTACCAGCTGAAGTCTTTGGAGTAATATGATGAAAGACTGGTATTTGAGATCTGAAAGTTGAAAGGTTTCAACTTTTTTCAAGAAACTTTTTTCCTTTAAACTTTCTTTATATGATGTTTTTAATTAAAAAGTAAAATAGTTTTTTTTTTTTTTTTTGGTACAGGCTAAACAAAATAAAGCCATTTAAAGGCAGAGGAAGCGCTCTCCCGGCCCTTCAGTGCCCTTGCCTGCTCCATGTGCAGCACGGCGTTGCACTGGGCCTCAGCCCTGGGGTCCAAGCACACACGTTTTCAGGCTTCCCTGAGCCCTTAGAATCTCAGTGATTTTTTTTTTTTTTAATTACCCCACTAGGCCAAAGGAAATACATAATGGTCCAGTTTACTAAGTAGGTAGACTCCGACAATTGGTGCATACTTAGTTAATAATCTGGTAGATGGTTGAAAAATAGCACACATAAAACGAGAGGCACACTAGCTGTTCATCTCATTCTTATTACAACTGCTGCTGGTAGTAGGTGTTTCCTGGGTCTGCCCAGCCCGTCACACTCTGGCCTCGCTTCCTGTGCATGTGGGTTTTCACACAGTGCTCACTCATGGCAGCACCCACGGTACTGACTGAGGTGGTGCTGCGAAGTGACAAAGACCTGGAGCCAGGGCTCCCTTGGTGTCTGGCAGGTGTACCTGGGTCTCTTGAACCTTTCAGTGCTCCCCAATAGCCTGTGGTCATGGGGCAACTTGTCATGCCTAAATGCCAGCCCTTGTGGGCTAACTCTGGGGCCAGACCCTTATGTCACCCACCAGGGAAACTCCACTTTTATTCTTTGTTTGGATAGGATTCCTCATAGGAATTCAAGTGGAAACAAAAGATTATGCTACTAAAAAAACCATGGAAAACTAAGGCAGAAGGACTTTTTAGTGACTGAAGTGCAGAGGGGCCCAGAGCACCTTAAGTTTACATTTAGTGATTTCATTGCCATACTTTAAGAACAGCCCACCTTTGTTTTGTTTTACTTTTATGATTTAGTTTTAATGTTAGTTATGACATCATGAAGAATTTCAATCTAGTATGAATTTTATAACCAGAACAGTTTGGTAATTTTTGCTTATGCAAGAATTGAAATTTGATTCTTTTTTTGGTACCACGAATTGAACCCAGAGGTATTTACCACTGAGTCACAGCCCCAGCCTGTTTAATTTTTTAATTTAACACAGGGCCTCACTAAGTTGCTGAGGCTGTGTTTGAACGTGTGATCCTCCTGCTTCAGTCTCCCAAGCTTCTGGGATTACAGGTGTATGCCACCACACCTGACCAAATTTATTGATTCTATCACTAGTTTATTAAGTTGATTTTCATTTATATTTTCAGTTGATTAATTCATGATTTTGCTATTCCTCCATTCTGATAAATTGCCTTACTGTTTGCATATAGTGTTTACTAAGAGCCTCTGAAAGTCTGTCCTTGAGCGCTTCCTGGCATGCTTGCCTCCTTTGTCACAGTGAGCCTGTGGCTGGCCTCATGGTGGCGGGTCTTGATTCGGTCGTCTGGGTCCTCCGTGCAGCCCCGGTGAGAGCACCGTCACGTCATCATCCATCACTGTGGTGCCATCCCTTGCTGGGGACGCTAGAGCTTGTGTAGAATCTGAATTTGGCCATGGCATTGGCAGTTTTGATCAGATGACAGTTCTCAACCCGGTCTGGGGCTGTACTCATGCCCGTGCCTGGAGTCTGCCGCACTCCCTGCCTGTCTCTCTGGCCTTCTCTGGAGCAGCATATACCTTTCCTTCCCTTCAGGTCCTGGCTGGGCCTAAGCTGTAGAAGCCCTCTTCATCGGATAACCCTGGTTCAGGGTGGCTTTGAACTTCCTCTCCCGGCGTGTTCACTGGTGTGTTGTTACATACCCCAAAGCCTGCCACCCAGAGACACTTAATGCCTGTGGCAAGCCCCTTAAAATAACTCCACTTCAATCTGAAAACATTGTACAGTGAACAGTGGCAAAAGAAGTTTGATAGAAACCTTGTTTAAGAAATGAAGTCAATCTCCTATTTAACAGAGTCTCAGTGTCACGCACAGGCCAGTTCCCATGACAAGCCCGAGGCCTGGCTCTGCTGCTTTACTTCCTGTGCCGCTGCAGAGCCTGGTTAGGAGAAGCAGCCTCGGCCTCACGGGACCAGCACTCCTCACTGCTCTCACAGCCTCGGGACCTGGACCCTCCTCCTGTCATCGCCTTGTCAGCTGTCTCTGTAACTAAAGAGGTGTTTGCTGGCTGACTGGCATCACGTAGTCTCACTCTGTACAGAATCTGCACCTACCTGACAGTGGCTGAGTGTGTGCACTGCCCATGCTCCTGGTGGTGGTGTGCTGGCCAGCCTCCTGTGCAGTGGCAGGGCTGGGCATGGGAGGATGCCCATGGGAGAGGGAGTCCGTTCCCTGCCTTATCAGATACTTTGGTTTTATGATGAGTTTTGCTCCTTCATTCAAGCCTGGAAGTGCCTGGCCCTGCTGTTCACAAGGGCTGTAAAGCATCATGTTGGAAGGAAGCTTTGTATAGGTGCTTCTACAGCAGGAATTCCTGGAAGAGCTCATGTTCTGCCAAGTGTATGCCAGGGCAGACTTTATAAGAAAGGAAAAATGGGGCAGGTTATTCAAAAACTGTTAAAATCTGTAACAGTGGCTATAACAAAAGTAACAGGAAAAGCACAGCGAATGGGTTTCTCCAGGGATGAGGAGGGCACCAGGGAGTGTGCTCCTAGAGGTGGACCGGCCCTGCTCCTTAGTCTCCTCCCCGCTGAATGGTGCTGTGCCTGCTCCATCCTTCAGGGCCTTCTCCCACCCCACCATAGGCTTCCGGAGTTGCCAGGCTATGTGGGGCACCTGGGAATTGCTCCATGGGGGACACAGTGCACCGATCACGCACTTCATTGGAACACAGAGAAAGGCATAGCAGCTTTCTAGTGAAGGCGAGCTGAGGGTCGAGATCGGCGAGTTTCAGAGACAAGCATGGGTATACAGGTAGGAAGAGCAGGAGGTCACTGCAGTCACTTCTAAACTGATGGTGTGCTGTTGCTGTTGCTTATGGGATGTAACATTAAGGTGGTAAGAAAAACCTCACAAGCCAGTGGAACTTCTGTGTTGTATTAACATCATTTTCTTATTTTCTGATTGTATAAGAGATGGTTTGACTTACAGAAATAAGGTTATAGCAGAGTTGTGTTTACTTTTTCCTAGTCCATGTATATTTTTCCTATTTTTCCCAATTAAATCTGAGCAAGGGGAAAGCCTCTGTCAGTACCTGGCAATGGTCGTGGTAGTGGGCATACAGTAGTGACAGAATGTCCGGTGGTAAATACTGATTTGACATCCTGAACAGTGCATGTTTTAGTCTTGTCAGCAGGTACTTGGGAGAATAAAATACTTTGTAAAATTAAATTTCACGACTTGGCCAATTATTGTGCTGATGCAATGAAATAACTACAGCGTATTTTTTTTTCCATTTCATGTTTGAAGAAGAAAGAAGATTGGACACTGATGAGAAGCCTCTAGTTGTGCAGTTGAATTGGAACAAAGACGACCGGGAAGGCAGATTTGTGCTCAAGAATGAGAACGATGCAGCCCCTGCTAAGGTGGCACTTCCCCATCTCATGCTGACCCTGGCTGGGTGGGAGCTAATGGGGCTGAGTTTTTGTTACAGGAGCTCCTTCTATTTGTCTCTCTCCTTAAATCCTTTTACTATCCTTCTAGAAAATAACATAAAAGCAGCCTGATGGTGTCTGCTTTATCTTTCATTTCATCTAGTAGCCCCAGATACTGCTGCTCACTTTTGGAAAGAGGAGAAGGCTTTTGTGACTGAGTTAGTGATCAAGTCATCACCTTCTTTCCCCAACCTGTAAAATCAGAATTGCTCTAATTAGAATCAGGAGGGAAGAGGAAACTGATAACCTCATTATAGTGAACTTTCACACACCACTGTAAAAGGCACATGACAGTCTTTCCACTGTGCACAAGTGAGGTTAAGAGTCTGCAAACTCTTGGTGTGCGTAGACGATGGAGGGATGGTTCTGAAACTGGAGTTTGGGATGGAACTAGATTCTCCACTTACGCTGGCAGGTGGGCTCTGCACAGGCTGCAAGCTCTGCAGCAAGAACTGTGCTGCAGCTCTTAAAGGCTGGCTGTGCCCTTCAGTGTTGAGGCAGACCCCAGTAGCTCACCACCAATATTTTCTTTCTGGGTTCTTGTCTTGCAGATTTGAAAAATGAAATCCATAGATGAGGGTGAGTGAGTACAGGAGCAGGATTTATTCAAGTGTGAATAGATACAGAACTTCTGCAGGGTGAGAGGGGACCCCCATACAGGTTACTGCCTGAGTGTGCTAGTGTAGGAGTTTATATAGCACTTGGGTCAATGCTCTGGGTCCAGATTTATGCTGATCAGGGTTTGGAAAAGTACTAGCGCAGGCTCACCCTGCAGCACTATTCAGGTCTGCTCCACTTTCATTTTTCCACTGCTCATGGGGAAGTGAGAGGATGAGGTTGTTGGATTGTGGATACTTGGTGGTTCCGAGCTGTGGTGCAGTGTGGAGCTAGCTTCCATGGGCGTCTGTACCAGGCCCAGGCTGGGCCATAGCTGGGCGACATGTCAGATGCCCTGGCTCACTTTGGTGCTGGCCCGCTGTGCCTCAGGCCTGCGCCAGTCACGCTCCACTGCCTTGGCAGGGATTATTGGGCTGGCTGTGTGGCTGGTGGCCAGGGAGCCATGTCAGTTCTTAATTTTTCCCAGGTCATCTGGTTTCTGTACTACTGTTCTTTTTTCTGTGGAATACTAGAAATATTGATGTAAACTTGAAAATACTACATAATTCTGTGCTAAATCAGGTAGCATCTTTCACAAGAATTCAGTATTAGCAAGTGGTAGCAAATGCAAAGTTCAGAGGACTTTGAGGGATTCTTCTGTTCAACCCCCTGTGCACTGTGAGACATCATTGCTCACTCACAGTGGCAGAATACTTTCCTTCTCTGTGAGGCCAGCGTTGCTTGCTGATCCTCATACCTGTGCACGTGTTCTTGGCTTTCCTTGTGGCTGTGTTTAGTGACTTGATTGTATCTGAAGTGATGCACACAGGTACGAATGGGTTTCTGTGGACCTGCGCTCACATTTCATTTCCTCCTTGTATCGTGGTTTCAGCTGGTGCTGTACACTCTGTGCACTTTGCTGTGGGCCACATACCTGCCTGGCCAGGTGCAAACTCTTCTTAGGACCAGTGCGATGTGAAAGATTCCAGAATGGAAACAGAAACACGAATGTTCTTTACTCCCTCATCTTAGAAAGTAGAAGTTTTCTCTCCCGTATTTTTTCCTTCTCCTGTTTTTAAAATTCTTTACCTGTTAAGTTTCCACATAAAAATAATGTGGCTATGTGGGAGGGCCTTTTTGTAGTTGAAATGTAGATTGAGAACAAATAAACACAAACAAGGCCTGAAAGAGTAGTCAGGGGTTTTGCAGAAAGCTGATAAGTAGGACCCTGGTTTGTGAAAGCCACTCATGACTACTCTTAACATTTCTTCTGAAGTTAAAGAAAAGTACCTACTAAGCAGACGGTGATTCAGACTCCTCATTTCCACGTTTTGTTAGGTTCCTTTTATTGAGGTTACTTTATGGTAACTTATTTGAATTTTATTCATTAAAAGTCAGATTTCATGAATCACACTTCAGTGTTCTTACTAGCTTTGAGTGTTTGCGTGCCTGCTTGCTCATTTAGTTTGAAAGTGGGATAATTTATATATAATCAAACACACAGACTTGAGCATGTAATTCACTTGGTTTTGAAAAATTGCCTGTGTCACTCTAGGCTCACTCACTATATGTAATGTTCCCACACCCCAGAGCTCATCTGTTCCCGCAGCTCTGGTTTGAGATGCAGTATGTGGAGAAGACAGCCCCTCCACAGGGAACGTTTTGCGATTCCTGGGTAGTGGCTAACAGGTGACAATGTTACTTCTATCAGAAGGCTCAAAGTAATGGACCAGAAAAGCAGGAGAAAGAAGGTGTTATCCAGAACTTCAAGAGAACTCTCTCAAAGAAAGAAAAGAAAGAAAAAAAGAAGAGAGAGAAGGAGGCCTTGAGACAGACATCTGATAAGGAGGACGGACCTTCCCGAGGGGATGACAGGTGGGTTTGCTCTGGAAGTATTCCTGTTGCTCTGCACTGCAAGTAGATGTTTCGTTTCGTTTCGTTTCATTTCATTTCTTTTCTTCTCTCTCTCTCTCTCTCTCTCTCTCTCTCTCAATATTTTTAATTGCAGGTGGACCCAATACCTTTATTTTATTTTTTCACTTTTATATGGTGCTGAGGATTGAACCCAGTGCCTTGCATGTGCTAGGCAAGTGCTCTACCACTGAGCTACAGCCCCAGCCCACAGATGTTTTTAATGCAGCAGGCTTTTGGCCTTCCCAGAGGCTATGGGAAGGATGCAGGTTGACCAACAAAGTTACGGAGTAAACGGGTCTTACCTAAGGGAGGCCCCCTGGGGTCGGAAGCCTGCCCACCCTCCTGCTCATCCCGGCATACCTGACTGAGGTGCCTCTTTCATGAGTGGAGCACTGCTGCCAGGGGCCTCATCTGGAGTGGGCAAACATGCTTCCCGCGTGCCTCGGCACTGGTGTCTGCTAGAAGAGGCAAGGCCAGAGCAGCACAGGTTTTCCTTTTCAAGGTTCAGACACATCAAGTTCCCCATTCCCGCCCTGTCACTCCATTTTACCTGCCCCAAGGTGTTTGAGCCCCTGAGCTCAGAGCTGAGGGAACAAGGGAAATCGCTGTGTGTTCTGCGTAACAGAAAGAGATGGAAGTCACCTAGACTTTCCCTAGATGGACTCCAGTTCCCAGCATGCACTGTACTTTGTCCAGTTGCTGGTTCGTTTTCCTAGCACATTTTGCTACCCTCAGGCAGCTTTCTGCTGCCTTGGTATTGAATGCATTGTATGATGTATGTTACATGGCCAAGTAAGGAACTCTCACTTCAGAAAGTCAGACAACAGAGAGGCCAGAACCCGTGAAGAACCAAAGAGAACTTGATCCTGTCTGTTTTTCCATACAAATATATACACTTGAAGTGTTTACATAGAGGACTTTTAAACAAGTACAAGAACAGCTTTTTCAACCGGAACTTTTTACATGGTATTTTTCCTCTAAGATATATATATTTCACGAAAACAATTCTCAGGGCTGGGGTTGTGGCTCATCGGTAGAGCGCTCGCCTAGCACGTGCACAGCCCAGGTTCGATCCTCAGCACCACGTAAAAACGAATTGTGTACAACTAAAAGCAAATAAATAAATATTTAAAAAAACACAATTTGCAGAGATCGTATGGCATTCTATCACATCTGTGCCCGATTCCTTTTTAATGTACCTGTATTTGTTTATAGCCCACCTCCCTACCCTAGGTTTGAATAATGACCCACTGAACATCCTTCTGCTACTACAGGAGCTCATCCAATTGCTTCTGGGGAGGTACTGAGGGACAGTGGGTAGGGGCAGGTCTGTGTGCCTCCTTGGAGCTTTCCTAGGACTGTGACTTGGGTACTCAGCTTGTTGGCTGACCACTCCTTCTCATTTTCTTACATGCTTACACATTTTGCTTCTTGGGTCAGTGTATTACCTCTATGTTATATGATATTCTCCACATACTAAATTTAATTTATTATTCAAAAGATAACATCTTTCATGTATTCATTAGCCATTTATATTTTTGTGGTGCAGTGGTCTCCTTGAGGTTGTTTTCTTCCCACTTTTTAAAAATGATTTGATGTTTTCTGTATGTATCAAGAATATCAACCTTGTGTCCATGAGTCTTGTTACGAGTGGAATTTGAGCAAAGCTGGTTTGGTATTAATGAGCAGTGCAGGGACATAATCACCTGGGCATAGTGTAGCAGGCTGTATTCAATGTGGTTGTGTGGGAGAAGAAATCTGTCTTATAAAAAACAGGAAAAGTGGAGTTTAAAACTAATGCCTTATGGTTTGCTGTATTTAGCAGTTTAGGTTTTGAGACAATGTATAATTTGATTTAGAAAATGTGCTACTTAAAATGAGTTTTTTATTGTTAACTTGGTTAATTAAAATTTCATTTTTAATTATGATGAAAATTACATATTTGAGGTGTATTTATTAATAGCATATCACTTTTTCCATTTTGTCTTTATATTTAGTTTTCTGCTCATCACTGTGTGTAGTTGATTCCTTCACAGAAATTGTTAGAACAATTTCCTTTTGAAAGCTTAATTTTAGGAAAGTGATGTTGGTAAATCTTTTAGGTTTTACACTAATTTGAGTTCTTGAAGATTTATTATAATTTTAAATGAGGTTCTTACTTAAGTGCAGTCAATCCTATAATTATTTCTCATGGTTGAAAAGTTGTGATATAATCTCATTCATTTGGTTTGTTTTAGGATAACAATTTCTTGAATGTATAACCTGTAGGTTTTCCTTTTGCTTTGTTATTGAACATACAACACTTAAGTTGTGTGAACTAATGATAAAGATTTTTAAAATGTATGTTTTTTAGTTGTAGATGGACACAATACCTTTATTTGGATCTTTTTTTTTTTTTTTTTTTTTTTTTTTTTTGGTACCAGAGATTGAACTCAGGGGCACTCGACCACTGGGCCACATCTCCAGCACTTCTTTTTTGTATTTTATTAGAGACAGGGTCTCACTGAGTTGCTAAGTGCCTTGCCCTTGCTGAGGCTGGCTTTGAACTCGTGATCCTCCTGTCTCAGCCTCCCAAGTGCTGGGATTACAGGCGTGTGCCACCACACCTGGCCGGGTCATTTATTTTTATGTGGTGCTGAGGGTCGAACCAACTTCTTCATATGTGTGAGGCAAGCACTCTACTGCTGAGCCACAACCCCAGCACCCTAATGATAATGATTTTGTTGACGATACCTGCTTAGTTTGGTATATCATCGAGAGAGTGTATTCTCTATTTCGTGGTAATTGATTAGCACATGGCTGAAAGTAGTATACAAATTTCCTATAGGGTTTAGAGGTAGCCCTGTAGCCTCTACTGTCTTGATCTTGTATAGTTCTGTGTTTCAGTGGGAAAGGCTTAAAGTTTTGTTGCCACTTCTTTCCTCAGTGAGAATTCCCGACTGGCTGCCGAGGTATACAAGGACATGCCAGAAACCAGCTTTACGCGAACCATTTCTAATCCCGAAGTGGTTATGAAACGACGGCGGCAGCAAAAGCTGGAGAAGAGGATGCAGGAGTTTCGCAGCTCAGATGGGAGGCCCGACTCAGGTATGCACCAAGTTGGTTTTCTGTCTGTGCATGAGATTTTTCACAATTCCATGTGGGCCAACCAGATCTGCAGTAGCAAATGTGCACTCTCTTGGGTAAAAAAATTCTTTTCCATAAAGAAATGGCCAGTTGCGTGTTTTCTTCCAGCATGACTTTAAAAAAAAAAAAATTCTAGACTATTTCGGATATATACAAAGAAGAGAAAGAGGTAGTGAAGAGCCATGTGCTTACCACACGATTTCAATGACCAACAACCCTTTTCTTCTTTCCTGCAATATGCATTGCTCCATTCCCAAACTAGTATTTTGTATAACTCCAATACCATTATCACATATAAAAAAAATTGATAATATTTTCTTACTCTCATCATTGTCTCCATTTCCCCAGCTGTCTCTGGTAATTCCTTTAGTTGGGGTGGGATCCAAATGACACACATGAAAATTGATTAATATGTTTATTTGAATTAGGATCCAAAAGGGACTTACACATTGATTAATATGCCTTTGAAGTATTTTACTGTAAAATTCTCTTTCTTCCCTTACATTTTACTTCTTTGTTTTGTTGGTTGGTTTGTCATGGACCTTGTAGATTCTGCTGGCTGTATCTTTTTGTGCCAGTTGCCTTGTTTTTCTTTTGCTTTCTGTCTTTTCTTGATTGGGTGTAGATAGAGAGAGGTCCAGAACATGTCCTTGATTGTCTTCTCCCAGGGGTCAGTGACATAAGGCTTTTTATTGAGCTTGTGGATGGACAGCCCTCCTGGTTTCGGATCCATGCAGTTGTTTCCCTGTGGTTCTTGAAGTGACACCTGGAGCCAGCCAGAGTCTTCCAGCAAGCTTCTGGGCCTCGGCTGCCGTGGTCTTGGGTGGATTGGTGTCTGGTGGGGTGTCCGCCCTCCCGCACGTGTCCTGCTGGGCCTTGAGACGGCTGCTTCTCTCGGGAGTCCTTGTTCCTTCCAACTCTCTTGATGTCAGAAAACCTAGGTGTCTTTTACAGTAGCATTCTCTCTTCCTCACAGCATCAACATGATCATCTTCTTTTCTCTGTAAACCTAGGAACAATGTCAAAATAAAAATAATACTGTTAACAATAGGGTTCAGAAAACATTTGAAGGTTTTTGTGAAGTTGGTGTATCTTACGAGGATGTGCTGTTGAATTGTTGTGCTTTAAAATCACACAATTCCTGTCTATACAGCCGTGTTCCCTTATTGATTTACACTTGCTTGTTTCTTACTTTTAGAAGTTTGCATCTTCCTAACTTTCTTCATAGTTTCAAAGTCAGACCTTCACACTGAGGTGCACGCGGAGAAGCGGGGCAGGTGGTCCTGCGAGCAGTGGGTGGCGTTCTCATGTCTCATTTCCCCTCTGCCAGTGGGTCCTGGAGTTTGCTCTGTGTTTCTGAGGGAATGGCAGTCATAATGAGCATGGAAGGAGATAATCTTGCTGTTCTAATTATGTATTGGTTGTGAATATTTTTAGCTTTATATATATATATATTATATATATATATATATATATATATATATATATATATTTGTTTTAATTGTACACAATGCCTTTAATTTTACGTGGTGCTGAGGGTCGAACTCTGGCCGCGCACGTGCTAGGCAAGCGCTCTACCACTGAGCCACAACCATGCAGGAGCCCTGTTTGGGGAAATGGCTTAAATTGCGGTTGACTATGGGCCATGGAGATTTGGGCATTGCCGCCTTCCGTAGTCTCGCGGGACCTGGCCCAGGATCTCCAGTGACTTGAGCCGAGATTGCTGATCGGGTCAGCGCCATTTTTTGGTGGTGTGTGTGATGCGTGTTAGTCGTTGTTAGAGTCAGAGAAAAAAGTTATCAGAATAAAAAGCTGTTTGTTTCCAGTTCGCCTCTGAACTTCTTCCCGCGGCTTCGTTGCTCCAAGGGGCCATCGCTTCAGGCGACAACACAACCCCAGCCCCTATTTTTAGCTTTTTGACATGAAACTTTTACTTCAATCTATAATTGTGTTCAGCATAGAAGATACTTCTTACAAAGTTACAAGTTAGTTACAAAGTCATTTTACTTGTTAAAACAATAATAGCATAACCATTTGAGTCTAAACAACAACAAAAAAATCACTATATTGATCCAGCCTGACCACAGAGGGTTGGTCTAATGCCTCCACCTCCATGTTTCTTGTGTAATGTCACATCAGGGGCTTCAAAATTGTACCGTTGGACATTTACTCTTCATACCTGCTAGCCTACTTGATAGTTGCAGGGTTTGGGACATGAGGCTTGGCAGAACTTCTCTGAAGCCTTTTTTATCATAGTTTTGGTCTGGAAGGGCTGCTTAGCTCCAGGCCTTCTCTCCTGCACCAGAGGTGTCAGTGCCTGTCCAGTTTGAGTTTACAGCTACAGTCCAGCATATGAGGCTAGGTGTGTGATGGGGAGGCAGTTTCACACCTGTGTTCATTCTTGGTACAGTATTAATGTGTTTTGTTGGTGTACCCGTTCTGGTCGTACACAGGAGGTGGGCTCCATGGATTGTGTTAAAAAATGTGTGATCACTGACCTGCCCTAGGCCAGTGATCGCTGAGGACTCAGGGCTCTAGCGTGTGATCACTGTCCTGCCCTAGGCCAGTGATCGCTGAGGACTCAGGGCTCTAGCGTGTGGTCACTGTCCTGCCCTAGGCCAGTGATCGCTGAGGACTCAGGGCTCTAGCGTGTGGTCACTGTCCTGCCCTAGGCCAGTGATCGCTGAGGACTCAGGGCTCTAGCGTGTGATCACTGTCCTGCCCCTAGGCCAGTGATCGCTGAGGACTCAGGGCTCTAGCGTGTGATCACTGTCCTGCCCTAGGCCAGTGATCGCTGAGGACTCAGGGCTCTAGCGTGTGGTCACTGTCCTGCCCTAGGCCAGTGATCGCTGAGGACTCAGGGCTCTAGCACATTTCAGTGTGGGTTCCAGAATACTCCAGCTTGTTGCCACCCCAGCATGGTGCTCTTGTTTAAAACAAGTCTTGATTAACACTTCACAGGAATTATAGGACTGGTGATTTAAGACAAACAAGCAAACTAGGACTAGGACTAGGAGCATGAGGAACTTCTTGAGTCTATAAATATTTTAAGAAGGCATCTTTGAGATCCAAGATTTTTTGTTTAAGTGTGTCCTGTGTTGTTCTGTCAAGAATTTGTCATGATTTATAAATATATGCAACCAAGAAAAAGGAAGAAAATTAGGCAGAGAAATATAAAGAAGCAAAGATTTTAAAAAGCACAAAAGGAGCACTCAGAAATACCTCCCTGTGCCAGCTGCTGTCAGCCCTGAAGGTACTGGCCAGAGGAAGGAGCCTGAGGTGTCCCTGAAACGAGCAGAGTCTGTTGCTGCCTAGAGGAGCCCCAAACATGAGCTCAGGTGCCTGTGAGTCCCAATGCAGAGCTGGCTTGCAGTATCAATTTTTATAAGTCACTTAGTGTTTATTTAAACCTTCTAATCCATGTTAGTGGGTTAAATGTGACATTTATGTACATTTTTTAAGAAAGTAGGAAGCTTTTTGAACATTACTTAGCTGGCACTCCCAGATGCCCATACTTATGTTCCACTGATGTCTGGGTACTTTGATGGGGAATTTTGATGGGCATTGTTAATGAGCTACTGAAGAGTTCTAAGCTGAGGATTTGAGAAGCTTTCAGTTTAGCCTCAGCTTCAGATTTAGAGAGATGAGTGTTGGAGGGGATTGTGAGTAGAAGCAGCAGCCTAGGAAAGGATTGTTTTGCCCAGATGAGGCAGAGGACACAGCGCACAGGGAGACGCTGAAGGGTGGAATGTTAGGCCCCCGTGAAGACTGGGTTTGACTCAGCAGTATTGGACAGAGGTTGACGGACTGTGAAATGAGAGAACATTTGGGGTGGAAGATAGGTTTACATGTGTCAGGTGAGGTGCTGGCATCCTGTGGGGGTGTCTTTGGGCTTTTGACTCAGTGACTGCACGAGAGCCCTGCTCTGCGGTGTCAGATGGAGGTGGAGAGGTGATCCGTATGGTTGGAGGCAGCTTCATGGGTGTGGGCAAGGCAGCTGGAGAGAAATTACACTGGTGATGAACAACAGCAAGCAGAACAGTTAGCAGTGTTCCAGGGGCCCAGGAAAGAAAACAGAAAGAGACCCTAGGAATTCTGAGTAGAACAGCACAATTCCCAAGCAGACCTTCTCTATTAAAGGGATAGCTGGGCACAGAAGGAACATTTTTTTTTTTTTTTTTTGTACTGGGGATTGAACTCAGGGTCACTCGACCACTGGGCCACATCCCCAGCCCTTTTTTGTATTTTATTAGAGACAGGGTCTCACTGAGTTGCTAAGTGCCTTGCCATTGCTGAGCTGGCTTTGAACTCACGATCCTCCTGCCTCAGCCTCCCAAGTGCTGGGATTACAGGCTTGCGCCACTGTGCCTGGCTGAACATTTTTATATATGTTAGATTCCCAGGAAAACGCTTTAAGAAAGTAAATGCTGTGGGCAAAGTAGCTATTTGTGGCTCTTAAAAATTTTTTATTTGTTTTTAGATATACATGTCAGTAGGGTATATTTTGACATATTATACATACATGGAGTATAACTTATTCTAATTAGGATCCTATTCTTGTGGATGTACATGATGTGGAGTTTCACTGGTCATGTATTCATATATGAACGTAGGAAAGTTATGTCCGATTCATTCTACTGCCTTTCTTATTCCCATCTCTCTCCCTTCCCTTCATTCTCCTTTGTCTAATCCACTGACTTTCTATTCCCTGCCTCCCTTGTTGTATCAGAGAGAACATCCATCCATTAGTTTTCTGGGATTGGCTTATTTTACTTAGTAAACATGATAATCTCCAGTACCATCCATTTACCAGCAAAAGTCATTCTTTGTTTTTGGTACCGGGGATTAAACTCAGGGGCACTGGACCACTGGGCCACATCCCCAGCCCTTTTTTGTATTTTATTAGAGACAGGGTCTCACTGAGTTGCTAAGTGCCTTGCCATTGCTGAGGCTGGCTTTGAACTCATGATCCTCCTGCCTTAGCCTCCCAAGTGCTGGGATTACAGGCGTGCGCCACTACACCCGGCAAAAGTCATTCTTTTTTATGGCTAAGCAATATTTCATTGTGTATATGTATATACCACATTTTCTTTATCTATTCATCTGTTGAAGGGCACCTAGATTGGTTCCATAGCTTAGCTATTGTGAATTGAGCTGCTATAAACATTGATGGGGCTGTGTCACTATGATATAGTGATTTTAAGTCCTTTAGGTATATGCTGAGGAGTGGGATAACTAGGTCAAATGGTGATTCCATTTCAAGTTTTCTGAGGAATCTCCATACCACTTTTCATAGTGCTTGCACCAATTTGCAGTTCCACCAGCAATGTATGAGTGAACATTTTTCCCCACACCCTCACCAACATTATTGTTACTTGTATTCTTCATAGTTGCCATTCTGACTGGAGTGACATGGAATCTCAGTGTAGTTTTAATTTGCATTTCTCTAATTGCTAGAGATGTTGAACATTTTTTCATATATTTGTTGACTATTTGTATTTCTTCTGTGAAGTACCTGTTCAGAGCCTTTGCCTATTTTTTGTGTTATTTGTATTTTTGGTGTTAAGTTTTTGAGTTCTTTATATATCCTGGAGATTAATGCTCTATCTGAAGTGCCCGTGGTAAAGATATTCTCTCATTCTGTAGGCTCTCTCTTCTCATTGTTGATTGTTTTTCCTTTGCTGTGAAGAAGCTTTTTAGTTTCCTACCATCACATTTATTGATTTCTGATTTTACTTCTTACACTTTTGGAGTCTTGTTAAGCAATTTGATTCCTAAGCCAACATGTTGGAGAGTTGAGTCTACATTTTCTTCTAATATGCGCAGGGTCTCTGGTCTAGTGCCTGGGGCCTTGATGTACTTCAAGCTGAATTTTGTGCAGGGTGAGAGATAAGGGTTCGATTTCATTTTGCTAACTATGGATTTCCAGTTTCCCCAGCAGCATTTATTGAAGAGGCTATATTTTCTCCAATGTATGCTTATGGCACCTTTGAAATAACTGTATTTATGTGGGTGTGTCTCTGCGTCGTCTTTTCTGTTCCATTGGTCTTGGTGTTTGTTTTGGTGCCAGTACCATGCTGTTCCTGTTACTGTAGCCCTGTAGTATAGTTTAAGGTCTGGTGTTGTGCTCCAGCTTCACTTTTCTCACTGAGGATTGCTTTGGATATTGTGGGCCTCTTATTTTTCCAAATGAATTTCGTGACTGCTTTTTCTGTTTCTAGGAAGAATGTTACTGGAATTTTAATAGGAATCGCATAAAATCTATATAGTGCTTTTGGTATTATGGCCATTTTGACAATATTAATTCTGCCTATCTAAGAACATGGGAGATTTTCCCATCTTCAAAGGTCTTTTTAAATTTCCTTCTTTAGTGTTCTGTAGTTTTCATTGTAGAGATCTTCCACTTCTTTTATTAGATTGATTCCAAAAATTTTATTTTTTTTATCATGAATGGATGGTTTGTTTGATTTCTCTTTCAGTTGATTCATCATTGGTATATATGAGTGTAATTGATTTATAGGTGTTAATTTTATATCTTTCTACTTACTGAATTATTCTGAGTTCTAGAAGTTTTGTGGTGGAGGGTTTTGGGTCTTCTAAATACAGAATCATGTCATTGGCAAATAGGATAGTTTGAGCTCTTCTTTTCCTATTTGTATCCCTTTAATTTCTTTCTTTTGCCTAATTCTGGCCTCATCCCTCCACTTTGCTTGCAGCGGACCCACCCTGGCTGGTGTCGCGGCTTGTGGCAGCAGCAGTGGAGCTGGGGGTTTCTTCCTTATTTTATTATATCCAACCTCCTGAGTCCCAAATTTGCTTTGAATGTCCAGTATTAATTCCCATTAAAGTCCTTTTTTTCTCGCCTGCCTTGATGAGAAGTTTCCTGTCTGCTTTCTTGGTTTCATGCCATGGATCAGCCAGGAATGCGACCTCCTCTATTCTGCCATCTTGAAAAAACTAGACTCTTTATGGTTAATATTAAGGAAGTCAAAAGTATGCAGTTCATGTTGTTGTCTGTCTGTTTTAATGAATTAATTACTCCGAAAAATGGACCAGATAGCCTTCAGTAGCCATTAGCTCAGCTGAGGGTGAGTCTTCCATGGGGACAGGAGACGCAGCAGACATGGGCACTGTTTCCAGGAGTGACAGCTGCACCTGCGGTTTTCCTGCCGCCACCCCCCCTCCCCCCTTGGTTCCCAGGTCCTGAAGGCTTAGCTGCCACACCCTTCCCAGAGTGACAGGCTTGTGCTGCACTTGTCAGGCGCTTTTAACACACAGGTGTATTCCCTCTATGATGTCTTTAAAGTGTAGTTGGCCCCCAAATGCTCTGTATATCTCAGTTAATTGATTTGTGTGCAGATAGTCTACCAGTTATTGTCATGGGTTTTCTCACTGAGACATTCATTAACTGTAAGAATTTCTGGAGAGTCACTCCTTCATCTGCCGCAGCATCTGCCACTGTTCTGGGAGTATTGGGGCACTACAGAAAGACACGGGCCTGCGGGGAGGGTGCCATTGGAAACCTGTGCACAAACTGAGCCTCTGTGTGTTCATTTTCAAAATGGGGAAATGATATACCTGTCAGTCTTAGAACTGACGTGATGTTTGTGCTGATGGACTTTAATCCTCCCCTTCGCTTTCTCCTTCCTTGTCAAGAGTGGGGGGTGTATCTCTACTCTGACAATATCATAGTTTTGTGCTTATAAAACTAGAAATCTCTTAAATTGGACTGTACCTGTTTCTTTCTTGTTTGTGTGACAGAAAGACTCAACATTAACTATACTAAAACTGAATCATCATTTTAGACAGATGTTCTAAAATATCCAGATAATAAAAGTAATTCCATCCAATAACTAAATTCATTTGGCCAGAAGAATATGAATTGTACATCTGCCTCATCGTGGTATCTTCTCTAAAAGAGTAGTGAGTGGCTCAGGATTAAATCATCTCCAGGACCCTATTTTTATTTTTAAAGTGACCTGGCAATTTCATCTGTAAATTTTTTTCCAGACCAAATGGTGTCTTATACTACATGGTCTATAACTTTGGGATCAAAAAGGACTTGTTTGAGGATATAGAAAATGTACATTTTTTTAAACAAAAATTAGGTGTCAGCCCATTTGCAGTTTTCTTTCATTTTTGCTCTTATTATTACAACAGTTGGGTTCATTTTGACATAATCATACATGCATAGGTTTTAATTTCCTCCATTTCAGTTCCTGGTGCCACCTCTTTTCCCTCCTCCTTCCAATCATCTTCTGCAGTGACCTTCCTCTATTCTACAGCCTTCCTTCCACTCATTTATTCATTTTTAATTAGTGCATTATAGATTATGTGAAGGTAGACTTCACTGTGGTGTATTTATACATTCATATAGTATAATTTTGTCAAGTGCATTTGTATTTTTCTGTGGACATCGCAGTGAGGTTGCAGACTCATCTTGTCAGCTTTCAGAGCAGGTCTTGGTTGTCCAGTGTGTGACGTGAAGATGCCACCTGGGCTGTCTGCACACTTCGTGCCTGTCCTGTTGTATACACGTGGCTTGCATTTCTTCAAATCTGGGGCAGATCTTTGCTTATGAGGGGAAGCGTCCCAGTAGGTGGACGTGTGCCTTGGACTGGCTCACACCTGATGTTGCCCTCCTTTGCCCAAAGCTGGAGTCCTCTTTGTTCAGTGCAGTGGCATTTTGCCCTCCTCCCTGCAGGTGCCCATGGATAGAGATGTGTGCATGCATTGGTGCACATGCTTACATTCATTCTCAGAACTCTTAACTGGAATAAAACCCAAGGTCATGGTCAGGTCAGGAAGTCCTGTGAGAGCTGGTCTCAGCCAGTCTCGGACTGCATCTTCCCCCTTTCCTTCCAGTGAGCCCAGCTAGGCCTACATCATCCAGAGGCCTTGGCACTCATAGGTGCCTTGCTCAGGAAGCTCCCCTGTCAATTCCCTCGGGTCTTGGTGGCCTTGGCAACCCCTCAAGCTTAGGAAGCCCTGGCCACTCACTCTCCCACAGCCATAACTCCTGTTTCACAGTGTGAATTGCCATCTTGCAGCACCTGTTCTCTTGTTAGTTTTTCCCCCTGCCTCCTACCTCCCACCTAAAACGGGAGTCTTTCGAGGGCTGCATGTCCTCAGCTCTAGGCTGGTGTGAGTGTGCCCTTGGTGGAGATATGCCGACGGCCTGGCTTGGGGGCCTGGCCCAGCAGGTCCACATTCTCATGCTGGTGTAGTCTGCCAGATTCTTAGGAGACTATAATTTATAGTGACTCAATTACCAAGATGCAATTCATGCCAGAGTTGGTGAAGAAGGGAACACGGGAAGCCCTCAGCAGCCAGAATAACTCCTTTAGAGTTTAGAGGCCCAGGGAGTCATGGAGATTCAGAACTTCCTCCAAGAGATCCGCAGACCTCTGGGCAGCTCCTAACAGGTGGGAAAGCTGAAGACTGCAGGCAGGAGCATGTGCCCCGTCACGCTTTGGTATGGGGACAGGGAGCCTCTTACCTTCTTTCCTCAAGGCTCTCTCCTGTAGATGGGGACTTCGTGCTTACTGAGCCTGGGCCATAGTAGGACGCAGACTTCTAGGAGTGGCACTAGTACAGCACAGGTGCACTTATGGATTTCCATCACAAAGAGACGGCAGAACCTCAGGGTGCCAGAGCGCTCTGCTCTGGCTGATGCTTTTCCCCCTCAAATGAGTTCACAGTTAGAAAAGATGTTCTAGTTTGTGCTGTCGAGGAATAAAAGAGCCCTGCTCTGTTGGCACACCCCTCATGAAAAGTCTCTGGGCTTGTGCACCTGAGATCTCCTCATTTGTATTCATTTTTTAAAAGAGAATTTGTTTAGTGGGTTTAATTTTTCATTTACTTCAGATTGAGGTTCAGGAAGTTGAAGTGCAGGGACAGGTGGAGTGATGCTCAAGTGCAGGAGCAGGAGCAGGAGCGGGGCTGGCCTCAGGGAGAAGGCTCCTGGGTGGAGAGAGGACAGGCGCAGCCTCCTTGTGCAGGGCTGCCCCCGCTTCCTGCAGTGGGTTCCTGTGGTGCAGGCCTTTCCGTGGGGACTGAAAGCATAATGGCAGTGCTGAGGTCGTCGGTGCACCGTTGCAGTTGACGCTTGAGAGCCTTCTCCTGAGCTGTTGCAGATATTTGCTGTCTCTGTCAGTGGGTGTAAAATAAAGTTTTACTTAAAAGATGTCAAAATATTTTTTCAGGTGGAACTCTGAGAATTTATGCAGATAGTTTAAAACCAAACATTCCCTATAAGACAATCCTGCTGTCTACTACGGATCCTGCAGACTTTGCTGTGGCCGAAGCTTTAGAGAAATATGGTCTGGAAAAAGAAAATCCTAAGGAGTACTGCATTGCTCAGGTATGTAACCGTGACCCCGTTGTTCCCAGTAGCATCTTGCTCAGGACTTTGTGTTTAGAGGCAATCGTGACAGCTCTGCTGATTTTCTCTCCCACGGCATCATGTAGAATCTGACGCGTGAAGCCATGTGTTAGATGCATGTGAAAGAAATAGCAATCTTCATTCCATAACAAAATAATACACGTTCCCATTATTAAAGTTAAAAATATAACAAGGCAAATCAAAGAAAATGAGGATAGCTCAAAGTTCTGCCACCAAAAAACAACCACACCATTTACATTTTGATGTGTGTCAGGTCATTTCTTATTTTGCGTACACAGGTACTTAATTTGGGGTGAGGGAGTACCAGGGATTAGACTCAGGAGCACTCAACCACTTAGCCATATCCCCAGCCCTATTTTGTATTTTATTTAGAGACAGGGTCTCACTGGGTTGCTTAGCGCCTTGCCGTTGCTGAGGCTGGCTTTGAAGTCCTGATCCTCCTGTCTCAGCCTCCTGAGCTACTGGAATTAGTTAACTTAATTTTATATGTACTAAAATCTGCTTTAAAATAATCCATAATTTCTTAGTGATGAAGAATGTATCTTTGACTCCATTACTCAATTATAGTGAAGTTTTATGCCTCAAAACTGATTTGGTTACATTAAGTAAAATCCACAAAGCTTTCTATTCTGAGTAATAAGCTACGTGGAAGATTCTTAACCTCTGAGTCAGCCACAGCCACAGACCAGCTTACTGTGATCTTTCTGTCAGAATTGCAGTTGAGTAGGTTTTAAAACAAAGCTGCCCCCTTTCTCCTATCTCAGCAAGTGATTGTTGAATAATGAAAATGTAGTAAATTATTAAGGAATGAAGTTCAACAGACCACACGTTTACAGTCTTGAGCTTGAGCTCATGAGGGGTCGACTGAGCACCCTTCCCCTCAGAGGGCTCTTTGTGCCTCTTTGTGACCTGTCCCTCCCTGGTGCTTCACCTTGTCTGTCGCCGTGGGCTGCTGTGCGTTTTCTAGAATTGCCCCGTGGCCAGCGGCATCCAGTCAGGACCCTGTTGCTTGGCTTCGGACTTTCATAGAGGATTCCGTCTCGTCCGGGTTGTTGTGTGCCTACAGTGGTGTCAGTGTGTGGGCACACCAGTCGTGAGTCATGTCCCTGTGGAGGGAGGCCTGCCTGCTTCCACTTCTCAGCTCACTCTGCAGAGAAGGCGTCACAAGCCTGGTGCTTGGGCTTCCTGTGGACGTTTTCTCTGGGGTCACTTCCCAGCACTGCGGTGGCTCCCTCTCGTGGCAGGTGCATGCAGACCTTTTAGGAAGCCATGAAACTGGTTTCAGGTGAGGCCACTGCGCACTCCACCCGCGGCATCCTCTCCCTCACCCGTGCTGGAAGCCTTGCGTTTCTAAAGTGCTGGCCCTTCTGACAGATGTTTTGCACTGTCCTTTTGTGGTTGAATTTTATATCCTGGAGTCATGTTCTACCTGTGGTCTATGTATTGTGAATTTTCCCCCCACTGGTGGCTTTTCCTTTTATTTTTTAAATGATACCTTTCAGAGAGTGAAAGCTCTTGATTGTGTTGAAGTCCGGCTTCTCCTTTGGCCTCCTGTGCCATTGGTACTCTGTGTGAGAATTGGCTTCCTTCAGGGTTGCAAGTACTCCTGCATTTATTCCAAAATGCTTGGGTCATGGTGTTTTGGAGTTTGCATTTTTCAGGTTGATGTTTGCTCTTGTGTGAAATAAGGGCTGATGTTCATTCTTTGTATACAGATAACCCAGTTGAATCATTGGTTGGAAACTATTTTCTCTCGTTGAATGCTTTGGCACCTTTGTCAGAATCAGTGCACTGCATACGATGTGCTTCATTTTCTGGACTCTGTTCTCTTCCAGTGATCTACATGATTTTTTTTTTTTTTTTTGGTCAGTAATAAACTGTCTTCATTACTGTAGACTCACAAGTCTTAAAATCATGTATATTTTGCTTTTGAAACGTGTTTTATTCTGGATTGTGTTTCTTCACAACTGTGAGAATCAGCTCCTAGGCTCTACCTGTGCTGTCTGGGGACTAAGGCTGGGTTTGCCCTGCCTCTGATGGGAAGGAGCCCCGTGGTCGGTGCAACGCACGGATGGCAGCTCTTCCCTGGTGTGCTCTGCAGGGCTTGGTGGTGTTCTTCATACCTCTTCTGTTAGCCTCAGAAGGAATTTAATAAAGGAGCTTTCTTGAATTTTATCTTTCTGCTGAAAAGCTAAGAAGTTATATTTAGTTGGAAAAACTAATAGATCCACCTTCGTTTCCATACATTTCTATTAGTATCCATAAATCCCCAAACTAATAGATCCATAATTTTGTCAATATGACCCAGTTTTCAGCTGAAAACTGAGACATGGAAACATGTATTTTCCTCTCATTAAAATGATGAGGGATGCAACCGTTGAGATGCATAAGAACAAAAAGTGCAGGAAGCGATGCCAGAGAGCAGAGTCCTCCGTGAGGCCTCACACAGGACGGGTGGTCCCCACCTTGCCAGGCAGAGGAAGCCTGCAGGGGAAGGACAGGGCGAGGCGGGAGGTGCTCGAGGCACAGCCCTGGTGGGCCCAGGGCCAGCACTCTGCACTGGCCAGGCGAGATGGGAAGTGCACTCCCAAGGAGATACTGGGTTACAGGCTTTTAAAGAAATAGCAACCCTCCTCGACTGCCTTTCCCCTTCCAGACACAGTGCCATCAGCCTGCTAGAGAAAGGCTGACGGAGGCGGGAGGCTTCTGTCTCCATGGCCTTGGATTTGGAGGTAGCACAGCAGAATGTATTTCCCAAGGGAAAATACTTGGGATAGAAGACATTTGGGTCCGTTTTCTTCCTGGCAAGTATGTATTAAGTAGATGAAGGCCTGACTTTAATGCATAATGCAGGGGTATTTCTGTTGTTTTTGTTTTGATACTGGGGATTGAACCCAGGGGTACTATTGGGCTCCATCCCAGTCCTTTTTATTTTTCATTTTAAGACAGGGTCTCTCTGAGTTGCTGAGGTTTTGCTGAGTTGCTGAGGCTGGCCTTGAATTTGCGATCCTCCTGCTTCAGCCTCCCAAGTCACAGGATTACAGGTGGGGGCCACTTCGCCAGGCAGTACAGGCTTTATGAGATAGTTGTTATGTAGCAAGTTATTGCATATATGGGAGACATTATCTACCAATTGAGTAATTAAGTCTATGGATAATATAGATTTTATAAGTGTTCCTTACACTTAAAATTGGTTAGTGATGCTGTAAAATTGTTCTTAAGTCTAAGTAACACAAGTGAAGAGGTGGTATAGATAGGTCTGCTGGTGAGCAGTGGCTGCTCCTCTTCCAGCCGTGTGCTTGCTGCGTCGTGAGCACACACAGGGACAGGCATGCAGCACCTGACACCTGGTGTTGCTCAGGTGTGTGCTGTGGGTTCTTCCTGCTGAGGAGCATCATTTTCTCTGCTGACAGTCAGTTCCATAAGAGTGCATATGATTTGGTATGTGATAAGGAACAGTCTAGTATCTTCATAGTAATTGGTGCTCATTGTACTGGTGGAAATTAGAAAGTGAAGAGACCTTGACCAGGGTTATGGAGTTACAGAAGCTTACTTTGGGTTTATAGACAGTTCCTTTGGGTTTGTTGATTTCTTAGAGGGTCACTTTGGTTTTTGCTTTCTGCTCTTATATTTTCTGACCAATTTTCTTTTGTAAGCTTAGGCAGTACAAATCAAGAGCTGATTGTTCTTTTTCCCTGAATTAGAATTTTTTTTAATTTTCTCAGCTTGCATCTCATGAACAGTAGTAGGGAACGTTCTTCAGTCACCTGTTATCATACCTGTTCATTAGTCATTCATAAATCCTGTGCATCTTCCTGTTTGTTAGATGTTATGCTGGGATACAAAACTGACAGCTGTCCTTCAAAGAGATTATAGTAATGGAGGACAGAAAGGCCAAGAAACAATAGGGCTTCTCCACTGGAAGTGAGGTTGGCAAAAGCTCTTCAAGAAGCTGAGTCTCGGGGCCGGGGTTTGTAGTTCAGTGGTAGAGTGCTTGCCTAGCACGTGTGAGGCACTGGGTTCGATCCTCAGCACCACATAAAAATAAATAAATAAATAAAATAAAGGTATCATGTCCATCTACAACTAAAAAAGAAAAAAAAAAAATGCTGAGCCCCAGCTGTAGGATGAGTGGATGCTGGCCAGGAGTGAAAGGTGGCCAGAGGGTGCTGGAAGCCTGAGGAACATGGCCTGGTTGTGAACTGCACATACCTTGATATGGCTTGGCTCAGAAGTTGTGTGACAAAGACAGACCCTGGAGTTGAGTGGACACCAGGTCCCGAGGCAGTGTGTGTGCTGGGCCAGGAAGTTGGATCTAAAAGCTGGAGTGCAGTGCTCTAACAGCTTTGCTTCTGCAGGGTAACCTGAAGCCCTGTGGAGAGTCATAAGGTTCTACAGGAGTGTGACCCACAGGGTCTGTGAGTAGGGTGACACATTCAGTGGTGAGGCCTGTTATGGGAGCACTTTCACGGTAACTGCAGGTTGGAAACGGGCTTGGATTCTCAGGTTTTCCTTCTGTTGTGGTTCCTGCTGTCCCTGAATGGAGTGACAAGGAAGCACAGTCTCTGCAGTGAGTGCAGGGCCACGAGGTGAATGGAGGTGGCCGCTGTCCTCCCCATTACAGGCTTTCTTGGGTGATTAGGAAAATGTGTTTGGCTAGTCAAAACACAGAGTAGGAAGTAACAGCATTATCTGTCAAGAGTGTTGTAAACGCAGTATCAAAAAACAGTGCTTAAATGTGTGTTGAACAAATGGTCATGCATGTGTCGCATGATCTGATTAGACTCTCCATCAAGACATTATCTACAAGTACAGGAAACTGTCCTGGTTATGGGTGACACATTGTCTGAAACTGCTTTAGAGACAGTTGTTGGAGTGAAAAGATGGGCCAGGGATTAGAGGAGTTGAAGTCTGCCATGAAGAAGTGGTCTTGCCTTGGGAAGCCACTCAGAGGTTAGCCTTCACAGATGATCTTTCCACAAAGAAGTTTGTTACAAATAAAAATACTCAAGATTAGTCTATTTTAAAGGCCAAGTGAATAAAATCTGCCAAATCAGTTGGCTAAGCTTTTTATTTGAAACTATTTCCTTCACTTTTGTGAATGCTTTGATTTTTGATAGCTAGTGAGAATCGTTTATCATGCATGATCAATTTAATTCTACAGTGTCTTTTCATTTTGGTATTGGGGATTGGAACAAGGGCCTTATGCTTGCCCTGAGCTATATTCCTGGACATTTTATTTTGAGGCAGGGTCTCACTAAGTAGCCCAGGCTGTTTTGAGACAGGGTCTCACTAAGTAGCCCAGGCTGGCCTTGAACTTAATCCTCTTGCCTCAGCCTTATGAATAGCCGAGATCACAAGTGTACACCACCACACCCATATCACAGTGACGTTATATTCATTCAGTAATATTAGTTCTTTCTTTTGAATGCCTGCTAACTTACCTTGTAGGCATATTTACTTATGTTAATTATTTTTCTTTAGGTTATGCTTCCTCCTGGAGCCCAGCATTCTGATGAAAGAGGTGCTAAAGAAATTATTCTTGATGACGATGAGTGTCCTTTACAGATCTTCAGGGAATGGCCAAGTGATAAAGGTAAACTTCCCTGTTAGGGATCACCTCTGTGATACCTCAGATTTCTGCATGGCACACCTGTTGTTCACCAGATGATGCAGATGTCTGCATGAATGGTTTTCGATGGCTCTTTGTTGCATGGTGTCCCACCTCCTCTGTGGACTTGCTGGGTAGCTCCTCCATGGTGCTAGGGTCTGTGGGACCAGGCTCAGCTCTTCTGAGTCTCATGCACAGATCTTGCACAGTGATATTACAGGTGAGAACCATGTCTCAGCAAGACACCAGATTATTAGCAGTGCAAGGCCATTGTTACCTGTTAGCAGTGAAACACTTTCTAAAATGGTCTGATGGACTGTGTGGCATGTGGACAGATTTGTTATGCTAGCGAAAGTAACCTACAACCCTGCATATTGCCCGGTATTGTGGTCATTTCAGAAACAGGCTGAGTATTCCTTATCTGAAATGCTTGGGGCCAGAGTCTTTGGATTCTGGATGTTTTTTTTTTTAAGGTTTAGAACATTTGCATTTTCATAAGAAGATATCTTAGACATGAGACCCAGGCATAAACATAAGACTCCTTTGTTTGGTGTGCACTCGCAGCTGCAGGTGCCGTTGCGCACTGTTTCAGTGCACCTGCATTTTGCCTTCCACCAGTTAGTTACATGTAGGCACTCAGAAGGTTCTGGAACTTGTAGCATTTTGGATTTCAGATTTTAGATCAGGGATGCTCAACTTGTAATGAATTCATACTTGGCATTGTTCAAATAATTCCCCACTAATTATTTCAAAACAGTGATGTCTTAAAGCTGTGGGTTTTATTTTATTAAATACAGGTTTTTAACTTTCAGAGTTGCATCATAAGTTAATTGTTGCTTTAGTAAGTAGTAGGGGTCTTTGCACCAATAAAGACATAAAAATTCATTGCCAGTTAATCGTATCAGTATTGAACATAGGTTGACAACTTTAAAAATACCAAACAATCAAACCCCTCAGCAAGTAGATTTCTAACTTCATTAAAATATGCATTTAGCACTTTTCTGGACAGTACAAAGGTAAACTTCATTAAAGAAAAATTGCTTTGAATGCCGACTTATTTGTTTGAATTAAATCAAAATCAGCTCAACTAAAACAGGTTGTGTGTGTGTGGGGGGGGGGGAATGTTCACTGATCGTGGGCTGTCCATCAGTGTAAGATTTGTATCTTCTCACGCTGATGTGCAGTTTGCAGCAGAAGACGCCCTTGGAAGCCCGTTGTTAACTGAAAGATCCTGCAGTGTTTGCTGGAGCCTTCACAGCACACCAGAGGCTAGTGCTTTCTTCACCGAGTAAACCTGTAACTTGTACAAGCTTTCGCGCACTTGTTCCTCAGTAGAGGTTATGAGGTGCACCATTTTGATAAATGTCTGGGCGTTTGACTGCCCATCAGCACCTGCACACCAGCCTGTCTGGTTGATGGTTCCCAATTTTCCTGTTCCAGGGATTTTAGTCTTTCAGTTGAAGAGGAGGCCATCAGACTACATCCCAAAGAAAGCGAAGAAGCACATGGAGGGGAAGCCACCGAAGGGGAAGGAGAGAGCGGACAGCTCGGGCTATGGCTCTGCTCTCCCCCCTGAGAAGCTGCCCTACTTAGTGGAGCTAAGCCCAGGTGAGGAAGCTGCTCATGCCAGGGAGTGCTAAAAATGTGCGTCTTTAGCTTTGACTGTTTCTGCTTTTTAATGCATCTTATTACTGGGTCCTTGCTGTTGGCTGACTTAACATTTTTAGACCACTTACTTTTTTAAAAAAGGAAGCTTCTTAAAATGACATTTATTTAAAATAACAAGCAAACTTAATATCATAAAGTACGTGTATCCACACATAGAAATAAAGTTCATATGGACAAAAATGAGTATTAAATAAAATTTAAAATAATATGTACAGCATTTTAAGATAATTTGAAGCAGTCCATTTTCTTTTTTAAGAAATTTTTTTCCCAAAATAACTTTAGGGCTGGGGTTGTGGCTTAGTGGCAGAGCGCTTGCCTTGCACATGTAAGGCACTGGGTTCAACCCTCAGCACCACATAAAAATAAGCAAAATAAAGATATTGTGTGCATGTATAACTAAAAAAATATTAAAAAACAAAACAAAAAAATAGCTTTAGTAAAATAGTTAATCTGCTAAAAGCAGCCAACTGAAATTTACTCCTCCTAGGGCATATTTAGTGTATGTGCATGTGCATCCTGTTCTTCATAGCATGTGCACAGTGTTCAAAGGAATGTCTTTAAGTGTAACAGGGCACTGAAGAAGCCCATCTGGATCTTTAAGTAGCAGACTGAGTCTTGTTTTCTTACTCGTCCCAAGAGTACACCGCGTGGAGAGTGTGCTGGAGCTAAAGCCAAGGCATAGCTGTCCCTTGGGTGGAGCAGTGTACCCACGTTCTTAAAGAGTTTCACACAGACACATTCCCGTGTGGTGTATATTGCATACATATTCCGTATGTGGCATTTTGTTTGTCATTCAGCCAAAATTATGTAATTTATTTAAAACAGGATTATGTGACCTATATTATTATGAGGATATTATTCCATCCTCCCCTCCCCAAACTCATTTAAATACAGCCCAATTAGTAATTATAGGAAAAAAATGGCATAAAAATGCACCTGTTGTGTAGAAAATGTGTGGGTCTGTAGGCAGAAACTGTATTTTCTCTTGTTTGATTCTCTAGCATTTGGTTTTATTTCCAAGGTTGGTTTAGTTCCTTGGGCTGCTCCCTGTAATGAGCAGAGACACGGAGTTTGTGGCCCAGCAGCGGTAGGAGTCAGCTGGTTGCTGATGCAGGGAACACAGGAATGCTGAAGCCATCCTGGCTGGTGGCAGCAGGGCTGCAGGTGGCAGTCTTCACACTCCTTCATGCTCAAGGATGCCCAGGAGTGCAGCAGTGTTGTTTTGCCTCAGCCCTGTCATGTGGACCCATGTCCTGGGACCACTGTGTGTCTGTAAAGTGTAGGAAAGTGCTGATTCTTGTTAACCTGAGGGAGGGCGTGGCGACAGAGAGGCAGCTATTTGTTTTTGAAATTACTGTCTGTTCTTTAAAATTTTTAAATTAAGTGCTGGAAATGATGATTATTTTCTTTAAAACCAAAAATTTTTGAACACTTAGACCTTAGAGAAGTTGATAAAGAATAGCCAACAGAGATTTTTAAGTGAAGAATGGGAAGCTGATTCTGGTGGCTTACAGAGTCAGGCTGTGTTTGTCCCTCTTATGATTTATTAAACACTGTCAGGCACCTTTCTGGGCTGACCAAGAAGATCAAACCCAACCTCACATTCTAGTGGGAATTCCCATTTGAGCTGTTTATTTCATACTTTTAGTTTCTCGGATAATCAAATATATGGAATTTTTTAGGGGTGGGAAGATGATGGACCCTAGATGACGGCATTTCTGTGCTACTTCCACCAGATGCTGATTGACATGTCTTGGCACTCTGATGCTTTCCTGCAGCGTGCATTGAGCTCCTCTGTGGGCAGAGCTGCGGATGTAGAGGTGACTAAGACCATCCTGCGTTCAGGGAGTCCCCATGCCAGGAAGTAGCTGCAGCTCTGTAACAGTGACCATCTCCAGCCCTCATGGCCTCCACCTTCTGTGGCTGCCAGGGAGAACTTTCCTCTTTTTTTTTACAGGTGCCCGGGGACTGGAGCTCTTTGTGCTGTCCTGAGGGCCAGAGGGTTGGTGGAAGGCCTGAATGCTAGGCCTAGGTCTTTCCTGCACCAAAGCTGTGTTCTTTCACTAGGTCATGAGGTCTTCCTAGGTTCTCAGATTGCTCAGTCTGCATGCTGAATGAAACTGATCTGTTTTCCATTCATGAGAAAATAATATTTGTGCATATTGATTTGTTATGAATGGACAAGTGCTGCATTTTGACTGGGCACATGGGCAGCCAAGCACACAGCCTCGGCGAGGGCCTGCCAGGTGCAAAGGGAGGTTTTGAGATGTGGTGTGTGCTTGCCCCAGCTGTGGGAGGGATGGGCAGGGTGCAGCTTTGTTCTTTGTGTGGATCTGAATGTGCTCTTTAAGCAGGGCTGTCGGCCAGGCGGGGGGTGGCGATCTCTGTAGCTCCCTCACTGTTGCTGTCCTGCCACGTGGTGACTCACCTGCTGTCCTGTTTTTCCTAACAGTCTCACTGATTCTAGAACACTGACTGGGGCACTACTGTAGTCTTGTCCGCACAGCTCTGAAAGCTGAGGGTAAAGTGTACCTTTTCTTCCTTTGAGCCAAGTCTCACTGAAGTTCACCTCTGCGTCTCTTCTCCTTCCCTCTTCTGCTGCTCTGCATGGTTTCTGTCCTGCTGATGCTGCCTTCACCTGGGTCCTGGTTGTGTCTCAGCCCCAGGGAGAAGGAGTCACTTTGCCTACTACAGCTGTCACACTTACGAAGGTAATGCTATGCTTCATACTACTTTTGTAACTGTGCCCTAACAACCTCATGGCACGGTAACATTGATGAGCTGCTGTTGCATGTCCAAGAAATGTAATGTCCTATCCTGTTGTCCACACCTGTGCAGCACCCCATGTCCACAGTGCAGTTGGTTGGCCATGCTGCTGTCCTCACACCTGTGTAGCATCCCGTGTCAGAACCACTTGGTTAACTGGAAGCCTGTTTTGCTGCTCTTCTTTCCCAGGTTTGCCCTGGGGAGCAGTTGTGGCTGGGCACAGCTGGCTGCAGTGTTGCTGTAGACCGAAAACAGAAGGGCCTTTATGGGGGTGTCCCTAGGCTCTGTTCATGCCAGTCCATTGCCCCCTCATGTTAAGAGTACAGGTGGAGCCTTCCACATCTAAAAATCCCACATACAGATGGAAATTTACACACCTGCCTCATGTAATGGGCCAGAGTTGGAACATAGGCCTATGGATATGAGGTACAAGGGAAGCCAGTACTCAGCTGGGCTCCATCTCCAGAATACCATGCTTACACAGATGCCCCCAAGTCTAAGCAATACAAAATCTGAAACTTCTGGTCTTGTGGTTTTGGACAGGGGACACTGCATCAGAGGCAGGTTTCTGGCAGGAGAGACCACTCTGCTGAGTCGCCTGCATGCCAGGGTGCTCCAGGTCTGTTGCAGCTGTCCACTGGGAGAAAGGTGCTCCAATGCTTGGGGCTGGAGTATGTTGTCTACAGAGGAAGGGGAGGATGTCGGTGGTGTTTGTTGAGGAAGCAGTCTTACTGTCTGGCTTGGAGATGATCAGCTGCTATTGGTCAGGAACTGGACCTGAGCTGTCACAGGAGGGACAGGGCGCACCTAGACCCTGCTGCCCTGCTCACTCCTCCTGCTCCCCTGCCTTGGACCGAACATCACTTGCCCACTGGCCCTGGGCCGTACCAGGGTGTCCTGGGTCTGCACAGGTATCCTCTCTGATTTCTCCTGTAGCAACGTGGGGAGAAAGCAGAGCCTGGAGAAGCAGCTTGTGTTCTCCCTGCTTTCTCTTTCCAAATCCATGGGTGTAGGAAGGCACACCATAGCCCTGGGCCAGCTTTTGGAAGCTTTTGCAGGTTAACATTTGAAAGGAATGTTGGTGTGCATTTCTCCCCCTCCCCTGAACAGATGTATCTCTTACGTTCTTACATTTTTAAAAATCTTATTATTTTTGGTACCGGAATTGAACTCAGCGGCACTCAACCACTGAGCCACATCCCCAGCCCTATTTTGTATTTTACTTAGAGACAGGGTCTCACTGAGTTGCTTTAGCACTTTGCTGTTGCTGAGGCTGGCTTTGAACTCACGATCCTCCTGCCTCAGCTTCCCAAGCTGCTGGGGTTACAGGTGTGAGCCATCACGCCTGGCATGTTCTTACATTTTTAACTTTACTTTGAAATAATTGTTCTTGTTTCACGTGATTGCATGTTTGTTCCCTGTGCTTCCTTTCTGCTCCGTTGGCATGGTGTCTGCACCTGTGTCGACTGCGTGACCTGGTGTTAGTTGCTGTTCACGCACTGCCGATGGGTGACTGCCTGCATGGACACACACTGAGTGTCGAGGGCCAGGTACAGCCTGGCCACCAAGGAGCCCGACAAGCGGGGATGCGTTAGTAGGAGTCTTCATAAAACATGGTCCACGGTTAAGAGAAGAGGTGCGGTGCTCTGGACACAGAAGAGGCACATGTGTCAGGGTTGCCCAGGGCGTTTAAAATGAGCAAGATTCCAGGTGGTGAGGGGGAGTGCGCAGGTCCAGGAAAAGCCCCAGAGGACTTTATGCCTTGCTAGACAGAGCAGGTGCAAGGTCCAGATGCGTTAGTGTCGTGAAGTCGCATGCTGTTCTCTGCTCACCCACGTGTCATAGGTTTCTGAAACGGTTCAGAAACAAAGCAGTTGTCATTAGAATGCTCCTTTGTAGACTAGCGTATTCATGGTGCCTTGTCCTTGTGCGTTCAGACTCACTTGAGCTGAGAGTGCAGCTGGCCAGAGCTGCCAGGGCCTCCTACTTCTGCAGCCCTGCAGTTCACGCTCCTGACTGTAGGGACTGAGATCGTAGGAGTGACTCTCAGTGTTCTCCAGAGAGTGACGAGCCAGGTCAGGCAGGCCCGCAAGTGCCTCTTGAGGAAACTGCTGGTTGTTTTTGCCACGGGACTGCATGGTGTGGTTGTGGTATGTACACTGGGGTCTGAGATGGTGTCTAGTTTTTGGATTCTGTGAGGTGTGCGTTCCCACATGTGAACTCTGAAACCAGAGCCGTCTTCGGGGTGTGTCCTCTGCACCAGCAGAGAGGCGGAGGCTGGGGAGTCAGTGGGCGTAAACAGGACAGGGCCGGCAATGCTGCCTGCTCTCCTCCTCCACCTCCTCCCCTCCCCTGCCGCAAAAAGTCACGTTCCTGGAAGTTAGGAGTGCTAACAGTTCAGGGAGGGTAAAGTGACAGAACCCAGACAGACCCAGTCTTCCTTCCTGCCCTTCACTCCAGTTCCGCTTAAGGAGCTGAGCTCTTCACCAGCTCATCTTCCTCGGGTGGACGTCAGAGGCACTTGTCGGGAGTCTTCACCTATATCTCACCCTGGGACTGTGCACCAGGAGGTCGGGGGTGCTGTGAAGGTGGCAGGTTTGCCTTGTGAACGCCTTGGGCTGAAGTAAAGGCCCACATGTCTTTAATGATCTTCCTGTTGGTGATTCGATGACCTCAGAATCAGTAGTGACCCCCCCACCCCCCGGGCAGTGTGGTGGGGAACATTTCCTCTTATGTAATGAGAAGATGGGGGTGAGTGGCAGTCTTCGCACCTCACAGTAGACAGAAGCTAGTGTGCTTCTCTCTTTGAAGTTTCTGCACCTGGTTTGTTGTGCTCTGGTGCAAGTTGGAGAGGTCTTAGAAATTCTGAGGAGGTTGCGCTGTAGTGTCTTTTCTAAGCGAGTGCTTTGTTTCAAATAGCAAGAACATTAGACTTGGCACGCAGAGCTCTCTCTCTGTCTCTTCACAGATGGCTCTGACTCCAGAGACAAGCCAAAGCTCTACCGCCTTCAGCTGAGTGTGACTGAAGTTGGGACAGAAAGGTTGGATGACAGCTCCATCCAGGTATGCGGTGGTGGTGCTGCGGCTCTGGGCCCCGCTCTCTGCTCTGGCTCCCACATGTCCTTAGCAACAGGCACACCAAGGAGAGCCTGCCAGGGGCTCACTCATGGGTGAAGGAAAACTGCAGGCCTTGCGTCCACTCTGAGCCAGTGAGTGAGACTTGGGCCTGCTGCCTTCCTCCAGGGCTGTGGACTTTCTCCACAAGATGGCGGAAGAGGTGACTGTGGAAGCTCCTGCCAGTGGGTCTGAGGTACAATAGCGGGCCTTCAGTGAGCAGGAACTGTATGTAGTTCTTGGGAGCTTAAAACAGAACTTAGCACAGGATTTGTCACTTGTTTGAACTCCAGCAAATCACTCTGGATCTTCTTGATTTTTAGTTGTGAAAAGGTAGGTTTTCAGTTCTACATTTCTTCATTCTTAGCACAGCAGTGAGACATGAAAGAGGAGAATTTTAATCAAAACTATCTCTACAAATTTGCCCATTAATTGCCTAGTAAGTGTTTAAGATAACCGTGTGATGCTGCTGCCGTTATCTTCCCCCCCCCCCCCCCGCCCCCCAGGGCTGGGGAGGGAACCCAGTCTTTGTGCATGTTAGGCAGGTGCTGCTACTGAGCTACATCTCCAGGCTCAGTTGCATGCTTCTTAATGCAGAATTACAATATGCCTTAAGTCACATTACTAGATGCTAAAAGTGCCTTAGTGTTTTGGCAGCATTGCATGATTTTATGCTGTTGGTGTTGGGGAAAATGCACTTAGGAAAACACCAAGAATCCAGAGATCACTGGATGACATTGATCATAAAAGGGGAATCTCACAGTTTCAGCGTGTCTTTGAATCTGTGTGTGCTTGACCAAGTCTCTGGCTCCCTTGTGCTTTCAGCTATTTGGCCCAGGAATCCAGCCCCATCACTGTGACCTCACCAACATGGATGGCGTGGTTACCGTGACACCCAGAAGCATGGATGCGGAGACTTACGTGGATGGCCAGCGCATCTCGGAGACCACCATGCTGCAGAGTGGCATGAAAGTGCAGTTTGGGGTGTCGCATGTGTTTAAGTTTGTGGACCCCAGCCAGGACCACGCTCTTGCCAAGAGATCTGTGGACGGAGGCCTGATGGTGAAAGGCCCAAGACATAAGCCTGGGTGAGCCATAGGGACGGTGTGTCTTGCCTGGGAGTCATCAGCTGAGATGTAAATGGCTTGACTTTTATTTTTTATTTTGTCTTAGTTTTGAAAAAAGTAAAAGTGGGGTTTGTAATTTTGGTTTTTATTCTTACTAATTTGGGTAGGTTTTAGAGGGAAAAAGAGCATGACTTCATCTTGATACTGGAATTTCTAATGGATTTTGAAAGGTTTATATTTAATCCTTTTTTAAAAAAATATTTATTTATTTGCTTTAGTTGTACACAACGCGTTTATTTGTACATGGTGCTGAGGATCGAACCTGGGTCGCGAACGTGCTAGGCGAATGTTCTACCGCTGAGCCACAACCCCAGCCCCCTTAATCCCATTTTAAGCCAGTATACCAGAACAATACCTGTTCCTTTGTAGAAAATCACAACATTCTATGTAACCGTCTTGCGTGATTGGGATTTTGGAATTTTCTAGTGAAGTGTTCTTTCTGTGAGTGGTAACGGAGCACACCCAGGTCTCTCAAGGAATCCAGAGCACACGAGCTCCCCCTGGAGCTGCTCTGAGGCCCTGCGGGCTGGCTGTTGCTGAGGCCCTGGAAAGCATGACTGCCTTTTGATAATGGTGACCTTGAAGCATACACATGGAGCTTCTTTATTATCTGCTTTGCAGATTGGTAGGTATTGATCTTGGATAAACAACTGCAGTAGCTCTTCCCCTGTGCTGTTTAAATCATCCTGAAAAGTCCATTGAAGTGAGCTTTCCGTCCAGAAAGCACAGATGTAAACCAGCCTGCTAATGGGCTTCTCGGCTCTGCTGCTCCCGTTGGTTTTCCCATGACATCCTCTGGTTACCCACCCAGAGCTTACACTTTGGGCCAGGTGTTACTTTTCAGTTGTTGGTCTTTCTCCAGAATGAACACTGAATGGCTATCACACGCATCCATTGAGGCAGAGGGCCATTGGTGGAGTTGATGGCTATTAGCTCTGTTCCCCGCTCCACTTGAACTGAGGTTTCAGCAAAAGGCCAGACCTCTCTGTTTCCACAGAAAACTAGCCAGTGCCTTTACTGTCTCCTTCCCAGGAAAACCCATCCCTTTCAACACCTTCTTTCATCTTTAAACTGAATGTGTCCGCATTGATCCTTCCATCACGTCCAGGACCTCCGGTGTTCAGGTGTCCTTTCTGAAGGTGATGCTTTCTCCTCACCAGCCGTCTCCCCAGTTCCACTCCCGTCATCAGCATCACTCGCACTCTTCCTCAGCCTGGCTCTCCCTGACCAGGGCGAAGTGTGCCTGTGTGTAGACTTTCCTCCTTCTCGCTCCTGGCTGCTGAGCTCCATCCACCAAAGACCACGTGTGAGCTGTGCTTTTCTGGAGTGGCATGCCCCTGTCCCCAGTTACTGCTCTTGTGTGCAGTTGTGCTTTCTTCTGCACTGTGATCTGCTTCTGTGTTCTTTTCTACTTAGCCTGTGTCTGCTGCTGCGGGTAAATGTGATCATGGGAAGGACCCCCGCCCCATGTTGGCGGGCCCTTCACTTTTGCTATTATAATTTTTCTGTTTGTGAGGCAGTCAAGCTCCTGTTGAGTGTTTGCCCTCTGACTCCTGCTTTGAAAGCCTGCAGTTGTTCCTTCTCACCGTGTCTCTGGCCAGAATATAAGCATGTGGCTTAGGTTTCAGTTGGGAGAATGTGATGCAAAATTTTGTTGTTATTATATATTTTTCTGGCAATGCTGATGAAAACTGTGGTTGAATATACCGTTCATGGATTAGAAAGAGCACCCTTTTTGTAAACATTCATTTTGTTCTGCTGTCCAGCTGCCACAAGCATTTCTGAGGTAATGGCCAAGCTCTCAGAGCCCATCTTCAGGTCCTTGTGGGTGTCTACCAGCAGGTGGCAAATTTGGTACTGAGGGTCAGTCAGGGATAAGAAGGACTTGGAATGACACACTGATGTGTCATGTGTGCATCTTGTGTGTGTCTGTCGGAAGCCCAGAGGCTCTGCTCCTGTGTTTCATTGCTGAGGACAGGGAGATGGGACCCATCACAGCCATGCAGTAAGTCACTCTAGACTTCTTCAGATGCCAGAACAGCACAGATGGCCCACACTAAGCTTGAAAGAGGTAGCTTTGGAGGAAGGATTGAAGAGCTTTGCATGGTGCTGTGAACTGGTCACTGGACATTAATTATGAAGAGCAAGAAGGAGTGGTCATACTCATGTTCTGTCCTTAAGAGAGCACAGGAGGGTGATGCATGTGTGCAGCTCTGATGGGCAGCACAGAGGACGAGCTGTGTCTCTGTCCCCATCAGAGAGCAATAGCAATAGCGCAGCTGAATCTCATTCAGATCATCTGAGGTCAGCAAAGCACTTCCTTGTTTTTGTGAATATCTTGGTGACAGATGATGATTAAGAAAAACTTGGTGATGTTTATAGAAAGTTGATGAGTATTTAACCTGCAGTAAAAGCTTTAACTTTTTTCAAAAGTTACTATTTAAAGCATTGCATTATTTTGCATTATAAGATAGTTTTATTTTTTTAGTGATGAGGTAGAGGAATTTATATCCGCTTTTCTAACTTGGAAAATTGTTCATGCTACTACAATACTTTCTTGTTTAATTCTATAGATTGAGCTTAAATAAACATTCCAAGTAGCATGGTGCTTTGAAATTATAGACCATATATTTTTCAAATATTAGAACAAAAGTGATTTCTTTCTTTTTGATTATTTGCATAGCAAGCAGTCCAGGACATGCGCCATTGATCATCCTTGATTCCAGGTGATTTTAGGGATCTTTTTCTCCTTAGGTTGGGGCCAGTAGATTGATATACCCTTTCTTTGTGGCAAAGAATATAGCTTACCTCAGCCTTTTTACTCTGAAAAATGATTTTTGTTTTATTCTGAGTTACTCTTTAATAATGATGCATTTAGAAGTTTTGCGATTTTGAGATATTTAAAAAAGTGTTCAGACTAGGAATGTTCTTGATTAGATGGCTGGCGTTACTGAAAGTTTCCAGGGTCTCTCTTGTGGCTTGAGTGGTGATACCCCGTGCTTCACAACTCTCGAGCAGGAGGGCAGCTCCTCATCTTCCGTGTGCTCACCTTTGCTGTGGCTGCATCCACAGAAAGGGTCCTGGGCACCTCAGTCAGTGCACTTACTTCATTTATATGTCATTTGCAGCCAAAATATGATGACATATCCTCTGTGTTTATGTCCATTAATTCCTTGTTGTTAAAGCATAGATTTTTAAAAAAATATGATCCTGAGAGTGTTCAGTATGTACCAGGAAGAAAGGTTACTAAATTTAACGGTAACTTTTAAAAAATTCTGTATATCCATGTGCTGAAAATAAAGAATCTTCTTGATGATGTTTGAACTGTGGGATATTTAACTAACTGTTCTTGCTGAATTATTGAGAATCTTTGCCCTGTCAGTTGAAAATTAATTCCATGTTTCTCTTCGTTTGGCCAGGGCTGTTCCGGAAACAACCTTTGATCTGGGAGGAGATGTCCACAGTGGGACAGCATTGCCGACGAGCAGGGTAGGTGGTGGCATGCCTGTTACATGAGAGGACGCTGTGGGCAGACACACTGGCCACACACTGGTTATGTGCCCACAGCACTCCCCTGTAAAGACAGACTTCACAGTAGCCCTATCCGTGGGCAACCTGCTCTGCTATTAGTTTATAGTGACACATGAAAGAAGTTAGAGGACTGCTCCTTTTTCCCGTGCCGGGCTGTTGTGCTTTCTCTTCCACGTGGAGCACACGTGTCCCAAGGCCTCTCCTGTGTGTCCTGTCAGGTGAGCCTATAGGTGGTACACTGCTCTGGTCACTCCTTGGTGTAAGAACTGGCCTGTCACTTGACCCCTCAGACGCAGCCCTTCCACAGCCATCTTTAGTTCCTGTGCGGTTTGTTCCTTTCCTGGCTTGCTTATCTGTTGCTGGGTCGTGAGCCGCACCAAAGCTCAGTGGCTGCCACAGTAGGCGTTTTCTTTGCTTGCAGTTGTACGGTCTTGTTGGACTGCTGAGGCAGGTGGCTTGGTGGTCTTCTGGTTGCTTGGTGGCTCACAGAACCTGGTACTTCCAGACCTCTCTAAGGGTAGGCCCAGGGTGGCACAGTGGTGTGCCTCTGCCTGTACTGGTTGAAGCAGACCACAGGCTCGCCCTGGTTCTAGGGGAGGAACACCACAGAGGGTGTTGTTCATTGGTGGCCATGAAGCAGCGAGGCCTGGGAGTATTCTCCCACATCAGAGCACGTCACAGGATCTCCTGGTTTTAGGGACCCTTGCTGTGTCCCACCAGCTGTTGACCCTGTTTTCCTGGTCCAGTTCACATTGCAGTTTCTCAAGAACAGTCGTGTGTAGTGGCCGTCGGCACTCCCGACTCCACACTCTAATCCCCTGCTGGCTCCTGCGACTGCCAGGTGCAGCCTAGCTTTCTGCGTCTTGCTTCCTTGATGTGCCTTCTTTTGATTTCCAGGGTGTCCTCTCCCAACCATTCCCTGCTACCGGTGGTCGCTGCTTGAGCTGACTGCTGGCTTCTGAGTCCCTGCTCAGGCTGACTGGTGGCTTCCAGGGTGTCCTCTCCCTACCCTTCCCTGCTGCCTAGTGATCCTGCTCAGGCTGATTGCTGGTTGGTGTTTTTCCTTGAAGGCTTGTCTTCTGAAGTTGGGAGGGCCAAGCTCTCAGCCTAGGCCCCTCCTCTTCTATTTGTGCATGTGCTTCTGTCGACCCTGCCCTGTTGCCTAAGGTTACACCATCTGACATTCATTGTCCCCTAAAGTGTGCCTAGGGTCTGGCCTTTCCAGACTTTGGTCTCCAGAGACTTGCTTGACGTCTCCATGTGGGTGTCTGAACATACTTCACACTTACCATAGCTAACACAAGACTAGATTCTTTTTCAAATTTACTTCTTTTCCTGATCCTTCTCCATCTTAGTAAGTGATGTCATTATCTATATGACATTGCCCGACACAAACCTGATGGAGGTTGCCCTTGATTCTTTTTCTTCGCTCAGTCTCTGATGAGGATGGGCATGTTGTGTACGTCTGCCTCAGAAGGCTGTGGTACAGCCCTGGCATCACGGGTGTGGGTGCCACCTGTCTGCTGCCCTCCTGTTGTTGAAGTGTGCGTGTGGTTCTGCTGGTGCGCCCTGCCTGGCTTCACCTCACCTCCTGATCTGCCCCCTCTGCTGCTGCTCGACCCCACTGGCCTGCTCCTGCATGCGCCTGTCTCTCCCATCAGAAGGGGCTGTGAGCTCTGGACACTGGGTTCTCACTCCACAGGCCATTGCTGTGCTTCCTGTGCCTGGAAAAGGGCCTGGCACTTCACAGTCTCAGCACGCATCTCACGCAGCACTGAGTGAGTAAGTGCCCTTGGAACCACGCAGAGCCCTTCTCATGAGCAGCTCTCGTAGACAGGGCAGCCTTGGTAGGCAGAGAGAATGAAGACCGTCCATCCAGCGTGTGCTGTGGCCCGTTTCAGAGCTGGGTGCACCTGTGTTCATTGACACAGTGCAGCACAGATGGGCAGATCTCTCTTTCCATACCTTTCTGTCCTGCTTCCTTCAGCGGTCATTTTGTGAGCATGTTCTTATGTTTTTAAAAGTTAAGTGAAACAGACTCGTGGATGTAAACATACTGTGATTTATTTACCCATCACCTTGTTACTAGCATTTGTAACAGATTTTTTGTCACCCAAACAGTATTGCCAGTGACTGGCCAGGGAATTTGATTCTACGAGTGTGTCTTCTGAAGTGATGACTGTGCACAAAAATGTACATCCATGGCACAGTTGCCACAGCACTCTCTATGCTGATTATCCTAGCAATGTCATAAAGCATTAATAACTTAATGAACTGTGATGAATAGATAACAAAATATTGTATAGCCATTATAATTCTGTAATATAAAAATTAGTGATGTAAGACATTTACAATATATGAAGAGTATTGCACAAAATGGGTTATATAATCTCATTTATTGAAAATATGATAAACTGAAAAAAATACATACTCAATTTTAGTCTGTGGGTAGTGAGGTAAGGACAATCTTCATTTACCTCTTACCTACATTCAATTTCTATAGTAGATGATTTCTTGCATGAATTTTTGCTACAAATAATTTATCATACACATTTTTTTGAATGTGTTTTGATGGTTTTCTCCTCTTTTTGTGTGCCTTGCAAATGGTTCGGAATGTCTACTGTTTACAAGTTCTTGACATGTTTTTGCTTTGTAGTGATTAGAAATCAGCTTCTGTGCTGAATTCAGTAGGTTTTGAGCTGTAAAGTAAGCAGGCGGTCTACATCTGATCATAAGACTGATAAACAAAAAGACCCCTCTCCTCTTGCTGTGCACACATCTTTCAGCTCTTGGCCTGATTGTCATTCTGCTCTGTGAGAATTGTGGTGTGTGTGTACTTCTGTTTGCTAGATCACTCCCAGCTCTTGAACAGAAATGGCCATGTATTTCATGTTGCTCTCAGTGCCAAGAGCTTTGGGCATGCTGCTGTGGACTGGCTGCTGGGTGCTGATCGGGCTCTGCCGCTCCTTCCCCATGAGGCAGTCCTGTGTCCGATGTCTGCCCAGAATGCTAAGTGCAAGGTGCAGAGCCTGGTTTGCACGCACACTGACAACACTGTCCTTCCCCCGGCACAGAGCACCACCAGACTGGACAGCGACAGGGTGTCCTCCACCTCCAGCACGGCCGAACGAGGGATGGTGAAGCCCATGATCCGCGTGGATCAGCAGCAGGACTACCGGAGGCAGGAGAGCAGGTGGGGAGTGTTGTGTGCAACCGCGAGGAGGGAAGGCATTTCTGGAGGGCTTTGAGGCAAGAGATACCAAACTATGCAGAAATGACATTTTTAGAATGACATTTTAAGAATGCTTTCAATCATATTTTTAAGGTATTTCCTTTCTGTGTTACTGAATTTAAGATTTTTTTTTCCTGCCTGGTTAGTAATTGTGTCCCTCACGTGCTGTAGCATTACTGGGTTGATGCAAGCTGCACCTTGATGGCCTGCTCTGTAATAATGTGTGGAGAAAGAGGTCTTTATAGGATCTTAATATTGATAATTCTTTTATTTAGAGGAAACCAGTCATTTCACCCATTTCTAGAAGAAATTCTTAATGTTTAGAAAGATACAAAGCCTCACTGACTTTGAAGAGAATCTTGAAGCGTGCCAGAGTGCCATGCGTGGCCCCTATTCCTGACGTGGCGGGCTCTCTGTGCAGACAGGTGGGGGATAGATGATTTTTCCCCACTGCTTTGTTCTTAACTGGTCTTTAGGGTAGAGAACTTCTGCTTTCTGTTTCTTTTTCTTAAGATTTTTAATGTCTCACCTTAATAAGTTGAAATTATTTGTCCTCATGACTTCCAGAACAGTTGATGTGTTAAACAGTAATACCAGAGCCTTGTGTGGTTCAGCACTTGGTCTGAAATGTTGATGGGATCCCGTCTGGCAGAGCAGGGATCTGCGGGTGCTCTGCGAGCCTGGAGGAGGCCTGCAGGAGCTGAGGCAGTTGGTGGGAGGCAGTTGTTCAGTTTCCCATCTTCCAGCAGAGGGCACTGTGCATTGCAAGACTTCAGTGTTCTCTATCCCAGTGATTACACAGTATTTTAAATATATTTATTAAAGTGACTCGGATTTTATGATTACACCAATTAAATAAGTATTGCTTGTTCCAAAGCTATATATGTGAAGTCAGCGAGAATGGGGTAGGAATGGAAAGAAAGGCTCATCTGCTTCATCTTGTCTTAATATCCACAAAGCAACATGTTTACAGTTCAAACAGAACCTTTAGTCCTGCAAACTAATGTTACTATGCAAAATATTTCATTATGTGTTCTTACAAAAAGTAAATTTCTGACATACAATTAACCATCATATGGGTATTTTGGTATCATATTGACACACCACCTGTATTTATCAGTGTTACACATCCTAAGGAATCTTTCCCTCCCCTTGTATATTCATGTCCTCACTCAAATATCCATAAGCTGAAAACTGTGACACATATTTCTCATTCCTTTACCAATACACAATGATGGTGCTCCTTAAATACTAATTTTAGTTTAAAAAAATCCCTTTGTCAAAATTTGTTTTTCTAATCACAGTTTAACCTTATTTTTACCAGATATGTTAAAATTATGAAACAAGTAATTGGTAAGGTTTTTCCAGGTTCATTTTGTGGGATATTTAAAAGAAAAAAAAATCTATTAAGTAAGTGTCTGTCTTCATTTAGGTGTCTGTAAATACAGCAGTGTAAGAGACAGGTATAGCAAAATCATTGAGAATTTAAATCATATTCTGCTTATAAAAGCATCTTTATTTTTCTATATTATTGATTTAAATCCAAATGATCAAATCATAGGCTAGAAAATAAACTTTAAAGAGCACAATTTGATGAGAAGGGATTCACTCTTAGGAGTGTAACTCCTTTGTGCTAACACACACACACGATGTCCTGTTCTCCTTGCTTACCTGGTGCTTGGGAGGGGGAGGGTGGAGGAAGGAGATTGGTAACCCAGCCCAGGCTTCTCTTTTCTGGCTATCTGTTGTATTCATTCAGTGAGCGTACCAGTGATTCCAACTGCTTGCTTTGGCAGCTCGCCCCCAGCTGTCAGTCACAGGGCTGAAGTGTCACTGCTGGCAGGCGGTTGCCCAGGGTCTGCTGAGTAGCTCAGTTTCAGATGTCCAACAGCTGTGCTGGCTTTCCATCTCACAGATACATGATTTATTTGAATTCGAGCTAACTTCAGGTTGATCCAAGTCAGTATCTAACTGAATGGGTATTTTCCTTGCAGTGTGAATCACTAATCCACACAACTCATTTTTCTTTTATTTGCAGAAATGTGGACACATGTTCCTTGGCTTCTGATGTCAATTTTCTTGATTTTTCAAAGATAGCGTATTTGAAAATTCTTATTGTCTGTTAAAATTTCACCAAATGATAAAGATTTTGAAATGTTAGGGAAGCTAATCACTCATCTGTGTGTGTGTCTAGCTTGGTAAATATTACATATAAAATGTAGCTAGTGGCAGACTAAAGAACACTGACTTCACGGTCCTAATCACATACCTGAGAGAAAGGATGTTTAAGTTAGGCACTATCCACTGGGGAAAGCAGAAGATTTAAATTGGAGTTGTAACTGTTTCTCATGCATGTTTTAGAAAGTCTGTGCTTAGCAGTGGCTTTCAAGTGTGTTTTGACCATTGTCACAACACAAGGTCACCCTATGCATCACCATTGGGTGGTGACCCACTGTTCGAAGAACTCTCTTACAGCAATAGAAACGTCCCTACCTTTTGAATCAATTTGATTCTGAAAACCTGGAAATATGTAAACATCAGCACAATGCTGGTTCTTAGAAATGCTCCAAATTCTAGTTTTTCTTTATATTTTTCATAGTTCCATATTTATATAGTGTCAGGCCAACTGATGCTAAAGTACCTTGAGAAGATAGGAGTGAGTAGATGCCTATTTGAGGCTTTGATACTGAGTGGCTAGCAGGACCCTAGAAGTCTTCTTGTCTGGTACCCATCAATATAGCTTTTTTGTGGGGGCAGGGAAGGGTACTGGGGATTGAACTCTGGGGCACTCAACCATTGCACCACATCCCCAGGCCTATTTTGTATTTTATTTAGAGATAGGGTCTCACTGAGTTGCTTAGCACCTCGATTTTGCTGAGGCTGGCTTTGAACTCATGATCCTCCTGCCTCAGCCTCCAGAGCTGCTGGGATTACAGGCATGTGCCACCACACCTGGCCTTGGTAGCCATTAATAGAGAAAGACAAATGATGTCCCACTTCTAGGAAGTGCTGGACTTGGGGTACAGCTCGCCCTGGCTCAGCTTCTCTGGGTGTCTCTTGCGGTGTCTTTTCACTGTCACCTGAGCCATGGTGTAGCGTGTGCAGGACACCTGATCCCTGTCCCAGACAGGAGTGCTTATTAATCATCCAGGATCGTGTATTAGAGCTGCTCGGGCATGGAAGTCTGTGCTCAGAGGAGCTGGCATTCTGTGGGGGTGCCGATAAGATCACTCCCCACCCATTCGCCTCAGTGTCTGGATGGATCACCTGTGAGGCCAGGGCTGCACTGTTTCTTATTTCCCATTTGCAAACTGTGTGAGACTGTGTAGTCGCCGAGATCTACGCAGGCTGCCAGTGCTGTGGCTAGATGTGTGACCACATCCTTACTTTCCTTCCTAGAACTCAGGACGCTGCTGGGCCGGAGCTGGTACTGCCTGCGAGCATCGAGTTCAGGGAAAGTGGTGAGGATCTTCAGACTCTGCTGCTAGTGCGTCATTTCTTGCTTGGTTCACTCCCATGTGATCTCCATGCTCTTTCTTGCTGCCTTGCGATCTCCTTACAGCTGAAGACTCCTTCCTATCTGCCGTCATCAACTACACGAACAGCTCTACGGTGCACTTCAAGCTGTCCCCCACGTACGTGTTGTACATGGCGTGTCGGCACGTGCTGTCCAGCCAGCACAGGCCCGGCGCCAGTCCCACGGAGCGCACGCACAAGGTCATTGCCGTGGTCAACAAGATGGTGAGCATGATGGAAGGGGTCATCCAGGTGAGTGCGGCAAGAGGCCTGCGGACCATGGCGTTGGCACTGGGCCAGCGAGGGCAGGTCCTTCAGCACTTCTGGCCTGCTACGTGTTTGACTGTCCCGAGGCTGCTCTTTCTAAATGAGTTACAGCAAGAATGTAGAAAATGTGTGCCTTAAGATGTTCAGAGGAGATGTAGACCTTCACTTTCTTCCCTGTGTACTTCAGAGTGAATGAAGATGAAGCTGTATGTGAAGACACACTGATCATGGGAAAGACCTCACAGTTGTCACAGTGGTTATGAGCAAGTGTTGAGGCTGTTGTGCATTTTTATAGCATTTTCCTTAAATGATTATTGAAGTGTAATTTATGTAATAAAAAACAGCTGCCTTTTTTGATCTGAACAGGTCAGTAGCATTTAGTGCGTTCACGGTGTTGTGTAACCAGCCCATCCAAAACACTCCATTACCAGCTTCTGCCTGCCGCTCCTGGCAGCCACCACCTTAGTGTGCTGTGGGCCTGTGCTGCACTGCTCCCTGGGTGTGTCCACTGTGCTCTTGTGGGAGTGGTCTGTTTCTGACCACATAAATAGAGGAGTGTTGGGCATCAGAACAGATTTCTCGCTTAGGATGAAATTCTTTCATGAACCTGTCTTGAAAGTCTCAGGACAGGAGGGTGCATTCTGTTGGTGGAATGGCTTTGTTCCTCTAAGCACTCTCGATTAACAGTTGATAAAATTGGGATAGCAGATTTTCATTTGAGGATTCAGTCTAAAGACCTTAACAGTTGATTCACAGATTTTTAAAAGTCTCTTACTCAGGAATAAAATTCTAGTAATATGATTTTAAACGATATGGGTAGATGGTTTGGTTGTTTTCCTCCTGGCAAGACCATTTGGGGGAAACTAAGATTATCTTTTAATTCCCTCAGAATTGTTTTAAAAGACAAAAATTTTAAGAAAATGTTTCCTTCACATTTGAGTGAGTGATTGATTAGCATGATGTAAATTTGGTGGGGTTATTATTCTCTTAAGCTAAAAAATAGATAAAAAGAAAGGACATTTTATTTGGATACCTTTTTGTGACTCTGGTATCATCATCTTATAGGCAAGCATGAGTTTCCTTTTCAGTTGTCATGCAGAGGCGCTGTGTGTCTCCCTTCATGTTTGAACTTGAAAAGCACATCTTGGACTGAAGCCAGCCACAGACTGCCCTTAGTAGATGTGTCCTCGCCAGTGTCCACTAGTCAGGGAAGCCACTGCTCTTAGGACAGGGCTTTTAAGCTTCAGATTAGTGGACGAGAAGTGTGACAACGAGTAATTCAAATTCTGCTTTCAAAATCCCATTTATTTCCTTTAGCATAGGTACAATATAAGTTCTTCATGCATTTTTAAATTCTCAGCTTTTGCTTTGATGTTTGTACTGGTCTTTCCTGTCTCTCTCATTTCTACTAGTTGACTCTGGAATGGACACTCAGCCCATGGGCCTTACGCACACAGTGTCATTGAAAGATGTTTAGAAGTCCTTCCTTTGCCTATCTTTTAAAGAGATCAGTATGTTCGTGTGTGTTTTATTGTGACATCATCTTTATAGATAAACTATAAAATTCATTTAGTTACTGTGCCAATTTTAAGAACATGAAACTAATCCTTTATGTCATGTACTTCCAAAGCTGCTTCAGAATCATAAATGAAATGTAATTGGGAATAACATAACTGAATGTCGTACCTTCATGTCGTACCTTCATGTTAGTGTTTTGATTTTTTTTTAAACTGTCATGATTGTTTACACGTTTCTTTCTCTTGTTCTGCTGGTTTCCCCGTCTGTTTTTCTCCAGGAGGTAGACCAGGTTGATCAGGTAGGACATACTGCTGGGAGCTGCTCCTAGCTGCGTTGGCTTAGCTGAGTTTCTCATGCTGCTTCCATGTCCAGTATGACACTACAGCACCTGGACTGAAAGTTCATAACCCTCATCCAGCAACTGAACACGCAGTACTAAAACCCTTTTGACTGTGCAACTTTTATCAGCATTTCATAATTTCTGCTTAATGCACTTCAGTGTGGATATGAGATGACCAGAGTTCTGTTTCTCCTCCTTATTATTTGTCTTTGGTTCCTATTCTTTGACTCTCATCTGAGGTTGCCTGGCCTGCACATGTGGTCGGGAGAGGACGCGATAGATCAGTACTGGATACTGAGTCACACGGTGTCCGTGCCAGTGACTATAAGTATCAGGGTGGCGGTGGGCAACTGTGGACACATGTGTGTATACTGCACAGATTACCAGATAACGCACAATCTACAATTTGGTGTTATATTACTTGATATCTGCATTTCTCCACTGATTGCATGAATCAAAGCTAATTAGACCCAGGTCTGTGTACGTGGGTCCTAGGAAGCAGTTGCAGTGGCTGTTGCTTCCCATTGCTCTGTATGCATCCAAATTCCTCTGCAAGTATCTGGTATCTGTGGTCAATTCCTGGGTGAAAATGGAAGGTACTGGTCTGTCTTTGCAGCTTTTTGGAGCATTCCTGTCTGTTGCTGTCACTGTGGCTTGTGCCACATAGCTGATGGAAATGTGTTCTGCCCACAGAAGCAGAAGAACATTGCAGGAGCACTTGCCTTCTGGATGGCCAACGCGTCCGAGCTGCTCAACTTCATCAAGCAGGACCGGGACCTCAGTCGGATCACGCTCGATGCCCAGGACGTTCTAGCACACCTGGTTCAGATGGCATTTAAGTAAGGAGCGCATTTTTTAAGATGACACTGTTCTGTGAAGAAGTGAATCCAATCTTGTTCATTTTTCAAAGTGACTGTTGGTGTTTTATTTACCTTAACTGAAGGTGAGTGCTAAGGAGCATGAGCCAGAGGTGTTGGTTAAGAGTCTTGGATTCAGTGAGCTCTGCTTCAGGAATCCTAAGAGTAGTGAGACTATTGTTTTTACTAATGGAAAATGTTTCTGAAGAGTACAGGTCATCTCCCCTGTGGTGGCCTGTCTGGCCGTGCTAGGGCATCGTGCTGAGATGATGGAGTTTGTCTAATGCTTTCAGATACCTGGTCCACTGTCTTCAGTCAGAACTGAATAACTACATGCCTGCCTTTCTGGATGATCCGGAAGAGAACAGTCTGCAAAGACCAAAAATAGGTTAGGCTATCCCATGATCCCTCCCTCTTTTCACTTCACATTTAGCTCCACCTTCATGTTTGATATATGTAAGGGTGTGCTTTTAAGTCAATGAGATATCTTGTTGAATTTGGCAGTCTTTAAAATAATAACTCCTAACCATCGTGTTTTGTTTGTGACTATTCCCTTTTGGGTATGCCATGCTAGTCATACTTTCTGAGTTTTTTGAGTGGTTAGTTAATGACAGTATGTAGTTTAAGACCATGCCACTGTTTCCTATTTGAAAGAGATCAGTATTTTAAAGTGAGTCAACACAGTTACGACCATAGCTACCATATCTAAGTTTGGTGTGGTCCAGAAAGTTCTTGGGTGACGTTGGCCCATTTTCATTCTGTGTCCTGGGCAGATGACGTGCTGCACACACTCACAGGAGCCATGTCCTTGCTGCGGCGCTGCAGAGTCAACGCTGCCCTGACCATCCAGCTTTTCTCTCAGCTGTTCCACTTCATCAATATGTGGCTGTTCAACAGATTGGTGACAGACCCAGATTCAGGGCTGTGTTCCCACTACTGGGGAGCAATTATCCGCCAGCAGTTGGGACATATTGAAGCCTGGGCAGAGAAGCAGGGGCTAGAACTGGCTGCGGATTGTCACTTGAGCAGGATCGTGCAGGTGTGTGTGGCTCCCGTCCCAGGGTAACGTATTTTATGGCTAATGTGTCAGATGTTATGATGGGCAAGAACTCGGATGCAGTGAAACTCAGCATCTTGTTTTTTTGGGTTTTTCCACGTACCAGTGGTGAAACAGCAACGTGTTGACACCTGGCTGCCCTGACAAAGCACCACAAACTGGGTGGCTTAATGGAGGTGTATTGCCTCCCAGTTCTGCAGGCCAGAGCTGAAATCTAGCATTGGCAGGGCTGCCTCTTCCTGAGGCTGCCTGGGAGGGTCTGCTCCAGGTCTACCCAGCCCCGGGTGGCTTCCGGGCAGACTGGCCTTGAGACACATTCTCCCAGGTCTGCCTTCAGCTGCACACAGCTTTCTCCTCGTGTGCATGCCTGTTCAAGTGCACAGTTGTAAAAGGATGCCAGTCACATGACTTGCCAACCTCACTTTCGCTTGTTACCTCTGTAAAGACCACTTCTAGATGTGGCCACATTCTGAGGTGCTAGGGGTTAGGCCTCCAAACATTGGAATTTTGAGGGACACAGTGGAACCTGTAACAAGTAATTAACCGGTAGAGTATTGAGACCAGTGAAGTGTATTTCAGAAAGTTTCATAGTGAAAGATAAATTTCGATTTTAAAATGCACAAGCCAGATCATGTCCTAATGCCTTGACTAGCTCTGAGGAAATTCTTTATATCAAAGAATAGGCACTGTGTTTTATAGTTAAGGAAATGAATTATCTGTAGCCTCAAGACCTATAACTTTTTTTTTTTTTTTTTTTTTTTTGGTATCAGGAAATAAACCCAGGGGTGCATAAACACCGAGCTACTCCCAGCCCTTTTTATTTTTTATTTTGAGACGGGGTCTCGCTCAGTTGCTTGGGGCTTCACTAAGTTGCTGAAGCTGGCTTTGAACTTGGAATCCTCCTTCCTCAGCCTCCTGAGTTGCTGGGATTACGGGTGTGCACCACTGCACCCAGCTCCAAGGGACTTTTGAAATGTGTTATGAACAGTAATAATTGAATCTGATTATGTATGTATAATAGTAAAATCCAGAGGGTGGATTTATAAGATGGCATTCTTAGCCGGGCACAGTGGCTCATGCCTGTAATCCCAGCGGCTCAGGAGACTGAGGCAGGAGGATGGTGAGTTCAAAACCAGCCTCAGCAATGACAAAGTGCTAAGCAACTCATTGAGACCCTGTCTCTAAATAAAAAACAGAATTGGGCTGGGGATGTGCCTCGGTGGTTGAATGGCCCTGAGTTTAGTCCCTGGCACCCCCCCCCAAAGAAAAGATGGCATTCTTAGTCTAATATATTAGTTCGTATTAATAAGCGTGTTTGTGTTTCTTCCTGAATTTTGAAATTATATAAGCAAGTTATTGGCTTTATAAATATTACATAAAAGGTTATATTTTTTTCTGCTTCTGGGGATATGAACAGGGCCTTATACCTGCTAAGCTTGTGCTCTACTGCTGATCTACATTCCTAGCCCCAAAGAATATTTTTGAAATACATTTAAGTCATGATATTTCATATCATTTATTCTTCTAATTAGGCAACCACTTTGCTTACCATGGATAAGTATGCACCTGATGACATTCCAAATATAAACAGCACCTGCTTTAAGTTAAATTCACTGCAGCTTCAAGCCTTACTACAAAATTATCACTGTGCACCTGATGAGCCTTTTATCCCCACGGTAAGTGAGTGTTACGCTGCGACCAAGTATGAGTGTGTTTGCACAGGGAAAATTTTGAATGAGGAGAAAAAAGGAACACCTACTTCATGACTTATTTAGTTGTTCACTTAAAATCCATTTTAGTTATCTGAGACAGTTCAAGGCTAGGAGTAGAAACTGCACAAGTATTTTAAGCAGAAAGAGAACTGCTTAAGCTGAAGAGGCTGAGCTGGGGCGTGCCTGCTGCTCACTGGAAGGAACAGGGACCAAGAGCCCCGACCACAGAGTCTGCCCTGGTGGCTCTTCACTCAGAGGCACCTGCTTCAGCCACTGCCATGGGAACCATCTGGGCCCTGAGGATTGAGTGGGTGGCTGTGTGAGCCACCCTTCAGTGTTGCTTTGTGCCAGCAAGAGGCAGGAAACAGCCAACACTTGAAGCCACACAGCCAGCAGTGCCACCTGCAGTGAGGCAGTGTAGACTCTGGTTCTGCAACAGCCGGGGTGAATGCACTGGTGTAGGCGGCGTGAGAAGAGGGTGTGTGCAGAGGACACTCAAGATGCTTCCCATCTGCATGAGAGGAGCAGACATGACCAGCTGGTGTGGACGTGCAGGTGGCCCGTCCCTGCAGGGAGGCAGGCAGGATGGGGGCTGGTGTTGGGGTCTGGAGTGGGAGTAGCAGGGTGCTGGGCTGGGTCTTCATTGGTTGGGCTGTACATTAGGACTGACCTTTCCTTTGTGCATCACGTAGCAGTGATGTGTTTAAAACGTGAGTCACGCGTGAGACGCTGATTCAAAAACACCCTCTCTTGATATATTTCCAAAGTAGGAAATTTACGGTGTAGATAACTTACTCATTTTCTAAATTTAATATATAAGCTTTAATATATTTAAATAGTGAAAATATTTAAAGAGCGAAAAATATTAAGAGCACCACATACTGCTCTTTTGGGTGTGGAGGGGCTTGTGACACAGCTATTAGTATTTAATATGTAAGCTTTTTACTGTGTTTTCTTTTTTGTACTAGGGATTGAATCTAGGGGCACTTAGCCATCAAGCCACATCCCTGGTCCTTTTATTTTTTATTTTGGGAAAGGGTCTTGCTAAGTTGCTGAGGCTGGTCTTGAACTTTTGGTCCTCCTGCCTCAGCCTCCCCAGTCGCTGGGATTAGAGGTGTACGCCACCACATCCAGTTTTTTCACTCTTAAATATTTTCACTATTAAATATTCAACAAGAATATGATTATTAACTGAAAAATAAAGCTCTTTAAGAACTGTGCACAGACATAACTATTTGGAAAAGAGGCATAGCATTTTCTTGTGTTGAATAGCTCCTTCCTATGCACAGCCGTAAGTAGCTGAGGTCAGTGGCATCTTGGTCTCTATTTAAAACGTGAGCAGCTGGCCTGTGAGTCGTCGCTTCTCTCAGCCAGCTAGTGAACATGCTTGAGCCTCTCTCTCTCCAGAGCCCTGTGCCCATATAGGTGTGGTGGTGAGCCACCGTAATCACGTGGCTTCTGAGTGTTGCCGGTCACACGCTTCAGGTGCTGAGCATCTTCTGTGACCTAGTGCTCGTTTCTGACAGGATCTCATAGACAACGTGGTGGCTGTGGCTGAGAACACGGCTGATGAGCTGGCCCGCAGCGATGGGAGGGACGTGCAGTTGGAGGAAGATCCTGACTTGCAGCTGCCTTTCCTCTTGCCAGAAGATGGCTATTCCTGTGACGTCGTCAGAAACATTCCAAATGGTTTACAGGAGTTTTTAGACCCTCTGTGCCAGAGAGGTAAGTGCTGCTTACCCTGTGGATCCTGAGCTGTGGCCCGGGAGGAAGTGAGCGTCTCCTTCCCTGTCTGTGAAAGGCAGTCCATCCCTGTGAGAGTGCCCTGCATCTCCTGAGGACACTGCCTGGAATTGAGAAGTATTTCATGGTGACGTGAGGTCAGATGTGTTCCTTCACATGACTGTGGGTATGTGGTGGCCCTGCAGTAAGCACCTGTCCTGCCCACCTGGTGAAGTGATGTTGGTGCCAGCCCAGTAGAGCAGGGGAGAGTAGCACCAGCTGCCCAAGTCCACCCCAGCCCTGCCAGTTGGGCTCTTGGGGGCAGTTTGCCCCTTGCCTCAGGTTCTCATCTGCAAAATGGACTAAGAGGTCTCTATGAGAACTGGGTAGGTGGCCAGGGGCCAGGGCTGCCTCAGTGCTGAGCACCCTGCTACTGCTGCAGGGCCACCCTGCTGGGCCAGAGAGTGCCAGCCTCCAGCATGCTCTGTACCACACTGCTCTTTTGGACGTGGAGGGGCTTGTGACACAGCCATTAGGAGTCTACCTCAGGCACTTCCTGGACTGTCACATGACCCTCTCTACATTGTCTTGCTTTTGTTTATTGATGGAAAACACCACTATTATTACTGAAGTATGAGCTTTCGAATCAGACCAAATTTTGATTCCATTCTGCTACTTTTTGGGAAAGTAGAGAAAAGCTCTGATGAGTAGAAAAATAGATACAAAATGTAGTGATTTATTTAAACAAGAAGTAATAGCAAGAGTAAGATTAAGTGTTATGTCCATGGGCCTATGGTGGCTAAATTCGGTGAGTATGGTTTTTAACTTCAGTGAATGTTTCACTTACCACATAAATTTGTTTTTCTGTTTTCAAAGGTATCTCAAAGTTTTTGGTAGTTTAAAAAAGTTCATGTTAGGAAGGCTGCCACTCCCCATGAGTGTTGTTTGCATGATGTGAGTGGCGTGGCCCTTCCAACATGCCCAGTGCATGGAGAAGAGCAGAGGACCAGCTGGGGGTAGCCTGGACGTGAAGGCATAGGCCAGTAGAGCCCTTGGTTCTGGTTTAGGGCACACCTGTGGCCAGGTGCTGGCTCCAGTGCAGCAAGAGGCCTGCTAAGTCCCTCTGGAGTGCACCTGAGCTGGCCCAGCACTCTAGGCACATGGGAAGCTTGTGGAGGTATGGCCCTTGCCATAGAGTAGGGACCCAGGGGCAACAGGCATTCAGCTGCCACAGGGCTGCTTGGAGGGGTCCTGTGCCCATCTCTCAGCAAGCCAGAGCCCACCGCCAGCTTCACTGTTTGGTGCTCCATGCTCACCTGTGCTGATCAGGTCTGGTCTGTCGGCCTCCTGCCCAGGCCTCCTCTGCTCAGTCTGCCCTGTCGCCGGCAGCTCTTGGTATATGTTTTGCACTCCTGGGGACTGAACCCAGTGTTCTGTCATAAAGCCACATTCCCAGCCCTTTCTAATTCTTTTCGTACTGATGATTGAACCCAGAGGGGCGCTTAACCACTGAATCACATCCCCAGCCCTTTTTAATTTTGAGACAGGTTCTCACTCAATTGCCAAGTCTGTCCTTGATCTCTTCCCTTGTCCTCCCCTGCTGCTGGATGGTAGGCATGGCCACTGTGCCCTGCCCCTTTCTCTTTTATGAGTAAGGTTCTCATTCAGTTGCCAAGCCTGGCCTTGCACTTGTGATCCTCCTGCCTCCGCCTCCCCAGTTGCTGGGGTTACAGGCATGGCCACCGCACCTGGCTTATCAGCTCTTTTAAAACCAGCATGTGTCTGTGGCCCTCACACTTGGCAGCCTTCCCGAGGTGGCTCTTGTGTTGCTTCAGTTGCTCTGCACCCCCACTGTACTTGAAAGGCCATGCTCCCAGAGGTTGCTCCCAGAGGTTCCTCCCGCACGGCCGAGCCCAGAGCTGGTGCTCAGGTCACTGGTCCACATGAGGGTGAGCTGGAGCAAGGCCCAGCCGCTCATGGCTTCTGCCCATGCCCACAGGGCGGCTGCGTGCTGACTGCTCGGTGGCTCTCACAGGAGCACCTTGTCAGTAGGCGAGCAGGGAGAGCAGCTCACTCGCGTTCCACGGTGTGCGGCACCTGTGGTGTGCAGGCAGCTCTGAGCTTGTCATGTGCCACCGAGCAGATGTCTGCCGGTGTGGGAACGGTGAGGCCTTAGCTTGAAGTTCTCTCTGTGACTCCCAGGCTCTCCTCTGATTAATTCAGGACACGCTTGATATTGCATCATGGTCTTGTTTTCACCACGTGGTTTCATGTGGTAGGTGGTCGTAGCATCTGGAGCTCAGTGCACAGATGCCTTTGCAAGACTTAAGAGTTGGCTATCTCATGACATGGGTGTCTAGGTCCTCAGGCTCCGTCAGTGGAGGACCTGCTGCCGCTCTCTGCTGCTGCTGTTCTTGCACACAGTGCGGTTCGGTGGGAGGAGACCCCAAGCCAGCCTGGCGGGGCGGAGCCCAAGGTGTGCTTCATGCCTCTGTGGCGCTGAGAAGCCCCGTTGGCAGTGTGCTCCACGTTGCCTGACATTCAAGAGAACGGGAACATAATGTATAACTATTGAAATTGCAAATCTGATAATTCGTGGTTCCCTAAAACATGGGAAGGAAAAGCAAGTTGTTCTATTTTATTGAAACTGGATTTGAAATTATGTTGTTCTTTTTAAAAAAAAAAAAAAAAAAGGTTAAAGCAGCAAAACTGTATCTGTATTTTCACTGAATATGCTTTTAAGACCTCCTTTTTCTCTATTTCATAAATAACCTTATCATGGGTATCTAAAAATAGCAGTCCAAATTATCCGCACTGGGGACACACTTGGGGGGAGGCATGAATGGGCCTAGCTGGATCCACGCAGTGTCCACGCTGTCAGTGTTGGCTGCTGAAAGCAGGAGGGAGACAGCGCGAGTCCTGGGTGACAGGACTGTGTTTAAACACCATTCAGAAGCACAGGTTGGATTCCACTTAGCAAAGGGTGGTGTGTTTAAAAGGCTTGGTTCTGTAGAGATGCCATTTGTCAATCTTTAAAACATAAAATGGTTCTAAAATTTACTTGTAAGAAATTTACTCAACTGTGAACTTGTAAAAGGTCTGGACAAGGATAGTGAGAAGGGGCCCACCTGAGGCCACGATCATCTGTCATCCAGCTCCACTCGAGGCGAGGCAGGCCTGCTGCACAGGCAGATGCCCACATCTGTGCCATTCTCTGGCTCCGTAGTCCTCCCTCTCCTCTGTTGAGTATATTCTGAATGCCAACGAGGATGTCCTAGTCTGCAGTAAACAGTTCTGCTAGGAATTTATGACCCAACAATTAATGTCTTTCAGAAGTAATAAAAAAAAGTCAATTTTGGGACCCAGAGGAAAGAGAGACCCAATTTCACTTTACTGCTGAAATCCTATTAGATCAAAACCAATTAAGTATCTGATAATTGGATTTTTAGAGAATAAAGAAGCAGAATGGAGTCGGCCCTGTGAGGTGCCATGCTTGGGTAGTGTCTGGCTTGCTTTTCAGGGCCGACTGTCCTGAGTGCTGGGCTTTTCCCTGTCCTAACACACCTGTGTCCCCCTAGGGTTTTGCAGGCTTATTCCTCATGTGCGCTCACCAGGTACTTGGACGATACATTTTGAAGGTGCAGATTACGAGAGCCACTTTCTGCGTGAGAACACAGAACTGGCAAGTAGTCTGAGGGTGTTGGGTGGGCCGCAGTGACACGTAGATGTGATGTGGATGTGCTCCTTGCTTGCACTGAGCATTGCTGTCATGGGAAACGTTTGGGGGCCTCTTAAATACCAATTTGATTCAGACACCTTAAAGCCATGATTTATATAGATAACATGCATTTATATAGATATATTTCCCTGGGCCACATCTAGCTTACACATTTAACTACCGATAAGCCATTGCTGATTATTGTTTGCCAAATATTTTCCATTTAAAATAAAATGACGTTTCATTTTCCCAAGAGACTGATATTAAGTTGTCTGTGGTATAGCTGGTTTTTGCTATCCTCGCTACAGACCATATGAAATACGTTTAAATGTCTTCTTCGAATTCCACCCCCCCCCAAAAAAAAAAAGAGCCTGGTGGTTTATTTTGAAAGGGGAAGGTGAAGATTGGATTTCTGTCTTAGGAGCAGGTTTTCTAACATGAGAGCAGTGGAAATTCATTTTTGTTTTATGAATTAAGTTCTTAAAAGAACAATTAAGTGGCACTTATTGCCAGTCCTCTCCACGCGAAGAGCACAGTATTCAGTTCTGCAGGTCAGTGTGTGAAGCCGAGGCGGTGGGTCTTCCTCTCCTTTCCCTCATAAAGTGAGCCTTTGTTTTCCTCCTCAGGCCCAGCCTCTGAGGAAAGAGCCTGAAATAATCACTGTGACCCTAAAGAAGCAGAATGGAATGGGCCTCAGCATCGTGGCAGCAAAGGTAGGGAGTGAGCCTGGAGCAGCCCTCCCCGCCTGGGGCAGGAGTGGGCCTGAATGGAGCCCCTGTGCTGGCTGATGACTGTGGGGTGACTCCTGCTCTGAGAATGTGCCTGGTGGGTGGTGCCCGTGCAGCAGTGAGAAAGCGTGGGCCCAGGAGAAGCCTGCACAGGTCTGCCGCCTCCTCACAGCCGGTGTTGGCACCTGAGAGCCACTGGGGACCTCCGGCACATGCAGAGGCGGGCCTGCCTCGCAGGTGTTCCCTTGCAGAGGTGGATGGGGGTTCAGGAGACCTCGGCTCCTCACTCTCCTCTCAGAGGTGTTGCCTGCTGGGCTGCCCCCAAGGGCTCTTGGGATCTGAGTCCCGGCACCCACTAATCTGGCAGGACATCAACAGCCACACAGTCTCTTTCAGTTAAACAACTGGAGTTACTACTCATAGCCTCCTCCACTGTGGATGTTTAAGTCTAGTGTGTGTGTCCTGAACTTCGGTGGATTCATAAGATGCTTTTAGAGGAACAGACATGATTTTTAAAACTAATATTCAAAAACTAATAGTTCAGTGCACTCTGCTAATATTTTGCTTAAAATTATGCTTTACTAATAAAATTACTTGATTCCCTGTCTCTAAGGAATGTGTTTTAAAAGCTTTCAGATACTGTGTAGCACTATGATAGCAATACCCCCTGCGTTGCGGACTGTTAGTATATCCTGAGGAGTGTTTTTAAATTGGTAATAGTAATAGAAATTTAGTTTGAAATTTGTCTTTGTCCATACCACATGTCTGTTATCTTGAGTGTGTTCATCAGCTTATTGTTGCTGTGACCAAAATGCCCAAAAAGAACAACTTAGAGAAGGAGCAGTTTGTTTTTGCTCAGTTTTAGAAGTTCAGTCCATGGTCCGTTATGTCCGTTACTCAGGGCCCAGGTGAGGCGGAGCATCGTGGTGGAGGAGCACCGCTCTGTTCCTTACAGCCCGGAAACAGAGATGGACAGGAAGGGGCTGTGGACAGAGTCCCCAAGGCTACACCCCAGTGAACTACCTCCTCCGGCCACACCCTGCCTCCCTGCAGTCAGGCCCAGTAGTCCGTTTAGACTGGTGCTCCATCGAGTGACTCCACCCACTGACGAGGCGCAGCTTCTGTGGTCCAGTCTTCTCACCACTGGACGTGGGTGCGTCGCATGGCACAAAGGGAGGCATTTCTAGACCCAGGTCAGAACACTGAGTATTGATTGGAAATAAGCAAACTGTCCTTTAAAACCCTGCCACTCCCGTTGCCCAGGGATCTGTGGTGTTTCAACAGTTGGCATAAGGGCGCAGAGGCAGGCCAGGAGGCTAACGCTGCACCAGACACATGGAAGGGAGGGGAGCTGGCTGAGTTCGTGCTCCTGTAGACAGCTGAACACGCAGGCCTCCCCACATGGGATTCGTACGGACACTGGCGCCCCTTCTTGGAATCTTTGTCCCTTATGCTCCTTCTCAAAACAAGTCTCACATGTCCTACATCTGAGGACTTCACAGGCAGCCTACCCTCTCACTGCTGTCCCCTGAGGGAGGGCAGGTCCCTCTGGATTCTCTTTGAGCCCACTCTGCAGCTGGCAGGACGTCACTAGGCAGTTGCTCTCCCCGGGGCCGACTGCAGAGCCTTCTCTTCAGCACCCTCACTCCCTGACAGTCCTTGGCAAGCAGTAGGGAAAAATATTTCTTGAAAAAAATGGATAAACAAGAATAGTTTGTTTATTTTTTTTCTAATGTCAAAGAATGGTATTTGATTTACTGTCATGTATCTTTGATCCTGGAAACTAATTCACGTAGCATAATGTTACCAGCTATGGTCAAACAGTGCTCACTAGGTTAGCTCTGAGGTTTGTTATCCGTAGATTGAGTCACAAAGATCCAGTACAAGTACCATGAAACTCTGCATTTGCACATTTTAGAAAAGTGGGAACAAAAGAGGTTAATGCCTTGAAGCAGTGGTGGGGCACCAGGCACCCTAGCCGCCAGCTGGTCCTGGACTGGTGCTCCTGTAAGAAAGGCCTGAGGGAGGACTGGTTGGTGCCATGAGGCCAGCGGGACTGAGCAGACCAGCCCCAGGCCTGCTGTGCTGAAGGCCTGGCCTCGTGGCAGGCGGCGGTGGTGGGAGTGCGGTGTGGAGCCAGCTGCAAGACTTGAGTCAGCACCACCAAGGAATGAAGGGTTGGCCGGCGAGGAAGAGGGTGCTGGCCCTGACAGTTTCCGAGCCTGGTGTGAGTAGGAGGGCCTGCACTGCCGCTCAGGAGTCTCCTGCAAAGGCCCACATGAACTCAGTGGGCCATCTCTGAAGCCCGAGTCCCAGGGACACCTGTGAGGAAGGAGGGTGGATGTGGAGCCTCTGAGCCCAGCCCACAGTCCAGAGCCCCCGCTCAGCTCGGGTGCGGCTGGGCTCAGGCTATAGTTCCAGACTCTTGCCATTTCCTTTATCCGTAACTCAGAACACGTGAAGATATGAAGAGGGAAGTACCAGCTGTGCGATTCCTTTCCCTCTTTGCCTACCAGCTAGTCAGCACCCAGCTGCAGGATGAAGGAAACATTAGGATCAGAGTTGATCCTAGCACACTTAGCCACACAGGGAACGCCTCACTCCTGGTGGGGTAAGTGTAGTCAGTAGTCGTGTGCTCCTCATGCTCAACTGCAGAGGACACTACAGCAGAGCAGAGGAGACGTAGCTTCTGCACTCCACGTCATATGTACGCTCTTGCTTCACTAGCCCATCTTACTGGAGTTTGGGATGTGCGGGTTGAGCCACCATTATCAGTCACTGTCATCTCCAGTTTAATCAAACTCCCCATCCAGAACCGCTTGTTTTCTGTTGCTGTGTGACATGGGTAGCATTTGGTTTTCCCAGGTCCCTGGTCCTCTCTCTGGTGTGGTGTCCTGACACAGGGGAGCCAACACCCTTTACAGCAGGGAGGGAGGAGGGGACTCCAGCTTCACCTGGCACTCCTCGCCTCTGCTCCAAACTGTTGTCCTTCCCAGGCTGCCAGGTGTCAGGTGGCCATTTAGGATGAGCCAAGCCCACAGTCACAGTTGAGCCTTTGTTCTGTTACACAGAGGCGCAGGCAAGATGCCAAAGACAAGGGTGCTGCCCTGTGTTGCTTTTCCCCAGGAAGGTGCAGGCTGGGAGTCAGGTGATGAGCAGATGGTAGGCGCCCTACAGGAAGACCCTGCCTGTTGTGGCCTAGGTGGGTAGGGCAGGAGTCAAGGTGCAGAGCCAGGCCCTGGGCTGGAACACAGGCCTGTGGCTGAGAGGGCTGGTCAGGCCTCAGGCCAGCTCCAGAGCCCTGGGGAGCTGTGCTGCTTGACCTGCCGCCCTGGGCCACCGGCACAGCTGTCCTGCAGTCACTCCCCACCCCAGCCCTCCTGTGTTGGTGGAGGCCCTGGAGCTGTTGTGTGTCCTCTTGGCACTTGCTCATGTGTCGAGAAGCCTCTGAGGAGCACACAGCCTCTCTCTAGAGCTACAACAGGAAGTGGCCTTGTCACAGAAGTACCAGCTGTGGAGCCCAAGACTAATGTGGTGGAGGTGTCCCCCGGGGTCTAGTGTCAGGCCATGGAGTCCTTGACTTGGTTGTTACCTTTTTAGTATTAGAATAAACTCAGTAAGTGGCTGATTGTTAGAATGTTTACCCCAGAAGAGGGTATCTTGGCCTAGTGGTGAAAAGTAAAGTGTAATTCTTCACTTTTTAATCTTTAGGTTTTCTCTTGTTTCCCATGCTGAGGAGATGGTTAAGAAGATGCATAGGAAAGACTGGAGAGTAGCCACGTTGGCTGTGTCTCTAGCTGCAGTTCAGGGTTACAGGGTCAGGGCTTCCTGGAGCGTCGTGGGACGGCTGGTCTTCACTGGACCTGAGCCCCTGAGTTCTCCTTCTGTGCTGCATGTACACAGCGACCGGCCCTCCACTGCTCCTGGAAAGAGGCGCATGCAGACACTGTCCCCTTGGGACAGGCACTGGGAAGAGCAGAGTCTGGGGCCAGATTATCACCGCCTGACTCCCCACAGACCTGGGGCTGCCCAGGCCCCTCCCCTCGTCCTAGCTGTAGGCGAGGGCAGACCTCTCCCTGGCTCAGAGGCAGTTTTCACTTTGTTTTTCTCTCTGGTCTTTTCAAAAGTTTCCTACAGTGACTAGAGTGCATAAGTTTAAAAAAAAAAAAAAAAAAAAAAAAAAACAGTAGTAGTTCTCCCACAAGAGAGAGTGCGGCTAGTCCCACATGGCTGACCCCAGCCGGGAAACAGGCTGAATGAGCCGAGTCTGCACTCTGCTCTCCTAGAAAGTGCTCTTTGCCTAGTTGAAGTTTCCTTCTGCCTTCATCGTACTGCTAGGCAGCTGCCCTGTCAGCAGGCCATTCCTCGCTGGGGGCACACAGTGAGCCGGCAAGCACGGGCTGGCATCGTGGGACCTTGCTTGTGCAGGGATGTTTGCCGAGGGTCTGACTCTGAGGTGGAAGGTTCTGTGAAGGTGGTGCTGAGGAAATGGCTTTTGAGTGGACACCTGATGGAAAGCGAGGGCTGCTGGTTAGAGAAGTGGGGTCGCGTAGGTGTCTAAAGCACGCGCATGGGCCAGGCCACAGAGCAGCCTGCAGCTGCTTTTGTGAGGGCCAGACTGTAGCTGGGCTCCACTGTGCAGCCTCTGGGCTCTGTGGCGCCAGGACGTGCTCTGTGTACCTGTAAGCACGGTAGGACAGCTTCAAATCACCGAGCCTTCTTCTATAGTTGTACGTACAAGAGCAGGTGCTGGGCTACCGCCCAACTCTCGAGGGAGGACCTGGAGAAGGTGGGTCTTGAGGGGGCCAGATTGGATCATAGGTGAGGCAGGGGCCTTTGAGGAAGTTTAGATGAAGGCGAAGGTTGAAATCTAGCTCTCCGGCTCCGCGGCACGCGCCTCAGAGTCTTTCAGCACCGGTTTCCCACATGCAGGACCCTGCAGCCAGCGGGGTGGCCGGAAGCAGTCCGTGGCAGATGTGCAGGTGGCCGGAGGCAGGCCTCGACTCTTGTGCCCTGCTGAGGGCTAGAGGCTGCTGGCTGGGGGTCAGTGCCGACATGCACGTGGGGAAGACGGTGCTTGAGTGGATAGCGACTCGGGTGAATCTCGAAATGAATTCTGGTTTGTCTTGAGCAGCAGGTACATGAGGTGTCACTAAAGGTGGGGCTGCTGGAGACAGGGGAGGGCTGAGGGGATGGGGCACTCGAGAGCTGGGTTTGAACAGGTTGCACTCAAGGCTGGGAACAACCTTAAGGGAGCATGGTACCTGGCAGAGCTGGAGAATGGAGCTGAGAAGGCTGGGGCCAGAGGCGAGCCTCTGGGGCTGGCGCAGGGCACTCTAAGGGGACGACCCAGAGAAGACCACCTATTCCCTGGGCAGCGTCCAGTTTCAGAAGTGAAAGCAGTGTTTGATGCCTGTCCTAGGAGTGAAGACCAGCTGAGAAGCAGCCCTGGTGCACTTCTTCATGCAGCTCGTCTTCCTGCGGATTACTCGTGGTGTCCCTGGTTCTTTTTTTTTTTTTTTTTTTTTTTGGTACCGGGGATTGAACTCAGGGGCACTCGACCACTGGGCCACATCCCCAGCCCTTTTTTGTATTTTATTAGAGACAGGGTCTCACTGAGTTGCTAAGTGCCTCGCCATTGCTGAGGCTGGCTTTGAACTCGTGATCCTCCTGCCTCAGCCTCCCAAGTGCTGGGATCACAGGCGTGCGCCCCTGCGCCCAGCATGTCCCTGGTTCTTGAGAGAAGGCCCACAGAAGAAATCAGGTGTCCCGTCCCATGCCCTGCCAGGATAATGTGGTGTGGTTGAGCGGTGCCCGGGTGTGCAGAGGTGTTTGTTTCCAGTCTGCCTCTAAACTTATTCCCGCGGCTTTGCTGCTCCAAGTGGCCATTGCTTCAGGCGGCTACACAGAGGTAGAGCCCATGACTTGTTTCTGAGCCTGCAGGGTGTGTCCTGGGCACAGGGGGTTCCGGGTGTGGCAGGCTTCCCCTGCAGCAGGAGGTGGCGCTGTGGGCCGTGTCTCCTACCCAGCCCTGTGTGCCAGCAGCCTTCTGCTGCTGCCTGGGCTCCAGGGCACTCTGTGCCACTCTGCCACCAGCATACAGTTGCCACCCACTGGAGGCCTGTTTCCTTGCCTTTGGTGCTTTGGTGGTGGCTGTAGCTCCCCACTTGTATGCCTGGTGTCCAGCCTGCACAGTGGCAGCAGGGCCTGATGCTCCTGTGGTCTTGTGGCCGGCCAGCCCAGTGTCCCTTCCTACAGAGGAGCCTGCCAGCCTGTGGCCTTCCTGCGTCTGCGCTGCTGCTCACTGGAACCGGGTTTGTGTTCCGCCCAGGCCTCTTTCCTTTTTTAATTGGTGTGTGGTTGAGCTGCTGTAACCCTGAACTGTGTTTGATGTGAAGTTCTCCGCCTCGCCCTCCACATGCTGGTTAGTTTTATGAAATCCAGATGATGGGGAAGCAGGGTGTGTGTACAGTTTGTTTTGAAACGTTGTTTTTAGGGAGTTCGGCTTGCTACTTCTTACTCTCTATAGGACAACATGAAGTTTCCTGTTTAGTTTGGATTTTTGAAAGACAAATAATTTCATTTTTCTAGCCCCTTTTTAAAGTTTAATAAAGTGCACAGTGAATGGGAGTCGGAGTGCACTGGTTGCGTAAGAGCCTGTGTTGCTTTGGTTCTCGTGCCTGTGATAGGTGCCACCCGTGCCGGAGCGTCCAGCTTGGGGTTGTGCCGTTCAGTCCTGAGAAGCCAGCTGTTGGCTGCTTGAAAACTGAGAAGTGGGCGGCTGGTTCTCAGCTCAGGAGCCGTTGCCGTAGTCCTAGAGGAGAATGTGGCTCTCTGTGGTTGGAAGGACAGAACTGGTGAGTTCCCTGAGGCCTTCCGGGACCCTTGACAAAGCTTCTCCTCCAGGCCACTTGTCGAGGCCTGTTGATGATTAACTCGCTTGTGAAGAGCCATTGAGTGTAGCTGTGATCACACACCCACCTGGTTGGTGCTCTCTTCATGCTGTAAGTTCTTAAGGTTTGTAAAAATATAAAGCCTTTATATGCTTTTTATTTGAGAGAAAAACCATAACATTTTGATCCTGCTGGTCACAAAATGGTGAGAACTGCTTTAAACAATGATAGACTGCAGCTGTGTGGCTGGCCAGGGGCGGGACTGAAGCAGCCACCACCTGACTTTGTTTGTTGAGCTGAGTGGGATTACTATAGCCTTTCTCCAAAACCTGTTTGTTTGTTTGTTTTCCCCCAAAAGCAACATGAGAGTGATAAGTTTAAAAGTGCTTAGGATCTTTTACTAGCCTGTGTAAAAATGGATGGTTAATTAGTGCTTTAAAGATGTTTGTGTTTTTAGACTAGATACTGATTAAATTTTTAAACCTCACCTTAAAACACATTATGTCTCTCTTCAAAAGAAGAAAGGCAGTGTTGGTTAAGATGCCTCTCACTGTTTGAAGAGCAAGTTGCTTCCAGAAACTATAATTTTGTCCTTTGAAGGGATTGAGACCATCCTTGTGTTAGTTCGTTCATGGCCCTGTTCCACCGTGTGGGAAACCTTGGTGGAGAGTGCAGTCACCTTGTCTGGGCTGTTTGTGAAGACCACTCCCTGATGTGCAGGGCGACTCCAGGGAAATGCCTGAGTGCCATTCTGTTAGGTCATTTGAAAGGACAAAGTACCTCTGTGACTTTTACCCGTGAACATAGAAATAGTATATATATATATATATATTTTTTTTTTTTTTTTTTTTTTTTTTTTTTGTGGTACCGGGGATTGAACTCAGGGGCACTCGTCCACTGGGTCACATCCCCAGCCCTTTTTTTTTGTATTTTATTAGAGACAGGGTCTCACTGAGTTGCTAAGTGCCTCGCCATTGCTGAGGCTGGCTTTGAACTCGTGATCCTCCTGCCTCAGCCTCCCAAAGTGCTGGGATTACAGGCGTGCGCCACCGCGCCCGGCGAAATAGTATATTTTTGTGCCAAAAGAAAAATAGTAAATTATCTTAAAATAATAATTCTTTCACTGTTTTTTTTTTTTTTTTAATTATGACCCAAGGGCTAATTTCTTGGATTGACTGAAATATTGATGAATTTTGTTACAGTAGTGAAATAGGAAGGACATGAGTCGTCAGTCCTTTGATGAGCTGTTTTCTCACAGCATGGTGCATGTAGAAGCCCAGACTGTGCTGGCCTCGCCCCGCCTCCCCACAGGCTTAGGGGTCCAGGTGGACCTCTGTGCGGATCCACCATGGCAAGCTCTGTGAGGAGGTGCAGGGTCCCTCCATGGGCCTCTCACCACTCTGCGAGTCCAAGGAAAGCTTGGGGTGCCTCCTCCCTGCGACAGTCACACACACACACTGCTGGGGTTTCTCCGACCTCCTCAGGCCCTCTTGGGACCCAGCTTCAGCCTCTCCTGCCTCTTCATTCTATGAAGAGAGCAGAGTTGGGTGGTGGGGTGTGTTTTGGTTCTCTGTATCTGACGCAAAGGCTAAGGCAACGAACAGCTGGGACTAGCGTTTTGCCCGTGAGGCTCAAGCTTGCCTTGTGTGCCGTGCCGTGTCTGTGAGGCTGATTGGTCATTCACTCTCAGGGTTGCCGGTGTTGAAGCTATGTGAGGAATGAATTTTAGAACTGATTGTTTAAACATTAAGGTAACTCCTACCAAAAAGAGAACTCTGCGGAATGTGTTTTAGACTCCAGTTTGGGTCCTGGTAGTTGGGCGGTCAAGCATCTGCAGCGCTGAGAACAGCGGGTGAGCTGGCTGCGCGCTGCGTGGGGCTCTTGGTCGCAGGCCTGCCTTGTTTACAGCTCCAGCGGCGCCAGGCTGGCCTCCGCACCTGGGAACAATGGGCCGGGCCAGGCAGCTTGGCAGCACCTTCTTCCTCCGGCATTTTTTTTCCCTTCTGGATTGTTGCTTAATGATGTTTTCGTGCTGTTACTCACACGACTCCCACACACTCTGCATTTGCTTCTGGGGTGTCTGGAGCGCCGGCTCCTGCTTGTGCCTGCCTGCACCTAAGGCAGAGGATGGGGGCCTTTGCCGGCTTCTGAGAAGGCAGGTGAGGAACCAGAGCAGTGTGGGGAGCAGCCTCCCCTCCGCGGCTGAGGCCGCTGGAGGCGCAGGTCTCTCGCGGCTGGCAGTGAACGTGGCCTGGTGGGGTGATTTCTGGTCTTCCTAGTTGTGTTTTCACTCTGCCACGCTCGGGCGCGACCATCTAGAGGCCAAGCTGAGAGGCGGTTCTGTCTCGCCCTCTGCCCTTCTTTCTCTCTCCTCTCAGAGCCCCAACTCTGAGCCGGAGAATGGCTGCCGGTGCATCTTAAGATGGGGTGTGGAACCCCTGTGGGTGGCATCTCTGTGCCCCATGCCCCCTGTGTGTGCCCCGTCAGCCTCCTGCTGGGCATCAGGAGTGCGCATGCCCTGCTTACTGTGTGAAGGAACCAGCCTGTTGACCGAGGAGTGGGTGATTCTGAATGGCCATGAGTATTAATTTTGCAAATAATAAGTAGACCAAAATGCAGTATTTTTAAATACCATCTTAGGTACATTTAGGCAAGAAATTCTTAACATTATTTAGCTCTTGCATATTGCTCTATTGTGTCGTGTTCTCAATTACAGTGGCACTCATAGTTTTTCTCATAGTTGGAAACCAGAGCATAATGTTTGTGTGTATGTTGTATTATAAAATTTTGTTTTGACCAGTTATATGCATAATTATAAATCCATTACTAGTACCTCTGGTTACTGACAGCATACGCACTATGAAAATCCTTCAGTTTCAGAGCAGGGCTGTTCAATAAAAATAAACTGTGAACCACATAGGTAATTGGAAATTTTCTATCAGCTACGATTTTTAAAAAAAAGAAACAAGTGAAATTCATTTTTATAATGCTTCATTTTACATAATACAGGGCAGAATGTTGCTTCAGCAGGTGCCCAGTGTGAAAGTCAGCATTCCAAAAACGCCTTGAAGTCTGGGTGTTTTATATACAGATGCCGTATTCCAGGCTAGCCACGTTTCAAGGCTGTACTGGATGGCACAGTTGTAGGCTGGCGGCTGCCAGTCCACCAACAGCCATGACCTGCTGTATGTTCCTGAACTAACTTCTAGTCGGTATGTACAGAGCTTGTACTTTCAGCATTAGTGGCTGCTGTGCTGTCCACTAACATGCAGTGGCACAGAAGGTGTGACTTCTGTACCTCACTTTCCTTCCTCAACTAGGAAAGGGATAGAACTGAGTTAATCATGTTTATGTGTGTGTAAAAAAGGAGCTAATGGGTCACGTAATAAGTTTTGAGTTCAGTCTTACCAGGCCAGGTTATATTGTGCATTACTATTTAGAAATTAGGCATAAATTAAGTGGTTTAATAAATTTTATCTTACATATTTTTGTCCTAGGCTAATGTTATTTCTATTCAGGTGAAGTGGGCAGGTAGTAAAGGGTCTTCCTAAAGCTAAGGAATTGTGAGGGCTCAGCAGTTGGGTTTTCTTCTGCACCTGTCCAGTGTCTGTTCATTTCCAGTATGTCTGGCTTCTTTGATCTGCTGTCCAGGTGGTCAGGCCAGGACTCCTGTGGCCAGATTGACACAGCGAGCCTCTTACAGTTGGGCCAACAGTGTAGTGCTGGGGGTGAAAGTAACTATCCTTATGCTTTGATGCAGATGGTTAGAAATTTCTTAGTGTTCTTTCATCTCAAGATACTCCTCTATACTTTTGTTTTTCTGAAATAACCACCAGAGGAGTTGTAATTCTCTACAGCAGTTGTGTTCACATCTTTTTACGGAAGGTGTGTGACTGAGCTGCACAGGAACTGAGGCAGGATTCCTGTCAGCCAAGGGAAGAAGGGAGGAGGATTTGTTTTCTTTTAGAAAAAGGAAAAAGAAGGTTTATTGCTTTGCTAGCAAAGGAGAAGCACAGGGGACTCCTGTCCCAGAGGCCGAGATTCTGCCCATCAGCAGGAACAGGGGGCTCTGAAAGAGGTGATTCAAAGGCTACATTCCATGTATTCTCTGTCAGAGTTGTTGAGTCACTTGTTAATTTGGGAGATAGTTCTTTCTGAGATCTTCTGGTGCCATCCCCAAAGTCTGGATGACTTGGTTCTTATGGTGGGTGTGTCTCATGGACAGATAACTGTAGGAGTCTTGTTTGGGGAGATGGCTTAAATTGCGGTTGACTATGGGCCATGGAGATTTGGGCATTGCTGCCTTCCGTAGTCTCGCGGGACTTGGCCCGGGATCTCGAGGGACTTGAGCCGAGATTGCTGATCGGGTCTGCGCCATTTTGGTGGTGTGTGTGGCGCGTGTTAGTCGTTGTTAGAGCCAGAGATAAAAGTTATCAGAATAAAAAGCTGTTTGTTTCCAGTTCGCCTCTGAACTTCTTCCCGCAGCTTTGTTGCTCCAAGCGGCCATCGCTTCAGGCAGCAACAGATAACTCTGCCTAGGATGGGGAAGAAAGGTAATGCTGTTCCCCTGAGATTAGGGAGGAGCAGGGAGAGAGGAAGAGATAGAAAAATGTCCATTTAAAAAATAAGTTGCAGTGGCAGAGCAGCAAGGACTGTATTCAAACTGCTTCCTGCTGAAAGAGAGCAATGTTGGGGGAAGTAGCCCAAAGTTCTTGTTCTCTGTAGGTGGGGCATGACAATCAAGGGCAGTCAGCATCAGAGCAGTCCACAGGTCCACAGTGGCAGATGACAGGTGACTGGACAAGGCATATATAGGGCAGGGATCATGCTAAGACAACAATAAACAAGAGAGTGAAACACTACATTTCTGTAAACAGCACAAAGGCAATCAGTATCTAAGCCAGTCTCCGACAACCATGAAGACAGGAACTCGCGACCACATCAGTAAAGCACGGGGCTGGAAAGATCCATAGGTCTGCGAGGTCAGGCTCAGAGTAGCTCCGGACAGGCTTGCAGATCTTGAGTCCTGTGTGAGCATTAGCATTCGGTGCTCCCACACAAGAACCCCAGGGAAAGAACGCTTCTGAGAGCCAGTGCCACGAGCAGACACGAGTGTGCAGGGAGCACAGTGCTGGCAGATGGCACACTCACCAGGCACAGGCCGGCTGGCACCCGCAGCGCACTTCCACTGGGTGAGTGGGGTGGGTGCGGCTCCTCCTGCCTCTTAACATATTCCACATCATGTTGGCCTGCCTTTTCTTTCTAAGCAATTTTTTTTTTTTTTTTTTGGTACCAGGGATTGAACTCAGGGGCACTCGACCACTGGGCCACATCCCCAGACCTCTTTTGTATTTTATTAGAGACAGGGTCTCACTGAGTTGCTAAGTGCCTCGCCGTTGCTGAGGCTGGCTTTGAACTCGCGATCCTCCTGCCTCAGCCTCCCAAGTGCTGGGATTACAGGCGTGCGCCACCGCGCCCGGCTCCTAAGCAATTTTTAAAACTACACATTCCACAGTGACTGTCTGACTTTCAGTCAGAATCAGTGTTGGTGACAACCTCAGGTCCATTGGGTCTTTCAGATTAGTCTCTGACTGTCATGGATGCTTTTTTTTTAAGAAAAGATGAAAACGTCTTGTAACAAGCAGATACACTTAAAAGTTTAATTTGCTTGGAATTAAAAGAAGTGATTTTAACTTGGAAGTCAGATAATTTCCCAGTACATAAGAAAACAGTTGCTCTCACTTCTGAAGTGCTCTCTTTCTTACTGTCCATTCATAACAGGGAGTTGAGTGTCCCTTCCCAGCACTGCACGTTTGGTGTCATCGTGGGGCTATCGTCTGATACCTTAGGCTTTTTAACTTTCCAAACTAGTTTTATGAAGTTGTGTTGCTAGCTCGTACGTGATGGACATGTGTCTGTCTGTTCCTTCTTCACTTACTGAAGTGTTCATCCATTCATTAAAACTACAGACTCCTTATCCCAGCAAACACGTGCTCCAGAGGAACAAGGAAAATCCTGTGTGAGTGCAAGTGACAAGAAATGGCAGCTGGTGGGTGGCAGGTGAGCTAGGTAGGGATCGAATGATAGTGGGGATCTGGGCAGATTCATGGCATCAGAAGGATGTTTTGTGGAGAAAATGACAAAGTCAGGAACATGAGTCAGCGTTAGAGTGGGGTGGAGCACAGTTGGGAGCGGTTTGTACTTGAACCCAAGCTGGGGAGCTTCGGGTGCCTGTGCAGAGGCAGCTTGTGGCCATGGAGAAGTCTGGTCAGGACGGATGGCTCTCACAGGCTTTAGGAGAGACAGTTGGCAGTGGGGAGGTGAGCACCTCTGCTGCAAGGCAGCTTCCTGGTCTTGCCACAGGTTTCTGGAATCCATGGTGTCTACTTCTGCTTATTTGAAGATAGATAATAGTGCCATTAAATGCTCATTACATGATCAGTTTACTTTAATATTTAAATTTGGACTTACAGATTTCATGTTATGTATAGTACTGTAAATTGCCCACTTAAAGCAGCACAGGATTTCAGGTTACTTAGACATGCTTGTGATTGACATGGGTCTGCAACCTAACCATGTGCAGTAGGTGTCTAGAATGTGGTTTTGAAGTAGTGGGTCCAGTGGAGTCCTTGGGCTGTGATTCTGAATGTCGGATCGATTGAAGACGTTCCTGCCAAGGGCAGCCTGAGGTTATCATGGGTCATCATGGCCCTTCGTAGGTGAGCTTGAGTACAAGGAGCCCCTGCAGATGGGCAACAGGGAGAGACCGAGCAGAGCGGCTCTCTCATCTTCTTAGTCAACCCATGTTGTGATCCTATAAAGAGTCTTCTTATTACAGTTTGTCTAAATAGGCAGTTGAGGTTATTTTTGTCTTTTATATTCATGGCAGTATTCTAAAGCATGCCAGAAATGGGGAAAGGAGGCTTGATTTATTGTTTTAAAATATGTGTTTGTTATTTTCTTATTTGTAGTATCATTACTAAAATATTCATATTGCTAGCATTGTTGCTAAGCAGTTTTCTTTGTCAGCAGTGCTAGTAATTGGTTATTAACATGAGGATAGTTTCTACAAGTATAAACTCAGTGTTGCATTAGCCAACAGATACTACCATGTGAAAACATGGTAAGTAAGTGCCTGTTCACACCAGCAGTGGTATTCTGACATTCAGTAAGCATTGCTTTTCTATTAGTCAAGCAGGGAACAGAACAACAAAGTCTTTGTTTCAGAATTTTAGAAAAGTCTGAACCGGGCACGATGGCACAGGCCTGTAATCCCAGCAGCTCGGGAGGCTGAGGCAGAAGGATAGTGAGTTCAAAGCCAGCCTCAGCAAAAGCAAGGTGCTAAGCAACTCAGTGAGAGCCTGTCTCTAAATAAAGAATACAAAATAGGGCTGCAGATATGGCTCAGTGTTCAAGTGCCTTGGGTTCAATCCCTGGAATTAAAAAAAAAAAAAAAAAAGTGGCCTAGGTAACAGCGAACAGTCGTGCAGCAGTGCCAGAAAAGGAAGGGGGTTCAGTGTCCCAGCAGAGTGATTGACGCCTGCAAGCAAGCAGAGGCCCTTCCGGCAGGTAGGCTCATCCAGGGCAGGCACGTCTCTTCACAGGTGCATGCAGAGTTCGGGACAGGAGGGGCACTCAGGGGTGGCTTGTTGAATGAGCAAAATGGTCATTAGAACAGCTGTGTTGTATAATTAAGAAGTTGTTTGTGTCTCACAAAGATATCAATATGTGACACTTGGAGTTATTAGATCATTAACCCAGTTTAACAACAGCTGGGGCTGCCTTAGAAGCCAGGTCCTGGGCTGGAGTTGTAGCTCAGTGGTAGAGTGCTCTCCTCTTATGTGGAAGGCACTGGGTTCGATCCTCAGCACCACATAAAAATAAAGACACTGCGTCAATCTACAACCAAAAGAATACTTAAAAAAAAAAAAAAAAAAAAAAAAAACAGCAAAAAAAGTCAAGTCCTGTGTGTGCCTTGGGCCTCTTGACCAAAGAAGGTGGTACACGCACAGGTGAGATTTTAGAAGTCAGGTCTTATGTATGCCTGGGTTCCTGACCCAGGAAGGTGGTACCTGCACAGGTGAGGTCCTAAGTGACTGGCTGAGGTCAGAAAATTGCCATTTGTTGGCTACCTAGTATAGGTTCATTCTGTCTGAAGTGCACAGGCTTTGCCCTGCTCCAGGGAGGCTTCTGTGGCTGTCTTGGAGAGTAATCTAGTGCTGGGCGACCTCACAGGGCTGCCTGGATTGGGGGAGTGCAGCTCGGTGGCGGTGGCGGTGGCAGTGGCGGTGTGTGCCACTGTAGACATGGGGCAGGAAGTTGTTAACAAACTGAGGAAACGTGGATAGTTTCCAACTGAAAATTGGAGCATCACAGGGTCTTGTAAAGATCTATTTTAATTAGGTGACTTACTGAAATCACTGTTTCTATCCCTTTCTGTGGTATCTTCTTACATATTTTCTTGTATGATGTAATAATTTATAACTGTTTAAACGGATATGGATTTACCTTTATTTGTCATGGCCTAAAAATGTGTGTACTCAATCATAGAATATTGTCAGTAATACCCAAATAAGATTTCGTGTGTAATTGTTTCCTTTGATGATCCTAGAAAACTGTCCGGTGTTGATTTTTATGTTGCAGTTGTGATGTCTAAGTAGAATATTGATGATTCTATAATTATACATGTACCTAAGTCTATGTCATTTCATTATTCTTTCATAATGTGACAATTGTATGTGGATTGGGTTTTGTTGCTTTAATGTTTGTTTAGAGTCACAAAGTGTAAGTCACAGTATTTTATGCATAATTTTCTCATACTACATCAGTCCCTCTTATTGACCACACAAAAAAAACCTCGTTTTCTTATTTTAAAATTTAAAAAGAATGTGGGGGCAAGGGTGACTCGCGAAGGGTGGAAATGCCGCCCTGTGTGAGACAGCGTGTGTCGTGTGAGTGCTGCTGCTCACTCCGCTTGCACTGCTTGGACCATTCTTTGGTCAGCTTCAGGGTTCCAAGTCTCTTTCAGTCTTATCAGCTGATTCATGAAAATTGATTTTTTCAGGAGTATTTTTCTTCCAAATTTGGAATCACAAAATAGAAATATTTCCTGTAGTTTATTCAGATTTACTGAGTGGAGTGTTGATGGTGTTAAAGTGGTTTTGGAGCTCGGGAGGTGAGGTGCCGCTCTTTGCGCACTCATGGGAGACTTTGGTTTTGTCGCCTTTGCTGCCCATTTTATCTCCTGCTGTGCACTCAGCGTTCTTACCTTGTTTCTGTGCAGGGCGCCGGCCAGGATAAACTGGGCATCTATGTCAAGTCTGTCGTGAAAGGAGGCGCTGCGGATGTGGTCAGTATGGCTGCTAAGGAGGCAGGCTTTTGGTGTCCTGTGCTTGATGGGTGGGATGGGGTGCTATGTGCTGGAGCCCCTGGCCGAGCGGGACTGGGCGGGATTGGGGGGACAGCCAGTCTGCTCACACTGCTTCTCTTCTCCCCAAATGTGTTTGCACACCGCGTGGGTGGCCAGGATGGACGACTAGCAGCAGGAGACCAGCTTCTCAGTGTGGACGGACGCAGTCTGGTGGGGCTCTCTCAGGAAAGGTATGGCCCATGGGTTGTTTGGAAGCTTAGCATTAGCATTTTTATGTGATTCTCACATACACTTTTGAAATTGGGAAATGAAAACTAAAAAGCTCTGTGTTCTTATTATTCTACAGTGTTTTAAGTGTAAACTCCTAGTGTATTTGACTTTTCCTTTGTTGTCAAATTATAACTATATATTTTAGTCTAGAATAGTTTCTTGTAGAGATATGTGTATATATAAACACATACTCAGTACTTTCTGAAATTTGTAATTTTTGAATATCATCTTTTTTCCCCCCTAACAGGATTGAACCCAGGGGTGCTCTACTACTGAGCTACATCCACAGCCCCATATTTTTGTGTGTTGGGGGCGGAGAGACAGAGTCTCACTAAATACCCAGGTTGACATCAAACTTGGGGATTCCCCTGCCTCAGCCTCCTGAGTGGCTGGGATTACAGAGATGTGCCACCGTGCACCCAGCCCATCGTACTATTCTTAATATATCAGGGGATGTGTTAGTGTGCGTTTATGGTTCGTTTTCAAAGGAAGGAAATGTCAAAAGGTAATCTGTCTGAAAGTCAGAATTGTCCAAAATGGCAAATGAGGCTAGGTCACATGATTGGCAGCTGTGCTTGCCGTGGCTGGCAAAGGGACAGTGGATTTCATCTTTCTTACACTGGTGACATTCTCTTCCCAGGGCAGCAGAACTCATGACAAGAACGAGTTCCGTGGTTACACTCGAGGTAGCAAAGCAAGGTGCCATCTATCACGGCCTGGCCACCCTCCTCAACCAGCCATCCCCCATGATGCAGAGAAGTAAGGACCATGAAGTGCTCACTGCCAGGGGCAGGTGGCTTCTGGGCCCTGTGCCGTGTGCTAGGTGTTTCAGACATGACTTGTTGATAGATGCAGCAGAATCAGTGCTGGTGTTATCGCTGTCTCAGTTCTGACACAGTAGCAAGATGCTAAGGAAAGCCACTCAGCCTGACTCAGATGGTGCCACCTGCCTTGGGAGCCCACTCGGACCCTCCAAACCCTTTCTGCTCCTGTGGAGCTAAGTGGTTGCTGATAAGCTTCTGAAGGCCAGGAGCAAAGTAGGTGCTCAGCCAGTTGTGAGTGAGTAAAGATTCAGTTTTGATAGGCAAGCCTAGGATGGGAGGTCCTTAAAGGACACGGTTCATTCTCTACTGAAGGAATGTTCCTACGTGTGTATGAGCAGTTATCTCAGTCTCGCACATGCTGAAGTAAGCTATGATTATCTTAGTGTATGTAATTCACTTTAAATTAAAAACTCGGTTTTAAAAATAATTTATTTGTGGGAACTGTGTTTGTATGACTACATTAAAAACATCTCTCAATAAAATTAATATAAACTCGGGGCTTTTAAAGAATCCCTTCAGCAACCTCAAGGAGAAAAACATCATGACTCACTCTCTGAAGTCATCGCATGCCTTCCAGATCTCTATAATAGTACCTTTCTGACATGTGCATGGCTTGCTAAGTATGGTCTTCGCAGAGCCCTCTTCTCCATAAGAACCTGGCGTCTGCAGCTGGAAGCAGCACCAGGCACCTGGCAGGCTGCGCCTTTGCTTTCTGAAGCCAGCAGGCAGGAGGGTGCCCAGCTAACCACGCATTCCTCATGAGCTTCGCCTCTGCCTGCCTCTTACGTTCGACCCCACACAACATGACACAAGCTAGCTAGACTGCGAGCTAGAAGCTGGAGAGGGAAGCCCTGAGTGCACACAGCAGACCAGAGGCGGCAGCAGGTAGACCATGGGATGCAGACAGCTGGCACCTCGTCCAGTGCCAGTGCCGTGACCCTGGCGACCCTGTGACAAGACCATAAGCAAGTCTTGAGGAATGAGAAAGCACATTTATCACCTGGTCTTTAAAGTTACCTTAGAAGGAGTTATTTACTTGGGTGTCACTAGATGAGAATAGAACTTTACAAGTGTATTTTTTCTGTAGATACTGGTTAAATGAGTTGCTTTCCATATTCTTGGGATTTTTATTTGAAAGCTTTTTACAGTTCTATACAAAGAATCTACCTTTACATGAAAATCACTATTTTCTTGCTAGGAAATGTTCTTATGAAATTCAAATATTTTTAGAATTCATCTTCCTTTTAAAGCTAAGGCAGGGTGTCTATTTCAACCAGTGAAGAGATATTAAATGTGCTTTGATTTTAGTTTCAGATCGACGTGGCTCAGGTAAACCCCGACCAAAGAGTGAAGGTTTTGAGCTCTATAATAATTCAGCTCAAAATGGGTCGCCAGAGAGTCCTCAGCTGCCCTGGGCAGAGTACAGTGAGCCAAAGAAATTGCCAGATGACAGGCTGATGAAAAACAGAGCCGACCATCGCTCTAGCCCCAACGTGGCAAGTAAGAGGGTCACTTCCTTCCTCGGTACTTACGTGGTCACAGTCAGCAGTGAGGGGGCATGGTGCTTTGTTAGCTATTCAGGCGTCATCACCTGCATACTTTGGCTGACTGGGAAAGTTTCCACAGGGGTATCCTGACTAACATTCTTAACATTCTGTTCTTGTAACTAAAGTAAAAGCCCTTTTGATGCTCTGGACAAAATGTATTGTAATGTCTTTGACCAAGGTTGGCAAATTACCAACAGAAGCTAAGATGGTTTTGACATATTTAAGGGGCTGTTAACAGAAAAGAGGAGACGTCACAGGAGGAAGCACAGGGAGGCGCAGATTCTCAAGGCTGGCGTGCTCACTGTTGACCCCATCCCTAGTCTTGGGGAAAGCTCTGGGCTGGGGCAGCACGAGGGCTGCAAGCTGGGTGGACCCAGCTCCTCCCACACCTCACGCGTCTGTCTCTGTGCTGGTGGTGTGTGAGCAGTGTGTGGCATGTGAGACACCACTGCTTCCTTTAAGGACGCTCTCACCTGCTGCTCTGGTTGGTCTGTTCACCGTGAAATGTTTCCCTGTTTCCAACAGATCAGCCGCCTAGTCCTGGAGGGAAGAGCCCATATTCCTCTGGAACAACAGCCAAGATAACGTCTGTCTCCACAGGGAACCTCTGCGCTGAGGTCTGAGTGATGTGCTGTCGGCTTTCACCTCTCTGTTGCCTTAGGTTTCCCCTTGGAACATCCCAGTTATCTAAAGCAGTTCTTACTTGGCAAATTGGCCTTGATTCTAATTCTCAGATTCATAGCATTTAATTTTTTTGATATTTAGTAACTAATCAGGTAAATTAGTTTTCAATTAAATCTGGAAAAAATGAAATGTTTTATTATTTGCAACATGGAATCAAACAATTTTTAACACAGTGTTTAACATATATAGGGTTTTTTATATCTTAAAACAGATTACTGGAAATGCAACTAATCTGTTTTAAAATTGCAAACGACTCGCTATTCCTTGTTGTTCATGTTTTGCAGGAGCAGAGCCCTCCACCCAGACCTGAAGCCTATCCCATCCCGACTCAGACATACACCAGAGAATATTTTACCTTCCCAGCCTCCAAATCCCAGGATCGCATGGCTCCTCCTCAGAACCAGTGGCCAGACTATGAGGAGAAGCCCCACATGCACACAGATAGCAGTCACTCCAGTGTTGCCATTCAGGTTAGAAGCAAGCCGTTCCACAAGCCTCTGCACCTGCAAGGGAACAAGAGGGACCAGTGGGACAGGGTGACGGGTGACTTCTGAGGCACAGCTGGAATTTTCTCGGGAGCAGTGAGATTGCCTCTTTTTTATTTTATGGTTTTGTGGTGAAGTCTGAGGGGGAAAAGCATAGGGTAGAACATAGGATACAGTGAGAGAAGGGCTTCTGTGTTCTCTTGTGTCTGAGCAGGAAGCCTTCGTGGAGGAAGGCCTGGAGCTTCTGGGCCAGGGCTCCCTGCGGCAAGAGGGAGCCGTGAGAGCCGGATGTTGTTTGCGCTTAGGTTCTGTCTCCGCTGCTGGAGTTTGTCATGTCCTGGGAAGTGGGGCAGGTAGACGCAGTGGAGTCTGTGCTGCTGCGGTGGTGGGTCCCCCGAGTGCCGGCCAGCGAGGGCTTGGTGTGGTGGGACCTAGTGGTCCCTGGATTCTTTCTTGACTGTCTACTTGGGGAGCAGTTCAGGCAGAGGAGAGAAGTCTGCAGGGGTGTCACTGAGCAGGAACCCAGGGTGGGCCGCAGTGAGGAGCAGGGGTGGAGGCTGTGGAGGAGATGGAGCCTGTGAGAAGGGACCTGGGCGGCAGCTAAGGGTTCAGACTGGGTCCGAGACGGTAGAGAGGGAGACGGCAGACCAGGGAGCAGCCTGGAGAGAGCACCGTCAGGGGACTGAGGGGAGAAAGTGAACGTGCGCTCAAAGCAGGCAGAGCTGAGGGAGATGAGGAGAGCCTGCGCAGAGCGCTCTTCCGTTCAGGGTCAGGGAGGTGGGGTCTGAGCTGAGCCTTGAGGGTGAGAGAGGTGGGCAGGCAGAGAGGAGCGCATCCCACTCACAGCGGGCAGTGCACGAGGAGAGCCAGAGCCCGTTTTCTGAGGGCAGAAGTGGTCCTCTGGTCTGGTCCCCTGGCCCATCCTGCCTTTTCCTGATGGCCCACAGCAGCCTGGTCCTGTGAGTGTTGGATGCCCTTCCTCGCCCCTGCCTGGAGGCCTTGCCTGACCACAGGTGCAGAGGCACAGACCCTGCGGCAGCTGCACGGATTCCATGTAATCCAATACTTCATGTAGTGTGTCGCTCATGTGTCCTGGTGACGAGGAAGCTCTTTCTGTTTGCAAAGTAAAGCTGTAGCTAAATGTTGGAAGTAAATGTCCTATTTTTCCATTATGCGGTTGTATTTTAAAGTGATCCTTTATTTTTTTGTTTGTTTTTGGAAAGTATGCTCATTTCTCTTTTTTTTTCATGTGCACATAAAATCTCATGATCATCAGATTTATAGCACTGCCTTTTTCACACTTCCAGGATGGGAATGGATTCATCTCAGATGGATGGGCCTTGTCCATGGATGCGTTTCTGTCAAAGAGCTTGTAAAGCTAGTCCTGAGCTTTAGGACTTATTCAGAAATGGTCCAGGGATGGATCAAATGGCTAAAATATAATAATTCCCCTTCATGAGGATTAGGATTCTTGTTAAACAGAACTCGCAGCTCGGCCCTTCGAGTAGTAAGACTGCACTCACTCCTTCTCAGAAGCCAGCTGTGAGGCTGGTCCTACCTGAAGGCCGTGGAGAAGCCCTCGTGCACTGTCCTTGGAGCACAGGGAGGGCACCAGCAGCCCCAGGCCTGACTGTTCCTGCAATGCAGAGGAACAGCCCTTCCTTCCTTGGGCAGATGAGTTCAATGCAGTCTCTCTTGGCCACTGAGCCACAGGGCAGCCCCAGCCCCCAGTCCAGACCCTCATTCAGCAGTTTTTGTAGTCTGTCTTCTCCACAAATGTGAAATGTCTGTGAATTTTTGGTAATTTCTTCTGCTGAATGGCTGAAGTATAATATCTCTCCCTTTTCTTTTCCCAGCGTGTTGCCCGTTCCCAAGAAGAGCTTCGGGAAGAGAGAGCTTACCAGCTTGAGCAACAGCGAGTGGAGGCGGTTATGGATCGGAAATCTGACAGTGACTTGTGGATAAATCAGAGCTCCTCGGTGGAGTCCAGCACCTCCAGCCAAGAGCACCTGAACCATTCCTCCAAGTCGGGCACCCCTGCTTCCACACTGACCAAAAGTGGCCCCTGGCCGTTGGAAAACCCCAGCAGCAGTGCTGCCCACCCCAGTGGCCATCTCCCAGCCCATCAGAACAGAGCTGCCCCCGCCTCCACCTCCGCCTCCTGTCCACTACGCTGGAGACTTTGATGGGATTCCAATGGATTTGCCTCTCCCACCCCCTCCAGCCAACCAGGTGGTCCCCCAGTCGGCTCAGGTGGCTGCGGAACGGAAGAAGAGGGAGGAGCACCAGAGGTGGTATGAGAAGGAGAAGGCGCGTTTGGAAGAGGAGCGAGAGAGGAAGCGCAGGGAGCAGGAGAGGAAGCTGGGCCAGATGCGCACGCCACCGCTGCACCCTGCTCCCTTCCCTCCCCTGGCCACCCCTCAGGCGAAGCCCGAGAAGCCGTCCACACTCCAGAGGCCCCAGGAGACAGTTATTCGAGAGCTGCAGCCCCAGCAGCAGCCCCGCACCATCGAGCGCAGAGACTTGCAGTATATCACCATCAGCAAAGAGGAGCTCTCCTCCGGGGACAGCCTGTCTCCAGACCCCTGGAAGAGGGACGCCAGGGAGAAGCTGGAGAAGCAGCAGCAGCTGCACATCGTGGACATGCTGAGCAAGGAGATCCACGAGCTGCAGAGCAGGGCCGAGCGCACCGCGGAGGAGAGCGACCGCCTGCGCAAGCTCATGCTGGAGTGGCAGTTCCAGAAGAGACTGCAGGAGTCCAAGCAGAAGGACGAGGACGATGAGGAGGAGGAGGACGACGATGTGGACACCATGCTGATCATGCAGCGCCTGGAGGCCGAGCGGAGAGCCAGGGTAAAGGGCAAAGCGCTCGGTCGTGGTATTTGTGCTCCCTGCTTGAGCTGCCGCGAATGTGCCCGGAGGCGGCCAGGCCACGGGCAGGAAGGAGAGGAGCGGGCCTCGGGTCGGCGGGCTTGCTGTAGGAAGGGTGCCGGCCCACGTCCCACAGAAGTGAGCCAGGCCGTGGTGCTGGAAGTTTTTGGTACTTGTGCTTTGACAAGAATTAAATCCACCGTTCAGTGGCTTAATTAGCAGCCTCATAATTAGCTTTCTCATTAACACTTCAGTTGAGATAAAAGGTATTTGTTAATGACCACTAATAATCTTGATCAGGGGTCGGCAAAGCTTTCCTTAAAGGGCCAGACAGTAGTAAATACTTGGCTTGGCCTCCTGGACTCTGCACAGTGGCACAGTGGGTGTGACTGTGCTGACAAAGCCACATACAGACACGTGTCAGGTCACTCTGCTGATCCTGACTGTGAACAAAGAATGTGAAAGTGTTAAATCATTGCCAGAAACAATCTTTGTAGTAATTACACCATTGATGAAGCAGGTATTTATTAGGTTAATAGTTTCACTATTATAGTGTAAAGATATTGAGAACTTTTGATCTTATCATATTTCTCCATATTGTGGAAACTACTTTTTGTTTTATATAAAAATTTTAAACCCAAAAATTTTTTTAAAGCAATTACTTATTAAAATGCCAAATGTGAGATGAAAGGTTCTTTGTTGCCCCATCCGGAGGGCACTTACTAATTTGGTATTGAACATGAACTTGTGGATCGTGCTTTTCTCGAGGTCATGTTGGTGATCTCAGTGCTCCTTTTTAATCTGCACAGTGCAGTGTTGGGAGGATACAGCCATGGCCACATTCTCTTGGTCACGGATTTGGGTTTCTAATTTCAGCTCTAATTTAATGCAGTGAACTGAAGGGCTGAAACAGTGCTGATCGTAGGTCAGCCCTGCCATCCTCCCACCTCATGATGAGGGTTAGATGATCCTCGTGAGGACACAAGAGTCCAGCAGTGGGGTCCTTTTCAGTTTGCTTACACACATGCTTCTTAATAAATATATAAATATATACACACACACACACATACACATATATATGTATATGTATGTGTGTGTATATGTATGTATGTATATATATAAAATCAATATCAGTCAAATTATACATAACTTTGTCCCAAATTCATCCTGAGTCCCTTTTAGACACTTAACTTTCTTAAATGAGACCAAAAAGTGATTTTAATGACGATACTGTTTTATTTAGTAAGTCATCAGTAATAAACTCCCTCAAGAATGATGGTATTTACTCTAAGAAGTGCTTTCTTTGAAAGAGCTGCTGTTTGATAATAGCCAGGGACTGTTGCCATAGGACCTCTGGGTAGTTTCCCCCAGCACATGGCAGAGCTCTAGCTCTCAGGGACGCTTGCTGTTCTGGCCAGCTCTGGTGCACCCACTCCACACTGGCCAGAGGCCCTGCTGCGTGCCAGGGAGGTGCAGCTCAGCCGTGACTGCCCAGCTGCAGGTGCAGGGAGAGCACAGCTCTGCCTGTGGTGTAGACCATGCCCCGACAGGCTGTGTGAGCACTCACCCCTGAAGCCCTGCTCCAGCAGCGGGCGGCGTGGGTGCCACAGCATGATGTTTTTGTAGGATTCTTTTGTGTGAAGATGAAATTTTTATTGAAGGTCTGTCACAGTTTTTCCAAATGGTTAAAACACCCCCCCCCCCCCCCCCCCCCCCCCCCCCCCCCCCCCCCCCCTGAATATTTCAAAGTTTTAGTATGGATTATATTTGGAAAGCTTTTTATAAGAATTTAACAAAAAGTATTAATTTTTTCTCCATTAATTACATTAAAGTTAATATCTTAGTGTCCAAATAAGAGACCAAAGGAAATTTGGCTTTTTTTTTTTTTTTTTTTTTTTTTTTTTTTTTTGATTTCTGTGTATCTTAATGCTGAAGCCCAAGTATTTAATGCCATGTGGACACTTTTCTACTTCTGATAGGAGACATTAGCCTGCACTCCTTCAGGTTTCTCCTCAGGTTGTCCAAAAACATGAAGTATGATAGCAACAAAATATGCTGATGGCAGAATTCAGGTCTGAGTCTAACTTTTTTTTTCACGCTTCATCTTTCTTTTTTTTTTTCCTTCTCTGTTGCCTGCAGCAGACTGCTGTGCCAGCAATCTCTGTTCTAGATTTGGTATGTTCTTGTTTCTTTCCTTTGGTGCTTCTCCTGTCTCGATTTTCCTTCCTCCTCTGGTGGTGGCTGTTTTATGTTCTCAGTAGATCAGCTCTGCCCAGGGCCTCCTAGACCAGGAGACTGGCCCTGTGACTCTCTAGAAGCATGCTTTTGAATGTTACTAGATTAGTTACTTTCTACTTTTCTCCGTTAATTTTAAGTGTTACTGTTTGTTTATGGTTTTGCTCTTTTCTCAGTTTTAGTTATAATTTGATTCTGTGTATTCTTATGTAGTCATTAGTATATGAGCAAATTAACTAAAGTCTGCAGTGAGTGATCTATTTTATGCTTGTTATATTAATAGTAGATTTTACACGTTCAGTTGTTGTAAGCTTAGTTGAAATGATATTCAGTTGCCACTTTCTTTACTAATCTAGTGTGGATCTTAGCTCATCAGCTGAAGCAGACCTGGGTCACATTCTGTTGTGAGTCCAACATGCTTGCCAGTGTGGGGAGAGTTGTGGCTGAAGTCACTGCTCCTCGTGCTTACAGAGCAGGTGTGTCACCTGCTGGACCGTCACGTTCTCACTGATGTGTATTTACTGACTTAAAGCCATTTTGTTCTGGATCAACTTCTGGGTGACAAGGAGGCAGCCCAGGCAGCACTGCAAACATTTCTTAATCTGGGTTTGCCTTGATGCTGTTTCACCAGTCCCCTCTTTAGCATGGGGACAGTGTCACCCACAGAAAAGCTTCCTTAAGATGTCTCACCTCCCTGGTAACCAGAAGGCATATTCTATGAGCTCTGCATCTTTTCATTTGGTTTTATGTAAAGAAACAACGAAAAACTGTACATCCCCCCCACTGTGTGTGTGAGGTGTCCACAGATGTAACTGGAGAGTGTCTGTCGGGTGGTGGAGCACTTCACATGTTTGTCAGCGTCCGCCATGTGGCAGGCACAGGCCTGTGGCTCTAAGAGGCTGACTCTGCCCCACGAGAGTCTCAGTGCCATGAGGGCATCTGACAGGTGAGCGGCAATGCTTAAGAATCATGGGCACACTTAGATTTTTATTTCAAAGAAGCAGTTCTGAGCATCCAAAAAGATAAGTATTTTGAGTATTAATCTTCACCTTAACCTACATGTTTCTGAGCGTTTGTCAGCTCAGCCCTGGTAAGTATCAGCGTTACTGATAATGTGCCATTGTCTGCAGAATGCCCATGCTGTCAGATCTGGCAGGTTGCCCAGGAGCCTCCTGGAGGGTTAGTGGGCAGTGACAAGTGTGTGGTCTTCAGGGAGCAGCCTGAAGACACGTCCTAGCGCATCTGGGATGAGTGAGACCGGCCCGCTCCTGGTGGGAGGCGCGGCGTTCCCACAGTGGGAGGCTGCCTAGGCTGGTTCCTGCTCTTTCCACCCCTTCAGTGGCCCCTGCCACCTCAGGGCTGCTAGATGCCAGTGCCACCCTTTCACATCTCCAGTCCCTCCCTTACACCGAAGACCTGGAGCCCTCCTGCCCTGTTCCCTCGTGCCGTCAGTGTTCAGAACTGAGCCCTTCCCCGCCACGCCTCCCAGCAGTCACCTGCCTCCACCTTCTCTGTCCACTGAGGGCTTCGTTGCTCACTTGGGAACCTCTGCAGTCTCCGTGACCCCTTTCTCTGTCCAGGAACCGTTGGCCTACTCCTCCTCAGCACTTGACTTCCTCCGCCCCCTAGCCTGAGCCGCTGTCCCTTCCTGCCTGGTTGTGGGGAGAGTGTGGCGGCACTCTGTGTTCTGCCCCTGCCCCTTCACAGGGCTCTCTAGACATAGTGGCTGTAGCAACCTCAGGAGACCCCAGCCCTCCCGAGTGAGTCTCCCTGCTGTCCCCCCAAGAACACATTCTGGCCCTCCCTGCAGTCGGTGTGGCTCCATGTCCTCCTTAGTGCCCCAGCGCCTGCCTGCCCACTCCCATGTGATGTCCCTCAGTGTGCCTGCCAGCACCTGCCTGAGGGCCGCCTCACCTCCCTGGGGCTGCCCTGGCTGGTTCCCTCCCACCATGACAGCTTGTGCCCTGCTGCTCAGCTCCTGAGTGCCCTTGCCACTCGCTGCCTTGTGCTGAGCACTGTGTCCTGCTTCCCTGAACGTGGCTTGTCAGGTGTGCGTCCACCCCTCTGGGCAGCAGTGACGTTTGTCCATTTCTGGAGCAGTTCTAGCATGTGGTTGATGGTCAGTAATGCCAGGCAAGTGGCTCTGGGGCCAGGTCCTCGAGTTCCCAGGGCATGTGGCGAGGGAGAGGCTGAGAGCCCTCCCGGTCTTGATTACTCGGGTGGTGTGCCATCCTGTCCAGCCCACGGTGTCTGGCCAGGGGAGCCCCAAGGCCAGCTTGCAGCAGAGCTCTGCCTGCAGGGTCCTTCCCTTGGCTCCAGCAGACCTGGGCTTGTCTGGACCTGTCCTGCGTGTGGAGCCCATCCAGGTAGGGCCCAGGGCAGGTGGCCCCTGGCTTTTGGAAGCTTCACAGGCAGAGGTTCACAGGCAGCTTGCTAGTCCTCCTGCCCAGTGACAGTGTGCATAACCTCTGCCATTTTTGCTCTGTGTTGTCAAATAATCACTTCTGTTTCTCCTTTCCTCATAACAAACCTGCCGTGTGGGTGAGTGAAAGAGTCAGGCCTAGTGTGAGAGTGGCCTGCCGCCACAGGCCCAGCCACAGCAGCGTTTGCCTGTTTCCCAGTCCCGAGTACGCCTGGTGCTGCGCGGAGCGCCTGTCACAGAGCAGTGCCGGCCGGCCACGCACTCCACTAGACACTCCTAGGGCCTGGCCGGTGCCAATGGTTGTCTCAGCTTTGCCCTTCGCCACAATTCAGTGGTCATCCGCTGACTAGAACGATGTGAGACCCCACAGCAGCGTTCCTCCTCCTTGGCCGGGATGCTTTCTGGTTTCGCAGCTCTTCTGGATGCCTCGTGTGAAAGCCCCAGCTGGCCCTCCCATCCCTGCACTGGCCTGGCTCTGGTGTGCGCAGTGGGCATTAGACACAGAGCGGAGGGGATTAGATCCAAAGCCTAACTAGGGCTGTGACCTTCAGAGGGGCCTTTAGCAGGAGGTGTGCTGCCTGTGCGCCATCCATACTGGAGCACCCTGCCCAGGATGGACAGTTGACTCCCCAGAGAGTGCAGTGTTACGGGAGGAATCGGGAAGAGAAATGAGTTCACCTCACAGCCAGTGGGGGTGTGTTATGGAGAAAACAGAACTCACCTGCACGTGCAAGACCAGAGCTGGCCTAAAGGAGCTCCAGGCACGTGTCTGGGCCGCAGGAGCCTTACTGCCTGCTTGGGGTCACTCTGCTTTGTCTCTGTCACTGAGACAGCGCAGCAGCTGAGCTCTGGGTCTTACAATTTTAATCAGTGTCCTTAGATGAGGAAAAGGTGGCAGCAGCAAATGGGCTGTGCTGAGGGGGGGCACATGGTGCTGTCGTGGGGAGGGCTGTTTCCTAAGGAGGAGCTCTGACCATAGCGTGGGGGAGCTTTCTCTTGGATAAGCAGCTACATTGCAGAGCTGGGCTCTGAACCCAGGCCTCGGGGAACCGTCGCCTGTTATAATGAATTATCTAATTGTGGGCGTTCTTCATCTTTTGGCCTTAAATGGTTTTTTTGTTTGTTTGTTTTGGTGGGGGCATCACTTCCAGTGGGGAGAGTGTAAGCAGGAAAGGTGTATAGAGCAAGGAGATTCTTAAGGGCTTTAACAAGAGTTCAAATTGTCTGTTTAGTGAAAATGTAAAAAAAAAACCGAGGTATCGTGAGCCACTTCATTCCATGTTCAGATATTAACTGCTGTCTGCCGTGGGGATTCCTAGAAGTACATGTGTTTATGGCATGAAATCGTGTCCATTCAGATCTCAGCTTGCACTTTTTTTTAAAACTCAGAAGCACTCAGGGATGGTGGCCTGCCAGTGCAGCAGGCCATGGCCCACACTCGCACGCAGGGTCCTGATCCAGCCTGTTCCCCAGGCGTGTCAACCTCTCCATGTGTAGCAGAGAGCTCTCCTGACTGAAGGTCAGGGTCACATCAGGCAAGGTGTCGCTAGATCGCAGAGTGGGCAGACTTGTAGTTGATGTTCCGATGCCTTTAACTGTTAACGAACATAGACCATACAGCTCAATGTACTTTAGGAACTGTTATTTTGATTCTCTTTTCTCATTACTGCTTTGGAGGGGGCAGGAGGGGGAAATAAGTGAACATGTTTTTGGAGAACAAAGCAATTTCTTTTGGAAATGAAAATACATGAATTAGCCTAATAGTGGAAAGAAATTTCTTAATTATAATAACACTAGTCAATATTTCTTACTTTAAAATTGGTAACTAATGAGCTGATCATAAGGAAAAGGCCTCTTACTTGCTGTCCACCATCCTGATTTAAAGGCATAGAGCTTTTCTGGAGAAGATACCTGTTCATAGATTTATTTGTAAGATAGACGGGTGCTCACGGGAGTCCTGCCGTTCTCACCTCCTACAGTGACGCTCCTGCTGGGCTGTAAGAGATGATGGGCTGCCTCGGGCACCGGGCTTTGCTTAGCAGGCCTTGTTTCACGTGGCTCTGGGAAGTGCAGCACGAGGAGCACCTTGCTTGGAAGGGAGATGCCTGCTGGGGGGCACAGCCCGACCCCCAAGCTGCCTCTCATACGACTTGCCAGCTCTGCGCTGCTCTCTGCTGCTGCTGTGTGGGTGCTTTTTCTCATTGTGGGTGCCGATGGCTGAAGTTCTCACAAGCTCTCCCTTGCCTAGGCCACCTGGGCCTGCTCTGATCCTGCCGCAAACCCACCCTGCAGCTAAGCATCCTGACCTCCCTGCACTGATGGCTAGGTTATGCTACAAGGAAAGTTCATCTGCCCCCTAGAAGGCCACTTCAGCTGTTCTGAATTGTTTTAGCATTGTTAACTGACATGAAGAGACCCTAATAACACAGGTTAATTTATTCTTTCCAATCAGATATGGTGTTTTGTTCCATAGAAATCAAGGAATAGAGAAGTTGCTAGTTTCTTTGCTTCCCCAAAAATTAAATTCATAAGTTAACATTTTAAATTCTGCTATGATCGATTTATAGAAAAATTGGTAATTCTCTAGATATTGAAATACATCTTATAAAAATTTTATGTAAGGCATTTTTGCAGTGGTTAGAGATTGAACTAGATGGCTTTGAGGTCATTATAATCTTAGAGATTTTGAATCGCTCTTTTGATGGTGTGGCTATGGGTGTCCTGTAGCCCAGCTCCATGCCAGATGAGAAGAAATGGAGAGTCCAGGTGTTTCAAAGCTACACTGTCTCAGGCTGTAATGTAAAAAGCAGCCACGTATGGAGATGGAAAAGGAGAGTCTCGGTGTTGTTCTGGTCAGTGATCCAGGGTTCCTGTCTGGAAAAGGCATTCTCAACCTGGGATGTACAGAGAGTGTGACCAGGAGGATAAGGAGCTAAAAATCAAATAGAAGGAATACCTTGCATATTAGAACGTCATGAAGGAAAGACATTACATTTTTGTGTTATTTCAAAAAGGCAGAACCTAGTGACCAAAAAAAGAAACACTGTAAGATGATGAATTCAGGACCAACGTAAGAACTTTTGACTAGTTGCCACCTAAGGCAGAGTATTGTACCACGTGAGGGGGTGGCAGTGGTCCCCGGTGCAGACAAAAGTGAATCAGAATTTCCTTCCTTCCAAACCTCAGGTTCAGGACGGGTCCAGGATGGGATTGGGAGGGAGTCGATGGCAAAGGGCCTGAGGAGGAAGAGCGCTAGGCCCCTTGTTTCCCCAGGGAAGTTGGGCTGCTTGGAAGAGCTGTCAGAAGAAATTGGGGCCAGAGTGGGCAACTTTGTACTCCCACCCACAGCCCACAGAGAGGACCCCCTCCTTGGCGTTTGGGGTGGTGGAGGCATTCCATAGTTCCATGATGTGGGGCTGTTGGCCGGCCACTCAGGCCTGTCAGTGCAGGAGCTGGCTGACAGACCCGTCTAATGGAAGAGTGGTGGTTTCGTGCGTGGCTGTGTGATAGCTTGCTTCTGTGAGCCTGGGTGAGGGGGAGAATAACTCTGGGCTGTGGAGACAGGCTTTTAGGCCACTCATTTTGGAAGTAGCTATGTAAAACTGTGAGTCTTGTCATCATCTGAGTAGAAACTCGGCCTCTGTGTGTGTGTCCTGTCTCCCCGTCCTGTTGGTCTGGTTCTGCTCTTGGTGTCTTCGCGGGGAGGCTGGGGTGAGAGTTAAAGGCGGTTCACTGTCAGTTGCAGGACGAGGAGCGCAGACGCCAGCAGCAGTTGGAGGACATGCGCAGGCGGGAAGCAGAGGACCGCGTGAGACAGGAGGAGGAGCGGCGCCTGGAGGAGGAGCGAGCCAAGCGGGACGCCGAAGAAAAGGTCCTGGTCCTCTGAGGGCAGCTAGCGTTGCCAGTTAGCCTGACCTGGTGATTGGCTGGGGCAGAGGGGCTAGCCTCGTGGCGCACACGCACACGGCAGAGCAGGGCCGGACCCCCAGCTTTTGTTACTGGACCAAAAACTCTCTCCCGTCTGGCCTGCTACCTCTCTTCTGGACTGTCTCCAGGCCCCTTGCCTTCTGAGCTGGTCTCCCTCAGACTCCCGAACTCCTGGGTCTGCGTGGCGGTGGGCCTCTGGGCACAGGCCCCCTCGCAGGGTGTGGACCCCACTGGACGGGGTCCAGCTTGTTCCTGTAAAGATGCCACTCGTTCAGTTATTGACTTGAGTCGGCCCCATATGGGAGGCAGTAGGAGCAAACAGGAAGACAGTCTGGTAACTGACCATCTCAGATAGGGTTCTCGCTAAAACCACTCCATTTTGGTAGTGGTTAAGAGAACAAATGGCTTATTAAAAAAAAAAAAAATCATTCAAGGAAATTTTAGTCTACAATCTGATTACTGTTCTGAGTTATTTATTCCTGTGTGTGTTAATTCAAGTGATTCTTCAGTTCAATTGTAAAATGACATCTGATTTTGAGAAATGGGCACCTTGTGAGGCAGTTCCCAGATCCGCGTCTTGTGCGTAGCTGCAGCCCTCCCCTCGGGCGAGGGGCCCCAACTCGCCCAGGGACTGCAGGGAGCTGTGCAATTGCAGAGGGGCTGTGCTCCCCAGTCGCCTCCCTTCTGTGAAGGTCAAAGCCTTGAGCGTCACAACTTCTGACAGGGAAAGCTTAGTTTTATTAGCAGTTGTTTCCTTGACAGTGCAGTGAGCTGTGTCGGTAAACCCCCCAACCCCCGGCCCCCGCCCCGCATTGTTTTTAGGAAGCGTTTGGTAGTGTGGTGGTGGATTAGGCTACAGGACAATCGAACCAGAGCAGGACTGTCGACATTCTGGGGCTCACTTAGACTTAGGGAATAGGTGGCCCCTAGAGCAGAGAGTGCGGTGTGCAAGCAGCAGGTGCTGGGGCCTGGGCCTCCATGAAGGGCATCCTCCCGCTGCTGTGGCCCAGTGGCTCCCGAGGACTGGGAGCCTGGGTCTTCCACAGGCCTTTCACTTGTGTAACTTAAGGCGGAGTCGTGGTCTCCAGGATCTGAGCCCCTGGTTTCTAAGCCTGTGGACTTGGTGGTGGTGGTGTGCTGTTCTGAGGAAGCCCCCTGGCGGTTAGGAGGGTGCCTTTCCCAGGTCAGTGCCTGCCGGCTGTGCCAGTGCTTGCAGTGCCCACGCCTGTGGTCAGGCCCAGTCTCGGCCTTGCTGGAGCCACGATGAGGCAGCCTTGCCGTCACCTCAGGGCAGTGTCCGCAGAGGACCAGCCTGCATTTTCTTGTTGGGGAACTCTTGGGTTCATTTTCCCATGTGCATTCTTGAACTTACTATCATGCTGGATACACTTGTGTTTTAGTAACTGCCTCTATAATTGAGTGGTCACTGTAAAAAAGCTGAAAACCCTATTTTTAATACAGAATGTTCAGAATTGATGGGTTTGTGTTGTCATAGAAAAATGTGTGTGGTCCTTTTCTGGGTAGAGTCACGTCCCCTTGGTCATGTGACTGTATCTGCTTTTGATGTGACTACAGGGGTTTGGTTTTGCCCTACGTTATCAGGCAGCTTGCTCCTCCTGTAAATCCAAGGCTCTTGATGGCGCTGTTCCAAAGCCACAGAAATCGTTCTGGTTTGCCCTCCCAAGGGAATGCTGTCTTTGTACAGACAAGAGGGTAAGAAGGCCTCTCCTTCGAGGGTCTCCCAGAGAGAGCAGAAGGTCTAGCTCGGAGTTGGTGTGCCAAGTGCCGAGGACTGGCGGTTCCTATTTTCCTCCCTCTGCAGTTGGAGCAGGGGCTGTGATGTGTGTGCGCGTGCGAGCGCTTTGGCTGTAGAGGGAGCAGGAGAGGATGCAGCCTGGAGGCACAAGACTGAACCCTGATCTTGGTGCTGGCAGGGCCCGGCAATTCTCTTTGGCTGAATGAATTGAAGCTTCACTGTATCCCAGCGCTAGACGTTCCCTGGGGTTGAGGCAGGTGATCTGTTTTCTCTTTCACCCCCTTTCATACTTACTTTTCCCTCTGTGCTCTGAAACTCATGTCAATCTTTAACAAAACTGTGCTATTACCCTTTTTAATGTCAAAAGAATTTTAACACTGTCAACTGTAGTTTGTGCAGATGTATGTCAGAAAAAATGTACAGTATGTGTCAAAATATATTTGAATACAGTATCTTGTTGCTGTTGCTATTCATGCTTGGCTCTCTGATTTTCTGTCCACCAGGCAGTTTATTAAGGTTTGAAATATAAGTTAAGAACTGGAAAGCATTATTTGTTAGTTTGTTGCTTTGGGAAAATGAGTGATGTTCCTTACAGTTTATGGTTTCCTAGTAAAACAGCATTAACAGGTAAGTTAAAATCCTACCAAAACAGAAGGGGAGAGGAGCAGGAGCAGGAGCAGGAGCAGGAGGAAAGACAGGAACGCGAAGCTTCAACTGGTTTCGTGACTGGAGGGGCCTGGAGTGACCTAAACTGTTGCTGAGCAGTCTTGTGTCAGCAGATAATCCAGATTAGTCCAACTGTGACCTAAGTACGGAAAAAGATTCTCTGTAAGGAGACCATTTCTGGGTTGACCCACCTTTTCTGTTGCAGTAGTTGTGACAGTTAAATGTGACGTCCTGTGGACATGTGGTCGGTGTGATGATGGGGCCTGATGGTCAGTGCCCCTGTCATTTTCCGTGAAGGCCCAGTGGGTCCGCCTGTCCCCTCCTGATCTCTGACCCTTGCACTCTTGTCTATTCCCGCCTGCAGAGGCGACAGGAAGAAGGGTATTACAGCCGCCTGGAGGCCGAGAGGCGCAGACAGCACGAGGAGGCGGCGCGCAGGTTGCTGGAGCCCGAGGAGCCCGGGCTGTGCCGACCTCCGCTTCCACGGGACTACGAGCCCCCGTCCCCGTCCCCTGTGCCCAGCGCCCCTCCTCCCCCACCTCAGCGAAACGCCTCCTACCTCAAAACACAGGTCCTCTCCCCAGACTCGCTGTTCACTGCCAAGTTTGTTTCGTACAATGAGGAGGAGGAGGAGGAGGACTGCAGCCTAGCAGGTCAGGATAAGTACTCCAGCGTGAGGAAGTCTTACGGGCACCTTCCTCCTGCCGCCCTTAAGCCACAGCAGCCCCCCTGCAAGCCACGCCCAGCCTCCGATGGCATCTTTCTCTCCAACTCATTCCAGCCACCCTCGGCCAAAGCCAACAGTACTGCCCACAAAACAGGCCAGCCCCCACCCCCTCCAAACAAACCAAGCTTCTGCCATCCCGGCCACTGTAAAGGTAGAGGTAAAAAAAATAGAGTGCAAGCCCCACCCTCTGGTCTTGATGATTGGAACCTTGGCCTCTGCACAGCTGCACCTGGCGTGGCCCGAGATCACCTGCTGTGGAGTCGGGGTTCCACTTGGTCGCGCTCAGCATGGTGATCTCCCTCCACCCTCAGCTGCAGTGTCCTGCTAATTGCTCTGCTGATGAATGTCTCAGTGCTCTGGTTTCTCTCACTCTGAGAAGCTCCATCGCGTTGATCAGCTGACAATCAGTCCTCCCCTGTTGCTCCAGACCATGAGTACTGTTGGTCTTGGCTTTCATTCTCTCCCTCTTCCAACAATTTTCGCCTGTGGTTGAGCAAGTGCCTTTTTTTGCACATTGAACTGTCTAAAGGTAGCATTGAAGGTGCATTTTCAGTTTCCACGTCAGGCAGCCCGTCCTTGGTGGTGGCTTGTCCAGGGAGCGGAACATCTGCTGAGCTGGTCTCCATCACGGCCACCACCTGGGATTCAGTGCCCTGATCATCCCCAGGTTCCTCTCCTTGCCCTGGCCCTCCTTCCCTGGCCTCTCACGCAGCTCCAGAAGCCAGGCAGCAGTACACTTGTAGCTGCCGTCAGTTAGCTAGGGAAAAGCCTCTGACTGCCTGCGCTGCGTGCGGGAGGGTCCTGCAGCTGCCGCACACAGAGGCTGCTTCCTGCAGAGGTGCCGTGGGCAGGCCACAGCAGCACTGGAGTCATGCTTCAGATGCACTGAACTCCGGCCAGGTGCTCGCCTCTCTGTGACATACTGGAATTCTGGCCTTGAGCCCCCTCAGACACGGTCGGTAGTGCAGCTTTAGCAAGTGCACACGCCGTCCAAATTCTGTGGAGCTGCACGTCACCAGCAAGTGGAGCTCAGAGCTCAAGCTCAGTGCAGCCTGACCGAGGAGATTTTCCCCGAATTCTGTCTTTTCCCCACCTGAATCAGCTTTAATCCACATTGGAGGCTTGGTGTGTCATAATACCTAGGTTGAGAAACTCTGAACACCAACTTGAATCTTTCTGTAGAATTCACCGTAAATATTTAGAATTTGGTACCTCTTAAGGACACTCATGGAGTAAAAACTTTGAAGGAAGGTGCTATCAGTGTTGTATTAAATTTTATAAGCTAAGCTGTACAAATCTGTAAGTGTTGTGACCATTGTGAGGTTTGGTGGCGGAACGCTGCAGGTCGGAGTCATTTCTAACCATCTTGGCTCTCAGTCCTATCACTAACCCTGACTTTATTTCACAACGAAGTGGCACTTCGGAGCAGGTTACAGCCTGCGTCTGATTGCTCAGCCTCTTTGAAGATCCTTCGTCAAGTCGTGGCGCTGCAGCACACGCAGCGCTGTCTGTCCCTGTCTTCGTCTGCTCCCTCGCATGCCTGTGTCCAGCCCTCTGTTGTGAGCTCCCTGGCAAGCATGCTGCTGCAGGTGGGACTGGGCCTCTTCCACTGGGCAGTGTGAGGAACAGAATTTGGATATGAATCAGAGTGAATAATGCCGATTTCAGCATAGCAACATATTGAAAAAAGAAGCGTTACTAAAGCTCTGGGGAAACTTTTTGTAACTGGCAGTATTTATATATAGTTTGCTGGAAATTTTTGATATTCTAGGACACAAAGTTCTAGAAATTTTGAAAGATTGATTTTTACCAGTGGAAGAAGCCAGTATCATTTTCAACAAAGCTCAAAAGACACCACAGTGTTTTTTAAAGACAGATGAGATGAAGGACGTGTTTGGAATGCACTCCAGAAAGACCCTTCCTCACAGCCTCCAGGAGGCCACTGTGGGCGACTGCGAGGTGAAGACATGCTTTGCTGTGTCTTTTGAGCCTTGTTATGGGGGCCCTGGGGCAGCCATAGGACACTGGGCATGTGACAGACAAGGCGCCCCATGGCCCCCCTCTTGTCTGCGTGTCTGGGGAGCTCTGCACCATGGACTCTTCATATGGAAGAAAACTCATCTTGAAAATTCATTTTGTGCACCTTGTCTGGGGGAAGGAAAAAAAAAAGCTTTAATATAAAAATACAGCAATAGCTTTGTGGCCTGTTTAATATTTAATACTGTCAGTGTGGGGTATTTTGAGCATTCAGTACTCCAGCCTATATTATTATGAGCAGGTGTTTCAGGTGTGAATTTTTTATATATTTTATTGTCACAATTAATAGATGCGCATGAATGCCGATTTAGTGCTCTATGATTTTAGTGACATATTATCAGTGACAGTGTTACCTACCATGCGCTTGGATACACCTGAAACTTTCTATTTGCATCATCTCTGGATCTTCAGCATCTCACCGAGGGTGCTGGGGGCTGCTTGACTGGTTGATGCCAGGCATGGCCATGGCAGCCCAGGGGCTTAAAAAACTTTACTTTTATCTTGAAAAAACAATTCAGTAGTTTCCAGAGAAGAACTCAGTCATGTGCTTACCTGCTTAATCTCTGGCACTGCATTTGCTCCAGAGATCTTGTAAGAAAATTCTTGGTGTCAGCAGCATGTTGGAACACTTTGCTAACCTCCCATTTAAGTGAAAGTCTGTGGATTTGTCTTCTAAACCTGTGCTCACCACGCACCCCATGCGATTTGAGCCGGTTATCACACATCCATCGCAGTGTTCCACACAAATGGCGAGGGAAGTGAGTTGTTGAGCACCAGCTGAGTAGTGATTGGGTCACTCAGGCACCAAGAGATGCTGGCTTCCTGGGGTGCATCTTTCATCTAATATGAAGAGCCTTTGGCTTTCATGTTCGCTTGGTGATCAAAGTTGTCTTATTTTGTGGGGTTCACCGTGTTTTATTGTCATGGAGTTTTGCAGATAATCAGGTACTTTAACTTGTACTTTTTCTTTTTTGGAAAAGGACCACACCCTTACCCGGCGTCAGCTGGGGCAGTCAGCGGTGCCCATGATGCCCCTCGGGATGCAAGAGAGAAGCACACCCGAAGGTACCCCCAAGTCACACTGGCATTGTCTGTGACCGAGGCATTGCTAACTTGTGTGAGGCTGGGTTGAGGTTTCAAAGGCTTCATCAGCTCAGTGTTTCCATTGTGCAGAAATCACAGGAGCATATGTAGGCTTTTCAACATTGGTTTTCTCATACGATTCTGTTTCAGACAGTGATGTAGGCGCTGGGCTTACTGGCCAGGACACTAGAAGCACTTAGCTGTGTTGCCATTTGCTTCTACCAGAGAAGGTTGAAAATCTGGAGAATGGCCAAGGGTATTGCTCGGCCATGTGGAGCCAACCCTGAGATTGCCCAGAATATAAACCAGCTCCACGTTGTCGCAGGCTGTCCTCACCCGGGTCTTAGTTCTCTATGTCAGCTGCCCTGACAGCCATCCTGGCACCTAGTATTAAATTAGATCTATCTATAGGTGTGAGTCATATGCTGTATTTTGAAACTGCACCCTTTAGTTAAATTTGTTTAACTGGTATGAAATACCTGCTTGCTGAAATCTGACTCACTAGTGTCTCAATGTTGGATATATATGGGGAATGTTATCATTTTAATAAGGAGGAAATTTTGCCCATATTTGTATGTGGGTTTAAACACAGCCCCAATAAGTTTATTTATGGGAAACATTATAGCAACATTCAGCAAAGAATGTGTGAGTCTCTGAGAGTTTCAATTTTTTGATTGCTCATTGTGCAGACTTAGCTAGTTATGGGCAGGCATGTCTACATTGAAGGGTAATCTTTTCCATTTCTCTCTTGTCCAGCCAAGATGCAGATTTACCTGGAAGTTCTGGAGCCCCTGAAAACCTGACATTCAGAGAGCGTCAGCGCCTTTTTTCACAAGGTCAAGATGTGTCCAATAAAGTGAAAGCTTCCCGTAAATTAACAGAACTGGAGAATGAACTAAACACAAAGTGAGGAGAGGCACAGGGCAACTATGTGCACACAGGTCTGCTCAGGGTCACAGGTGGAGCCTGAAGAGGAGGGGGAGGCTGTGTTTCTAAGTGATTTCTAAATTTCAGATTCTAAAATGGTTGTAATTTAGAGATGTTCAAATTCCAAGAAATCTTATTTTGCTGTAGCAAGAAATTGTTGTTTGTATATACTTCGAACCCTGATTCTGAGTGATCTGGCACACATGAGGGTCTCTTCTTGCTGGTTTCTTTTTGGAGTCCTGGGCTCATGGGGCAAAATGAGGAACAGTCAAGGTAATGTCTCCCTGTTATGGTGCCACGCACCGTAGACAAAGAAGTCTCTTCCTGGACTTTCTCGGAAACTTCATTTTGCCAGTGACACTCAGATTGGCTACCCCGCCCTGCCCGCTGTGGACCGCTCCTCCGTTCCCTCTCAGGGTCTGCTGCCAGATGCCTTCTTGTCAGTGCCGCGAGGTAGCCTGGATGGCAGTGTCCTGTGAGCAGGATGGTGCACAGCCCACCTCATCCCCAATAAACGTGAGCCCCCAATCAGTTCTGAATATTTGATTAAATTAAATTTTTGATTAATATTTGATTTTTTGAATTCTCAAGAAAATTTTGAGGGTTTAATCTTAGGAGATTTGATTTTATTTTTATAAATGCAGGTGGTTGTTAGCCTAATAAATCATTGATGAAATTGAAGATCACAGTTATTCTAGAAAGTTAACTAATATTTCATAGATTCCAAGGAGTCTATCAAAGATCTTTATAGCTGAACAGTATTGAAGTAACTAGGATCAAAAATACCTGAGAAAATGGGGATATTATTAGGTGATCCCCAAGCACAGATGTCACTAGAAAATTTAAATTTGGAAAACAGATTTACATTGATATTCTGTGGGAAAGAAAGGAGTTCTGAGCCTGTGCCATCTGTACCTGGAGTATTGTAAGAGTGCTTCATGGCAGTTCAAGCTTTCTTTTTTTTCTTTTTTTTTTTTTTTTTTTAACCGTCTAATTAATAGTTATTTAATTTTAATTTGTGAGTTCTGAGTTATCACTGTCATCTTTTCAGCTGTGGGTATATGGCTGATGTTGGGGAGACGGACCTCAGTTTGTTTATATTGTGTGATGTTAAAATGGTAAATTTTTTTGTGATTTTAAACACATTTCCTATTTGACAAAGCCCTAATGGGGTCCAGATGATCTTTCTGTACCATATTGTTCTCTTACAGACATGTGTGTTGGGAAAATATGCACACTTTCAAATAGAACAGAGGCATTTGCTGCCCTAGAAACCACTTTAATATGAGTTGTATGATAAATCATCCAAAGTACAAGTGTAAATATTTTTTATGTCTGTCAGGGTTCTTATTTGAAAGTGTGCTTTCTCCATTCCCCTGTAAGTAAGAGTCCAATGGTCCTGAGAGCTGATGAAGGATTTGCACACTTGCCCCAGGGAAAAGCACGCTCCTCTTGGTGTCTCAGGAGCACTGGCACCTCCAGGTGGCAAATCCCCACCTTGCCTGGAGAGACCCGGGTGCAGGTAACTGCCTGTCACATGTGGGAGACAGACACACACGCAGCATGCGTGCAAACAGGGATAGTTGTGTGTTTGTAAACCCGGACGGGTGGATTTGGCCAGCCCTGGACGATGAGGTCAAATGTGAATATGTGTAAAGCGCTTTTCATGACGTGCATTGCTACGGGGAGATCCAAACTGCTGTAGTTCTCCATTTCTACTGTATTTCGGTTGCAACCTATTTTTAATAAACTTTGTATGTATTTAAGTGTATTCACTGTTGTTTTAAAAATGCTGACAAAGAATACGTTTCTAACAGCTCGCTCTCCCCGTTTCCATCTCTCACTCAAGAATCAAACATTGCACAACGCTGCTCCCCTGTTTTCTGCCTGTGGGGACACGTTCTTTGCAGGATGACCAAGTCCACTGAGGCTTAGGCGGCTTTCACAGTGTCCGGACCAGTATGCACCTTCCCCACCTTTGTGACTTGTTTTGCACCTGAGCAATCCCAGGTGGTCCCTGGGACCACTTCTGAGTTATGATGCCCCATCTTGGCCACTTTGAAATTCCTAAATGCACCCAGGAACAAGAACATTGTATGAATGTTCCTGCGCTGTGTTTAAGTGCAGGCACCCAGTGAAGAGGGGTGTGTGGGACTTAAGTGTGAAGTCCGTGTTGAGGAAACCGGAACTCCACTGGCCAGGAGTGAGAACCAGCCACCCGGCCAGGCCAGGTTTGTGCAGACTGTGCCCTCAGGGCCAGACCCACCCTTGCCCCATGCCTGGGTGTGCTTCCCCACCTGCCTGTCCCCAGGGTGTCACTCACAGGTTCCTTTATGCCTCCTAGCCTGTGAGCAGAGGTGTGGGGCTGGCTGTGCGAGGGTACAGAGGGCTTCTGTGGGGGTGGGAGGGAGGGAATGGAGAGTGGTGGGTCAGAGGACACCGCTGCAGACAGGCAGGAATGGCTGATGTTCTGCTGCACAGGGGGGCGACCATGATCAATACTGTGTTGTAAAACCAAACAGTGGGACAGGGCTCCCATGAAGAGAGCAGCGAGGCAGAGCTGTGGGAACTTGGGGGAGACCTGTTTTGGTAGGACTGGATATTTACATTTTTGAATTATACTGTTCACTTTTACTGTATGCTAATACCTAAAAAGGTACTTGAAAGTTTGGAGAGAGAGAGAGAGACTTGGCGACTGAGGATTAGTTCTGATTCCACTCCATCTCACAGCCACATTTCTATGGAAATAATGACTCTTACCTACAGTGGTCCCTTGAGATCTCCACCACATGAAGTAGCAGCAGGGTCCTTGATAATTTGCTGCTATGTACCATTGGACAAAAATTTCCTCTGTGCTTTACTGGACCGAAAACTAATCCAAAGGCTTAGCTATACTTTTAGGGTAACAATAAACAAGATTTAAGTCAAGTTATTTGAAGAAGGAAAAGGTGCCCCAGAATCGGCACATTTTTGTATGCTGGCATTTCATCCAGTTGATTGAAAAAGTCAGTAACCAGAAGGGTGCACGTTTGCTTGTTAGACTTCAGACTGGGATGCGGAAGTCACGTCTCGTGCGACGTTCAAGGAAGCTTGCAGGGTGCCAACTGGCCAGAGGTCACCCCATGTCCCTGACTGCCCTGGAGTGTAGTTCTAGCACGCTTCGTTTATGTAAACATGGATTTAGTCACTGAACTTCCAGGGAGGTGGGCTCCCAGAGACAACAGCCTGCTTTCTTGAGAGGAGGGCACTTTTGCTGGCAGCGGCTGGCACAATGGACCAGACGTCCGGGCAGCCAGAGCCTGTAGCCAGAGTAGCGCGCCGGAGAGGGGCCGGCCTCGCAGGCCCTGCAAGAAGTCGGTCTTCGCGCAGCTGTTGGCCCCAGCCAGGCAGAGAAGGCACGTAGGCCGCGCCGCCCGGAGTATCCAGAGAGCGCCTGGAGAAAGGAGTGGCAGTAGCGGAGGCGGCTTGCCCCGCCCCCAGGCCCCTACCTGCTTCCTCCGCCCCCTCCCGTCGCCCCGCCCCGTGCGCCTGCTTGCTCCGCCCCCGCCCCGCCCCTGCTCCAGCCGCCCCAGCGGCTGCTCTCCCAGTCCACCTGTAGGCCTGGACCCCTGCGATGAGGCCCGCAGGTGCAGGTGACACCGGTGGGTGCTGCGCCCTACGGGGCCTCGCAGAGCGGCGGGTGCAGCAGCTGCAGCGTCAAGTGCGGGTGAGTCTGGAGGGCCTAGGAGCCGGGGCCTCCCCCTTAGGGGGCATTAGGGGCCAAGGGAGAATTTGGTGGGGTTTGGGGGTTTCGTGGAATGGTGAACTTGGAGACGGGGCCAGACGCCCACACACATCCATCTTGGCTTACAGGACATAAGGGGTCGCTGGCCTGTCTGCCCTCCCCCAACGGCTCCTCACCTCCAACTCACACCTGGGCCCCTCTGTCCACCCACCCCAGGCCCTTCTGCCCACCCACACATCTGCCTGCTTCCCCTTTGGTCCTAACCTGGCACCACTACCCTTCACACAGCCTCTTCCTCTTTGTTGAATGCCTGCTGTGCAGGTGCTGGCCCGTGACTAGGAAGCAGCAGGCATCACTCCTGTCCTTGTCCCCTGGAGTCTGCTGTTGGAAGGAGGCAGATTGATGAAATGAGCAGTTTACATAAATGTAATAGGTGTGGCAAAGGCCTCAATTACCACCCCCAGGGGGTTATATTGAGCCGCTGAGAGGCCAGGAGAGTCCCCTGTGTCCTGATGGCTGAAGCATGTTCTGATGGGGCTGAGGGTATAGAAAAGACTTCCTGTGGGGAGTGGTATATGGTGGGCTGGGCTGGGGCACACAGAGCAGCAGGATGCCCAAGGACATTATCTCACCACCTAGGAGAGGCCATCAGAAAGGCCTTAGGAGGGAAGGAAGACAGGACCAGATCTAGTTCTGCCATGTCACTTTGTGCAGTCATGGTTCGAGGGTATGAAGGATCTTGGAGGCCGCTTGAGAAGGCTGTTGCGGGCAAGGACTTCCAGGGTGAGGGTGAGGAGCTCTGTGGACCTGCTGCAAGCAAAAGTGGTGAGAACTGTAGGACACAGCGTTGAAGGCCTTTGGAATCGGCATCCTCGGGGCATGCATCGAGTGAAAAAGCATTCAGTAAAGACAACGTGCTAAAACTTCCCAAAGTCATGGAGGTCTCTGTCTTCTTCCTCCACCTGGAGCATCCTCACAAGCTCCTGTGTCAGGGGTGACCAAGAAGATGGGATCCCTCTCCCTCAGTCACCTCAGGGCAGGCCATGTCTTCAAATGCAGTCACGTTCCGAGGTCCAGGAAATTGGGACTTCAACATGTGCCTTGGAGGGGAGGGCATAAGCCAGCCCCTGAGGAGCCACAAGCTAACCATAGGCCAGCTAGGGTGCTAGAGGGAAGCAGGGAGATGGCTGGGAAGAGCCTCTCTGGGATTAGGACAAACCTCAAAGACTGGATCTAAAAACTATCACTGCCCCCAGTTTGACTGGACCAGACATTGGAGAAATTTATGCCCCAGGTCATTGTCAACATAAATAGAGCAATCAGTCAGTAATTAAGGGAGTTTACTAATTAGGTGTTGTAAGCAAAAACAGCCAACACTGTTTGGGCACCATTACGAAAACACAAATAACTAGATGGAAGCAGACCTCAAACGGATCAGCAAGCTCTCCTTTATTCCACCGCGGTCAGGCAGTCGGGCACTGACGGGGCTCATGTTCTGGGTAGGAAAATGGCCACTGGTCACAGAAGGAGTTTATAGTTTACAGTGAAGGTGGTTTAATTATTGGAGACTGAAGCAGAACGTGTTGGTTTGGACAGTTGGGAAAGAAGTTGTAAAAAGCCCAGAACTCATCGTCATTGGGAAAAGCTCAGACTCACTGCTTATCTTCTTTCTCCAGGATTCATGGGCAGTGGGAAAGGGTAAAAGCCCAGGGCCCAGCATTTCAGCATCTGCCTCCTCCTCTCAGGACTCTTGTGGCCGGGACAGGATGAATGTTTGCTTTTGGCAGAGATGCTGGGGATGAACGCGGGGACGGATGAAAGTTTGCTTTCTCTCCCTTGGGGCCCGTTGTTACTGGGAGAGGGTTACTGGGAGAGGAGTGATGATTTTCTCCCTCCTACCTCTTCCTCTGGGTCAGACAGTTTTGGGGGGTTGTCATTTCCCTGTACCGGGGGTTGTGATTTTCCATATCCTTCAGATGTGATACCATTCGGGGGCAGCCTAAGAGAGAGCCCAGAAAACGAGACAGGCAACACGCCCCCCTCAGACCACCACCCACCCAGGGTGGCCTAGTGGGAGGTCATCAGCAGCTTGCCCTTGGAAAATAAATTCAAGATAAATTGGTAGAAATTACACAATCTTAAAAACAGAGACAGAAATGAGTTGAAGAAAAATGAACAATGTCAGGAATAGATGTGAAGCTTTCAAGAACACCAACATGTGTATCATGGAGGAACAAGATGGAGAGAAGAGATGCAGGAACAGAACAGATATTCAAAGAAATAATTGCTGAGCCCCCCGCCCCCCAAGTGTGCTGAAAAACATGAGCCCACAACATCAAAGAAGCTCGCTGAACGGCAATAGTGGGATAAATATTGAGATCCTCACCCACACATCACAATAAAAATGTTTTCAAACAAAGAGAAAATCTGGATAGCAGGAAGAGAGAAACCAGTGGTCAGAGCTGTGCCAGAGATCCCAAGCGGGCTTGATGCTGACACCAAAAACAGCAGGGGCTGGGCGCGGTGGCGCACGCCTGTAATCCCAGCACTTTGGGAGGCTGAGGCAGGAGGATCGCGAGTTCAAAGCCAGCCTCAGCAATGGTGAGGCACTTAGCAACTCAGTGAGACCCTGTCTCTAAATAAAATACATAAAAGGTCTGGGGATGTGACCCAGTGGTCGAGTGCCCTTGAGTTCAATCCCTAGTACCACACAAAAAAAAAAAAAAAAAAAAAAAAAACAGCAGGGGCCAGTGCACAAGGGCACGCCTGAAGTATATAGAGACAAACTTCTCAGCTGACATCTTCCACCCAGCAAGAGGGTCATTCACAATGAAGGCACAAGCCAATTGTGTGGCACACTCCTATAACCCCAGAGACCCAGGAGGCTGAGGCAGGAAAATAGCAAGTTCAAGGATAACCTAAGCAACTTAGTGAGACCCTGTCTCAAAATTAAAAAATGAAAATAAACCTGGTTTCAATCCCTAGTACCTCCCCCCCAAAAAAATTTCCCATAAAAACAATGTCTGGGAAAACTTGTTACTTTCAGATGCATCTTCCAAGAAATAGTAAAGGAAATTTCTCAAACCAAACGCCACCTCCATGGGACTACAGATCCACAGAGGGCACCAGGGAAGGCAGTTCCGTGATTTTAAAAGACAGTATAAGCATTCTTTATGCTGTCATGATTGATTTAAAAAGTGACTTTATACAACAGTGTGTGTAACTGTTGGACCTATCGGAAGCAGGGGTTTAGTGTCATCAACAAAAAGAGCACCAAGGAAGACGTGGACACCGGTGTGGTCGGGGCTGGCAGGACAGATGGCGGCTGGGGCCGGGCCGCGTAGAGGAGTGCGAATGGCAGCAAGAGCACCTCCTAAGCCCCAAACATTCACACTTGCTCCCTTTTGTCTTGGATAATGAACGTTGGGGTATGTAGAGTGGACCGCAACAGTGTCGTGCCGCACTTGCAGTGTGTGTAGGCGAGATGTCTGCGGTAGCATCAGTGAAGCCAGAAGCGGGGCACAGCTGTGGAGACTCGCGCTCCTGCAGCCAGGTTGAGGCTGCGTGGTGACCCCCAGCAACCACAGGACAGCGACTCAAGAATGAGTGAAGGCGTCCTCACAGTGACGAAAATGTACTGCCAGAAAGCAGCCAGTCGATGCAAAATAGAGGAATAAAAACGGAGGCGGGACCAGAAAAGAGGAGACGTACAGAGAACAAGAGCGAACGGAGCTCTGTTGGTCCGTTTTTCCTTACAGTGATGATGCCTAACACTGGGAGCTTATGAACAAAATATGCTCTTTTTTAAATTTTTTATTTGTTTTAATTAGTTATACATGACAGTAGAATGCATTTATGCACTGTGATATAGCATACATAGATGGGACATGATCTGTCATTTTCCCGAGTGCACATGTTGTAGAATCACATTGGCCAGCTCACTTTTGGAGGCTGGAGGTCCAAGCTTGGGCAGCCGGGTGGGTTCAGTGTCTCATCGGCCTCTCACGAGGGCCCTGTGGCTGGTGACTTGCTAATGAAAGGACTGTGCATGGAGCAGATGACATCACCAGGCAGGAAGCAGCTCCTACAACAACTCACTCTTGCAGGAATGGACCCCTTCCAAGGGCACGCCCTCAGTGACCCGAGGACCTCTCACTGAGACCCACCACCTGCCAACGCTGCCACACTGAGGACCAAGCCTCCCACACGTGCACCCCCGAGGGACGCACTCGAACCACATCCAAAACACACACCCACATAAATCCAAGCAAATCTGCAATGTTAGGTGGGAGTGGATCCAGCAGCTCAGTCAGAGGCAGAGACTGACGGCGGGATACAGAGCATGAGACAGATGGGTGCTGTCTGCAGGGCTCACCGTGAGATTCGAAGATACAGGTAGATTCAGAGTAAGAGACAGCATGCTGCCATCAAGCAGGTGAAGCGCGCGTGCTGCTGGAGACTTCACCACGCCACTCTTGCAGAGACAGAGGGACACTTCTGAGGATGGGCAGGTCAGTGTATCAGGAAGACATAAAAGCTATGAATGTGCTGTACCTTACAGCAGGCCCTAAAATGAGTGAAACGAGAACTCGGCAGAGTCGAATCAAGAAATGGGCACTTCAAAAATAAAGCTCCTGGACGTCGGTGCTCCGCCTTCCACGGTGGAGCAACGAGATCTGGGGAGCAGTGGACAGCGTGGCAGCACCAGGAGCCGGCAGGCCCGAGAGGCGTCCTGCAAGGCCGAGAGCAGGACACGTGGCCCAAGCGCGCACCAAGAGCCTGCCAGCACCGGCAGCACGCCAGGCCCAACGCTGAGCCAGGCAAGTTGGAAAGAATGACCACGTGAAACCCGTTCTGTGATCACATTAGAATGAAATCAGGAATGAATGACAAAAGAAATCTGAGAACACAAATACGTGGGAATTGAACATGACACACCTAAACAACCAGTAGGTCAAAGAAGAGATCACAAATGAGATACTCTAAGACAGGCAGGACACATGTATAAAACTTTGTACTATGCAGCTAAAGCAGTGCCTCGGGAATTTGTAGCTATAAAAACATTAAAAATAAGATAGGTCTCGCTAGGCGTGGGTGGCATACGCTCGGGAGGCTGAGGCAGGAGGATTGCAAGTTCAAAGCCAGACTCTTCAAAAGCGAGGTGCTAAGCAAGTCAGTGAGACTGTCTCTAAATAAAAATGCAGAATAGGGCTGGGGATGTGGTCAGTGATCGAGTGCCCCTGATCAATCCCTGGTACCCCCAGCAATCTAACCTTCCACCTTAGACTCTGGGTAAAGCAGAGCACATCAGACCCCTAGGGAGGGAAAAGGAAGCAGACAGGAACTGCATGAAGCCAAGAACAGCAAGACCCCAGAGGGAGACTCAAGGCCAACAATCTCAGACATCCAGCTTGGCCGACGAAAAAGAAGACAGGCCACAAAAATCAAAAGGTCTCATTACTACCAAGGTGACAGAAAAAGGGATTGTAAGAAAATACTGCTAAAGTCGCCAAAAAATGAGACAACTTAGGTGAAATGGTCAAGTTTCTGTGAAGACACACACTACCAAAATGACTCGAGAAGAAACAGGAAAGCTGAGCAGAACTGCAATGAGTAACCAAAAACCCGCAAGGAGGATCCGGGCGCAGATGCTCTCACTAATTCACCAGCCCCTTAAAGGATCCACAGCCATCCTAAGCCCCTCATCATAGGAGAGAGCGTTGCACTCTGGGAGGCCAGCATCGATTGTCCTGAGGTCAAAGCCACACAGACAGCCCTGGGGAGAAAACCACAGAGCAGTATCTCTTATGCATATAGATACAAAAGCCTTCAGCAAAATACTAGTAAAATATCCCAACAATGTACAAAAAGGATTCTATCCTACAACCAACTGGTTGTACTCCAGGAAGGGGTATTCAAAAACCAGTTAATATAACAGACCATATCTATAGGATAAGGGACAAAACTCTTCATGATTATCTCAATAGTTCAGCAAAAAGTGTTTGACAAAATTCAACACCCTTCACAATGAAGTCACCCAACCGCGGGGCACAGTGGTATTGGGGTGGCCAGCACCCCAACAGAGCAGGTTCCTGCCCAGAGAGCATGAGCCGCCTGGGAAAATTTAAAAAGTCTGAAATAATCAGTAAGAAATCAGACAAATCCAGAGATTAGATTCTACAGAGCGGAAGGCTTGATGGGTCTTCCAATCCTGGTGGGAACTGGAACTGGACAACTGACAAGGACCCTGATCATAAGAGGGAGCGCATCAAAGGCAAGGATCAGGTTTCAGTGGGAGGAGTCTTTTGGTGCTGCCTGTTGGTGTGGCAGGGGTCTTGCAGCCAACAGGTTGATTGGCGTTTGACAAGCTACACCCGTCTCCCGGAGGTGCCATGTGATTTAGATGTTCTCAGACCAGTGGATTCCCACAGGGAGTCCCTAGATCCAGCCTTCCCTGCCGCTCAGTTCACACAGCTCACCGAGGGCTTCCCACACAGGGCGCACCCCTGCAGCCCAGAGCCTGCGGAGGCGAGGCAGAAGGGACCCCAAGTTCAAGTCAACCTCAGCAATTCAGTGACCCTCTGTCTCAAAATTAAAAAAAATAGAAAGGGCTGGGGAGCGGGGTTGTACCTCAGTGGTTAAGGGTCCCTGGATTCAATCCCTAGCACAGAAGAAAAAACAAAAACCACCAACTAGGAATAAAAGGGAAATAGTGAAATTCCTCTGTTGACCGGGGCATTTAGAACTCAGAGCCACATCACACTGCGTGGCGGAAGATGAGCGTTTCTCCAAGATCAGGAGCAAGGTGGACACGTGCCTCCTGAGCCCTGCTGCTCAGCGCTACTCTAGACGTGCTACTCAGAGAGGGACTAAGGACATCTGTGTCTATAGATGGCGTAGGTAGAAAATCCCAAGGAATCCATGTAAGTCTGCACTAAATAAGTGAGTTCTGCAAGATTGAAGGGTACTAAGATCCATATTAAAAAACCGTATTTCTTTGCTATAGTAATGAAAAATCAGAAATTAAGAAATCAACTTATATACAGTGTGATGAAAGTATCTACGTGGGAAACATTTAAGCAAAGGGTTTCAGGCTCATAACTTCAGCTTATATTGCCATTGGACATGGACATGGTGGGATCTTGCAGTGAACTGTGGAAATGTTCTGGGGATTTTTATGAGGCATAAAGTTAAATGGACATAACAATAGTACTATAGATGATTCCCAGGTATCATCGGGTTTGCATCACCAATCAGAAAGTTTAGAATTATAAGCAAGATAGACAGTCCTAAACTAATCACAGGTTCTTTGTGACATGCTTATCAGCAAGCCTGGAGGTGGAGGGGTTCTCAGCAGGAGGGACTGCTTCCCCCCAGGCGGTCCCACCTGCCAGCAGGACTTCACTTGAGCTCACCCAGGGCCCTGGCTGTTTCCTGTCCACTGTTCTCCAGTTTCCTGCTCTTGCAGTGCTTAGTCTAAGTACCTAGGGAACTCTGCTCCAGTACCTCCAGGGCTCTTCTCTCGGTGTGATTAAATGCACATTTGCAGTTCCTCTGGCTGCAGACCCCACCGAGCCATGCGCAGGCTGCCTTTCTGCGCTCACCTCCTTCTCCTGCTGGCCCCCGCTGGTCCCCACATCACAGAAGGCTCTTTCTCCTTGATGTGCCAAGCTCATCACCCCCGTGACTTGGTACCGTACCATCTTTCCTTCAGCCTGGATGTTTCTGTGGCCACTGTCCTCTCCCATCCCTGCCAGCACATCTTCCCGGGCACCCTTTCTGACCAGCGGAGGAGGGTCCTGGGTCCTGCACTTCTGACCTGCCATCAAGTGTTGCTGCGGCAGTCTGGGGGCTGCCTTGGGCAGGGAGGGCTCATAGACACACGGAGGGAGGCCAGGCCTGCTGGCAGAGAGAGTCTGCGGCAGCGTCCTCCCGACCCCAGGCTGAGGACTCGGCACTCCTCTCAGGCACAGTCTCCGTTCCTGTGCGTGCAGTTTATTTCCTGTGACTTCAGCTCACCCAGGCAAGTGTTCTGTGACGGTCTTCCTTTCTGGATCCTTGTTTATAGGTCAAAGAAGAGAACGTAGTTGAACTGGAAACAGAAAATGCTATTCTTCATCTGAAATTGGCAGAGGTAATGTTTTTAAATATCTTGAATTACAGCCGGTGATTTAGTGTTGAAGTCAGCTTTCAGCCTTCATGCAAGAGATAAATGGAAGGTGACGCTCTCTCTCTGATCTTGTCTGTCCTCTGTCTGGTGAGGTGAGAGGCACTCTTCAGCTGACATCTTAAAGTGTCTTCTTACCCTGGAACGAGGTCCTGTTCTGAATTCCTATTTGTCTATGCAGTCACGAGAATATAAAGTAAGGAAGCCGCTGGAAGCTGTTTTCTTTCAACAGCTTTATTTAGGTTTAACACAGGTACCATAAATTCGTCCACTGTGAGTTGTCCAATCTGTGTTGAGTAAATTTAGAGTCGCTCAACTACCCTTGTCTCTTGGTGTCACTGTGACAACATACCTGAGACCAGGTGACTTACAAAGAACCTGAGACCCCCAGTTCTGGAGGCGCTGTGGAGGGGTGTCTGGCAGGGCTGGCCCTCACCTGACCCAGCCAGCTGTCCTTGCACGGCGGGAGAAGCGGAAGAGCAGCTGCTTCTGCCAGCGCTGCTGTTGGGGAGCCAGTTCATTAGTGAGAGCGGAGCCGGGGACTTCCTCACCTCCCTCCCGAGGGCCCCCGCGGCGGGCTGGACGCTCCACCAGGAATCTTGGAGGCCTGAAACCACGGCAGCCACACGCCTTCCAGCTGCAGAGTCCCTGCCGCAGCTCCAGTGCCCATTGCCCTCGGAGACCGCCCTGCTGAGCACCCTTCCGGGTGCCCCAGGAGCTGGCCACCCCGTGTCTCCACCGGCTGCTCCCACGGGCCTGTCCCACCGCCTGGACCTGTCAGCTCCTGGTCATCATTTTGGTGGTTAGAAAACAGAATCTTGGTTTCTGTGGCCATGCCTCTGCCCCCGTGACTCAGAGCGCCACCTGCTCACCCCTGGACCGGCCTGGGTCCAGCCATGGAAAGGGCCTGCGTCCCCGCCTGACATGCGTGAAGTGACCGCTCTGCAGGGGAGCCTAAGTCAGGTGGACTGCCACGGCTCAGCGTGGACGGGGAGTCCTTCCTCAGCTGAGGGCCAGGCAGCCTTCTGTCCCTGCCTCTGCCCGTTTCCTCTTCCTCTTCCTCTTCCTCTTCCCCACCCTCCTTTGCTCCCTCCCTTCTCTTCTTTCTTTGTGGTACTGGGACTGAACCCAGGGCCACTCTACCACCCAGCCATGTCCCCAGCCCTTTGTATTTTATTTTGAGGCAAGGAGGGTCTCCCTAAATTGCCCAGGCTGGCCTCAAACTTACAATTCTCCAGCCTCAGCCTCCCAAGTCTCTGGAATTAGAGAGTGCCACAGTGCCTGGCCCTCCTGTGTCCAGTGTCCCCTCTCCCAACTCAGGTCCAGCATTCTTGCCCCACCCACAGCCTCCCTGCACTCACTGGCTTATTGCTCAGCCTCCCCGGCAGGCACGACAGCCCAGCTCCGCCTGTCCAGGCCCTCCATCCACAGTCTTTCCTGAGACCAAATCACCCCCAAGCTCCCCTCCAGGCTGGTGTCAATGCGAGTTACTCTCTGCCCAAGTTCGCTGAACCTCTACCCCTCTGTAGCCAGCAGAGAGACTTTAGAACGTGATTCTCGATTCCTCTGCGTGTCTATACTGGGGTCTTAGTCCTGTTGGAAAGTTTGTTTTGCTTTAGTTTGTTCTTTACCTCAACGAAGAGAAGCCTCGAGCCTCGCCTGCTCCTCTACTGGGCCTGTCCCCCGCAGGCTGCTGTAGGTGCCCCCCTTTGTTGCCTGTGGGGCGTTGGCCTGCGGTGCAGCCTGGGTGCGGCCCTGAGCTCCTGCCTGGGCCTTCTGCTGCACTTCTGTGCGCTCTGGGACCATTCCTCAGAGCGAACGGCCTTCCTGTCTCCTCCAGGCCCTCTCGGCGGACACCGCTGCTGGAAATCTCTCCCTGCCGACCTGCCCTCCCTCTCCCAGGCTCTGTGAGGGAACCTGTCCACCCACCTGGGTCCCGTGCACACCGTGCCCGCGACTCAGTTCTGGTTGGTTTGGAATCCGGCCTCCTCCACTGAAGGGCCTCAGTGGAGGAGGCCGGACGGGCAGAGCATGGCACCGAGCTCACACCTCTGGGCCACCCCACAGAGGCCCACCGCAGGCCCCTTCTCTGCCCTTCGGAAGAGTCGGCTGCATCCCTGCTGGGGGCGTGCGTCCCCCGCACATCCCACGGCTCCCACGCTCGGCGCGGGGCACGCGGCGCTGCCCGTGAGCCAGGCTGTGGTGTGTGGTCGCCCGTGCAGCTCGGCCTCGGGCAGCCTGGCTTGGCCAGGCTCGCTGCTGTGAGGCCAGCTCCGGAGCACAGGTGCCCACGGACCGAGGCGCAGCCCCTGGTGCTGCCTGCGCTTGCTGTGGGGCGCCGGCGGGCCAGGCAGCGGTGCAGGCCGGGACCCAGGGCTGTGCTGGCCCACCTGCTGCCCGGCTGTCACCCTCCCTGCTTGCGTGGAGGCTCAGATGGCCGCCCAGGGCTGCCGGGGTCCTGCTCTCTCCCAGCCCTCCCCGTGAGAGTCCAGAGTGAGGTCTGCGCCTGCTCTGAGGACAGCCCAGCTCCTCCCTCGGGGCTCGCGGCCTCCGACTCGTCCTTCCTACTCCCTGCCCTCCGGGTCGGCTCTGGGGTCCTCTTCCTTGGGTGCTGGCCTCTCCTCTCCACGTGGCCGGTGCCCAAGGGCTAGCCCTGAGCAGCCAGGTCCAGCAGCCCTGGGATGGCACCGCCGTCCCCCAGCTCCTCCCTGCCCCGCCCACTCTGGCTCTCCCTGCTAGCCCCTCTGCGCCGCGGCATCTGCTGCCCAGCCTTCCCTCCACCTGTTCTCTCTCCCTGTACAACAGTACCGAGGAAGGGTCCGACAGAGCGGCTTCCCAGCCACGCAGGCGCACGCTCAGCGCGGAGGAGGGCAGCGCGGGCAGGCAGGTGCGCACCCGGCGCTGGCCCAGTCCTGGCACCTGGCCCAGGTAGACATCGCCCGCCTGCATGAGCAAGTAGTTCCAGAACCGCAGGGTTCGTCCTGGGGGAACCGGCAGGCTGCCTGCGGGTCACGAGCCCCCACCCTGGGGACCAGGGAAGCCTGACAAGCAGAGCTCCAGGGCTGCGGGGGCCCCTGGGGGCCACAGGCCTCTCCAGGAGAGGGTGGTCAGGCCCCGCCGTCCACTGCAGGCACCTCTCCCCTGGGGCTTCGCCCTCCGAGTCTCGTGGAGCAGAAGCAGCCTGGAGGCAGGCTGGGACTCTGACCTAAGTGGGAGCATGGCTGGGGCGGCCCCCTGGTGCGCGTGGCCGGTAGAGCTGCCTGCTCACTGCCCCGTGGGAGGCGAGTGCGGTGTGCGGCGTGAGCGATGGCGCCCAGGGCGTCCATGGGCCTGCCCCTAGCACGCTGCAGGAGGCTTCTAGAAAGAAGAAAACCTGCTACTCCGTGAGATGTTTGGCAGGCCTGCAGGGTGGAACTGGGTGGATATTTTTATATACCTCTGATTAGGGGCATTGTTTTACCTTTTGTTATAAACAGCGTGACCAGGGTGAAAATCAGGAAGAAACACATGGTCACAGCAGTGCACACCATCTGCTGATAGAATCAAGCTGCACTCTTTGCTGGTCAAATCCAGAGACTTTTGCCTGTATTTGTACATTCAGAGTGGAATTACGTAGAGTTTATTTTCAGTTCTCTTTCACTTGAGGAAGATGAATCCATCTCTGAGAATAAGCTCTGTGATCCATCTGTACTCTACATAATGAAATAGTTTAGTGCAGTTTGGCTTTTATATTCTATATGTGCTCCCCAAACACATGAAAGAACCTTCATGTTTTTATAGAAAAAGAAAGGTGTAGCTAAGAAGCAGAGAAGTGCTTGGGCCAGGAAGGGCGTCACCGCCTGGGGGTGGTGATGGTGGCCGCAGTCTTGCAGCTCACCAGTTCCTCCGTCCTGTGGCTGAAAATCCTTGAAATAACTCCAGGGGAAGGCGTAGGCGTGCACAGGATGCCACTGTGGTGTTCCCAAGCTCCCTGGACGCCCTGCTGCTTGTTGTCCAGGGACTCTGGTAGAGCACGGCCTCACTGGCCGGCCTCACTGCCGGAGCTCCTGATAATGGCCTTCCAGACGCTCGTCTGGATTGTCCATCAGAGCTTTGTTCCCCTGGAGGGGACACAGAGACCGGGATCTGCCAGCACCGAAGGGTGCTCCACCAAAGGCCAGGGGTGCTCCGCGTCCAACAGCGGGTGGCACTGCTGGGAAATTGGTGACATACTTGATTTTCTACTTTGTGAGTTCTCGAGAGACACACTACTAAAGTCACGTGAGCGGCTTCCCGGGCTGGTGCCAGCTGTTGACCAGGGCGTGGCAGTGGGGCACCCCAGGTGCGGCTGCCAGGCTCTGGGCTGAGGAGCCGCTGCCCCTGAGGGATCCGCGGGCTGTGGCGGGTTTGGGAGCTGGCCGCCGGCCGGGCTGGGCTGTCCCAGGAGCTCACGATGGCTTGTCCTGAGTCAGGCCACCTAGTGGTGGTGACACCGCCAGCTGTACTGAGCGTGTGTGCTCTCCTCCTGCAGAGGCTGAAACAAGACGTGGAGGAGTTTCGCTGCTCCTTCCTGGAGCTCTGGGGCCACTGTCGGGACCAGTGCCAGGCCCAGCTCTCTGCAGTGGCGGCTGCTGTGCAAAGAGCCCAGCTGGACAGCGAGGCTGTGCAAGGTGAGCCGGCCGCGCCGGGCCCGCGGGCCTGTGGGAGACCTGCCTGGGCTCCAGTCCCGCCGCCCCCACCGATGCCCCGTCAGGGTGAGGAGAGACGCTGTCCTCTTTCCTGGCTGCTTCCCCACTGCCCCTGTGGCCACTGCTGAGGGGCCTCTCCTCATCGCGGGGACAGTGAGTCTTGCCCTCGACGTTGCTGGCTGCACAGCAGCCTGCGCGTGCTGAGCTTTAGAGTCAGCTTTCCCCAAAATGAGGTGCGGTTCCTCATCTCCATGATTCCCCCAGCAACTGGCCCTATTCAGCTACAGTGGGCTTGTCATCGGGTGGTCAGCTGTGTGGCGTCACCTGAGCGCAGTGTCGTGCTGTCCACTGCAGCCATGTCCTGCGGGTCAGCCCGAAGACAACTGGACAGGACCGTGGGTGACAGCCCTCTCCTGTTATTTCCAAAGAGTGTGTAGGGGCTTGTGGCCCTGTGCTGGCCTGTGAGCGTGGCGGCACTGTGGTTAGACAACCACAGGGCCTGGGCCACTGAGCCTGCTCGGCACACCGGGTTCAGCCACGTCTAGAGGGTCTCTGTGTGTCTGCTGCTTATAGGTGTGTGTGTGTGTGTGTGTGTCTGTGTGTGTGTGTAGGTGTGGGGGTGCACCTGGTGTGTGTAGGTGCATGCATGGGTGTGCGTAGGTGTGTAGTGTATGTAGGTGTGTATGTGTGCGTAGGTATGTGTAGGTATATGTAGGGGTGTGTGGTGTGTGAGGTGTATGATGTGTGTGATCTGTGTGGTTTGTGTGTAGGTGTCTGTTGCCGCCTGAAGCGATGGCCACTTGGAGCAACGAAGCCGCGGGAAGAAGTTCAGAGGCAAACTGGAGACAAACAGCTTTTTATTCTGAAAACTTTTCTCTCTGGCTTTAACAACGACTAACACGCGCCACACACACCACCAAAATGGCGCAGACCCGATCAGCAGTCTCAGCCAAGTCACTCGAGATCCCGGGCCAAGTCCCGCGAGATCCCAGGCCAAGTCTCGTGAGACTACGGAAGGCAGCAATGCCCAAAACTCCATGGCCCATAGTCAACCGCAATTTAAGCCATCTCCCCAAACAGGGCTCCTACAGGTGTGTATGTGTGTGCATAGGTGTATGTAGGTGTGTGTGGGTGCATGCAGTGTGTGTGTAGGTGCATGCATAGGTGTGTGTAGGTGTGTGTAGGTGTGTGGTGTATATAGGTGTGTATATGTGCGTAGGTATGTGTAGGTATATATAGGGGTGTGTGGTGTATGAGGTGTATGATGTGTGTGGGTGTGTGTAGGTGTGTATGATGTGTGTAGATGTGTGTAAGTGTGTGTAGGTGCGTATGATATGTGTGTAGATGTGTGTAAGTGTGTATAGGTGTGCATGGTGTGTGTGGTGTGGTGTGTCTGTGCGTGGTCTCCCGTTGGAGATGATGGGAAGAGTCCGTGGCCTTACCTTGGGGCAGCGGGTGCCCTGGCTCTGGGCAGGTGAGGCACTGTCGAGGCCCCAGGGAAGGCCCAGCAGGAGCCAGGGCGGTTCCCAGGGGAGGTGCTGCCTGGCGCGAGTGGGCACCGGGCTGGAGCTGGCCGGGACCTGCAGGCACACACCCACACACACCACACACACACACCACGCACACACACCACGCACACACCCACATACACTACACACACACACACCACGCACACACCCACACACACCACACACCCACATACACCACACACACACACCACGCACACACCCACACACACCACACACACATCACGCACACACACCACGCACACACCCACATACACCACACACACACACACACACGCACACACCCACATACACCCACACACCCACATACACCTACACACACCCACATACACCACACACACCCACATACACCTACACACACCCACATACACCACACATATACACCTACACACACCCACGTACACCTACACACACCCACATACACCACACACACACCCGCATACACCACACACACCCGCATACACCTATGCACCCACATATACCTACACACACCCACACACACCACGCACACACCCACATACACCTACACACACCCACATACACCTACACACACCCACATACACCACACACACCACGCATACACCCACATACACCCGCATACACCTATGCACCCACATACACCACACACACCCACACACACCACGCACACACCCACATACACCTACACACACCCACATACACCACACACACCCACACACACCACGCACACACCCCACATATACCTACACACACCCACATACACCACACACACCCACACACACCACACACACCCACATATACCTACACACACCCACACACACACACACACACGCACACACCCACATACACCTACACACACCCACATACACCACACACACCCACACACACCACGCACACACCCACATACACCTACACACACCCACATACACCACACACACCCACACACACCACGCACACACCCACATACACCTACACACACCCACATACACCACACACACCACACCACACACCACGCACACACACACACACCACATACACCTACACACACCCACATACACCACACACACCCACACACACACACGCACACACCCACATATACACCTACACACACCCACATACACCACACCACCCACACACACCACGCACACACCCACATACACCTACACACACCCACATACACCACACACACCCACACACACCACGCACACACCCACATACACCTACACACACCCACATACACCACACACACCCACACACACCACGCACACACCCACATACACCACACACACACACACACCACACACACCCACACATACACCACACACCCACACACCACACACACACACACACACCCACATACACCCACACACACCCACACATACCACGCACACACCCACACACCACACACATACCTACACACCCACATACACCACACATACACCACACACACACCACACACCCACATACACCACACACACACACCACACACACCCACACACACCTACACACCCACATACACCTACACACACCCACATACACCACACACACCCACACACACCACGCACACACCCACATATACCTACACACACCCACATACACCACACACACACACCACACACACCCACATACACCACACACACCACGCACACACCTGCATACACCTACACACACACATACACCTACACACACACACACACACACACACACACACACACACATCCTGTCTGGCTGGCCAGCTCCCCGGGCCCCTTGTCCCCTGCAGTCCATCAGAGGTGACGGTGGACGCCTGATGTCGCGGCTCACCGCTCCTCTGACGGGACGGGGTGGGGCGCAGGCCTGCTGGCGGAGCTGGGTCAGCTGGGGAGCCCCTTCTGTTCAGGGCGGGGTGCCCCTTACGCCTGTGCTGTGTGCCTGGCACCGAGCGCGCACGCGCTGCCCTAGCCCTGTGAGTGGCCGCTGCTGACGGGGCCTCCCCTGGACAGTTGCAGCCAGGCCAGGAGTGGCACCGTGAGGGCTGGAGCAGGCCTGGCTGCCGCTGACCTCGGGCCATGACAGACTCTCCGCTCCTGCACTGGACTCCACACGGGCAGCAGGCCATCAGGACAATGGCCCTCTGGGCTCCTGGGCACTGCTTGGCCGTGGCCATGCTTGGCCCCAGCGGTAGTGGACAGTGTCCCCTCATCCTCACATATGGCCAGAGGGTCGCCCTGACGGGTCAGGAAGGAAGTGGAGGCCCCAGGTCAGCACAGCAGTGGAGAACTGGAAGCCAGACCCGGTCTCCCTGCGGCCGGGCCTTCCGGCACAGAGGGGTCTCTCGGGAGCCTCAGACCCCCAGGAGCAGGCCTCCAGGGCTGGGTCGTGGTGCCAGGACTCCTGGGCGAGGTCCCTGGCCGTTGGCCCGGGGCCTGTCCACTGTGGAGAGCCGCTGGCCTCCCTGTGAGTGGCTGGCTGTGCGCTGGAGGCAGCAGTTACATGTGCCGGATCACGTGGGTGCCCCGCAGAGTCCCGTCACCTGTGTCCCCTGTCCTTCCAGCCTGGCGGTCAGAGGCCCTGCGTCTTGAGCGGGCCTTGCAGGACGTGGAGGAGCGCTGCCGTCAGGAGAAGCAGAAGAGGCGGGCCCTGCACGACAGCCTGCTGGTGGGCCGGGGGCCGGGGCCGGGGGCCGGTGCGCTGAGGCACGCCTGAGCGGGGCGGACAGAGCGCAGGGGCACGGCCAGCGGAGAGGGCAGGGTGAGAGGTCAGCGAGGCCAGCAGGACTCCAGTGTCCTCCCTCCCTCAGCGCCACCGGCCTCTCTGGCTGCTCCGTCAGGAGGCAGGGCAGAGAGGAGGGGGCCACTGGCCCAGGCCACACGGTAGCTGTGCAGGGCGTAGGCTGGGACCCCCTCAGCCCCCCGGAGACCTGCAGGAGTTGAGTGGTGTGAGCTCGGGAAGAAGAGGGGTGTTGGGGTGCTGAGAGCAGGAGCCCCGAGTTCTCCCGGCTGGAGAGCTGCAGAGTCCCTGCGAGGCGCAGGAGGACCAGCCCCTTCCTCACAGCCCCTTGGCCGCGTCCCTGCAGGCCCACTGGGGGACCCCCACCGCTGCTTCCAAGACGTGGTGTCGGAGCCTCCCGAGGCCAAGGCCACGGCAGTCCCCGTCCACCACCGTGAGGTGGCGGGGAGCGCGGTCTGTTGCCGGCCTCCTCTGTGAGGGCTGGCTCTGTGGTGGCACGGTGGCGCAGGTCTGAATTCCAGCCACCTCCTGCCCACGGAGCCTGTGTCCCCGAGGGTGCTCGGCCCCCACCGAGGTGGAGAGCGCCACTGGGCGAGACGCGCAGCTGAGAAGGACCCCGCGGTCAGGGCCACCGTGCGGTTCAGCTGGCGCGCCTGTCGGGGGCCAGCACGCCACGGCACTGGGGCTCTCGGTCTCACGCAGATGCCCTGCGAGCACGACCTCTGGGCTGCTAGGGACAGCATGGGAGCTAGCGAGAGGTCAAGCTAGGGTGGACGCAGGCCAACGCAGAGGAGTCGATGCGCACCTTCCTGAGTCTAGAATGAGCTGGGGCCCGCTGCGCTGGCCGAGGGGCCCTTCCCTGCCGTGGCGTGTGCAACCGGGCCCTGACCTCAGCTTCGTGGGAGCTCAAGAGGCCGGCCGTCCATCTGCACGTCACTGCCTGCGTCTCGCACAGCAGGAGCAGCCGCAGCGCAGAGCCTGTGGGATGCGCTCCTCGCAGATCAGGGGCGAGGCTTAGAAGCGAGCGCCCAGTGTCTCAGCGCTGAGGGAAGCAGGGTGGCCCCCGGGAGCAGGAGTCCACAGGCCCGAGAGTCAGGTATCAGTCGAGGAGGCGTGGCCGCGGCACCGTCCCGCCTGGCCCGGCGCGAGGGAAGCACTGCGCGACGTGGTCGTGGGCAGGGTGCCCAGCAGGAGCCCACCTCTCGCCAGCACGGCCCCCGCTTACCCAGCCCTGGAGAGAGGAGGCAGGGTCGGCCTCTGCCCTGGGCCGGGGTGCCCTGCGGCTCGGCCCTGCCCTCTTCAGACCCCGTTGTGCGGGAGTCAGGCGGGGTGTGGAAGGGTGGAAGGCGTGGCCGTGTCTCGGAGGAGGCGCGGGTTTGGCTGGCAGCAGGTAACAGAACACCTCAGCAGGCCAGGGCAGCAGGCCAGCCTGGCCTGGGTGCCCAAGCCAGGCACAGGTGTGGCGGAAAGACCTGGGAGGACCGGGCCCCGCCACGGAGCGCCCAGCCGAGCCATCGGGGTCCAGCAGACAGGAACGTGGGAGGCGCCCTCGTCCCCGAGGAGAGCAGCGTGGGCCCTGCCGTGGGCCCGTGCTGCGCGCCCTGCGAGGGGCCGGGCCCTGTGCTCTGCAGGTGCAGTGGCCTGCTGGGTCTCCCTGGCCTCTGCTCTCGGCCTCCTCCCTCACAGAAGCCTGCCCTCCTCCGCGCCACTCCTTCCCAAGCGCCTCTCCCCGCAGCACGCGTGCCTTTCTAAGGGCCTCTCGCTTTCCCAGGAGGAGTTCCAGGATTCAGAGCTGGGAGCAGCCCACGGTTGCCTTTGGGTTGGGTCCAGAATTCTTTGGGTACGAGACACCCAATTACCAACCAGGTGGCCTGACGGATAGGCCCGACCGCTGTCAGGGCCAGGGTCGGAGCTGCCAAGTGAGCGAGAGCTTGCGGCTGCACCGCCGGGAAGCCCGGGGGCCAGAGTGGTCCTCGGTCTCGCTCTGCTCTTGCAGTGACTCACGCACCTGGCGGGTGCCTCGCTCTCTGGACCCCCTCACTCAGAGAGGAACCTGACCGGGGGATTTTAGCCCTTCAGGACAGCGCTGGGACTCAGCCATGAGCAGGGAGGCTGGTGGAGGCTGGTGGAGGCTGGTGGAGGCTGGTGGAGGAGGCGGCCCTGGAGGCTGCGGGAGCCGAGTGTGAGGTGGACAGGTGTGCAAGGGGCCTGCAGCCACAGAGGCCGTGGGGAGAGGCGTCAGCACAGGGGGCAGCTGTCACCAGCTCCGCCTGCGCCCAGCTCTGCCCCCCCTCCCCACGGGGAGCAGCGGCTGCCCCGCCCCTCGCCAGCACAGCCTCCGCAGCCCTCGTCCCCCTGACCAGCCTCGCTGTGACGTTATCTAGGGTCAGGATGGTGAGCAGAAGAACCAGATGCCCCATCCCCCCGCGGTGCCCGGTGCACCTGGCCAGGGCGCGTTCAAAGGCCTCGGTGGGCTCTGCCTGCCGCGGGCCGTCCTCTGCCAAGGGGGAGGGTGTCAGGTCTGAGTCGGGAAAGCCTAGGGTGACCCTGGCCGCGCGCTCTGCGGGGCTTCTCCGAGGTCAGGACGAGTGCGGGCTCCACTGGCCCCCGGGAGGTGCTCCCCCCCCCCCCCCCCGTGTCCCGCCCCCGGGCTGACGGTGACGTCACCGTTGCAGGAGCTGAAGGGCAGCATCCGGGTTCACTGCCGCATCCGGCCCTGGCTGCCCTTCGACAGCGAGCAGGACAGCTCGGCGCCACCCAGCAGGTGACCTTGCACTCGGGGGCGGCGGCCGTGTGTGGCCGTGTGGGGTGTTGAGGGAGAAGGTACAGAGCGGGCAGGAGGTTTCCAGCCCGGTTCCCAGCCCGGCCCCCAGGAGCTGCTGGTGTCCAAGTGGAGGTCCCCTCAGGGTGGTGCTCCTAGGCCAGGGGACGGAGCTTCAGAGTGGCTGAAACACCAGGCCCCTCCAACCTCCCCAGCCTCCCCAGCCTCCCCAGCCTCCCCAGCTTCCCCAGCCTCCCCCGCCTCCCAGCCTCCCCCGTCTCCCCTGCCTCCCAGCCTCCCCAGCCTCCCCCGCCTCCCCTGCCTCCCATGCCTGGCCAGCCTCCCCGCCTCCCCCGCCTCCCCAGCTTCCTCATCCTGGCCAGGCTGGCCTTGTCACCCGCTCCTGCCCCCTAGTCCGGCTGGTGTTGCCTTCCTGGTCTCGGGTCCCCTTCTCCTGTCCACATGCCACTCCCCCTCTGAGGAGCTGGCCCTGGCCTCCTGTGGGTACCTCGGATGACCTAGCACTGGACCGCAGGAAGGCCTCAGGAAGCACACAGGCACTCCATAGACTGGTAGCAGCTGTAGCTTGTGAAGGATGGAGGCGGGCCGCGGGCAGCGCAGCCTCACACGCGACGCGCTTTCCCGGCCTGGCTCCAGGTGTGCCCGCCTCAGGTGCCCAGCCGCCGTCTGCTCCCGGGCCAGCCGTCACGAGGCGCGGTGGATGTAATAAGTGCAAACTGAGCAAGTCGGGGACTGAGCCCCTCGTCACACTCGCCACCCGGGCAGTGTGACAAGGCCGCGCTGTGCTGCGCGGGCGCCGAGCCCTCGGGCTGGTGAGCGGCTCCGACCGCGTCCCTCGGGCACGGGGTCCTGCACGGGGTCCTGAGGCACGGCATGGGCGACACTGTGACACCAGCAGTGGCAGTGGCCTCTGTTCTGAGTCACGCAGGCACAGAGAGCAGAGGTGGTGGAGCAGAGGCCAAGAGGAGAAGAAGGGCACGTGGACAGAAGAGATAAAAAGCCAAGGGCGTAGGAAGAGGAAGAGGCCAGAGAGGACGGGGCGGGTGGAAGGAGGCCACGTGGGTCCAGGGGAGGTCAGGGGCGCCGAGGGGAGCAGGGTGAATCCAGAGTCCAGGGAGTCGGGTGGGAAGAGCCAGGGACAGGACAGTGACGATGGCAGGGAGACAGCAGGTGTTTTCCAGCAGGAAGAAATCTCACTGCAGCCTGCACTTTAAATGTCATTCTGTCCCTACAGCGCCATCTCGCGAGAAGTGGCCCACGCCCTGGATGATGTGAGTAGTCCCCAGTGTGTCCCCACGTCCCCAGGGACGCTCACTCCCCAGGTGTCCCAGGAGGGGGGTTCCTGCAGATTCCGGTGTCGGGGACAAGCCCAGTGGCTTCCCTGGCGAGACTGGCTTCTCGGTCAGCCAGGCTGGCTCCGTCCGCTGCTTTCTGGGGAGCGGGTGCGCGTGCTCCTGGTGGCCAGCTCCTGGCTGAGGTCCTCCGGCCCTCTGCCTCTGCAGCCTCAAAGACCAGTCCCTGCACACTGAGCAGCGTGCTGGGTGGGTGGGTTCAAAAATGTAGAGCATTCAGAAAAGAGATACGTGAAGCCGGGCGCAGTGGTGCACACCTGTCATCCCAGCACTTGGGAGGCCAAGGCAGGAGGATCACGAGTTCAAAGCCAGCCTCGGCAATGGTGAGGCACTTAGCAACTCGGTGAGACCCTGTCTCTAATAAAGTACAAAAAAGGGCTGTGGATGTGGCCCAGTGGTCGAGGGCCCCTGAGTTCAATTGCCAGTACCAAAAAAAAAAAAAAAAAAAAAAAAAAAAAGAAAAGAAAAAAAGAGATAACGTGTACAAAACTAAAAACGGTGAAGTTGAACGTGAACCTGGTGTTTTAGTCTGAAACAGCCCTGATTCTGTTTCCCCTCCAAGCCCGCGTGCTTCTCAGCCTGCCCACAGGCGTGCCGGGAAGGAGCGCTGAGGAGCGCAGCTGTCTCCGGGCTGTGTCCCCAGACGCCTCCTCTGCAGGGGGCTGGCGGGAGAGGAGCGCTCAGGTCCCTTGAAGGAGGCCGTGGGACGGGTGCCCTCGTTGGGAAGAGCCCAGCATGGCAAAGCCTGATGCTTTCTTTCTTTTCTTCTTTTTTGGTACTGGCAATTGAACTCAGGGGCACCCGACCACTGGGCCACATCCCCAGCCCTTTTTTGTATTTTATTAGAGACAGGGTCTCACCGAGTTGCTAAGTGCCTCGCCATTGCTGAGGCTGGCTTTGAACTCGCGGTCCTCCTGCCTCAGCCTCCCAAGTGCTGGGATGACAGGCGTGCTCCACCGCGCCCGGCTAAGCCTGATGCTTCCATGCCAGGCACAGCCAAGAGGAAGGGCAGGAAGACGCATGGGGGGCCACAGCCTGCTGGTGGTTTTTTCCCGGCCTCGACGGCCTCTCTGGAGAGCGTTCCTCTCCTCCGGTGCAGGGCGGCTGGCCCGGGGACTCCATGCACTGCCTCGGGAAGACAGTGGCTCAGACGCTGCCCTCCGCCTGCCGTCACGTGCCCTCAGCGGGAAGGGGCCTGGTGCCAGGGCCGGCGTGCATGCTAGTGTAAGCCCTCGCCTGCTGGTGTGAGGCCTGGGTTTGATCCCCAGCACCACATAAAAATAAAACAAATAAAAGAAAGGTGATATGTCCATCGACAAGTAAAAAATATTATAAAAAAAGGAAAAAGCCCGGGGCCACGGGGGAGCGCCGGGGGCAGCCTGCCTCCCTCTGGGGTCCCCGGGAGGCTGGGGGTGTCCCGAGGGTTCGCATGCTGGACACTTGGCCCCAGTGTGGCCTGCCGGGAGGAAGGGCTCGCTCAAGGTCCGAGCCACGTTGGAGGGACCCTGGTCAGTACAGAGTGAGCGTCCACACAGCCTGCCTGGGCCTGAATCCCTCTCACTTCCTGTCTTGCTGCATGGCCTCTGTCCCCCTGCCACCCCACGCCCCCACTGTGCGGCCATCTGCCGTGTTGTGAGTAGCCAGAGGTCCTCGCGGAGGCCAAGCCAAGCGGCCAGCTGGTCTTGGACTCCTAGCCCCCACATCTGTGAGCCAGATGAAGCTCTGCTCTTCATGATTCAGCCTCAGTTGTGTTGTCATAGCAACATGAGATAGACTGATGCAGCCACCACTCGGGTGACACGGATTTTACAAGGTGTGACTACTAGCAGGCTAGTCATGTTTTAAAAGGTCCGTATCGGTGAGGATGTAGACTGGTGGTCTCAGATGAAATGGATGTTGTCCACCTAGAAAAGGGCGGTGGACCCGGCCAGCACGTCCACAAGAGAAGACTGGCCGCGTGCTGAGAGGTCTTGATGCAGGACACTCGCACACAGGGCGCTGTGCTGCTCCCTGCGTTGCCGTGTAAGTTAGGAAGTCTCCAGAAATAACACGGCCTTCAGCCCCTGCTCCACCCTGGCTTCTCGTGACCACCAAGGGAAGCCTTTGGGAACAAGCGCGATGCTGAGCGGGAGGCTGGCGTCGCTAGCTCTGCCCGTAACCCGGAGCTCTCAGTCCTGCGGGCTAGGATGGCCGTTTTGGAGAATCTCTCCACGCCTCATCCCTTCTTGGAAAGGCCTGCTTCGCCTGAGTCCGGCCTGCTGTGTTAGCATCCTGAGCCTTAGCAGCTCCCCTGTGGTAGTTAATGGGTGGTGGGCTTGTTTTCTTCACAGAGGCCAAGATGATTGTTACAGCTGTATCAAAAAGCTCCTTTGTCTCTGGAAACAAACACCTCACAAGTCCTTGTTAGGGTAGTTTTCCTTCTATCCTGGAGGCTCCTGGGTGGCCTCAGGGCCAGTCACACCCTCACTCCTGCAGGGGGGTGAGAGGGGCGCTGGCCCTGGCTTTCCCTCCCCTGCCTCCCCAGCCACCCTGTCCCGTTGGCCACCCAGTGTGGAGAACCTTCTGCCTGTGGGCATTCTGGGCAGCCTTCATTTCCTGGTGAGAGGACGCCTCCTGAGCCAGGAGCCTGGCCCGGCACTGGCCACGCTGGGCCTCCCTGCGTCCATGCGCCCAGCCTCCTCTCCGGGCCCTGCCCGACTCCCGCCAGTCTTCAGCCTGGAGGCCTGAGTCTTCTCATTTCTTTCCAATCAAACCAGATAGCATTGCTTTTCTCTGGGGCGTTTGGGTCGCGTGTAGGGCACACCAGCTGGACCCTGGCCGTTTGATTTACTAGGCCTGCCTGATATGGACTGCGTGGCACTGAGTTTGCTGAAGGGACACAACAGCTCGTCCCTGCGGAGAGGAGGCAGCCGCTGCGACAGCTCCAGACTCCATAAAAAGCAACCTGGTTGCATTTTCCCCAGGCAGGAGCCAATCAGCTTAAAGGTCGCTCTGTTCGCCAGGCAGGAACCAATCAGCTTAAAGGTCGCTCAGGCACACCCCCACCAGAAATCCCTACTTAAGTCCCTGCCTGCCCGGAGCTCAGACACAACAGCTCGTCCCTGCGGAGAGGAGGCGGCCACTGTGACAGCTCCAGACTCACCGTCTCCAGGCAATGGCAGCTGCCCCAGCCGACAGCTCCAGAGACCACAGCCGCACGACCAGGCACCCACCCTCCGTCCAGAGCTCGCACACTCCCCTCTCCCTGACTCCTCTCTCCCCCTGTACTTCTTCTACCTCCGACCAGCCATAAAGGCTGCACGGTTGTCTCCGGTGTGATTTTTGCCCTTCAACCATCTTGCGGGATATTTATTTGTAGTTTTCATATAACTTAAATCTACTTGGTGATAATCAGAGATGGGAGAAGTGAGTCCGGGCTCTGTGTCAAGCTCCTGCTGCCTGGGGTCCTTGTCACTGAAACTGACTTTAACTCCCAGTGCAGCTGGTGGGCCGTGGGTCACGTGACCTGCCCGCACGCACCGTGTGGTGGGAATTGCGTTCTGCAGAGGCGCTTGGCGCGTCGGTGGATTGGCGCACCTGAGGGCCGTCTTGTGACCCGAGTCCCTGGTCCTTCGTGGGCCAGGCGTTCTTCTCTAACTTGGCTCCTGGCCTCAGACTCCCCCCGGTCAGTCCCGGGCTTGTGCAGGAGTGCCGCAGCCTGCCTCCCCCATCCTCCCCCTGCAGGCCCCTCTGAGCTTCAGACCACGGCCACTGGGCCTCCGATCTTGGCGTGTGCGCTTCCAAGGGGAAGGCGACCAAAGCCGAACCCTTGGTCTTCCCTGTGGGTCCCCCGTCCTTGTTTTCCCAGCTCGACACATGGAGACTCAGGCCCGTGGACGGGCAACGTCTGACCTCGGCGTCCTGTGAACCCTGCCGTGGGCACCCCCACTGCTGCTTTCCTGCCGGCCGCCCACCCCGCCCCGAACTGCTCCTGGCGTCCTAGCCCGTCTGCTCACCAGCCAGCAGCAGCGTCCTCTCAAACGCAGCCTGTTCACATCATGGTCGCATCTGCGCTGGCCGGAGCCTCTTCAGCGTGTGCACGTGGAATTCTGCAGTGCCTCGGGCGGGACCCGCAGGGCTCCGCTCCACCCACGAGCCTGGGGGCACCTTCCGGGGTCCACATCCCTTCCGCAGAAGGCCTTCCTCGAACCCCCGCCGCCGTCGTGCCATCCTCGGCAACATCACTGCCCGCGGCCCAGCACTGGGGGCCTCCTGTGGGTCAGTGTTGGCACACCAGCCCGCAGGCCTCACACTGTCCACCATGCCGACTGGCAGGCTCTGTCTCGGAGAGGGAGGCCAGGCCCTCGCTCACCACAGGCTTCACATCTCCTGTGCCCAGCAGGACCAGAATTGGCTCCCGAGGGGGTCTCGTTCCCAACCGTGAAGTGGGTCAGAAAGGACTTCTTTAGGGTCAAGATTTAGTTTTGCAAATATGAATCACTTGTGAGGAATTGAAAATTGTTTAAAGAACAAATGTGACTTTTGCAGACTGCGGTCAGAGAGAGACTTGGGTTTCTGTTTCAGGAGACGCCGGGAGAGGGGTCAGCTGCTCCAGCCCGTGCCTGTGCCCTGCCTCCTCTCCTGTCACCAGTCTTGGTGTGCTGGCCTCCGATGCACGGGACAATGCTGCTCACCACCTGGGGTTCACAAGGGCGTGCGGCTCCCCGAAGTCCCGGTCATGGCCAGCACGTGGCCGCCCGGGTACGGGTTGTCTTAGGAAGCCGCCCACGGCTGCCGAGTGCCTCTGGAGTGTGTCCTGTCCTAGTGAAGCTCCCTCATACCTTCTTGTTTCGTGGATACTGAAGTCACAGGCCTGTAGACCTGGTGAATCGATTGCAAGGCCACAGGGCCACCTCGTGACGTGTGTCAACCACACCATGAGCGCAGCACATTCTTTTAGCTGTCTTTTGAGAAGAGTCCCACTGGGACATGGACATTGTCCGTGGGCAAAGCGGCATGACAGAGACCCTTGGTAGGCTCAGGTAGCTGGGAGAAGGGCATCGTGTGCCATCTGCACCTACGGACCACGTGGGCATCGGCAGGAACCTCCACGTGACCCCAGGCCATCTCTGTTCCTGGTGGCCATGAAAAATGTCGGCAGGGTGGCAGGTGCTAGGCTGGTGCTTCTTGCCCCACAGTCAAGCCACGTGGCAGAGCAGATGGTGGCTTTGGGGAGAGGTGTCGTGTTCCTGGCCCGGGAGGGCAGGCTTGGGTTGCAGCCAGGGTGCCAGGGGTGCTGGGGGATGCCGGCCACAGAGGAAGGACTTGCCATGTGGAACTGGGCACCAGAAAGGGTTCTCGGTTTCCCCCTAGAGCAGCCGTGCCCCGGGGGAGAGGCGTGCCGCCTGCTGCAGCAGCCGCGTGGAGCTTGTGGGAACACGGAGCAGTCTGGTGACGGGGACCCAGGAGGTCTTGCACCATCATGGGATAGGACACTCCCACATCATGCTGAGCGACTGGTAGGAGTGTGGCCTTGGGTGTGACGGGCTCCCGAGGCCAGCTGGCCCTCCCTGGTGGCCTATGCCTGCAGCCCTCAGCTCTGCGGCAACGCGCCCAGGCCACACCACCTCTGCCAGCCCTCACACCACAGAGGGCCCTGCCCCTGCACCGTCCTCGGCTCCAGAGCACACTGAGCGTGAGCGCCGCGGCTGGCCAGGCCTCAAGCCTGCTGGAGTCGGGGCGCGGAGCAGGACAGGCCCGTGGGGGAGCGCAGACCCCGGGCTCCTGTTCTCACCCACTGCTGGTGGGCAGCTGCGGCAGACAGGCCACGCCCTGTCCCCGCGCGGCCTCCTCTCCTGAAGGAGGCGGTGACCGCAAGGGCTCGGTCGCAGGGTGCCTGAGCTGCGCCCGCGGGCCGCTGTCCACCCCGTGTTCCACTTCTCTTCCTCCCCGGGCCTCGAGCACAGACTCGGGGGCCTCGGCCTGGTCTGGACGGGCCGTCTGTCGTGTAGACAGGGCAACCTGGACGCTGCCGCCTGTGCCGGCTTGAGCTGCCCTTCCGTGGCGGCAGGGGCACCACGTGAGGGCCACCGGGCTCCAGAGGTCCTGCTCGCTGAGCTGCGGCTCGCCGCGGCCTCCCTGCCGCCCCCCCTCCCGGCCCCTGGCGCCACCATCCCGCCCTGTGCTGCAGGCCTGGAGACCCGGCCTCAGCCGCCTGGCCGCACCGCCCTGGGGCCGCCTCCTTCACTTGCAGGTGTCCCCAGGCCACCTGACGCACCTGCGGCTCGCCCGAGTGCGCTGCGACCTTTCTTTTCATCGTCTTCCTTCAGTTCTTGCTGTCCCCTCCCCTTAAGCGACACAAGCGGGCACACAGAGCAGAGCTGGTGTGGGCCAGGCCAAGCAGAGGTCGCGGCCCGGGTGCCTCCCCACGCCAGCCAGGTGCCATGACCTGGCCTCTGGGCTTCGTCCCCTCAGCTCCGTTGCCCAGTGTGTCACCCCAGCCCTGTGCGGTCCCGCCCAACTTGTGCTCTGGTGTCCTCTGTGGCTTTCTAGGCCCCAGGTCCCCTCCAGCCATGGCGAGCACCAGGCTCAGGCCCCGGGTGTAGCCCACAGTCGGAGTTTGCTGACACCCTCGAGGTGCAGCTGGCCCCGCTCCTGTCCTGGGCACGTCCTGCCGGCCGGCAGGTGCACCAGGCCACCCGAGCTGAGCGGTGCTGAGTGCTCACGGGAGGTGCGTGTGCACCAGGTGCCGGGGTCAGCAGTGGCCGTGGGCTGTCCGTGCCAGGTGGTGAGGATCTGGCTCCTTCCATTTCCTTCATTCCTGGGAGCTGGGAAGGGTGCGGGCACGCCCGTGCTCTCCATCAGCTACCCAGGAGGAGGCCGGTGGACGCCCCGTTCTTCCCTTTTGCTTCCAGAGCAGCAAGCTGCTGCCTCGCCTGTGCGGGTCTGTGAGGGACTGGTGTCAGCTCTCCGCAGGACCAGAGGCCCGATGCCCAGGCTGTCCTCTGCATGGGAGGGCCTCTGTCCCCAGGGTGCAGCGTCTCCCGGCTGTGTTGGCCAGGGGTCACTGTGGGGTCGATGCTCGGGGGAGTGCCCAGCCCCGGAGCCACACAGCGAGGGCTGATTCTAAGCCCGCGCCTGCGTCATTATCGCAGTGTTAAAAACTCCAAACCGCATCACCCGGTGTGGAAAGCAGAGGTGGGCCATGCCTGGCTCTCCCTGTGTGGCCCTGTCCCTGATGTCCCCGTGCAAGCCGATCACTGTGCTACCCGGTACTGCTGGCACCTGGTTGGACAAGACACAGGGATTGATATTGCTCACCAACTGTGCGTTGTCCCATCCACGGGGTCCTAGTGAGCCACGTGGAGCCCTCCAGCCCCTGTTGTCCCCACCCGGGGCTCTGCTGGTCCTCAGGCCTAGCCCTCACAGGTGTCCTCCCAAGAGAGGAACAGGCCCTGTCACCCTGTGGCTTGTCAGAGCTGGGAGGCTCCGGCCCACCGTGGCACCCAGGTGACACCCCCCCTGGGCCCCAGAGGCCGGGGCTCCCTCCTGCTACCTGGGGAAGCGGGCAGCCTTGGCTGTGAGCACGCCTCCCCAGGCGGCAGGGGGAGCGTGGCGCTGGCTTTCCAGTCCGCCTGCAGCTGCCTTCTTTCCCCGGCCTCAGACTCACTTCTATAAAATGTGAGATCTGGATTAAAATGTACTTTCAGCTCTGGAGTCTGGGAGCAGTTCTGCGCCCCGCAAGTTCTAGAGCTGGCTGAACACACCGGGCCAGGCCGCCCCCACCCAGGGGCTGGAGGCCCCTCTTTAAACCCTGAGTCCCGTGAACGCGGAGCTTCTGTGGGGACAGGCAGGAAAGGGCCCCTGAGCTGCGCTGGGAGCAGCCACGCCCGCTCCTGGGGCGCTCCAGGGGTTCACCCCACGGCACTGCTGGCGGAGGGCCCGGGAGCCAGAGGGCGCCTCGGGCACCAGCTGGAGCCTGGGCCTCTGCTCCTCGGAGGACCCCTTGAGCTGCAGGCCAGGCTCCGCGAACCTCGCATTTCCCACTGATGCTTCTTACAGCTGAAGCTGGCTTCAGGTCCCGTGCGATGCCTGCGTGGCTCGGGGGTCACTCCTGGTGTAGGGTCAAGTGAGGGCTGCGGCCGGCAGGAGCGGGCCGAGGCTGGCCGTGGTGCGTGTGGCAGCCAGGCTCCCAGTCCACTCGCGGCCTGTGGGGCACTGGTCCTGGCTGGTGTCCGAGCTTTGCTCCTGCCTTTTGTTGGGGAGTTTAGGGTATGAGAAGAGCAGAGAGCTCTGTCCTGGGTCATGACGGGGCGTGGGAACCCGCAGTTCTCAGAGCAATGGCGGCACAGCGCGTGCTCCCACGGCCCGTGGCTGCCCTGCTGTGGACGGGCTCCCCCACCATGCTCCTGAGCACCTCCTGTGGCTGCAGATGGCCTCCTGGCCTACCACAGCCTGCAGGGACTTGAAGTAAGGGCTTGGTGACCTCTCCCCGACCTGGCTGTGACCCTCCCCATGACCGCCTTCTTGGGCTTCAGGGACCTCCCTGATCCCTTCTTCAGTCGGTGTCTTGGAGCTATTCCCGTGCGGTGGTGTGAGGACCGGCGGGGTGGGCAAGGCCTTCGTGCTTGGACGGGCAGGAGCTGCAGGCGGGAGGGCCAGCCAGGCTGTGGGGCAGCAAAGCCAAGCCTCGTCCCCAGGACGTGTGCAGAGGCCAGCATGTAGCCGCGTCTCCACAGCCTGCCTGTCCAGTGCATGCTGGGACCCGTGGCGTCCCCTCTGACTGTGCAGACAGCGAGGGGCCACCCGTGTGCAGCCTCAGAGCTCAGCAGCCGGGCCCTCGCCTGACCAGGTGCGCAGCACTGCGCTCCCGCCGCTGCTGCCCGCAGCGCTGCCCCCGGGCTGATGGCCACAGATCGCGGCTCCAGCCCAGGACAGGCGCGCCCGACACGGCTCATCGTCTCACGGACGCTCACGTGCGCTCACTGTGCACGACGCGTGCTGGCCAGGGCACGTGGCGCTCCCCCCGCCCGCGCCCTCTGAGTACAGGTTTAGGGAGGCGCCGGTGCCCGGTCGCCCAGCCGTGCTCGCTGCCCGAGCTCTGACCGCCCGGCCGCGGCCGTCCTGGTTCTCAGTGTTGGGACCTGGACCTCCGGGCTCCTCTGTGCGCTGCAGCTGCCGAAGCCGGCGCTCCTCGTCCTGAAGGAGGGCCCCGGCTCCTCTCCCGTGGGACGCACCTGAAGGGCACGGCCCAGCAAGCCCCGGGGCGTGGCCGCGGAGCAGGAGCTTCAGCTCCTCCGCAGTCAGGGCCGTGCTGCCGCCGTGACGGCTGCCCTAGCCCCGAGGGCATCAGCGCCTTATCTGAATGCAGGTGCCCAGGATGCGCAGGCCGCGGCCGGGCCGTCACATCCTCCCCGCCTCGGGGTCAGGTGGGCAGACCCTTTCTCGAAAGGCCAGGCCTCGCAGGCTGCCGTCCTGGAGCGTCCGGCCTCTGTCTTGACCGCCGGAGCTGTCCTGCGCCACGCATCCTGCAGCCCCGTCAGCAAAGGGCTCTGTGTGGCCCCCAAAACTGTGCTGACCAGACAGGCCACGCTGGCCCTGGCCAGGCACCATCCTGTCCAGCTTGGCTCCGGGATGGCTGGGTCTGATGGCTCTATTTTGTTTCCATTAGGAAACAATCCTGGTGAAATGCCATCGTCCTGGCCACCCTGAGATCAATAAGACGTATGACTTTGAGAGGTGAGTGCTTTTCAGGAGGAAGCAGATGGCCGAGTGCGCATGAACGTGCACTTTCTGTGGGGGGTGACTGACACGTGCCAGTGCCACCTGTCCTGCCTCTGGTGGATGGTGGTCAGCGATGACCCCTGTGCCAACCGCTCAGGTAAATCCAGGGCTTCCTCTCCTGGTTGCTGGTGGGGCTTTAGTCCTGATGACAGTGACGAACAACAGGGCCTAGTCAGAGGCCTTCCTGGCCGGCGGCGTGTGAGTGATCCTGGCTCCTGAGTGGCCGTGGGAGACCCGGGAGGCACAGAAGGGCTGAAGTAGGGCTGGGCGGTCCCTTGTCCTCCCCCCACCAAAGGGTGGTGAGGGCGCCCAGGCGCAGGCAGGCTCAGCCCTCTGCTCCTGGCTGCAGTGTCTGAGGCGTCCCTTCCTGTCCCTGCAGTGGCCTCTGGCTTGGTGAGGACAGTTGGCGATCCACAGACCCTCCGAGTCCCCAGCTAGGCGTTCACTAGACACAGTGACAGGGCAGGTGTCAGTGAAAGGCTCCAGGGAGACGCACACGGAGGCCCAGGAGCTGCCGTCCCCCAGGCGAGGTCAAGCGGGGCTTGGGGCTGGACTGCCCGGCAGCACCGACTCGCACGCCTCAGAGCCACGCAGCTGGCGCGGGTGTCTGCCTGCACCCCACGCTTCTGACCTTCCACGCGGGCGCCCCCCTCCACCTCCCTTATCCTCTCCCAGCTTGGAAGAAGCACAGTTACTCTTTTGCTATGGACAGGCAGGAATCACAGACACGCGTGGCACGCGTGTCAGGGTGCACTGTACGCGTGGCACGCGTGCTAGGGTGCACAGGTATGCGTGTCACTAGTGCCAGGGTGCACTGTACGTGTGGCACACATGCCAGGGTGCACAGGTACGCGTGGCACATGTGTCAGCGTGCTAGCACTGTGTCACGCGTGTATGTGTGGCGCGTGCTAGGTACGTGCACAGGTATACGTGTCTACTAGTGCCAGGCCAGGGTGCACTGTATGTGTGGCACACATGCCAGGGTGCACTGTGCACGTGGCGTGCGGCCCTGCATCTGCAGGATGCTGAGCAGCCTCCCTCCCCTGGTGATGCACCTCTATTTCTCTCAGAGTCTATGGTCCAGCGGAGTCTCAGGAGGCCGTGTTTGCAGATGTGTGTCCCCTACTGACGTCCTTCCTGGACGGGTGAGTAAAACAGTTTTAAGGCCAGTGATCACAGTGGCATTTAAGTCCAGGCAAACCTCTTTCGCAGTGCAGAAATCAGAGGCATGGCAGGGCCGGCCCGTGGCCTAGTGCTGGCTCTGCGTCCCGCCCTGCACCATGCTTCCCCCGTAGGAGGAGGGACTGCCGTGGCGGCAGCCTCAGATGAGCGCGTGGGCAGGTCTGGCGTGCGAGGTCGCCGGGTGTGGACGCAGGCCTCCGGCAGCTCCTTTTCCTCGGGATGCCTCACTTCCCAGACCTTCTGGAGATGTGTTGTGAACGTGCACGTCACACGGGGGCCTCCGTCTGTTCTTGGAGAACACAGCTATCGACTGTAAGGCCGGTCTTGGGGCAGGAACACTGCTTGACAGTCAGTCACACCAGTCTGGATGTTAACTGAGGATGCTTAGGCCGCGGCTGGCCTGGAGGCCCACGTCAGCTTCCTGGAGCAGACGCCCTCCTGTGTGCCCGGCAGAGGAGCCTGCGGGGCCGACCGCCACAAATAGGAACTAATTGCAGCGTTGCTGTCTTGCAGTCAGCGCGCCTGGTGCCCCAGGCCTGTGATCTGCCCAGCGCGCCTGGGCCCCAGGCCTGTGGTCTGCCCAGCGCGCCTGGTGCCCCAGGCCTGTTGTCTGCCCAGCCCGGCTGGTGCCCCGAGGCCCTGTGGTCTGCCCAGCGCGCCTGGTGCCCCAGGCCTGAGGTCTGCCCAGCGCGCCTGGTGCCCCGAGGCCTGTGGTCTGCCCAGCGCGCCTGGTGCCCCGAGGCCTGTGGTCTGCCCAGCGCGCCTGGTGCCCCGAGGCCTGTGGTCTGCCCAGCGCGCCTGGTGCCCCGAGGCCTGTGGTCTGCCCAGCGCCTGCCCCGAGGCCTGTGGTGCTGCCCAGCGCGCCTGTGGGCCTGTGGTCTGCCCAGCCCGGCTGGTGCCCCGAGGCCTGTGCCCCGAGGCCTGTGGTCTGCCCAGCGCGCCTGGTGCCCCAGGCCTGAGGTCTGCCCAGCGCGCCTGGTGCGCGCCTGGTGCCTGGTGCCCCGAGGCCTGAGGTCTGCCCAGCGCGGCTGGTGCCCCAGGCCTGTGGTCTGCCCAGCGCGCCTGGTGCCCCGAGGCCTGTGGTCTGCCCAGCGCGCCCCGAGGTGCCCCAGGCCTGTGCCCCGAGGCCTGGTCTGCCCCAGCGTGGTCTGCCCAGCAGGAGTTGTGGCTGGATGACAGCCTGCCTCACCGGAAGTGCAGCCGCAGGGCGTGGGGTGGAGCATGCTGAGATTCTGCCTTCAGAAGACCCCTCCGCGCGGGCTTGAGCGGCCGCGGCTCTGCGGCCTCAGCGGCCTCTGCCTTCCAGGTTCGACGTGTGCATCATGGCCTACGGGCAGACCGGGAGCGGGAAGAGCTACACCATGTTGGGGCCGCATTCTGAGGACGAGGCTGGGCTACCGCCGGGGGCTCACAGTGACCTGGGAATCATCCCCAGAGCCGCGGAGGAGCTCTTCAGGTACCTCGGTGGCGGCGACTCTGAGCACAGCCTCGGTGCTCTGTGGGGTGAGGTGGGCGGGAGGGACAGCGCAGGCCCAGCGCTCAGCCGTGCGCCTACCCTGGGGACAGAGCTCTTGGCCGAGATCTCTGGGCTCCTCTGCTCCCGTAGGGAGCACGTTCCTCCTGCAGGGGGTCCCCACAGGAGACCCGCGGCCATGGCCACGATGTCACCAGCTAGATTAGTCCTAGAAGAAAACCATAGGGGGGCTGGGGCCACGCTCAGCGGTGGAGCACTCGTCTTGCACGTGTGAGCCCCGGGTTCGACCCTCAGCACCACGTAAATAACATAAATGTGTGTGTCCACCTGAAATTAAGGAAATATTTAAGAACAAAAATTGAAAAAAATAAAAGGAAACGGTAAGGGTCCTCAGCAGCCCGGTTGGCAGGGCCCATGGCCACGGCGATGCTGCTCCCACAGCCCCGGGTCGCGGGCGCATGCCAGGGCCTCACACCTGCTCTGGTTGGCACACTGCTGTGCACGCACCGAGGCTCACTCTGTGCTGGATGCTGCCCACGCCAGCCGGCCCTGGGCCCTGGAGGGTGCCCGTGGGGACAGAGAGCACAGCCAGTGCCCATGGTGCTCCCAACCCCAAGACCTGACTTCTGTCCCTGTTTCCTTGCGTTGTCCTTTTGTGTCCCCAAACCAGGGAAGAACCGTGACAGCAACTCCACCACAGCCTGAGGCTTTGGTCTCTTCACACTGGTGTTCTTTAAATGTTTGTGCAAACACATGTGTTTACAACTCACGTGGACCAAGGACTTCAGGAAGCATGTTGCGAAGTCCTTCCGTCTTTTCTGTCATTGCCACCTTGTCGTGGGGCACATGCCGGTCTGCACAGTGTCGTGCTGCCGTGACAGACCTCCTGCAAATCTCCAGGACCCAGGCCCCAGGTTGCCAGGAGGGCACTCCGGGCACGTGCCTGTGGGTGTCGGGGATGGGGGCTGTGCGTGCGCCCTCAGGGATCCCTCGGGCATATGCGTCCATCCCGCCCCTCTCCTTGGCCACGGCTGGGCAGAGCAGGCCCTGGGAACAGCACCAGGCCCCCACAGACACACAAAGAGCTGCCCACGAATGCTGAGCTCGAGCTCTTGGGGCCCGGCTCTGGGGGGTCTCGGAGTCTGGAGACACTGACTCAGCTGTGGGTCGCAGAAGAGCGCGGCAGAGCTCCCGGGACAGCCCCAGGCACGGCCAGCTGCAGCTGGGAGAGGACGACTGCTGGCCTGAGCACGAGGCTCCCTCACTTCCCTTGGAGACGGAGGAGCAGCCCCTGCCTGCCGAGGCCCTCCTGCCTGGCCTTCACCGTAAGGACCTGCTCACGCAGCCTCTCGGCATCTGTGCCCAGAGCGCCCAAGCCATCTGGGCACTGGAGAAAATGGCATAGAGAGCTCGAAATCCTCGGAGAATTGACTAGAGATGGGCGACAGGCCTGCCCGGACACTTCATGCAGATGGCCAACAGGCACATGATGCTCACCACCACCAGTCAGGGAAGTGTGAGGCAGAGCCACGCGAGCCATCCCCGGCTCAGCTAGAATGGCCATCGCCAGGAAGACTCAAGGTGGCCGCTGGCGAGGAGGGGAGGAAGGCGGCCTTGCCCTGTTGTGGGGTGTCAATCAGCACAGCCCGCGTGGAGAACGGCGCGGGGTTCTGAAACACTGTCAGCAGAACCAGCAGGTGACCAGCACCCCACTGCCGGTGCACGTCCAGAGGAGAGGCGTCGTGTGCTGAAGGACGCCGGCCCTCCCTGGGCCACCGCGGCTCTATTCACAGGAGCCAAGACAGGAGCAGCCCGAGCGTCCACCAGCTGAGGACGGACAGAGGGGGCGGGGCACGTGCACCGTGAGCACGAGTCGGCCACAGGAGGACGAGCCTGTCGTGGACAGCAAGCAGGATGGACCTGGAGATCGCTGTGCCAGGAGGACTGAGCCCGGCTCAGAAGGACAGGCACCCGTGACCTCAGTGCTAGGGGAGCTGAGCGCAGAAGGGGGCTCCAGAGCTGGGGAGAGTGGGGAGTGGGGGTGGAGAGGTTGGCCAGTGGGTGCTGAGTCACAGGTAGGAGCAAGAAGCTCTGGTGTGCTCCTGCACAGCAGGTGACTGGGCGCGATGAAAACGCAGCACATGTTTCCAAAAGCTACAAGAAAGGATTTTAAATGTTTTCATCATAGAGAAATGTTAGGAGTAGACTGGACCTGATTCAAACGTGAGGCAACAGTCTGTGTGTCTGTCCCGCAGTGCACAGACTGGAGCTTATCAGGACTGGAAGGGCCCACAACGCAAGGGCACCGGGAAGGACTGCTGGCTGCTCACCGACGGCCTGTGGAGGAGGGGGACCATGTCGCTGCGGAGCTGCCTAGTGCACCCTCAGCTCCACAGGCAGCGACCCCTCAGCCACGAGTGTGCAGATCCTCCCACTTCCCACGTGGGTTCCCAGTGCTCTGATGTGTGGCATGAGTTCTAGCTGCCACGTCTGCCTTGGCCTCCTCGGGGCAGGACCGGGAACCTGTCCTCCTCTGGTTGAGGTGTTGCAGGGACAGACGAGGCAAGGCACCAAAGGTAACAGGAAACTTTTATTATTTGGCTGCAGCCAGTTCAGAGGGTACAGCTCTTGCTGTGATCAACTAATCCGCTGAACCCCGAGTTCAGGTCGTTTCAGAACTTTATCCCCAGCATGGAAGGGGAGGGGCTCAGAAGTTCACAGTCTGCAGAAGTTCACAGTCTTTTTCTTTCACTGTTCTGGGCAAGTTAACCCTTCAAGGACAACACCTGAGAACAGGAGAGCTTCTTTTCCCCTTTTTTTCCTCCCCAGCCAACTGTTACCATGGAGCCCAATTGGTAATTTCTCTTATCTTAGAAATGTACACATCTCTGTGAAGCTCCAGCTCAAGGCCAGAGGCCTTGTTAAAGAATTTGTCCTTTTTATTATCACATTTTGCATTTGCAGACACACTTCTACAAACTACTATACTGGATACATATTTGTGAAAAACAAGTAAAGGGGTGTCCAGCACCTGGAGTGCCAATTTCTTCCAGGCCATGGTCAAGTAATAGAGCAACACGAACATAGGAAGTTTACCTCCACTGAACTCTTCTGTAGAGACTCTTTGGCTGACAGTCCTAAAATCAGCCATGGTGGAGATTTCTGGAGAAGCTTAGTTAGGATTTTCTGTGGAGGAGGGGGTGCCACTACAGAGAGACCAGGGCCTGGAGGCCAGCCTCCATTAGCCTCCCTTTCTAGTTTTGCCAAATTAAGAGTGACAGCCCACAGAGCCTTCAGCCTCTCGGTTGGTTTCCTAGTCTCTATGGACGAGATCCGGAAATCGTCCAGCCAGGTGTGGGGCAAGTCGGGGTGTGTGGAGTTGACATGTTCTCTGTCCTCCTGCCCCAAAGACAGAACTGCAGCATGGGCCTGCATACCAGGGAGCGTCTCTATGACCCTCTATCCTAACACGGGGTCCTGCTTGGTCACAGTTACCAGAGGAAGCCGTTGCTGCCATATAAAATGGGATTCTGGGACTCTGCCCTGGCATCTCCCCGCTTCCTTCTGAACTGGCTGCTGACCCCGTGTCCTCGGGCTCCATCTCCCGTTCCCCTCGTCCCCCGATGCAGGATGCCTTCCTACGCGCTCAGTGCCGTCAAAGGCATGAAGAGCGTGGAGGTGTGCGTGCCGACTGTCCGGCCCCCAAGAAGCCTAGCGTGGCAAGAGACCAGGGGTCGCAGTCAGCAGGACGTGTGCAGGACCACTGGGCACAGGACAAAGCAGCCGAGGGGACGTGGGCGGGCGGAGCCTCTGCAAGGCCTCCTGTGAAGCCCCGGGAGCCTGCGGTGGTTTTCAGCCTGGGCTGACCACAGGACAGCTCTCCCTGATGATTGCACATCTTGCCCGAGAAACTCTTGCTGCTTTAAGGCTAAAACTGAAGACGTAGGTGTCAACGCACTTCTAGAATCCAGCTGACGACCAGGGCATGTCGTCAATGACTCTGGGGAGTTCTGTGGATGAGCAGCGTCTGCCTCGGGCTCGGGGACCCTGGGACGCATGGACCTCACAGGAGGGACCACGTCTGTCCTCCCAGCCCGGCTGCGTGCGCCCCCCTGGCTTCGTCCAGACACTGTTCTTGGCACGTCCCCACAGACCCCAGTGTGAGGACAGCCGCATCTGGACCCTTGGTGGAGGGGACCTGGGAGCTGGACTGGCCTTCCCTTTCACCCTGGCCTGTGGCTCATGTCTATCGCCTGCCCTTAGCAGACACCGGCTGCTTGTTTACCCACAACCGTCTCCAGATCTGGCTAAAGACTCCTGGCAAAGCGTGGCCTGGAGACTCACAGGACTTGCCTCGAGCACACCATCAGTGCCCTCCCCTGGGCCCGTCCTCCTGGGCAGAGCACTGCCGAGTGGGCATCTGACCTCCGTGGGCATCCTGACCTCCGTGGGCATCTGACCTCCGTGGGCATCTGACCTCTGTGGGCATCTGACCTCTGTGGGCATCCTGACCTCCGTGGGCATCTGACCTCCGTGGGCATCTGACCTCTGTGGGCATCTGACCTCTGTGGGCATCCTGACCTCTGTGGGCATCTGACCTCTGTGGGCATCTGACCTCCGTGGGCATCCTGACCTCTGTGGGCATCTGACCTCTGTGGGCATCTGACCTCCGTGGGCATCTGACCTCTGTGGGCATCTGACCTCTGTGGGCATCTGACCTCCGTGGGCATCTGACCTCTGTGGGCATCCTGACCTCCGTGGGCATCTGACCTCTGTGGGCATCTGACCTCTGTGGTCATCTGACCTCCGTGGGCATCCTGACCTCTGTGGGCATCTGACCTCCGTGGGCATCCTGACCTCCGTGGGCATCTGACCTCCGTGGGCATCTGACCTCCGTGGGCATCTGACCTCCGTGGGCATCTGACCTCTGTGGGCATCTGACCTCCGTGGGCATCTGACCTCTGTGGGCATCCTGACCTCCGTGGGCATCTGACCTCTGTGGGCATCTGACCTCTGTGGTCATCTGACCTCCGTGGGCATCCTGACCTCTGTGGGCATCTGACCTCCGTGGGCATCCTGACCTCCGTGGGCATCTGACCTCCGTGGGCATCTGATCTCCGTGGGCATCCTGACCTCCGTGGGCATCTGACCTCTGTGGGCATCTGACCTCCGTGGGCATCTGACCTCCGTGGGCATCTGACCTCTGTGGGCATCTGACCTCTGTGGGCATCTGATCTCTGTGGGCATCTGACCTCTGTGGTCATCTGACCTCTGTGGGCATCTGACCTCCGTGGGCATCTGACCTCTGTGGGCATCTGACCTCCGTGGGCATCTGACCTCCGTGGGCATCTGATCTCTGTGGACATCCTGACCTCTGTGGTCATCTGACCTCTGTGGGCATCCTGACCTCTGTGGGCATCTGACCTCCGTGGGCATCCTGACCTCCGTGGGCATCTGACCTCCGTGGGCATCCTGACCTCCGTGGGCATCTGACCTCCGTGGGCATCTGACCTCCGTGGGCATCTGACCTCTGTGGGCATCCTGACCTCTGTGGGCATCTGACCTCTGTGGGCATCTGACCTCTGTGGGCATCCTGACCTCTGTGGGCATCTGACCTCTGTGGGCATCCTGACCTCTGTGGGCATCTGACCTCTGTGGGCATCTGACCTCTGTGGGCATCCTGACCTCTGTGGGCATCTGACCTCTGTGGGCATCCTGACCTCTGTGGGCATCTGACCTCTGTGGGCATCCTGATCTCTGTGGGCATCCTGACCTCTGTGGGCATCTGACCTCTGTGGGCATCTGACCTCTGTGGGCATCCTGACCTCTGTGGGCCTCTGACCTCTGTGGGCATCCTGACCTCCATGCCGCGTCGGGAGGCAGGGATCTGACGACGAGGCAGCTCCTTACCTTTGGCCTGGGACAGGTCAGGCGGGCATTTTGTCAGAGGGCAGAGCAGGAGCAGGAGGGGTGTGGGAGGTGGGCAGTGCTGTGGGGTGGCCTCCAGGTGTGGGGAGGGCGGTGCTGTGGGGTGGGGGCCCTCCAGGTGTGGGAGGGCGGTGCTGTGGGGGGCCTCCAGGTGTGGGAGGGCGGTGCTGTGGGTGCCCTCCAGGTGTGCACCCCGTGTTCTGGTCCCCCAGTGGCCAGCACAGCACGCTCTAAACGCTGAAGCAACATGAGACTCGTGGCTGTGTTTGAGGGCTGGGCGGGTGTGCGGGAGGCCAGGGGACCTTGGCTGGACGGCATGAGTGGACTGGCCTCGAGCCCTCTGGCCCAGTGTCCCTGAAGCAGGGGTCAGACCAAGGGGCCTGTGGTCTGCAGCTTGCCCTAGGCTCCCGCCCAGGTGAGCCACCTGCGGGGTCTCTGGGCCCCTCCTTCTTCTCCCCTGGGGCAGTTGGCTTAAGCAAGAGTCCCATGAAGTCACTTTGTCCCCAGGGCGCGGTTCTCCCTCCAGGTTAGCTGGGACTCCCTGCCCCGGCGACCCCGGTGCTGAGCCCTGCCTGCACCTGCTCTAGGAGCTCTGCGGGCGCTTGTGGCTGCAGCTGTCTGCCCTGCGACCAGGCTGTCCTCTGGTGGCCAATCCCGTGTGTGCCTCCCCAGGCTCATTTCAGAAAGTCCACCAAGAAGCCCCAAGATGGAGGTTTCCATAGTGGAGATCTACAATAACGACGTTTTTGATCTCCTGGCCAAAGAGGGCTCTGCAGCACTGGCTGGGGTCAAGCGTGATGTCGTGACGACCCAGGAAGGACGGACGGAGGTCCCCGGGCTGACCTGCACGTGAGTTCAGGACAGAGGCCCCCAGCCCACGAGGGGCAGTTGTCTCGGGTGCTGACCGGCCCACAGCCCAGCAGAGCCAGCTGTGCGGGCAGCTGGGGGCGGTGGTCGGCGGGGCGGCCACGGGGCTTCGTGGTCAGGCAGTCGCCCAAGGTTCAGTTTGACTTAAGAATCATCCCTCCCTCCCTCCCTCCCTCTCTTCCTTCCTTTCTTTCCTTGTTAATTTATTTATTTCCTTCCTTCCTTCCTTCCTACTTTCCTTCTTTCTTTTTCACGGTGCTGGGGATCAAGCCAGCCCAGGGCCTCATGTGTGCCAGGCAAGCGCTGCCCCCTGAGGTGTACCCCCAGCCCAAGGATGACTTTTTTTACTGGTAACTGTGCAGAGGCGACAGATATGTTAATTAGCTGGAATGCTGTGACCGTTTCACAATGTGTGACTCTGTCAAAACATCAAGGTGTACACCTCCAACAAGTACGAATTTTTATCTGTTGATAATATGTTAATAAAGCTGTTGAAAATAAAAAAGGGAGGGGCTGCAGGTGTAGCTCAGGGTGGAAGCCAGCCTGTGCACGCAGGGCCTGGAAAAGAGAAAAGAAAACGGCTCTTAAAAGTCTATATAAATAGACGTATCTTTTTAATGGTGTCCATTAAAGTCCATGGGGCCTGTGTCGTCATCTTGCCACCAAGTGGGGCCCAGGAGGGAGGAAGGGACCTCGACTCAGCTTTTGCTGGCTCTCGACATATGTTGCAGAAGAAAGGATGTGGGGACCTGTCAGAGCAAGGGCACACAGGGCGGGGACGGAGTCTGCAGGCCACCTCAAGACCGAGATGGGCCTGGGCTCTTCCCTTAAAGGGGACTGTAGAGAGTGGGGGCGAGGTCTCCAGCTCCCGCGGCACAGGGCAGTGGTGGTCTGGTTCTCTTTGGATCTGTAGGCTGATGGAGTTGTCTAGTTGACAGATGACGTTCCCAATGTACCCACCTCGTAAGTCACTAGTGACATTTTTTTTTTTTTTTTTTGGTACTGGGGATTGAACTCAGGGGCACTCGACCACTGGGCCACATCCCCAGCCCTTTTTTTGTATTTTATTTAGAGACAGGGTCTCACTGAGTTACTAAGTGCCTTGCCATTGCTGATGGCTGGCTTTGAACTCGCGATCCTCCTGCCTCAGCCTCCCAAGTGCTGGGATGACAGGCGTGCGCCCCTGTGCCCGGCGACATTTTTTTTCCTTGGTTTTATTTAGTCTAAAGAAAACAGGTCTTGCAAGCTGGCAATGTGTGTGGGCGTGTCAGCTGGGCCCCAGCACTCCGAGGCCCCTGCTTCTTAGGGGTCAGGCCTGGCGGAGACAGGCGGGGAGGGCAGGGCTGCTGGAGGGCGTCTCGGGGTGACATCCCAGCCCGTTTCCTTCTGTGACTCCCCCTCCACCTGTGCTGTTCCTTCCATCCTGCCTCGACCCCACCTTGCAGAAGAGGAAAGGCATGACGAAGTGGCCTCACTGCCCACTGGCAGTTGAGGACGGCGTGCTTCCTCACCCTTGAACACCAGCATCTTATAGAGCACAGTGACGCGTGGGCTTGTAGATGTGACTCTCACGTCACCCGGGTTCTCTCCTCCCAGAGCCTCTTGTGACAGCGGGGTGGGGGGGCACTTTCCTCACAGCAGGGGCAGCTGGTCCACCACTAGGGAGGGGGCAGGAGGAATGCCCTCCTGGGGCCACGCTGTCTGCCCAGCCTGGGGCGCAGACTCAGCAGGGGAAGGCTGGGCGGCGGCTGGTCCTGTTTGCAGAAGCTGAAGCGCAGGAGCTGGGTCCGGACGCCTGTGCAGGCGGTGACTGGACGCTCAGCTGCTGGCCGAGGACTCACCAGGATCCCCCCCGCCCCGCGGAGCCCTGAGCAGCAGCCCCCACCCACTGACGCGGGCTTTTAGCTCACGAGTTTAATTTGATAGAATGTTTTAAACACTTGGGTCCACGAGGGTGAAATGATGGAGGAGATGGAGGCGGTCGGCGTGGAACTTGCCGTGGACCACTGGTCATTTCTAATTGCTTACGTGCTGTTTTGCTTAAGCTCAGCCTCAATCTGCTCTGGAATTGCCGTGCCCTGTGTCTGGGGGCAGCGTCTGTTAGTGGCACGCTGTGTTGACCTGGGGACAGCCTGGTGGTGTCTGCTCCCCGCCCTCGGGTACCCTCTAACACTTCTTCCCCGCCAGGGCCGTCGCCAGCGCTGCGGAGCTGGTTGCACTCGTCCACAGAGGTCTGCAGCTCAGAGCCAGTCACCCCACCTTGGTGCACATGGCTTCCTCCAGATCCCACCTGGTGGTGACGGTGACTTTGACCATGGCGTCCCCCCCGGGCAGCACTGGTGAGTTGCCACTGGCGCCGGGTCAGTTCAAGTACTAGAAATCCACCAAGAGGAAAAATCCCGATGTGACCACGGGGTCTGGAGCAGGAATTGCAGCCACTCCTTCCAATGACCTGGGATCTGGGGCCTGAACACAGGAGGCCCCGGGACCCCAGGCTGGGGAGAGTGGGGGGGGGCACCTGCTGGAGGCCACAGGCCACAGGGCTTGCTGCACCCGGGGCGTGGGCAGCGCCCTGCGGGGACTGCAGGTGCAAGTTCAGTTCCGAATGGGGCTGAAAACTGGGAGAGCCAACTCCAAGTGTGCAAGAACAGCTGCGTGCGTGCCACAGAGGCCCACAGGGCCCGGGGCAGCAGCTCCTGGACCCCAGCTGCATGAGGCACCTGCAGGGCCAGCGTGCAGGGCAGGGATGGGCCCGCGTTGTGTCCCTGCAAGTCCACGCTGCAGTGTGTCCTGCAGAGCCCTGCTCAGGCCCGGCCACGCTGCAGCCACAGGAAGCCCTGCTGACCCGCCCGAGTCACCTCGAAGGCCAGTGCAGACAGATGTGGCGCGTCTTGTCACAACGGCACTCCACACTGAGGTCCCCAGGCAAGGGAGGGCTGGGGCAGCATACTCCCTCCTCGAGCCACCCCACCAGCCAGAACAGCCGTGGCCTAGTACAGGACATGGCTCAGGTGGGGCCCGGGCAGTGCCAGGCAGGTGACACGTAGGGCTCCGATGACCCCGCGACACTGCCCCAAGGCAGATGCAGAGGTGCCTCTGTGCAGGGTTCTGGGGCCTCCTGCAAAAGCGTCTGTGTTTTCTGCTTTGTGTGACAACACAAGCCCAGAAGGTCACGTGAAGTCTGCTCGGGAGCTCCACGTGGGACCCCGTGCCCGTGACAAGGCCCTCCGCAGGCTTCTGTGAGCTGCGGCTGGCGTCCGGGGGACAGCGGTTTCCCTGGGAGTCCGTCACCCCCACGAGACTTCCAGGAAGCACTGCTTCGTCTTCTTGGGATGGACTGGGCGCGCTCGACCCCCGACGTGAAGCGTGCCCCTCCTCCTGTTCTTGTCATGGTCCCCTATAGAAGCCTCCGGCTGTCCCTCTGCCCCTCAGCTTGTTTTTAAGAGGAAGAGAGAAGCAGAACCAGCCTCTCGCTGCCGGGGAGGCCTGGAGGGTGGAGCTCGGGAGGCCTCCAGCACTGACTCCGTCCCTCTGGTCCCTCTGTCTGTCCTCCCCTCCCACCAGGCTGGCGGCCCTGCCCAGCCCTCCTGCAGGGGGGCGCTGGGGCGGGTCAGGGGCGGAGCGCCTCTCTCCAGGCTCCGCCTCTCCGGCGCCCCGGTGTGGGCCACGCAAGCTCTGCGAGGCACGCGCAGGCCAGGCTGCAGCTGGTGGACCTGGCGGGCAGCGAGTGTGCAGGTGAGCGGGCGCTGGCGGTGTGCTGGGGATGCGACGCCAGCCTGGGACTGGCCACCGTGAAGCTCTGAGCCCAGCACCTCTGCTCGGGCGACCTGAAGCCCGTCACGCCTGGCCATCGGTGGCCTCGCCAGGGCAGTCAGAGGTCACAGTCCCTCCGGTGCTCTGAGACCAGAGGACCTCAGTTTCCAGGACCACGCTGGCCCCTCGAGGAGCCTCGCTGGCGTGGTGGCGGAGCCCCCCTGAAGGACCCCCGCGAGGTGCCCCCACAGCTGCGGGGTCACTGCTCCCTGTCCTGGCTGAAGCGCAGGTGGCCGTGGGGGCTTCTGTGCCCTGCAGGTGCGTCTGGGGTGACGGGCCTGGCGCTGAGGGAGGCCTCGTTCATCAACCGGAGCCTCGCAGCCCTGGCAGACGTCCTGGGCGCCTTGTCCGCGCGCCGTGGCCACGTGCCCTACCGGAACAGCAAGCTCACCCACCTGCTCCAGGACAGCATTGGTGCGTCCCCTGATGGCCCCAGAGCAGAGGAGACCGAGCCCCGCCTAGGGGAGCTGCCCCTGCCCAGCTTGTCCTTGGGCCCACCCAAGTCTGCTGCGCTCCTGTGATGTCCCCTCCAGGGTCCCTGGCACTCTGTGACACCTGCACTTGTGTCCTCCGCAGTCTGGTGGGGCAGGAGGGAGCTCACCTTCAGCAGGTGCACCCCCAGCCATCCAGCAGGCCCAGGGCTCTTGGGGACGGCCTCGCACCTCTCCCTCCACCATGCTGGACACAGCAGCAGCCAGGGCCACCTGCTCCCGGGTCCCCAAGCTGAGGGAGCTGCGGCCCGGCTGTGCGGGGTGAGGGCGCTCGGTGTAGCCAGCTCTGTGGGCCGCTCTGCTCGAGTGCCAGAGGACTTCCTGCAGACAGCCCCAGCCCGCCCAGGGCTTTGGGATGCGCGGAGCCCTTTGTCACGGACCCCTGCTCAGCGCACGTCCCGTTGCTTTACTCAGGGGGTGACGCGAAGCTCCTGGTGATCGTCTGTGTGTCCCCCGGGCAGAAGCACGTGGCAGAGACGCTGCAGGGCCTGGGCTTCGGGGCCCGAGCTCGGCAGGCTGAGCGGGGCCAGGCTGGGAAGCGGCCTCCCTGCTCCTGCTCCTGCTCCCGGGCGAGGAAGTCGTGCGTGGGCGCAGCATCTCCGTGAGCCCCTCCCCCGAAGCGTGCGTCCCTGTGTCATAGTGTGCGTCTGGGAATAAACGCGTTTAGATCTGATGAGCCTGGTGTGCCCTGGGGACCTGTGGCTGGGTGGACGGGAGAGCCCCGCACAGCTCAGGCCGATCACCCGGCGCAGGAGGACCAGAGAGGAGCACGGCTTGTCCAGGAGCCTCCTCCGGGAGCAGGCGGGCAGCAGGTGCTCGGGTGGGCGAGGAGCTGCGCAGTCTGCGCAGAGGCCCGTGGCCCCGGGAGGCCGGGCTCTGTGTGCACCGCCTCCTTAGACACAGCGAGGCCACGGTCCCGGAGCTCGGCACACAGGCTCCCTCCTCCCGGCTTCGTGTCCCAGACAGCGAAGGCCCCATTTCCTCGTCTGTGCGCTGTGGTGAAGATCGGGGTGGACAGCACAGGCCAGTAGGCCAACGGAGCAGAGCGGGTGCGGCACTCACAGGCAGGCCCCCGGGACGTGCTTCCCTGGCCCGGCGAGGGCCAGGCTGGGCACAGCAGCAGGGGATGTGACAAGACCTCGGATCTTGGCCGGGGTGTGGGTAGTCAGGGCTCCGGGCATCTGGGGAGGAAACAGCCCATCCATGTCCACCTGCTCTGAACTCACACCCCAACCGCGGCAGCTGGGCACTTGATGCCAGGGCAGCGGAGGGGCCTGGAGGGCCGGGGACCTGCCTGCTGCTGGTGTCCCCACGCTGGGAGCCGTGTCACAGGCCCCGACTGCAACCTGAGAGCTGCGTTCCTTATTTCTGACCCTTCTGGGTGAGCCCCCTGTATGGGCTGACAGAGAAGCCCAGGAGACCCCGCACACAGGCCCGTGGGGAGTGGCTGGACCCGGCGGCCCACAGAGCAGTGGTCAGGGGAGCAGTGTGAAGTCACTTGGTGGCTCCCCCACCCTGGTGCTGGGGCTCGGGGGCTCTGTGGGACAGGAGGGGGCCGGGGGAGCCCAGCTGGTTCCCGAGTTGACGTTTGACCCAAGATGTGGAGAGCAGAGGACAGCTGGGGCAGGAGGGTGGCCGTCACCTGGGGAGGACCCTGCCCAGGAGGGACTCCTGCGGGGAAGGCTGTGAGCAGGGACCGTGTGCTCCACGGGGTGGGGGACTGGTAAAGGGGAGTGGGTCTCGTGGTTCCCAGGACCCTCAAACACCCCCGACGTGAAAGACCAGGGTCTGATGGTCGTGCCACGGGCGCCGTGGGGTGGGCTGGCCCCCACTAGCCATGGCGTGAAGGTGGGTGGTGGGAGGAGGCGTGACCTGACAAGGGCAGCCCCAGAGCTTCCCAGGCCTCTGGACAGGCCTGGCCACGGGCAAGAGGCCTCAGGACTGGCGCAGGGCTGAACTGGATTTGGGTCAGCGCAGACCCTGCTCACCACTGGACATGGAGTGAGTAGTTCCCCAGATGGGGAGGCTCGGGCCTCTCTGGAGGTGGAGCCCGTAGGTGACTGGTGCCCAGCAGTGACTCGGCAGCACCGGAAACCTGGGTGTAAGCGCACATCCCCAGCTTCCACCCCTGAGGCCCAGCAGCGGGCAGCTGCAGCTGTGTCCCCGACCATCTCTGGGAGGGCGGGGAGCCCCAGTTCTGGATGGCAACAGTGTAGCACAACAGAGTACCCCAAAGACAGCCTGCACCGGGTGGCCAGAGTTTACATGGCCAGAGGCTGTCTCCTCAGGCTGTGACCCCTCTGACGGCTGGGCAGGTCCCACCAGCCCCTGGGAGCTGCCCCCTGTTCTCGAGGCTGTGAAGGCCTGGGGTCCCTGGTTTAGAGGTGCCTCACACCGATGCGTGGGAAGGAACCAGCTCAGCAGCAGCCTAAGCAGCACGTCAGGCTGACCGAGGGCCAGGCCAGCTGGGGAGGACAGAGACGGCCAGACCGGCTGGGGAGGACAGAGACGGCCAGACCGGCTGGGGAGGACAGAGACGGCCAGACCGGCTGGGGAGGACAGAGACGGCCTGACCGGCTGGGGAGGACAGAGACGGCCTGACCGGCTGGGGAGGACAGAGACGGCCAGACCGGCTGGGGAGGACAGAGACGGCCAGGCCAGCTGGGGAGGACAGAGACGGCCAGACCGGCTGGGGAGGACAGAGACGGCCTGACCGGCTGGGGAGGACAGAGACTTTGCGACCACCCGAGGACAGGCGGACCGAGGGTGTCCGGGCGTAGAGGGGTCTGGTGCCTCTGGTCTGGGGAGGACCTGGCGCCCAGCAGAGCCTGGAGGCAGGGCGGCGACAGTGGGGAGGACACAGAGGCTGAGTGTGCGGGTGCTGTGCTGGTCCCCTTGTGGTCACCCCTTCCACCTAGTGCCCACGCCTGTGAGGGACACTTTCCCACTTCACAGAGTGGGGGCAGCAGCCAAAGGGCCAGGGGAACGGCTATCCTGGCGGGGTGGACGGGGCTTGGTCAGCACAGGGTTGAGACCAGGGGCCAGTGACCCTCAACGTGGCCATGTGCCCGGGCCTGGGACTGTGTGTCTGGGGCTGACAGGGAATGCAGACGCCAGCCTCCAGCCGGCTCTGCGGGCAGGGAGCACACTGCGTTTGGGAGGAAGAGGGACTGGACTCTGGCCTCCCCAAGTCACTGGGGTGCTGTAGTGCGCACGGCCCCCCGGGGCGGAGCGAGGGGGCAGCGCGCGTGGTCAGACTCGGGCTGGTGCCTCGGAAGGGCTTTCTGCACGGCCAGCCTCCAGCCTCCGGCCTCAGCTCTGGTGTGAAGAAGCTGCACCGTCAGCACACCCAGAGTGAGCCGGCGGCGCCCCCACGCAGGCCTGGCCTTCGGTTCCCCACCCCCCGCCCGTCCGTCCACTCTTCAAAGGTCCATTCATTGAACGCCTGCTTCATGCCAGGCTGTGCTCTGGGCACTGGAGAGGCCACAGTGGACACACCAAGCTCCTGCCCTGGGGGACTGCAGGGCTGGACGGGAGAGCAGGGCTTGTCCTGCCCCCACGTGCAAAAGCAGCGGGCTGTTCCACGACTGCAGACAAAGGACGTCCCCCACGCTCGTGGCCAGGGTGACCGGGGCTGGGAGGCTGGGGTTTGGCAGGTGACTTGGTCAGGAGGTGGAGGCCACCGCAGGATCAATGATGTTATTAGGGACCCAGGGCCCCTCGCCCCTTCCACCGCGTGGGGTCATGGCGAGCAGGAGACCAGAACCGAGTCGGCCTGGCGCGGGCCTGGACGTCCAGCCCCCCACGCGTGTCTCTGCCTGCACACTTCCAGCCCGGCGAGTCGGGCAGGAGCCAGGCTAAGGTGCAGGACAGGTGCCTCCCCGGCAGCCAGGCGCCTGCGGGCCCTCTCACGGGAGGAGCCATGTGCGAGAGAGGCTGCGGGGGGCCGGGGGGGCCGACCTCCAGGGCCCTGGCCCCAGGCCAGGGGCATCGCTTCGTGGACCTGTCCCCTCGTGGGGATTGGTCTGGTCACAACCCCTCACACCTCCCAGAGTGATGCCCAAGCTGAGTCCCTGGTGGGTGGCCGAGGTTGGCCTGGGAGCCAGCTGACCCTGCGTGCTGGACAGCATCCACACCCTGCTCTTGATGGCCTCTTCCTCCTGTCCAGCACTACTCAGGCCTCAGCCCCCAGCACCACAGAAGCCCAGGCTCAGAGGACGAAGGCCCAGCACCGGAAAAGCACATCCATTCAAGACACTGCCGTGGCCCCAGCTGCCCAGCGATGGGACATCCAGTTTCTACTGTGAGCCTGAACCCTGGCCTGCCCTACTCCACGTACACACAGTGACCGCAGCAAAGGCAGACGGGAGAAGCCACAGCTGTCAGCAGCCCCAGCAGGTCCACAGGAGTCAGGCACGGGCAGTGTCAGGCGTAGACCCAGCACCAGGCCAAGGTCGCCGGGCACACTGGGGAAGCGGCCAGCGTGGGGCCAGTCCTGGCGGCCAGGGGCCTCCATCCGCCAGTGGGAGGGCTGTGCGCAGAGCTGGGCACTGAACACGTGTCCCTGGGAGCCGGCTCTGTGACCAAGGGTCTGACTCTGAGGCCTGAGACCTCCAGAGGGCCGTGGGGCTCCCTGCCCGGAGGAGGGGACCAAGGCTGGGGACTCTGAAGTGGGTGTGAAGGAGGCCCAGGAAGGTCACCACCAGCACATCCCAGCTTGCAGAACCTGGGAAACGGCACAAGTGCTCCCCAGAGTCCGAGTGGCCACTTCCATGAACTGGCTGCCCGGGCGAGGATCCGTGACCCGCCGTGGCGGCTGCAGACGGGTCCTGTGAACCATGCTCTAAGCCATGCGGCTCCTGGCAGTGAGCCTGGGGCTCGTCCCCTGCAGGGTAAAGGGTGACATCTTGGAAACCAGGGCTGAGAGTGGGAGGCGTTTCTTCTGCCCGCTGTGCTCTGCCTCTGGGAGGACATGCCCACCGTGTGACATGGCCTCTGCCCTCTGCTGTCCAGTCCCAGAGTCTGCCACCCCAGCAACCTGGCCCGAGCCCTGGACACCTCCCCCCAGGCCCGAGTTAGATGGTCTGCAGCTGTGGCCCCAGGGCTGCCTGGGCCCCTGCATGCCTCAGGCCCCGTGGGGTCAGCCATGATGGAGGGCGGTGCTGCCCAGTGGAAAGGGACGGGGTCCCAGCTGTCCACAGCTGCACAGTTGCCCGCACATTCTGTGAAGTCGTAAACGCATGAGTGCTACTGGGGCCCCACGGCTCCATCTGCCTTGGCACGCTGGCAGGCTTGCTGCCACCTAGCCCTGCTGCTTGGCGTGGAGGCCCCTCTCCTGGGGTCCCGGAAGGAGCTGGAGGCTTGGCTCCTCCTGTGTCCAGCCACAGAGCAGTGGCCCAGGCCGCGCTGCCATGGAGCTGTGCCAGAGGGCTGGACTCCAGCTGGCAGTGTCCGTCCTCCGAAGGAGGGGGCACTGACCCAGGGTACGGAGGATGGAGCACAAGCACAGTCTCTGCCCCCAAGAAGAGGCATTTGTAAAGTGAGCGTCCAGTTAGAAGTTAGAGTGTGGACAGGGTCCATGCTGCCCCTGGGTGAGGCGGGAAGTGAGACCCCTGCCTGGGGCTGCCCTGTTGGCCCAGAGGCATGCTGGCCTCTAAGTGTCCCCTCCACCCACCCTGCAGACCAGAGATCGCAGCCGCAGCAGAGCTGCTTGGTGGTTGAGGGCACTTGGCCCAACTCTCCATGTGTCCCAGGCCCAGAGGAAGGACAGAAATAGAAGGCCCACAGGGCCCAAGTGGGTTCTGGGGTCAGCCAGTGGCCCCGTCTGCCTCCCATCTGGAAGGACACAGGATGCAGGTCCCGACATCCCTGTGACCATGCTATTTCTGCCCACAAGGCAGCACACAGCTGTGCTTAGAAGTCACAACCAAGGGCCAAGGTGACTGGCAGCGGGCGTCCTGACGGGAGCTGTGACCGGCTCTGGGAGGGCTGGGAGAAACCACCGCGGGCTCCGGCCCACCCCCAGACACCGGGAGAAGTATCCAGAACAACCCACCCTGGGTGAGGGCTGGACAGGCGCACCCTGCTACTCACGGAGGACTTACTGCGTGAGGCCCTGGTGCTGGCCACTGTCCCCACAGCAGACACTGGGTCCTGGCCCTCAGCCATGGCCTTGTGGCACATGGTGCCTGCTCTCCCTCAGGAGAGGACTCAGGGCCCCACGAGAGCCCTGGTGGTGATGGTGACACTGCTGATGTGTGAGACCCGGGCCCTGGCGGTGTCAGCACGCGACCTCAGCAGCGGCCGGGGAGGGGTGGGGACGCGGGCTGCACCGTCCTTGTCCATGAAGGGAACCCAAGCATGGGGCAGGGGAGCTGGAGGAGGGAGTCCTCGAGGAGGAGGTACCTCGGGGTGGCCCCTTGGTCATGCTGCCTCTTCCTTGGCTCCACCATGGGGAGCTGTGGCAGGAGGGACTTCCCGGCCCTTCTCCAGGAACACCAGCAGTGCGGGGCCGTCGAGGCGGGTCCGTGGAGGCGGGTCCGTGGAGGCGGGGCCATCGAGGTACGTGGAGGCGGGGCCGTCCAGGCGGGGCCGTCCAGGCGGGGCCGTCCAGGCGGGGCCGTGGAGGAGGGGCCGTGGAGGCGGGGCCGTGGAGGCGGGGCCGTGGAGGCGGGGCCGTGGAGGCGGGGCCATCGAGGTGGGTCCGTGGAGGCGGGGCCGCCCAGGCGGGGCCGTGGAGGCGGGGCCGTGGAGGCGGGGCCGTGGAGGCGGGGCCATCGAGGTACGTGGAGGCGGGGCCGTCCAGGCGGGGCCGTCCAGGCGGGGCCGTGGAGGCGGGGCCATCGAGGTGGGTCCGTGGAGGCGGGGCCGTGGAGGCGGGGCCGTGGAGGCGGGGCCATCGAGGTGGGTCCGTGGAGGCGGGGCCGCCCAGGCGGGGTGACTGGAGCCTCATGGGCTTCGCCCTCTGCGTTCCCAGGCCTGTGACTGTGTGCGCGTGCGTGCGTGCGTGCGTGCGGACATCTCCGTGTGGGCAGGAGTCCTGTCCAGGCCCTGCTAGGGCTGCTCCGTTGGTGGGCACGTTCCTGCCCACGTGGGCCGGGCATGTCCCTCAGAAGGCCCGAGGAGCAGCGCGCCCACCTCAAGGCCCCTCTGCTGGCTCCACAGGAGAGCCGTGTAAAGAGCCCAGGGTCACTGACTGTCCCGGGCCTCTTCTAGCCACCGAGTACGTCCCAGCCCAGCTGCCACCTTCAGACACCCAGCTGGACAGGGGGGCCCCGGCACCAGCAGCCACGGGAAGCGTCACCCTGGCTCCTGAGGCGGCACCTGCCCGTGTAGACAGAGGGCTGAGTGTGCCTGGACATTACCAGAGGCTCCCGCAGGCCAGGGCTGAGGGCCGAGTCCCCCGAGTCTGCCCGGCCTGCCCTTGTCTCCCCTCAGGACCTGACAGACGGGGGCCTGGAGCCCAGCTGAGCTCCGGCTCACCGGGGTCAGGAGCTAGGGGCTGAGCTGTGTCCCCCAAATGCATATGTCAGAGCCCTGACCCCCTGCCTCAGTGACCGCTCAAGCTGAGGGGAGGTGTCCGGGCGTCCTGATCCGACAGGGATGGGACTTGGAGATAGATGCACAGAGGGACCGCGATGCGGGGACAGACGCAGGGAGGAGGCTGCACACAGGCGGGGGAGAGGGCCCAGGAGCCACCCTCGGGGTCACGTGTATTCCACCCACTTATGTCCTTAAGACAAACTCGGACCCTGAGCCCCGGCTGGCTGCCAAGAGCCTATCCGCTCTGAGTCGTGTGGCCTCTGCTGTCTGGCGACGCTCTTCCTCACAGTGCGAAGCCTGGGGCTTTCTTGATTCTTTCATTGGACTAGAAGGTCCAGGTAGCGGCTCCTCTGCCTTCGCAGAGACCTGCTCGAACCTCACGAAGGCACGGCTCCTCCCCGTGGCCTGAGTCTGGCCAGCCCCAGCTCCTGGTCCCTGGCTCTCTGGGCAGATGGTCCCCGCCCTGGGGTCAGACAGCCCTGCCACCCTGACCAAGTCACCTCCCAGGTCAGGCCTTATTTTCTTGCTTGAAGAAGCAAAAAGTCCTTTGTATGAGATGTCCTTGGCAGGTGACTAGGTAAGCGTGTGGCACATCCAGAGAGTGGAAGGTTAGTCACTGATGACAGGGACTCAGCCCTCCAGCTGTGGACAGGTGTGGCGCAAACGTGACTGCTTGTCACCAAGGAAAGAGCCCCTCCAGAGAGGCTATGACTGCAGGCCCCGACTGAGGCCATCTGGGAGGCAGCACTGTGGAGATGGCAGGGTCTCAGCAGAAGAGCCGTGGTGGCACTGTGGTGGCGGGTGGGTGGGGAGGAGCAAGAAGGCAGAGCGGAGGGCTGCAGGGCCACGCACTGCTCCGAGTCTGACACTGGGAGCGAGCCTCGTGACACCATGGACTCTGGGTGGCACTGACGTGTCCTGTAGATTCCTGCTGGGAGTGTGGACACTGTGGTTGGGAAGGTACATGAGAAACACCTTTTCCTTCTGCTCAGTTTTGCTATGGACCTAAACCTGCTCCAAAAAAGTCCTGAAGTCCCTTCCAAATGTGACTCCAGCCTCTTGAGGCAGGAGAACCTGCAGCTAGCCGCAGCTCGCTCAGGCCCAAGGGTTCCCTTCTCCTCTGGGTGACTGGACAGACACTCCCACCCGAGGTCTTGCCGATGACCGTGCAGGAGGAAGTACTGGGGACTTCCTGTTCACTCCCCCCAGCTGGGAAGCAGCAGGGCTGGAAAGCTCAGGACCCTCTGGGAGCCCCTGTTGGTGGCCAAGGTGCCAGGGAGCCCTGTCTGGGGCATTGCACTGCACCCTCTGCAGCCCAGTCCTGCTGCCAAGTCCACACACCAGGACACTTAGGAGGGGCAGGCAGCAGCATGCGTGCCCCAGCCGACTGGGAATGGCAGGGAGGGCCTGCCCGCCTCTGAGGCCTGCCCACCTCTCTGCCCAGTGGAGTTGTCCTCTCAGCCCAGCAGATGCACCCGGCGCCCTCGAGCCCAGCAAATGCCTCTGAAGGAGCGAAAGACCAGCCTCCTGCACGGAGCCCGTACCCTCTACCTAGCTGCTGGGGGCCAGCCCCAGCCAGGGGGTACAACGCAAGCGCTCAGCGAAGTACGGAGGCAGAGGAGCAGCGATGGGGAAATGACACACTGACACACGGATCAGGCTGTGGAATCCTCTCTTTTATACTTTCACTATTTTTTTTTTGTAGGTTTTAAGCATAATTTTTGGCAGCACAGATTGTTTACACTTTCTTTGGTGATTTCATTACAGACATGACTTAATTTATAGACATATTAAATTTCTTATTATATATATATTTCAAGGTTTTGAGGTCATTTGCACCTTTTCAAGGCCCTGTATGAGACTGAAACTGTTTTCTCTGCACACTATTCAGGCTGTCTGATAAAAGTCAACTTTCTCTGTCTGGGATTCCACAGCACTATTGTTTTTCTTTTATAGCAGTTGTTTATAAAACCTAGAAGCCGGGAAAAGAGGGAGGCAAGGCTGAATGTTAGCTCATGAAGGACTTTGCTCTAAGGGATTTATATCTACTTTAAAAGTAAGAGAAATTTATTTTTTAATCACAAAAAGACTCTTAAAGCTTATTAACTAGAAATTAAGTACTTATAGAAAAAGATTTGTGTTATTCCTTTCAAGAAAAGATAAATGTACAGAGTTAGTCTGGATCTGAATAATTGAAATAGCAACACCTGGTGGCCACATATGTGAATAAAGAACTGAACAGCAAGTAGAAGTCAAAGTTAACTCTTTCAACACCATGATATCTTTCATGAAAAAGGAGAGGGCTTTATGGAAAATGCCACAACACCTAGCACAGAGGGCAGGACGCCCAGAGCCACCCCAGGTGGACTGAGGAGCTGCACATGATGTGAGTGACCTCTTGCGTGTCACAGGAGCAAGCATCCCTGCCGGGCAGGGAGGTGGGGCCTGCTCTGCCTCTGTCCCATGTTCCCCTTCCCTACGTCCAGCCCCAGCTGCCTGTGGAGGTCTCCTCCCTCGCTGTGGGTGACAAGAAATGTGCACAAATCACCTTGCACAAGGCAATTGAGCGAGGAGTCCATAGTCCTGTTGGAAAGTCCAGATCGCCAAAGCCAAGGCTCAGCCACGAATCCTGAGGGTGCCAGTGGCCCCCGGGCTGAGCTCCAAGATGGACAAGCCCAGCGGGCGGGAGCCCTCGGCCTCTGCAGGCCCCTGGGCAGGCGAGTCCGTCTTCATCTGGAGCGGGTAACCCCGACTTCTTCCTTAACCTCCCTGCCCACTTGCTCCCCGGCTGGCAAGACTGGCGGCAGGCCACCTCAGAAGGCCAACACGAGAGGAGAAGGAAGACAGGTCTGGGTGGCAGGTGGCTGCCTCCCCCGGGAACACCCTCGGCAGGTCACCTACACCGCGACATCCCAACCACCCCTGTGCGTGCACCTGGACTCCTCACAGAGGGCACTGTGCCTGCCGGCTGGACCCAAGCCCAGGCAGTTCTGCTGCAGGCCCTCGACCTGGGCTGACCCTGGCTGGATGCTGAGGGCCTCCCGCGACTCCTTCCTGCTCGCCCCACACGCCCACTTCCCAGGCGTGCGCCCCGTGGTGCATACATGCTGAAGGCCTGCGAGCTGGCCCCTAAGGAGTGGGCGGCCCATGTGGTGGACTTGAGCCCCGGTCAGAAGGACGAGGCCCTGAGCTGCTGGCTGTGTCCACACTGCAGGCTCTGGCTCCTGCAGGGGGTCCACAGGGGCCTGGCACCGAATCACCAGGGCTTTGATTCACTGCTCGCTTTAAGGCCTGGGGTCCTAGCCTGCAGGAAGCCCAGCGCCTCTGCATCTGGCCACCGGGGAGGAGCCCCCTGTCCCACAGCATGCAGGTGTCTTGCCCTGCCCCGCGACGGGCTACTCCTCCCACGAGGGCCCACCCCGGCTCTCCAGGCCCCGCTTTCAGGTCCTTGAAACTCAGGCTGCGTCTGCGCAGGTATCTGCCTGGGCCTCGTAACTGTCACGCTGCCCTGTGACAGAGCCCAGCAGGCTGAGTGGGCAGTCCCGTGGGTCATCTGTATGTGCGTGTGCACAGAAATGTACACACACACACACAAGCATGTGAGCACACATACCAGAGACCAAAGGCTTACACACCACACATGCACACACCGCACACCACAGACTACACACAGAGACACCACATGTGCACACACCACGCACCATAGGCCACGCACAGACACACCTCGTGTGCACACACTGCACACTCTCAGAACGCTGCACACTGCCAACCACCCCTCGTCCAGCACACACGCACACCTGTCTGTGGTTGTCCTCACCCAGAGCCTGACCCCAGAAGCCCAGCAACAACGGGGAAGCAGGGAGGGCTGGACGTGGGGACGGGAGCGCTGCTCACCCCTGACCACGCTGAGGCTGAGGAAGGGCTTCCCGGAGGCCGGCATGCTGCCCACCAGCTGGGGAAGCTCCACGCCGCGGCCCTCACCTGCAGCAGGGGTGGTGCTCAGGGCGTCCAGGGCTGCCCTGGACAGGCACCGGGGACCCCGCGTCAGGACGCAGGCAGCGCCTGGCAAGTGCTCAGGGCCAGGGCCACTCACGACCTCACAGAGCTGCCTGAGAGGGAGGCGGGGGCTCCTGGTTGGACAGAGCCGCCCTCCAGCCCACCACGACGTGCGTCACCTGGGGCCAGCCTGCTGCCCCTCACCCCACGCAAGCACCACCCTGACCACCGCTGAACAGGCCTCTGTGTGTAGGGAGGACGCCTGGTTTTCAAGGGAGGGGCAGAAGGGCAGGCCTCCCTCGAGGGACACACTGCAGGCCTCACCAGCAGCCTGGGCACCATCTGAGCGGGCCGGGCCCAGGACCTGCAGCACCGTGCACCTCGGCCTGTCCTAGCCATCAGGCACGCAACTCCTGCAGCTGGCCCTGGGGGCCCTCACTGCACCCCCACATCACGCCCGCCCGGGGCCAGCGTCCATGCTGCTGCCCGGAAGGGGCCTTTCCTCGGCCCACAGGCGGGGCTCGGGGCTCTCCTCTCTGCAGCACGTCCCGCAGTCCGCTTCGTGACCCCAGCGTGGCCCGTGGCGAGCATTCCACAGCCATCCCCCTCACCACACCATGGGCATCGGAACGCCTTGCCCGCGCCAGCTCCTCCGCCTGTCCATTGACTCCGAGCCCCGGAAGCTCCCGTGCTGGGCCTGCGTGACGTCCTGCTGCAGTCCTTCCTTGAGCTTCCTGCGTGGGCACTGATGTGAGTCCCCAGATGCCACCACGTACCCGGGCGACTACCGCGGTGGTGCCTTAGCTGCTCCTTCTGCTCTGGTTCCCTGACAGGCCCAGGATCCGGGGACAGCCACTCTCTCCTGCTGTTGACTGCGGTGCTCAGCATGAGAGACCGCGTGCTGCAGCTGGCCAGGAGGTGTGTGACCACAGCCCCGCCTGTGGGGCCCAGACCTGGCCCTCCACTGGGGCCCAGAGCCCCTGTGACCTGTCGTCTGCTCTCCGTGTCTCTTTGTCACCCAAGCTGCACGGCCTGTGCCTGCTTTCCGATGACAAGTCACTGAAAGTTCGGCTCATTAGCATCGGTTGACGTGGGAGGGCCGCCGTGACGGGGATGTGCCCGGGGAACTGGACCTGGAGCCATATGTGTGGGCAAACGGACCCCCGTGATGGCCCCGAGGGTGGGCCGGCTGTGCCATTGCCAAGCAGAGGACCAGGCTGGGTGGCAGGGGCAGGAGCCGCCTCCCGGGGCTCCCACGCCGAGTTTCCGGGACGCGGCCTCCGGCTGTGGTCTCGCAGGGAGCTCAGTGGGCAAGACAGGTGGAAGAGCACAGCCGGCCACAAGGCAGGAGGCCCCAGCCCCCGGCCACTGCAGCCTGAGGCACGCCTCGGAGGGCCCCAGGAGCCCCCGACATCCCCTGTCAGGTCCCCAGCGCTCGGGGACACTGCCGGAAACCTAGGTGCCAGCACCTCTGAACACAGAAATGCATCCCCAAGCAGACACCGGGTTCCCAGGGACCTGAACGTGACATCGTAGCACGTCACTGCTTCAGAGAGCACCACGCTGTCCACAAGGCAACTCAACAAACTCCCCCTGAGGGACCTGTCACTCTCCCAGACACCATTGCGTCAATCACCGATTTTCACCACCCAGACTCACAAAGATGGAAGCATTGCCCCCGGCCCAGCAGAGGAGACCCCAAGCCCTTCACGGTTCATTCAGGTGGCCTCGCCTGGGCTCCACGCTGCTTGCACAGAGAGAAGGAAGTCAGGGGCAGAGACCCTGCCCCTGGCCCAGAGCCCGTGTCAGGCCAGGCCCAAGCCCGAGCCTCCCTTCCTCCCCAGGGCGGGGAGCAGGGAAGAGCCAGGTCTGCAGCTGCATGGGCCCACTGTCCCTGAGGTCCCAGTGACCTGAGGAACAGGACATGGCAACACTGCCCCGTGATGGGCGGCAGGGAGGAGCGGGGGCATGGAGTCTGTGTCCTCCCAGGACACCAAAGGCCTCGCAGAAGGGCCACGCGCTGGCTGGTCGTCTGTGCTCAGGAGACAGCCTGCACCTCAGCGTCCCCCTCAGATCCTGCACGCCTGGACGTGACGCAGGTTGTGTAGAGCTACAGGGTCCAAGGGACGCTCTGGCAGCCCTCTGCTCCTTTATGCGGTGTTATAATCCGACTTTTGATCCAAAAACAGTCTGTGGAGGTTGTGGCAGGGGTCACTGGACCCGAGACTTCCGTCCTGGAGCTGGGGTCCCGGCCTGCGCTGGGGGCTCTCAGCCTCTCACCAGACGCTCTCCTGAGGGGAATCTGGGGATTCCGGTGACTTTGAGCACAGCCCTCGGCGGTGTCCTGGCATGGAAGGGAGGGGCCTCTGTCAGCCAGTGAGGTCTTCCCTGGGCGTCCCCGCTTCTGAGGGTGACAGTGTGGTCCATCGTACCCAGGGGGGTGGTCCGGCTACGAGGGTCCTCACCAAGTGTGTGGGGGGTGGCTAGAGGGGGCAGAGGTTGCAGAGAGGGAAGAGAGGCAGGGGTCTCCGGCAAAGAGGCCGTGCCCGTGACAGTCACAGCCCGATGACGACGCAGGGATTTCAGAAGGGCCCTGGGGTGAGCACTCAGAAGCCGACGCTCGGGTGTGGAGGACAGGGCAGCAGCGAGGGCACAGGCAGCAGGCAGGGCAGAGCCCCAGGCCTCTGGGGACGCCGCTGTCTCGGCAGCTGCGCCAGCTCCCTGCTGCCCGTTTCCCGCCCACGCCTTTCCACGCCAGCTTCTCCCGCAGGAGGGACACTGGGACAGTTCTCAAGGACAGACAGGTCCCCTGGGACAAAGTCAGCCAGGGAGGCACTGGACACTGGGGGAGGACCAGGCAGCCCCGGACTCTGGGCACTCAGGGGACGGGCAGCTCTCAGCCCCAGCACGCTGCCCTGGCCTGCAGCCTAGCCAAGCGGCCATTTGATGTCTCCCCAGTGCACAGCTGCTTCTGTCCCCATACCACTCTAGACATGTGGTCCCCACTGTCACCCAGTCACCCTCTGGACACAACCCCAACTGTCCTCCTGCCACCCCTGGGCACTGCCATGCTCACTCCTATTGCCAGCTGCAGCTGCTTCTGGGTGGGCAACAGCACGAGGACATCCCTGTGCTCGGAGGTCACCTTGCTGTCCCAGGCTGGCTCCCTGGGCTGCACACAGCCTCCGCTGCCAGGTGTCCAGGGTGGACTGAGCGGCCGGAGGCCCCGCCTCCCCCGGCGGCAGCACCACACCCAGCGTCTCGGGTCTCCCTGGCCAAGGGCTCGGTGGACACTGGCCTCCCTCTCCCAGCCGTGCCTCTGTGCTGGGTCTCGGACCTCACTGTAAGGGCCAGGAACTTGGTGGCTGTGCAGGACAAGGGTCAGGCTGTGTGCTGGGCATGTGAAGGGTGACTGGATGCACGGTCCTGCGGCCACCTCACTGTCCCCAGGCAGGGGCAGCTTCACACCAGGCCACAGACAGGGACCACTGTGCGACTCCTGCAGGAAGGACCAGGACCCCGACCCCACAGGACGATCCCCTGAGGCTCTCAGAGGACAGAGGGCCACACAGACTCCCGGGCACAGACACCAGAACCAGGGTGGCCCCTGGTCCCTGGAGCAGCAGGAGGGCCTGAGGACGAGAGGCAACAGGAAAGGAACGTGTCCCAGCCCCAGGACAACACCCTCCTGCTTGCGTTGGCCACAGAGGACAGGGACGTGCTGAAGTCACAGTTCCTGAGGGACCTTGCCTGGGGGCCCTTCCTGGTTTCGCCAGCTGGGAGCCTAGGACACTCCGCTGACCAGGGCCAGCTCATCGGCCCCTGCAGTAGGCTGGGACAGCCGGAAGCGGGTTGTGGCAGGGCATGGTGGGAGTGGACAAGTAGATCATGGTGGGCGTGGACGAGCATTGGACTCCCGGAAGCCAGCAGTGGGGTCTCCGGGCAGCCCAGACGGGCCGCTGCCCTCACTCTGAGGACACTGTGGACTCTCCAGACACCAATGGAGACCCCATGAGGCCACCTGGCCCAGGGTAGCCAACACGAGGGGCATTTCAGATCCAGGAGGTTCTGGACCCATGGGCCTGGCCTGTGGACCTCTGTCCTCAGCCAGGCTTGGCCAGCCTCCTTCCTGTCCCTGAGTCTCAGGACCTCCACAGAAAAGTCCCTCTTACTGAGCCCGAGGGCTGCGGTGGTGGACCCAGGAGGCCCCTGAGGGGCAGCTGGCTGGTCTCAGGAGGTCCACACTCCAGCGCCCCTGGGGCTGACCAGGGCTTGGGAAGATCAGAAGGCACAGGGCAGGGGCTCCGCCTCATCCCTGCCCGCGGCCCCTCATCCCTGCCCGCGGCCCCTCCACTCGGCTAGGCCCTCCCGCCTGGGCCTGCGACGCTCCCCCTCACAGGAGATGCACGCGACCCTCAGCCGAGGCAAAACCGCCCCAGAGGACGGACACTGGGCCCTGAGCCTCCCCAGCCTGCACGCAGGCTGACTGCTGGCTGGTGCTGGTCAGGAGGTGGGTGGACACCAGCGCCAGCGTCACGGGGGGGACAGCAGCGACTGCCCCTCCTGCAGTGTCTGGCACAGGAGGCACATGGGCTACCCGGGACCCCGAGGCCGTAGGACAGGAGGCAGTGGTCAGGGAGAGGGCAGGACTGCCGGGCATGCTGTAGGAAGCAGATCATCCCTCAGCAAAGCCACCGAGACACAGAACGGTCTCGCAGCCTGGAGGACACAGGCATGCACGCCCCGGCCGGCAGCAGGGCGCGGGCTCAGCGCCGTGTGCACAGCAGCGAGGCTGGTGCCGCCCTGTGGCTTCCCCGCTGTCACGCCACAGGCCAGGGCCTTGGTGAGGGCTAGCTCGAGGCCACAGCACCCCCTTCAGGGGGGGTCCCGCTCGCAGGCCCAGCAGCCCCGCCCGTCACCCGTGCTCCTGCCGCGTCCCCAGCCGTCCGTGGGCACTCTGCCCTCCCCGCTGTCCCCGAGCCCACCTCTGCCCGGCGCTGCTGGGAAGAGCCGCTGCTGCAAGGGCTCCCCCAGCACCTCCTGCTCAGCCTCCCCGGGAGGGACAGGAGGGCAGACGGGACAGGGCTGGCACACCCGGCAGGAGGGAGGACGGGGGCTGAGGGCCTCGCTCAGGCCGGGCTCCCGCACTCCTGAGGCCCCTGAGGTTCCCACGGGCACGCCAGGCGTGCGCCTGACCCGGCAGTGGTGCAGGTCTGCCTGCTTGGTGTGGGCATCTGCAGGTGGGCACAGACTCCCACGTGCCTCTCTCAGGGCTGGCCAGGACCTTCCAAGGGGTGCAGGAGGCCCCGCGAGGGAGTCCTCGTTCATCAGTCCTGAGTCGAGGGCTCACATTTGGGGCTGCGGGAGGAGGTTGCCCGCAGGAAAGAGCAGCCCAGGGAGCTGTGCGGGCACCACGGGCAGCGCTGGTGCTTGCTTCCTGCCCACTCAGACCGGATCAGGCCCTCGGCCCGTTACAACCCCAGGTCCTACGAGCCGGGCAGGTCCGCCTCAGCCCCGGCTGCCACGTCTCTGGAGGTGCCTCTGCCTTTCTGACTGACCCTGGTGGCAGGGCTGAGAGGCACCACAGGGGTCACCCCCGCTGTGGACAGAGCGTGAGCAGGTGTGACATTCACGTCCCCGGTCATCTGAGTGGCCACCCCACTTTCCTGCAGGTGGAAGGTGCCGTGGGCAGGGCCTGTCCCCATAGGACCGCGACCGCAGGGCAGCTGAGGGGGCAGCTCCTCTCCTGGACCTGCAGATGACTAGGGCTGCCAGGCACTGTCCAGTGACAGAACCCAGGTCACCTGCCACTCTGGTGACACTGGCCTGTCTGTGCCAGGCACCTGGAGCCATCACTAGGTGTGGAATGGGTGCCATGGTCAGGGGCGGCATTTCTAGGGCGTGAAGGAGGGCGGGCAGCCGTGGTGAGCTGCAGGGCCTGGGGCAGCACGGCTCAGAGAGGCCAGCTGCTGCGAAGCTGAGCACAGCAAAGTGTCACAGAGGCCCAAGGAAGGAGGACGAGGACAGCCCTGCCTGCTGCCACTGCAGGAGCCCTGTTTGCGGAGATAGCTAAGATTGCGGTTGACTATTGGGGCCATAGACATTTTTGGGCATTTTCGCTTTCCGTAGTCTCACGGGATCTCGCGGGACTTGGTCGAGGCTCTCGAGAGATTTGAACGGTGACTCAGCAGATCGAGCGAGCGCCATTGCTGCTCGGGCGCATGGGAAGAGACCAGAGGGAGAAAAGACAGGGTTATCGCTATTGTGTAGATATATTGTAGTTTCTTGTAAGATTAAAGAATATTTTCGTCTCCATCCTGTCTCCGGACTCCTTCCCGCGGCACTGCCGTTCCAGGCTGCAATCCTTTTCCGGCGACAACAGTTGGTGGCCTGTACGGGGAATTCAGCACGGCAGGTAAGAACTGAGAAACCTCGCAGGAGTCTCTAGTCAGAGCGGTTAAAATGGGTTTGAAAATATCTAAGACCCAAGTGTACGAGGCTCTTGATGAATTCTTTGATATAGATGAGTCTGTCGTTAGCGAGGAGGATTTAGAAAAAAGTGAAGGCGATCATGAAAGCGTAGATTCCGCTGAGTCAACTAAGACCAGTAAGGAGAGTATTAGAAGCGTCCCCAAAATGACAAAGATCCGAGCTGCTAAAGCTATTCAAGATTTATTAGAGATACTTCAAGGATACATGGTCTCAATTGAACCTGGGACTCAGGATGTTACTGAGTCAATTAGGACCAATGAGAGTAGTAGTAGTGAGGAGGAATTAACTAAAGGTGATTTTGAGAAAATGAACAAAAGGAAATTAAGGAAGACCAAGATAAGGGATCATCAAGTGGAGGAACTTGTGTCCTCTACTCCCCCATGGGTGAAATCGATTACAGAAAATATGAAGGGTATCACTAGGCGTTTGCATACCCTAGAAACAGAAATAAAAAGTCTTTCTGAGCGCTTATGTGCTCTCGAGGGTAACTCACAGATACGTTGGGAACTGCCAGTATTTGAATATGGAAATGGACGGAGGGACCACCAGCCAGTAGATTTCAAAACAATAAAAAATCTCAAAGAGGCAGTAATGACTTATGGACCCCAAGCTCCTTTCACGTTGAGTATACTGGAGTCCCTTAACACCTTTAGCTTAACCCCCGCAGACTGGAAACGTCTATGTAAAGCAACATTAAGTGGGGGACAATACTTGGTTTGGCGATCGCAATTTCAAGAACTTTGTATAGAAACAGCTAAAAGAAATGCAGATGCGGGGTTTGGAGACCATAATATAGAAATGCTCACAGGAGAAGGGCAATTTGCAGACGTACAGGATCAAAAATATTATACCCCAGGAGTATATGCTCAGATAAACGCAGCTGCCTTAAAGGCATGGAAAACTGTACAAGGACCTGGGGATCTACAAGGTAGCTTGTCCAAAGTAATTCAAGGACCTAATGAACCATATGCTGAATTTGCTGATCGACTTTTGAGAACTGCAGGTAGAGTTTTTGGAGACATTGATCAAGTTATGCCATTAGTTGTCCAATTAGCGTACGAAAATGCTAATAAGTATTGCCAGGAAGCCATCAGGCCATGGAAAAATAAAAAGGATCTTTCCATATATATACAATTATGTAAAGATATAAATGATGCCTTTGTCACAGGGAATATGATTGCAGAAGCTGTGAGAGAAGCTGCCCCTCAAAATTTTACAAGAGCTCAACATAGACATTATAATCAATCAGGATATTCTAGGCAAAATTATCATAATCAATCAGGCTATTCTAGGCAAAATCCTAAAAGAGAAATAAGACCAAATTCATACCGTGCTCCAGGTTGCTGCCCCAGGTGTAAGAAAGGAAATCATTGGGCCAATAAATGCTATTCAAAATTTGACATCCATGGAAATCCTTTATTCAGGAATTCAAAAAACGGGGCAAGGGGCCCAATGCCCCGGGGCCCACAAATGTACGAGGCATTGGAGGAGGAGTATCCTCAAGCATCCACTCAGATGCTTCCCCGACACAATCCCTATTACCCATCCACTCCCTCGCCAGAGGAACAGGAGGAAATGCAGGATTAGACCTCTGTTCCACCGCCCGAATAGTGTTAACACCTGAAATGGGGGTTCAACTGATTCCCACAGGAGTCAGGGGACCTCTTCCCTCAGGGACTGTAGGACTTATTATCGGGCGAAGTCCTGAGAGCTTATTAGGTTTGCAAGTGACCCCAGGCGTAATAAACTCAGACTATAAAGGGGAAATAAAAATAATGCTTAGCTCACCCCAAAGTAGAAGTTCTATTAATCAGGGAGATAGAATTGCTCAGTTGCTCCTCCTTCCAAATTTACATAAGTCATTTAAAATGAATATGCCTCTAAATAGGAACAATAGAGGATTTTGTTCCACTGATTCGAAACCCATGGTTTGCTGGGTTCGGGACTGTACAAGGAGGCCTATGTGTAAAATAAGAATCCAAGGAATAGAAATGGAGGGTCTTATAGATACTGGAGCTGATTCTTCCATCATTAATTTACGTCAATGGCCCAAACACTGGCCTCTGCAAAAAGCTTCAACCAGTTTAAGAGGCTTGGGATATAATAACCTCCCAGAAAAAAGTGCGGTAATTTTAAAATGGGTGGATGATGAAGGACATAAAGGCACGTTTCAGCCTTATGTTTTACCTAATCTACCAGTTACTTTATGGGGAAGAGATATTTTACAACAAATGGGAGTACACCTTGCAACCAAACCTGCAGGTGTTAAATGTAAAAATCTACAGAGTAATCTTAACCCTATAAGAAATCATCAAAAAGTACAGGGTAAGCTTAACCCTAAAAGAAATCATTATCATATAGGAAAAAGACATTTTTTCTTCGGGGCCACTGAGAAAATAATTTTGAAAATACCATGGCTTTCTGATAAGCCAGTGTGGGTCCCTCAGTGGCCCCTATCTAAAGAGAAATTACAAGCGGCCCACCTACTAGTTCAGGAACAATTAGAAGCAGGACATATAGAACCTTCCACCTCTCCCTGGAATTCCCCCATATTTGTGATCAAGAAAAAAATCAGGAAAATGGCGATTATTACATGATCTTAGACAAATTAATAAAACCATGCAAGTCATGGGCCCTACTCAACCTGGACTTCCGAATCCTATAGCTATTCCAAAATATTTCCATGTTATTAGTCTTGATATAAAGGATTGCTTCTTTTCTATTCCCCTACATCCTCTGGATGCCCCCAGGTTTGCCTTTTCAGTTCCTTCTATTAACAATAATGGCCCTGATCAGAGATATCAATGGAAGGTTTTGCCACAGGGAATGGCTAATAGCCCCACCATATGCCAAATATATGTGGACAAGGCAATCCAATCCATTAAAAATAAATATCCAAACCTCATGTGTCTACATTACATGGATGATATTTTACTGGCCCACCCTAATCAAAAAATCTTATTTAATATATTCAGTGATGTGGTAGAAAATTTAAAAAAATACAGATTATATATAGCAGAAGAAAAAGTTCAAACCAGATCTCCCATATTATATTTAGGATTTAAAATCATGGATACTTTTGTTAGACCCCAAAAAATTTTAATAAATAAAGAACATTTAACCACCCTCAATGATTTCCAAAAACTACTGGGAGACATTAATTGGCTTCGCCCTACACTAAACCTCACTACTGGCCAATTAAAACCTTTATTTGATATCCTTCGAGGGGACCCTGATCCATCCTCACCGCGAACATTGACTCCTGATGCTAGGAAAGCTTTAAAGGTAGTAGAAAAAGCCATCGAAGGAGCTCATTGTGACAGATTTGATTTAACTCAACCGCTGATATTGATTATTATTTCTTCACAATATACACCCACAGGAGTATTTTGGCAACAAGGGCCTTTATTATGGATACATTTGCCCGTCTCTCCTAAAAGCATAATTGAGTCTTATACCTCCATGGTGGCTAAACTTATTCTTCAAGGACTTAAAACTTCTACTAAAATATTTGGCATTCACCCTGCTACTATTATTACTCCCTATTCATTGTCACAGATTGAATATTTATGCTTCAACGATAATGACTGGGCTATAGCTAGATGCTCTACCTCTGCAAATTTTGATAATCACCTTCCTAAGTCTCCTATATTATCTTTTTGTATTAATCATCCTATTATATTTCCACAGGTAATAAAAAATCAACCTATTCCTAAGGCATTTAATGTATTTACAGATGGGTCCTCAAATGGTACTGCTGCAGTAGTCACTACAAAGGAAAGTATGACTTACATAACTGCACACAAATCAGCTCAACTTGTGGAATTGGAAGCTGTGGTAAGAGCTCTGGAACATTTTAGAGACCAGCCCATGAACATTTTTTCAGATAGCCACTATATTGTACAAGCCGTCCCAAAATTAGAGTTAGCAGGACCAATAGCACCTCATACTCCAGCCTTTAAATTGTTTTATCAAATACAAAAACTTTTGTGGGCAAGAAAAGAACCTCTATTCATAGGCCATATTAGAGCACATACTAATTTGCCTGGCCCCCTCCATGAAAGTAGTCAAAAGGCTGATGATCTTACAAAAACTATATTTATACTTTCAGCGCTACAACAAGCTACTTTATTTCATTCCCAGTTTCACGTCAACAGCACCACCTTGCAACGTAGGTTTAAAATCACAAAGGAGCAAGCCAGAACAATTGTAAAAGATTGTAAATCTTGTATGACACATTTGCCCAATCCTCATTTTGGTGTTAACCCTAGAGGATTAATGCCCAATCATTTGTGGCAGATGGATGTTACTCATGAGCCAAGTTTTGGAAAATTGCGATTTATTCATGTAACCATAGATACATGCTCAGGCATGATTTTTGCTTCCTTACATTCTGGAGAAAAAGTTAAAGATGTCACATCTCATTGTTTACAAGCTTTTGCTGCATTGGGCATCCCCAAAATGCTTAAAACAGATAATGGCCCCGCATATACGTCCTCATCTTTCAAAGAGTTTTGCGCAAAATTCAACATATCCCATAAAACAGGCATCCCATACAATCCTCAGGGTCAGGGCATTATTGAAAGAGCAAACCGCACACTAAAAGTTATGTTGTTAAAACAGAAAGAAGGAAACTGGAAAAATCCTAAGGACAGATTGGCAGTTGCCCTGTTTACCTTAAATTTTTTAACTTTAGACTCTGATGGTTATTCTGCTGGAGACAGACATTGGAACCCACATCAACAACATAAACCTTTGGTTTACTGGAAGGATGTTCTTTCAGGTACATGGAAGGGTCCAGATCCAGTGTTAATTTGGGGGAGAGGATCTGTTTGTGTTTTTCCAAAGCATGAATCCTCTCCAATATGGATACCATCTAGATTAATAAAGCAAGTACCAAATCAAAAGGATCAAGATGAAGTTGTTGAGGAATCAAGATTAATAAAAAAGGTACAAAATCAAGAGGACCATGATGAAGATATGGAATGATTCCCTTAAAAGAGTCCTTCTAAATACATCACAACTTAAGTGTCATTCCTCCCAGCTGGGACGAAGAGAGCTCTCTTTAGTGTGCACACAATTGTATTTTTTTTTTTATATATATGTGTTTATGTCTGTGTATTTGTCTAAATTTCATGTTAATGTGATGTCACAAATATATGTTTGTATGTGCGTCTGTCTGTCCAGTGTGACATCAAATATATATATGGATCCAAATAACTCTAATTCATTTAAGTTTAAGAGTATTCAAATTGGGTAAATAATTTAATAAGTGAAGGTACCTTCAATTTTGTTTTATAGGTGTCCCAGGGATTTCTCTTTAGCGAAAAATATGACTAGGGCTGTATAACCTGATATTTTGGTGGTGTTTTTGACATAAGGTTGCTTATTTGTTATTAACTTCATTTGTTTAATAAATGATTAATTTCAATTATTTCAACAGGTAAAGGACTGCTGTATATGCAGAAACACGAGAGTTCCAGCTAACAAATTATTTCTCCAAAGTGCTTTTAGTTTTTTCTTTAATCTATCTTTAATACAGTAAATACCCTCAGTCTTTCTTTGTTTTGTTCTAAACATGATGTTTTGCCAGCTTATGTTTGTGGGAGCTCAGGCTGCAATGTGTGTGAGCAGAAATCAACTTTAATTTTCTAATCTAATAATTCTATTTTTTAGTTTGACAACTCGCCTCTTGACTCAGTGCTGGAATAGCACTGCCTTTCCTTTAATAATTGATGCTTGAGTCTCTAGGGAGCGGGCCCTGAAGATTTGCCGGTGGCATTGTCTAGACATAAAAAGGCGGCTGCTGCTACAGATGCAGGGATCGCGGTCGCTGCAAGCATCCCTGCTGCTCAAATGTCAAACAACCTCACCAGCACTATGGCCTCTGCTCTGCATGCATGGGGCCTCCTAGATCTACGTGTTATAACAAGTGGACATTTTGATCTTTCATTGTTTGGGACTTCATGGGACAGTACCTTGGGGGTATTTGTTTAGAGAACTCAGTGTGTTACTTGATAGAACTTAAGGCAGCTGATTTGTTTAAAGAATTTGATATGCTATGCAATTTGGCTCGTCACCAAAAGGCTTGTCGCCTTAAAGCCGCAGCATCTCCCCACAATTGGACGGCTGTTAGTCAACTTACACAGTCGATCCTAAAGGGCTCCATTGGATGGCTGGTTAGCCAATGACGGGAAAGATCCCCAGAGGGGACAACCTAAGGCAGGCACAGTCGCACGGGATAGTCTCATGTGGCCGACATATCAACCTAAGACAGGAGTCAAGGGCACAGCCTTGATTATCCGATGACGGGTAAGAATGTTGGTTGCACATAGACGTCCTAGAGCATCCCCTCTTTTAAAACAAAAGGGGGAAATGCAGGAGCCCTGTTTGGGGAGATAGCTAAGATTGCGGTTGACTATTGGGCCATAGACATTTTTGGGCATTTCCGCTTTCCGTAGTCTCACGGGATCTCGCGGGACTTGGTCGAGGCTCTCGAGAGATTTGAACGGTGACTCAGCAGATCGAGCGAGCGCCATTGCTGCTCGGGCGCATGGGAAGAGACCAGAGGGAGAAAAGACAGGGTTATCGCTATTGTGTAGATATATTGTAGTTTCTTGTAAGATTAAAGAATATTTTCGTCTCCATCCTGTCTCCGGACTCCTTCCCGCGGCGCTGCCGTTCCAGGCTGCAATCCTTTTCCGGCGACAACATGCCACTGTCCTTGCTTACAGAGACAAGGCATGGGGACTCGGAGACTGGCATACGGGACCTGAGGGCAGGGTGAGGGGACCCTGGGCAGCATGGGGACCTGAGGGCAGGGTGGGGGGACCCTGGGCATCATGGGGACCTGAGGACAGGGTAAGGGGACCCTGGTTGGCATGGGGACCTGAGGACAGGGTGAGGGGACCCTGGGCAGCATGGGGACCTGAGGACAGGGTGAGGGGACCCTGGTTGGCATGGGGACCTGATTACAGGGTGAGGGAGACCCTGGGCATCATGGGGACCTGAGGACAGGGTGAGGGAACCCTGGTTGGCATGGGGACCTGAGGGCAGGGTGAGGGAACCCTGGTTGGCATGGGGACCTGAGAACAGGGTGAGGAGACCCTGGGCATCATGGGGACCTGAGGACAGGGTGAGGGAACCCTGGTTGGCATGGGGACCTGAGGGCAGGGTGAGGGAACCCTGGTTGGCATGGGGACCTGAGAACAGGGTGGGGGGACCCTGGGAAGCATGGGGACCTGAGGGCAGGTTGAGGGGACCCTGGTTGGCATGGGGACCTGAGGGCAGGGTGAGGGGACCCTGGTTGGCATGGGGACCTGAGGACAGGGTGAGGGGACCCTGGGAAGCATGGGGACCTGAGGGCAGGGTGAGGGGACCATGGTTGGCATGGGGACCTGGGGGCAGGGTGAGGGGACCCTGGGCAGCATGGGGACCTGAGGGCAGGGTGAGGGGACCCTGGGCAGCATGGGGACCTGAGGACAGGGTGAGGGGACCCTGGGCAGCATGGGGACCTGAGGGCAGGGTGAGGGGACCCAGGTTGGCATGGGGACCTGAGGACAGGGTGAGGGGACCATGGTTGGCATGGGGGACCTGGGGGCAGGGTGAGAAGACCATGGTTGGCATGGGGACCTGAGGACAGGGTGAGTGTAGGAGCCCTGTTTGGGGATTGGGCAAATGTGTCATACAAGATTTACAATCTTTTACAATTGTTCTGGCTTGTCAAAATAAAAAGCTGTTTGTCTCCAGTTTGCTTCTGAAGTTCTTCCCGCAGCTCCGTTGCTCCAAGCGCTTCAGGCGGCAACAGGTGAGGGGACCCTGGGCAGCATGGGGATCTGAGGGCAGGGTGAGGGGACCCAGGTTGGCATGGGGACCTGAGGACAGGGTGAGGGGACCATGGTTGGCATGGGGACCTGGGGCAGGGTGAGAGGACCATGGTTGGCATGGGGACCTGGGGGCAGGGTGAGGGGACCCTGGGCGGCATGGGGACCTGAGGACAGGGTGAGGGGACCCTGGGCAGCATGGGGACCTGAGGACAGGGTGAGGGGACCCTGGGCAGCATGGGGACCTGAGGACAGGTGAGGGGACCCTGGTTGGCATGGGGACCTGAGGGCAGGTGAGGGGACCCAGGTTGGCATGGGGACCTGAGGACAAGGTGAGGGGACCCAGGTTGGCATGGGGACCTGAGGGCAGGATGAGGAGACCATGGTTGGCATGGGGACCTGAGGACAGGGTGAGGGGACCCTGGGCAGCATGGGGACCTGAGGGCAGGGTGAGGGGACCCAGGTTGGCATGGGGACCTGAGGACAGGGTGAGGGGACCCAGGTTGGCATGGAGACCTGAGGGCAGGGTGAGAGGACCCAGGTTGGCATGGGGACCTGAGGACAGGGTGAGGGGACCCAGGTTGGCATGGAGACCTGAGGGCAGGGTGAGGGGACCCTGGTTAGCATGGAGACCTGAGGGCAGGGTGAGGGGACATAGGTTGGCATGGGGACCTGAGGACAGGGTGAGGGGACCCTGGTTGGCATGGGGACCTGAGGGCAGGGTGAGGGGACCCAGGTTGGCATGGGGACCTGAGGACAGGGTGAGGGGACCCTGGTTCGGCATGGGGACCTGAGGACAGGGTGAGGGGACCCTGGGCAGCATGGGGACCTGAGGGCAGACTGAGGTGACCCTGGTTGGCATGGGGACCTGAGGACAGGGTGAGGGACCCTGGGCAGCATGGGGACCTGAGGGCAGGGTGAGGGGACCCTGGGCAGCATGGGGACCTGAGGACAGGTGAGGGGACCCTGGTTGGCATGGGGACCTGAGGACAGGGTGAGGGACCCTGGGCAGCATGGGGACCTGAGGACAGGGTGAGGGGACCCTGGGCAGCATGGGGACCTGAGGACAGGGTGAGGGGACCCTGGGCAGCATGGGGACCTGAGGACAGGGTGAGGGACCCTGGGCAGCATGGGGACCTGAGGGCAGGGTGAGAGGACCCTGGGCGGCATGGGGACCTGAGGACAGAGTGAGGGGACCCTGGTTGGCATGGGGACCTGAGGGCAGGGTGAGGGGACCCAGGTTGGCATGGGGACCTGAGGGCAGGGTGAGGGGACCCAGGTTGGCATGGGGACCTGAGGACAGGGTGAGGGGACCCTGGTTGGCATGGGGACCTGATTACAGGGTGAGGAGACCCTGGGCATCATGGGGACCTGAGGGCAGGGTGAGGGGACCCTGGGCAGCATGGGGACCTGAGAACAGGGTGGGGGGACCCTGGGAAGCATGGGGACCTGAGGGCAGGGTGAGGGGACCCTGGTTGGCATGGGCACCTGAGGGCAGGGTGAGGGGACCCTGGTTGGCATGGGGACCTGAGGGCAGGTGAGGGGACCCTGGTTGGCATGGGGACCTGAGGGCAGGGTGAGGGGACCCTGGGCATCATGGAGACCTGAGGGCAGACTGAGGTGACCCTGGTTGGCATGGGGACCTGAGGACAGGGTGAGGGGACCCTGGGCAGCATGGGGACCTGAGGGCAGGGTGAGGGGACCCAGGTTGGCATGGGGACCTGAGGACAGGGTGAGGGGACCCAGGTTGGCATGGGTACCTGAGGACAGGGTGAGGGGACCCTGGTTGGCATGGGGACCTGGGGGCAGGGTGAGAGGACCATGGTTGGCATGGGGACCTGGGGGCAGGGTGAGGGGACCCTGGGCATCATGGAGACCTGAGGGCAGGTGAGGGGACCCAGGTTGGCATGGGGACCTGAGGGCAGGGTGAGGGGACCCTGGTTGGCATGGGGACCTGAGGGCAGGGTGAGGGGACCCTGGTTGGCATGGGGACCTGGGGGCAGGGTGAGGGGACCCTGGGCAGCATGGGGACCTGAGGGCAGGGTGAGGGGACCCTGGGCATCATGGAGACCTGAGGGCAGACTGAGGGGACCCTGGGCAGCATGGGGACCTGAGGACAGGGTGAGGGGACCCTGGGCAGCATGGGGACCTGAGGGCAGGTGAGGGGACCCAGGTTGGCATGGGGACCTGAGGACAGGGTGAGGGGACCATGGTTGGCATGGGGACCTGAGGACAGGGTGAGGGGACCATGGTTGGCATGGGGACCTGGGGCAGGGTGAGGGGACCATGGTTGGCATGGGGACCTGGGGGCAGGGTGAGGGGACCCAGGTTGGGCATGGGGACCTGAGGACAGGTGAGGGGACCCTGGTTGGCAAGGGGACCTGGGGGCAGGGTGAGGGGACCATGGTTGGCATGGGGACCTGGGGGCAGGTGAGGGGACCATGGTTGGCATGGGGACCTGAGGACAGGGTGAGGGGACCCAGGTTGGCATGGGACCTGAGGACAGGGTGAGGTGACCCTGGTTGGCATGGGGACCTGAGGACAGGGTGAGGAGACCCTGGGCAGCATGGGGACCTGAGGACAGGGTGAGGGGACCCTGGTTAGCATGGGGACCTGATTACAGGGTGAGGAGACCCTGGGCATCATGGGGACCTGAGGGCAGGGTGAGGGGACCCTGGGCAGCATGGGGACCTGAGGACAGGGTGGGGGGACCCTGGGCATCATGGGGACCTGAGGGCAGGGTGAGGGGACCCTGGGCAGCATGGGGACCTGAGGGCAGGGTGAGGGGACCCTGGGCATCATGGGGACCTGGGGGCAGGTTGCGGGGCCCCTGGTTGGCATGGGGTCCTGAGGACTGGATAAGGGCACAAAATACCAGCAGGGGCTTCTCTGGCCCCTCCACATGCCACAGCCCTGCTGTGACACGGAGCCCCAGGGCCAGCGTGATTCCAGGGGCCGCAGCAGGTCCTGATCAGAGGAGCCTGGAGGAAGTGGGGAGCAGACTCCGCATCCACAGGAGGTCTGCAGAGAGCGTCAGCAGGAGCCTGGGCTGGGCAGGGAGTGTGGCACAGGGCAAGCTGGCAGCCCCTTCCGCTCCAAACCAAGGCTTCCAGAGCCTCCCTGGGCACCAGACCCTCCCCACACACCCACCCACGTGTTTCCGGAAGGGAAGGAGCTGGAGGCCTCGGGACAACGGAGACCCTGTCCTGGCTTCCCGAGCCCCGCAGGGGACATTCCCTCACCTCCTGTCAGTCCCCTCCCCCATGACTAGCACCCGCACCTGAGTGCTCAGCCCCTCGGGTGGCCTGGCCACCTCAGGCAGCACCTGCCCTCTCAGCAGAGCCCCCGCCCTCCGGGTGGCCTCTCCCCCATTCCCACCCACCTGGATTGGGGTGGGGGAGACCAGGGTGGCTGCGCGGGGGAGCCACCCGGCTTGCACCTGTTGGAAAGCGGTGGTGGGTGCGGGACGAGGAGAGTGGGGAGGGCGAGGGTCCCGGGGAGGGCGAGGGTCCCGGGGAGGGTGAGGGTCCCGGGGAGAGCGGGCTCCCTCCCCGAGGCGGGGACCCCTAGGAGCGCTGGTCCTCCCTGACCCTCCCCGACCCGATCCAGCGTCTGGGTCAGCCGGACGGGGGAGGACCCCGAGCCCTTGTTAAGGCCCTGGAGACCCCCGGGACCCCGCCTGGGGGTCTGCGCTCACACGCAGGCTGGGCTGGGATCTGGTCCAGGACCCGCGGTGTGGACGCGCCAGGGCTTGCAGCGCTGGGGTGGGGCTGCGGAGGTGGTGACCTCAGGCCCGCGGGGGCTGCAGAGTCCGGGGTCTCACCCCGGGGGTCACAGGGCTCCATTCAGAGGCCGCCCAATCCCTGGGCCACTGGGCCCCGTCCCGGGTGGCCGCGGCTGTGCCCTGTGCTCAGAGGGGAGCGCCGGGCCCTGAGAAGCGCCACGCAGAGCCCGCTCGCGGGGCCTGGAGCTCTGCCCATCCCAGGGCTGTGCCAGCCTGCCCGAGGTCCCGCCGCCCTGGGCAGACCACGCACACAGGGGGAACTGCCCTTCCCTTGTCCTGCGGGGCAACCCCGCAGACACCAGCAGCCCAGGGAGGTGCTGCGTCCTGGAAGGCGGGCTCACCTGGTGGGCACGTGGGGCAGCGGGCAGCGGGTGTTCCCTGGGCTCTAAGAACAGGAGAGGTTCTCAGCAGGCCCGCTGGCCAGCACCTCGAGGGGAAGGAGACCCGGAGCTTGCTCTTCCTGGGTCCTGGTGGTTCGTCCCCTCGGGTGACCAGGGAGATTCGGGGCTTGAGCAGAAACCTTGAGGAGGCTGGGGAGGAGAGGCAGACCCGGGACCTCCAAGTGCAAGGGCAGAAGGCCACGAGTGGAGAGGTGGCCAGGAGCTGGCCTCCTTCTAGACCTGAGGGCAGGAGCGAGCCCTCCTCCCTGTGTCCTGACCTGTGGGACTGGCCGGGCACCAGCCTTCTGCCGGGGCTTGGTGAATTTCTAACTTCTCCCTCCGCCACCTGCGGCCACTCCCCGTTCGTCAGAGCACTTGGGTCATTTGCTCTTTCAGTTTGACTCCTTCAGCCTGAGACAGAGCGCCTCCGGGCAGACACCCACGTCTGTCGTGTTCATGGCTGAACTCTCGGGGGCTGCTGGGGCGGGGGAGCACCTCTCGCACGAGCACCTCGGGGCCCAGCTCACAGGAACAGGCCCATTAGTCACACTTACCTCCAGACCTCCTGCATGGACTTCCAACCTCAGTTGTGTCCCAGGGTCACCTGCAGTGAGAGTCGCGACTTTATCCTTTAACTACAAGAGACTCGTTGGTGGGTGTGAGCTATTTTTCAGTAATAGCAACTGTCTGCTGAATACAGTATTCAGTTTTCCAGTGGATTCTGCCAGGGAGGAACCTACTTTTCCATTTTACAGAGAAGGACACTGGTGGCCGCAGGGACCGATGGCCTAGTAAGGCTGCAGGGCTAACCTATCAGGCGGGTGCAGGCCTTGCCTGGTCCCCAGGGCCTGGAACCACACCCGGTTAGCTGTTTTTGTTCGTTTCATGATATTAATACATCACGCTGTGTGCACACCTACCCAGGGCACCTGTACCTCGATTTTGTAGGACAGCGGCGTTTGTTGCTCCAGCAGAAAAAAAACTCTGGACTCAATGAATTTATTCACAAGCCATTATGAATTATGCCACTAGTTTCGATTTACATTCCTATCTGTCAAAACAGTCCCATCATTCTCTCGTGGAATCAGGCAAAGTGCAAGCTGACGGGCCGTCACGCCCGTGAGGAACTGGACCTGAGGCCTGGCTTGGGGCCCACACCTTGGCGCCCCTTTCTTGCCACGTGACCCTCGTCAGGTCACGGATGCACTGTCCCTCTCCGTTTCTCTACCTGTGAAACAGGGAGACTGATGGGGTGCACTGACGGGCGTCTGAGGATGAATTCCCACAGTATTTGTAAGACCTCCAGAAATTCCCGGCATGGAAGGAGGGGCTTTGCAGGATTTAGCTTTCCAGTTTTTCTCTGGAGAAATAAAAACACCTTGCCCAAGTACAGTGGCTCCTCTTTGGGTTTTTAGTTCGTCTCCTTTCTCTTCCTTTGAGCCACAGCCGTGACAGAGCAGTGAGCCCTTTGGATGAGGACGGTGCTTGTCAACCGCGAGCAGGTGGGCTGTGTCATCAGGAGCCTGCAGAGCCGGGGAGGAGGGGTGGAGCCGCTGGGCGGGGCACACACCACAGGCCAGCTCCGTCCAGGCACTCCACGACCCCGGGCGTTCCAGGGTCAGCGGTGCCTTCCCGTTGTGCCCGTTGTGCCCGCGTCTTTGTTTATGGGTGTGCTCGCTTTCCATTATTGTGACGAAATACCTGAGAAAAACACCTTATCGGGTAGAGAAGTTCTCTGGCTCTTGCTGTCTGAGGTTCCAGACCGTGGCTGGCCCAGCTCCTTTGGGCCTGTGGTGGCACAGGATGCCACGGCAGCAGGAGCCCGTGGCACAGGAGGCTGCTCCCCTCAGGGCAACCAGGAAGCAGGAAACGAGGCAGGGCCGGGGGAGGACCCAGGGCCCCTCAAGGGCCCTCCAGGGGCCTAAGCTCCTCTCCGTAGGTGCCCCCGAAGGTGCACCACCTCCCGTAGCCTCTCACACAGGCCCTGGGGACTCTCCAGACCCCAAGTCAGCGCTGAGCCGCAGACAGCCGCGTGGCCCTGCGGCCTGGAGGCAGCGCTCTGCACATCCTGCCCCCGGGTCTGCCCTGGTGGACCCTCCCGGTCTCTCTTAAACGGAACGACTGTCAGGAGAAGCGTTTTTGTTTCCATTTTGGCTCTTCAGAAGGGAAGCCGGGGACCCCGCGCAGGGCTGGTGGTGACACACAGCGGCACAGCACCGTGGAGGACAGCTTGGCTCTTCCCCCAAAACCAAAGGCGCTCCTCCGTCCGCCGCAGCAGCCTCTCCCTGGGTGTTCACCGAAGAAGCTGGACACTCACACTGACACCAAGAGCCACACGGGGCGTTGCGCAGCTTCAGCCGTGACAGCGCACACTCAGACGCCGGCAGAGGAGGGTCCTGAGTCACCAGCATGGCCCGCTCCCAGGCCACGCCGGGACCCTGACGGGCAGCTGAGAGTCCTCAGAGCCGGTGACTGATCTGAGCAAGTCGCACAGGGCATCTTCCCGCACTTCTAGTATTCGCCCAAGCGGCGAGTCCAGCCCTGGCCCAGCTGCGGGGAGGAGAGCGGGGGACTCACAGACGGGTCTTCAAAGCCCGCTGTCATCTGGCTGGCTGCATTCCATCACCTCTACGTTGGCACTGTCCCCAGAGATGGCTGCTGGCCACAGGTCGCTCTTGAACATTTGTGATTGGTCCAAGTTAAATGGGACAGACTTTAATGAAAACAGAATGTGGATACCGGTGCTCACTGTATGGTCTGCTGTCTTGAATGGGAGTTTGCTGTACTTCACTTGGACTGTGCCCTGTAAGCAAAGGGACTCAAACCTAGCTGAACACTTGGGGACCAGGGCCACGTGGTGACGGGCAGAGACTGGAGTGGCCTATTCGTAGGCCGAGGGCTTCCAGCAACAGCCGGCGGCCACCGGAAGCCAGGAGGCAAGGGAGGGACTCCACCTGGGACAGATCGGTTCATCTCTCTCAGCACTTCAAAGGCTTCTGGATCTTAATAAAAAAAGATTTTACAAACTCCTAATTTAGAATAGTAAGTAGAAAATAGTAAGTAAAAATAGATTTCTACTAGAGAAAATTTCTGAGTCTGCAAATAATATTTTGAAAAGAGAGGGGGAGATTGACGGGGGCCGGGGGAGAGAAAGAGGGAGGGAGGGGGAACTCGGCAAGGGGCAGGTGGCCTTGATGGTCAAGGCTAGTCCTCTAATGGACTGGGCTGGGCTCAGTGACTCCATTTGCCTGAAGCCGTGACCTTCTGTGCCTGACCCAGCCTGGGGCCGAGCAGTTGAGCTGTGGTCATTCTGGCAGGCCTACGTATGCAGGTCCTAGGGCCAGGCGTCCTCCGTGCTCAGTGTGGAAGTGGGCAGCTTGGCCAAGCCGCAGGGATGGAGGGAGGTGGTCATTCTAGGAATTCTAGGAAACCCACAACTACTTCCCGTTCTTTAGATTACTGTCCTGGGAGAAGCCTTGCTTCTTACCTCACAGATGCAAACTGTACCTGGTGGCACTTGGCACTCGTCTCCTGAGGCTGCTGTGACAAAGGACCCCAAGTCAGGTGGCTTAAAACAGCAGGACCCCACCTCCCTGTGTGCTGGAGGCAGGGGTGGGGGCAGGGGTGGTGGGGTGCGCTCCCTGCAAGGCCCTCAGGAGGGCGCTCCTCACCTCTTTGGGTTTCTTGATGGTCGTCGCCTCCCTCATCCCACGACCCCGGCCTCTGTCTCTCTCTCCCGGGTGAGGATGCTGACATATTGGACAAAAGGCCACCCTACGCCAGTGCCCTCCCCTAAGTGGTTACGTCCAGGAAGGGCCTGTTCTGAAGTCCTGGGGTCGGACCATGTGCACACCTGCCAGGGACCATGTGTACACCATGTGCCACCCACATTTGCCCCCCACACGGTGCCCCCAGGGCAGCTTCGTGCTGCTTCTCATGATCAGGGTGTCTTGCTAGTACAGGTCGGGGTGGGGAGGGCGGGGGGAGGGGAAGGAGACGCCGTGTTCCAGGCTCCTTTCTGATTCCCTCATTTTCAGGCCACAGCAGGAATTTGCAAGCTGCACCACACATCAGGTGCCCTGGTTTCTCCCATGCCGAATCGGTGCTTTGACAGGATTTTCTGGGCATGGACCTGGCCTCTGACCAGCTGAGCTGAGTGGTCAGTGTTAGAGGGTCCCATGGCTAGTGGGTGGCTCCTGAGCCTATGGGCGCTCACCTTGCAGTCGTGGTAAGGGAACCCGCCTTCACCTTTTCAGTCAGCCACAGGTGGCATAGGATGACACTTCCAGCTGAGAAGCAAAACGACGTCCCCAACACCATCCACTCCCAGGCAGGCAGGTGCACCTGCCAGGTTCCAGGTGAAACTCACGCTCCGCGCTCAGGGGCTGAGGGGCTCTGGCGGGCAGGGAAGGCAGCCTCGCTGTCCTCCGTCAGACACCACGTCAGGGGGAGGCCGGGGCCAAGCTTCCGCGGAACTCAGAAGAGGCCAGGTGGAGCTCACCTCCAGCTCGTGTCCATAGCAGGAAGCTTGTCGCGGCGTGCCCAGGAGAGCAGCCAGTGCCTCCGCAGGGGCACAGCTAGATTCTGCACACGCCTGACTGTCATTACGGTTACATGACAATGTGTTTAGAGAAGGACGAAGAGCCCACAGACCCAGGCCACACAATGTTAGAAAACAATGTTGTAGTTTTATTTCCCTAAAACCTTCATATTTATAGAAGTTTCTAATGCACAAAACTGGTTTTATAAAGTGGAATAAAAAACTGAGTCAAACCAGGCAAAGGCAGGAGGATCGTGAGTTCAAAGCCAGCCTCAGCAAAAGCGAGGCACTAAGCAACTCAGTGAGACCCTGTCTCTACATAAAACACACAAAAACAGGACTGGGGATGTGGCCCGTTGGTCGAGTGCCCCTGAGTTCAATCCCCAGTACCCAAAACACGCAAAACAAACAAGCCTTGAGTGGCGGGGATTCCTCACAGTTGTCTATGGAGCTGGGTCCTGTTGGCTTGTGTGCGCATGTGCTTGCAGATAAGCCCTTGTGCGCACGCACACACGAGCACATGCACACCATCGTGAGTATGTGTGCATGCATTCTTGCACACGGACACACACACACATAACACACCCACCCACATGCACATGGATGTACACATCACATGCACTTGATGGTACATGCATGCACTCCCGCACACACCCACATGCATATGAATGTGCATGCATGCACGCCCAAACACATGCATGCACATGCATGGACACACATGCACATGCACACACGGCACACACGCCTGCTGCAGACTGTACACCTGTGTACAGTGATGTGCTTTTAAAACCTGGCAGTGTATTCAAAGGACAATGTGTATGACTCTGTCCAGAGCACGCGTGTGGCTCAATGTGGGGCAGTGCTCTAATCCAGCACCTGAGAGCGACCGGACAAGAATTGGCGTTATGTGGTGATTTGTCGCGTGTTCTAAGGCTGCCTTAGAAGGTCCCTGATGTTTTCTGGTACAAGCATTTGGCAGAGTTGGACGAGAAGGGCACTTCCCTCAACAGAAGGTTCTCCCAGCCAGGTGACCTCATCTGCAGAGTGAGGCCTCTGCTACAGACAGTGTGAAGTTCAGAAGGGACTGTGTTTGTGACTGAGACTGAAGGCTGTCACATGTCGCTGCCTGAAGCGATCCGCTTGGAGCAACGATGCCACGGGAATAAGTTCAGAGGCAGACTGGAAACGAACAGTCTCTTTATTCTGCTAGCTTCTCTCTCTGGCTCCAACAACACCCCAACACCATCCACACTCCTGCAACCACCACACAATGGCGCTGACCCACTCTGCAATGTCCCGGGCCAAGTCTCGCGAGACCACGGAAGGTGGTAATGCTTGAACATCTTTATGGTTCACAGCTAACCGTAATCTTAGCTATCTCCTTAATTAGGGCTCCTACAGTTACACTGTCCTGGAGCTTCTAGAAATGCCATCAAATATGAGACAGAGGTGCTGGGCACAGCCCTGGTGAGGAAGAGCCCTGACTGTGGCCTGTGGCAGGCGATTTGATCGCTCCGTCGCTCACGGGCAGGGAGCTCCAGGTGAAGGGTCTGCCTGGGTGCGCGGAGCTGCTGATTTTAAAAATCAAATTTAAAAGATGCAGCAAGGAACAAGCAGATGGAAACAGCCCCGGAGAGGCTGGGGCGGACGAGGACAAGGGTGGCCGTGGTCAGCTGTTGAGGACCTGCCGCGGCAGCACGGGGAGGCCACAGAGGTCTCCGCACCCCGCTCCTCACCTGCGGAGAAGCAGGTGCAGGCACAGACCAGCCTGACTCGTGAGGACAGAGGCAGCGCCACTCAGAGCTTGGTGACACAGGGCATGGTCCCCAGGGTTCTGCGAGCATATGAAAAATAGGTTCTTCCTTCTTCACCAAGACAAATGCCACAAAGATCAAGAGTCCAGTGCACAATGCAAAGTCGCACAGAGTGACCAGATGGGCATAGTGCTACACTCGCTTCACGCCTCAACACTTGCTTACCCAGATATTTACACAGACGAATGCACGATGCAGTGTGATTTTGAGTCTAAGAGATGAAGAATTGGAAAAGCATTTATGACTGACAACATAGAATTGGTTTGAAAATGTTGCTTTGCATCAATATGATAGGTTATCTTCAAAGATTGTAAAAATTATTTTAGAATATTTTTCCACATATGAGTTTTTTTATGTAAAGATACAGGTTACAAAACTATATGATATTATCCAAACTTTACTTTTGGAAATCAGAAAGCAATACATTAAGATGTTAACAATAATAATTAGAACAGAAAATTTTGTTTTCTGCATTACTTTTTAAATAAAAAAGTTGTGAATGCCAAACAAGTTCTCTTTCCCATTAACAGCCTGCTGTTTAGAAAAGAATTCCTTTGGGCTTAAATACATGATGGCCTTCCATCTAAAATGCTCTGCGTTTGTTAGAGCAAGCAAGTGGCTCTCAAATGGAAATGTGGCGTGTTGACTCAGCGTCCTCCACTTGGCTCTGCAGACCCACAGCCGCAGCCGGCCCATGGCAGCACACACCTCGTCACGCTCGAGGCTGGCAGCTCAGGTTGGAGAGACCTGTCCGGCACAGTCCCGGCCTGGAGCTCAAGGGGACCATCTCTGCAAGTGTGCTAGAACCTGCTCCTGCAAGGATTTGCTGGGCGAAATCAGCAGGGGACCTACAGGCCCTTCCTGCCATCCCAGGTTGGCAGAGACTCGGTTGGTGGGATTCGTATTCACCAGGGCCAGATTCTCCACATCTCAGAATGTTGTATTTGTGCAGATACAAGCTCTGACTCAAAATGCTGATTCTGCTTTGATCCTGTGACTGTTGATTTTCTTGGGTGTGATCTGAGCCCTACAGATCCAAGATGCAGGGGGCAGGGGCTGCAAGGGGCCCTGCCCCAGCCCCATCCTCGGGGGGCAGGCTGGCCTCCTGGTGACCCTGGTCTCTAGAAGCATCCCTCCAGTTCTGCTTCCACCTGCACAAGGTGTGTGTCCCCTTTCTATAAGGACACAGGCCGGGTTGGTCAGGACCCACCCTCCTGCAGTGTGACCCCAGCTGAACGAGTTACATTTTCATTGAATATGTTTACAAATAAGGTCACATTCTGAGGTACTGGAGGTTAGAACCTCAACATTTGAATGTTGGGGGGACCCAATTTGATCCATGATAATGGTTTTTCAACAGTTCTTGGTGAAATGAGATTAAATCAATGAGAAATGAGTGAAAATGTTTACTTTAAAAGGCTATCCTTTAGTCTGAGATTACGTCTTTTCTCACAATTTGTTCAAAGGAGCTGGATGCTGAGGTGCATGCCTGTAATCCCAGTGACTCAGGAGGCTGAGGCAGGAGGATCACATAATAATAATCCCTCTCTCCTTCTTTCTCTTTGTTGTAAGATGCTGCCTTTAAGCCTGCCTACCTGTCTTGTCATATCCCCCCAATAACACCCCACATCGCCCCATTTCAGCAGGAAGTATCCAGACTGACACACGATGCCCCACTTTCTAAGAAAACAAAAAGGGGGGGAATGATAGATGGGCAGGAACCAATAGGCTTACAGGTCTCCAAAAGGTCACCCTGTTCCACAGGCAGAGGGTCAAAAGGTTTCTTTGTTCTATGGGCAATGTTTAATCCTCCCTGGGCAGGAGCCAATAGGCTTGAAGGCTGCCCTCACACCATGAGCAAGAACCAATAGGCTTAAAGGTCACCCTCACCCCACGGACAAAGAGCCAATAGCATTAAAGGTTGCTCTGGTACACCCCCCACCAGAAATCCCTATAAAAGCTCCCGTACATTCAGAACTGAGGAGAGACACACAGACACTACAGCTCCTCCCTGTTGAGAATAGGCAGCCACTGCACCAACCTTAGACTCACCGCTTCCAGCCCAATGGCAGCTGCCCCAGCTGACAGCTCCAGCCTCCAGCTGGACTGTAGCTGCCTTAGCCAACAGCTCCAGAGACCACAGCCAGCGCCACCAGGCACCTGTCTTCTGTTCAACGCTCGCACACTCTCCCACCAGAGCTTGCACACTTCCCTCTCCCTGACTCCTCTCTCCCACCAGAGCTTGCACACTCCCCTCTCCCACCACCTCTTCAACCTCCGACCAGCCATAAAGGCTGGTGAATACATCTGTTGGCTGCACGGTTGTCACCAGTGTGATTTTTGCCCTTCATAATGGTTTTTAAACCTTTTTTGGTGAAATGAGATTAAATCAATGAGAAATGAGTGAAAATGTTTACTTTAAAAGGCTATCCTTTAGTCTGAGATTATGTCTTTTCTCACAATTTGTTCAAAGGAGCTGGATGCTGAGGTGCATGCCTGTAATCCCAGTGACTCAGGAGGCTGAAGCAGGAGGATCACAAGTTCAAAGCCAGCCTCAGCAATTTAGCTAGAGCCTGTATGAAAATAAAAGATAAAAAGTACTGGGGATGTGGCTCAGTGGTAAAGTGTGCCTGGGTTCAATAAATAAATAAATTACCAAATAAATAAATTTAATTTGATTTTAAAACTTGCTCTAAGGTGTTTATGATGGCAGTAATACCTTGTAAAGTTCTCACGTCCTTCTTTGGTAAAGTGAAAGCTGCCAGGTTCATGCCCCAGGTGGGGATGGAGGGACAGTCAGTGCAGGTGACAAATAATGAGGTCAGGAAGATGGGGGCTGATTCAAGAGGAAATAAAATGCTAATACCACCAGAGCACTTCCCCCTCCTCCAACCTGTTGCAAGGTTACCGGCCTCCAGGGAATCGTTCCTCCCCAAAAGGAGTTGTTAATTAGCACCTCCTGGGTGGCTCCTTCCTGCCTTTCTGCACAAATATGGAGGGGCACCCCGGAAGGCTCCGTTCCCACCTCTAGGCCACCTAGGCAAGATAAGGGGAGGAGGGGGCATGAGAAGAAAGACTAAAAGGGGCAGGGCAGGCCCCCTGCCTCAGGCACCGACTTGGAACCCCCTGCAGAGGAGTCTGTCTCTCCTGTTCTGTCTGTCCTTTACATAAAACTTCCTGCTCTGGCCTCAGTGTTTCTCGGGTGTTCAATCTTCAACACCAGGGGAACGGCCCAGACCCTGGCTTATTCTCAACACCGGTATCATCTCTGGTCCTTGGCTTTACAGAGTCCGGGAGCCCTGAGTTCGGGACTGGGGGCCTTGGGGAGCTCTGCCATCAGAGCCAGGCAGGACGGCAAAGGCAAAGGGTTGTGGGTCAGGGCTCTGCTGGGCAGGCTGACCTGCCCCCTCCCCCAGAGCCCAGACCTTAATAGTTTGCAGACCTCCATGACATCACCCCGAAGGCTCGCGCAGCCCTGCACATGCAGAAGGCTGTCCTGGCCCGGGCTGCCCTGGAGACACGGCACTCCTGATCGCTGCCCATAGGTGGAGCCTGACCCTGGCCAGGAGGGGCCCTGGGAATCCTGTGGACTCCACAAGATGGAAACAAACCACCCTGAGACAGGAAGAAGGCAAAGCACAGCGTGCAGCCTCCTTTCCACACTCGGATTGCGTTTTCCATTGGAGCACCTGGGGAGGAAGCCATGGTGCAGTCTCCGGCCTTGAGCACCCAGCCTTAGATCTTTCTGCTTTTAGCCTTCAGCATCTGGAGGCCCCTGGAGGAGGCCCAGCCCCTGCTTCCCCATCTCCTCCTAGACACAGCACTGCAAGCCCCAGCCACGGCCTCCTGGGAGCCAGAGCCTGGGGGAGGACAGATGAGGTTCCACAGGGCCAGCAAGGGAGCACAGAGCTGAAGACACTGCCTGCTCCCTGTGGCCCCCCCAGAGAGGACCCTTCCAGAGGGCTCCCCCCGGGGTGCTTGTCCTGAGGCCTCACTGCTGTGGGGGTGGAGAAGCAGAAGCAGCACTGGAGAGGAAGAGGCTCAGCTGGACTCAGCCAGCAGGCCCAGAGGGAACCAGACTCCAGACTCCGAGCCCCGATCCACGGTTCTCACAACGTTCACAGGTCATTGGCACCATCTTGGACCCATCCTGTCCCTGGGGCTTTCGTCCTCTTAAAAAAGTTCCCAATCTGTGTGCCTGAGGCCGCGAGCAGGGCTCTCGCATAAAGCGGCTCACGGGAACAGAGAGGAGGCAGGGCTCCTTCACGGGCGCCTGTTAGCCCGAGAGCCTGGCACGGGTGTTTCGTAGGGGCAATGCGTCAGGCTCCCAGGGCAGCTGCTAAGATCTAAGAGGTAAGGACGGGTTACTTAGGCTTCCTGGAGGAAGGCTGGGGGCGGGGGAACTGACCCCTCCCAGGCCTCGCTGAGCTTTGCAATTCCATTCCACCACCAGGTCTGGTCTGGCCATCACATCCCACCCCCTGCTTTTGAACCCTTTTAAACCCTTTTAGGGCATCACCTCTGTTCACATCCTCCAAGTCACACCACGGGTAACTCTGGAGGACCACATGGAGTTTCATGGCCTCCAAGCAGGAGACAAATCAGGCCAGTATGTTAACATGCAGGGACCAAACAGGAGTGCCCGGGAGGACGACAGTAAACAGTCCAATACGGGAAATAAGAGAAGCCGCTCACCGGGCTAGCACCCAGGCTTCCGCGCGCAGAGTAGTCAGCGTCTGGAGTGACCGAGCAGGGTGCTGTCCTGGGGCCTCCGCTCACCAGGCTAGCACCCAGGCTTCCGCGCGCAGAGTAGTCAGCGTCTGGAGTGACCGAGCAGGGTGCTGTCCTGGGGCCTCCGCTCACCGGGCTAGCACCCAGGCTTCCGCACACAGAGTAGTCAGCGTCTGGAGTGACCGAGCAGGGTGCTGTCCTGGGGCCTCTTGGGGTGCAGCTTCTCTATTTTGGGTGGCCAGGTTGCTGGGTGCAGTTGGATTGGGAATGCACTCCGTCAGAAGCTGGTCTTCCCCTGCTGTGATGAACCCACAGGGCCACTGTCCATCTTCACTGCAGCAGGGGTGGACAGAAGGACAGTGAATGGACCCCTCCAAAGAAGCTTGAGGAGTTGGACATTCTATTTTACTTTTTTTTTTACCCAATTAGCAGCTCCTGGTTTAAAGGGGTAGGCATGACGTTGTTTAATTTTTAGATCTTTTCATATAATGAGAGGAGGGTGCCCACAGAGGCTCTCATAGGGGAGGGTCCTGTCTGCCTATAGGGCGATCCCTGCTTACTAACAGAGAAACCGGCAACCCTGGATCCAGGGTAGGTGGGCTTCCTGATACAGTCTGGTTAGTTGCAACTTCCTGGTGATCTGTAAGACCTTTGCCACCAGTTGTGCCACCTTAGCTATGAACGCTGTCCCATGTGCGGCTGTGCTTGGTAACCCTTCTGCCAGGCATTCTAGACAAAATTGGTCAAAATTGGCCATGTCCCTCCCCACTGTTAAGAATCAGCTGCAATTCCTCAGGGGGTCAGTCTTGGGAACTTGTGAGACGCCTCTTAGCTTCCCTAGTGCCATCAGCTAGAATAGGTCAAGGTCTTGCCGACCACATGTGGCTTCCCGTGGGAGCATTAGAGACATTCATTTCCCTTTCCAGTGACCCTCCTTGCAGCACGTGCACTGGTTGGCACCCTCTTCTCTAGGGTCTGTCTCACTGATCCTCCTGATCAGGAGAAGTCTCCGTCCATAGAGAAGTCTCCGTCCTTCCCTGGGCTTGAGCTGACCTCAGAGGACAAGAGCCCAACATTGGCTATTCTCCTTGGCCTTTTTATCTTTAGTCTCTAAGTTTTGGCTTTAGTCATCTAGCAGGCCAGTTTTACCAGTCTTAACGTAGGAGTACTGGGTTTTAACTTTAATGAGTATAATTTTACAGTTATTTACCCCTTCTATTTAATTGGGGTCAGTGTTAAACTAGAAGTCAACCTTACATTTTGTCTAGTCTATAGGTAATGGCTCATTATCTCAAATTAACTCAGGTTATTATCTGTGAAGTTGTGATTCTGTAAGCACTAACAGACAACAGTTATAAAGTTTACAAGGAAAATACAAAATGAAATTAACAAGCATAAAAACACAGTTAGTTTGTATAATAGTTATGAACCAAGAAACATAATTTTGTAATCCCAAACCTTTACTTAGCTATATAGTTCCTGTTTAAGATCACAGTAAGACTTATAACAAAAATCTATCTTTTGAACTTAACTTCAAGTGAACTTGAGTGGTTATTCTAACATGGAATAAGTTAAAAGGCAGAGTCTTAGCTCGGGTGAAGTGGCCTGTTGATGGGTCTTAGGTGAGGTATTTTATTTCTGAAACTGATCTCTGCCTCTTTCTCAAACATTATTTTATGAAGTTTTCATATACCATTTCCTAAGTCTATATGAGTCAGCTTGGTAAAGTGCTCTCCTAAACATTACGTTTTAAAGACTTGTATCCTCAGAGGACATGAATGTACCTAAAACACAACCAAGCGGGGCGCGGTGGCGCACGCCTGTAATCCCAGCACTTGGGAGGCTGAGGCAGGAGGATCACGAGTTCAAAGCCAGCCTCAGCAATGGCGAGGCACTTGGCAACTCAGTGAGACCCTGTCTGTAAATAAAATACAAAAAAGGGCTGGGGATGTGATACAGTGGTCGAGTGCCCCTGAGTTTAATCCCTGGTATCAAAAAAAAAAAAAAAATATATCCACAGACCACAACCACCGACCGCCAACCACCAAATGTGCTGACTATCTGGGAGTCTGACAGGTCACCACCAAGAGCTTCTTGTACTATGGACAAAAGCCCAGCCCCGGCCACCTGCTTATATACCGGCCATTTGAGGTTTCCTCACAATGGCTCCTTGTGAGGTCAGAGCTGGAAATGGCCCAGTCATGCCTGGACACAGCCTCAGTGGTCGTCTCCCTGTGGGCCCTCCAGAGCTTGTTCCATTTTCAGACTGAGAATAAGAAAGGACTCCACATGTGCCAAGCTTCAGTGGGGTACCAAGACTGATAGTCACTTGCTCAGAAATTAAAATTTGTACACTAGTTCAATGGACTTGTCATTTCAAGTCTTCAAATCTCTAATGACTTTGGGCTTTAAAAGACCTTCTCCCGTCTACACTCGAGGTAGTCAATTCCTTTCTCTTCAAAGAGTTGCTGTCAAAGGAATGGTAGCCCCTCGGGCACCTCGTGACACCACAGCGGAAAGCTCTGCTCCGGAGGCCCCGCGGGGCATGGTGTGCACCTGCGAGGTGGGGAGGGGGCAGGCAACCTCATCACCTCCCCACAGGGTCCTCACCAGATGTGTCCTTAGAAGCCCTGGGATGCAAAAGACAGTGGGTTGACAGATTCAAAGTGATGACACACAAAACGTGGAAGCCCAGACTCCTAGAAGCAGCCGGAGTGTCCTTCCCAAAGGGGAAGGAATGGAGGCATTCCCAGGGACAGCTCCCTCATGCCGCTGTGGAGACCCTGGACTGTGCGACTGATGAGCAGGGCTTAACTGAAGGGCAAAGCATCACACGGGGACAGCGTGCAGCCAAGAGATTTATTCAACAGCCTTCGTGGCTGGTAGCAAAACCGGAGAAGAGGTGCTCTGGTCGGAGGTCGAAGAGGTTCTGGGAGAGGGGAGTCAGGGAGAAGGGAGTGTGCAAGCTCTGGTGGGAGAGGGGAGTCAGGGAGAGGGGAGTGTGCAAGCTCTGGTGGGAGAGGGGAGTCAGGGAGAAGGGAGCGTGCAAGCTCTGGTGGGAGAGGGAGTCAGGGAGAGGGGAGTGTGCAAGCTCTGAACAGAAGGTGGGTGCTTGGTCGCACCAGCTAGGATCTCTGGAGCTATCAGCTAAAGCAGCTGCTGTCTGGCTGGAGGCTGGAGCTGTCAGCTGGGAGCGGCTGTCGGGCTGAAGGCGATGGGTCTGGGGCTGTTGCAGTGGCTTCCTCCTCTCCGCAGGGTTGAGCTGATGTGTCTGAGTGGCTTCCTCCTGTGTGTCTCTGTGTGTCTGTGTCTGAGTCTCTCGAACAGGGCCCTATATAGGGATTTCTGGTGGGAGGTGCACCAGAGCAACCCCAACGCCATTGGCTCTTTGCCCATAGAACAGGGCGACCTTTAAGCCTATTGGCTCTTGCCCGGGGAAGAAACATCCTGCCCGGGGAAGAAACATCCTGCAGAGAATGAAACAAGGTTGCTTCTCTCAGGATGTGGAAAACTCTGGGGCGGGGGGAGGGTAGCCCATCTATCATTAACTTCTCCCATTTCTGTGGACTGGCAAGTTCAAGGTCAAAGCACTTTGTTGCTGTATCCACACATGATGGAAGGGGAAAGAGGATTGAAGTGACTCCCTCAAACACTGTTCTTTTCCTTTTTTGCAGGGGAAGTCTGGTGACTTTACAGAGGGCCTCACACATGGCAGACAAGTCCTGTACCACTGAGGTACATACTCAGACTTTCTTTTATGTATTTGTTTATTCATTGAGGAGGTTTCTCTCCGTCGCTTAGGCTGGTCTTGAATCTGTGAATGTCCCATGTCAGTGTCCTGAGTAGATAGCTCATCGTCTCTTGTGGTTTGGATGTGAGGTGCTTCCCAAAGCTCCTGTGTTAATGCAGGAATAGTTAGTGCTAAAATTACTGGATTGTGTGTGCTGTCGATCAGACCCTCCACGTCAGTGGACCAACTGGGTGTCCACTCTGGCAGCTGGAGTGTGCCCTAGGAGTTGGGCCACTGGGATCAAGTGTGCTTCTTCCCTGTGACCCTGTTTGACAGAATGAAGGTGTGGTTCAGAAGCGCTCCCACACACCTTGGCAACGATCGAGGACAAAGTCCCATAAAAGGCAGCCCACCACTTTGTCCTTCCATCTCATAGAGGAACATAAAAATACTCAGCTTTCGTTGTAGTTTATTTCTCTCATTTCTGGATCCGTAATGGAGACTCATACAGCCCTGAAGGACCGCAGACCAGGGCGTGTTTCCTGTGAAATCTACAGTGCTGCCAACTGCTGGCTGCTCTCTCTTAAGTCACTGCTGATTGAGAAACCCCAGTTTCCTTGTGAGAATTGGAAAAGTGTCTTTTTTATCCAATGTTAGAATTTGTGTTTGGAAGTTCTGTTTTCTCTTAGAGCTGGAAATGCCAGCGTGATCATCTGCTTTGAAACCCTGGAAAGTGAAGTAAATAATAACAGTGGGAGAAAATAAGGTGGCACTTACTCTCAGGCATGTGGATACTTTAAAATATCTAACTTTGAATGCTTGTGGAGAACATAGACTCCATGTGCATCCGTTTGTCTGTAGGATGTTGGACCATTATTGCTCAGCTGTATGAACATACATTTCTATTGTCCAAACCTAGGGCTTTTCACTTTCTTCTTTTGCCAGATGGCCCTGCTCAAATGATTTCCAAAGTGAATATTTTAGCCTTCAGAAAAATAACATGAAATGACATGGATGGAAAATTAGGCCCATTTCATTTTGTTCACTATTTTGTTAGACATATTTTTAGGACATACCATCAATCTGGACATTTTCACAAATACTATTTTCGATCTGCCTGTTGTGTATCACTGAGCAATGTGCTCACTGTGTGGTAAGACAGTGATTTTAAAATTCTTTTCCAAACAAAGCTAACATTGGGGATCAATGTGCCTACTGTTCAAATTGCACACACTCTCTCTCAGGCTCTTTTCAAAGGTACAAACCCACAGTAGTTTTTCTTCCAAGGATCTTTAATCTTCAGTGTTGTTAGAAGAGTATTTGTGTCCTTGGGGACAGAGGATTTTATGCCAAACCCAAACCCCACAGGACTAACAGAGCATTTGTGTGATGTGGCGATGAGAAGATTATCGAAAGGGAGCTCAGAGCAGCCAGATCTTGGTTCATTCAAGAAAGTTAGTAAGCCCTGGCCTCAACTGGGAGATTGGAGACCAGAAGGAAAAGCACTGATAAAAGAATAACCCTAAAATAACACACTTGCACACTGTGTGCCGGGTGCTGTTCCAAGGGATTAACGTGGACTAACTTCCAGGCCTCGTGATCTCGGGATAGGTGCTGTTGCCATCTCATCTGCACACAGGAGAGAACGATGGACGGAGAAGTCGAATGACTTCATCGTCTGTGGACACGTCCGTCACAGACAGTGGTGCAGGTTGTGGACCACAGTGGCCTAGGACCAGCGTCAGGGCTGAAACGCAGCCGTTCGCGCTGAGGTCCTGAGGCCATGTGGGCGGGGTTGGTGACCCACCTCTGACTCCCGTCCCATGATCTATACTGTGACTGAAACTTTAGAGAATCACAAGGGCCTGCTTGGTTCTGCCTCTTCCCAAACCATCCACCCCGTTGCCGCTGGTTGAGCCCTTGCGGTCCCTGTTCTGCATGTATGCACCCTCCCCACCAGCTGGGTTGTGACACGCCGAGGGACCCTGGTCAGTCTTGTCCCTCTGCCATGTGCCTGCAGAGGTGAGCTCGGCTGGGCACCAGGGCTCGGGAGGGCCTGCCTCCCAGGCTAGGCCAGGGCTGGGCACCAGGGCTCGGGAGGGCCTGCCTCCCAGGCTAGGCCAGGGCTGGGCACCAGGGCTCGGGAGGGCCTGCCTCCCAGGCTAGGCCAGGGCTGGGCACCAGGGCTCGGGAGGGCCTGCCTCCCAGGCTAGGCCAGGGCTGGGCACCAGGGCTCGGGAGGGCCTGCCTCCCAGGCTAGGCCAGGGCTGGGCACCAGGGCTCGGGAGGGCCTGCCTCCCAGGCTAGGCCAGGGCTGGGCACCAGGGCTCGGGAGGGCCTGCCTCCCAGGGCTAGGCCAGGGCTGGGCACCAGGGCTCGGGAGGGCCTGCCTCCCAGGCTAGGCCAGGGCTGGGCACCAGGGCTGGGGAGGGCCTGCCTCCCAGGCTAGGCCAGGGCTGGGCACCAGGGCTCGGGAGGCCTGCCTCCCAGGGCTAGGCCAGGGCTGGGCACCAGGGCTGGGGAGGGCCTGCCTCCCAGGCTAGCCAGGGCTGGGCACCAGGGCTCGGGAGGGCCTGCCTCCCAGGCTAGGCCAGGGCTGGGCACCAGGGCTCGGGAGGGCCTGCCTCCCAGGCTAGGCCAGGGCTGGGCACCAGGGCTCGGGAGGGCCTGCCTCCCAGGCTAGGCCAGGGCTGGGCACCAGGGCTCGGGAGGGCCTGCCTCCCAGGCTAGGCCAGGGCTGGGCACCAGGGCTCTGGGCTAGGCCAGGGCCACCAGGGCTAGGGCCTGCCTCCCAGGGGCCAGGGCTACCAGGGGCTCAGGAGGGCCTGCCTCCCAGGGCTAGGCCAGGGCTCTCAGGAAACACACAAGCCTTCCCCTAGGCCTTTCCCTCCAAGCCCAACGGCCCCAGAGAGTCACTGCGAAGCCCAGAGCCACCCGATCTGGGAACCTCTGTCTGTCCTCCAGCTTCCCTTTGTATTTCTGTCCTTTCTGAGGGGGGAACAAGGTCGCACACACAGTGCCCCATCTTCCTAGTGTTCCTGAAGCTTCCTGTCCAGGCCGGCCCACACAAAAGCCCTCTCAGCTGACACCTTCAGTCTCACCCGGTGCTCTCCCCGTTCAGGTCGAGAGAGCACAGCCTGTCTCCCAGCTTTCCTTCTTCCTCTTATCTGACCTTGATCAGGGGGTCACTGAGCCTTTTAGAAAGTCATCATAGGGAACAAAAGCTGCTACAGACCAGAGCAGGCTTGGCGACGGGATAGGACACAGGTCTTCCACGACCACATGGATGTGGGAAGTGCATGTGGTGGTCAGTGACTTCACGTGTGGGATCAGGCTGCGGGTGACTTTTGCAGAGCAGAGGTACTTTACCATTCCGACCCTCTTCCCCATGAAAATACTGAAAACGGTGTTTTATGACTGTATGAAGGCAGTTTAGTCCAGGCTGGATCAAATTCCTGTTTTTCTCTTTGACCTTAGAAGACACTAAAGCATTGTCCTGGGTCTCTGTGGAATCATGGGCCCTGAGTACTGGGTTTCCTGTGCCTAATGGGGAAGCCAGTGCTGAGGTTCAGCCCAAATCTTCAGGGTGCAGCTCTAGGAATTTCTACAATGAAGGTTCCAGGTAGCCACGACTCAGTGGAAGATGAGTGACGCGTCAGCCCCCACACAGGGTCCCCATCTGCATCCTCGTCATCCTCCCTCCACTCGTCAGTGCTGCCTGTTGGAGACTTCCGTGAGTGGGATCACACAGCGTGTGCAGCGTCATCTGGCTTCTGCCGCTCAACACGGTATCCGAGAGACCTGCCATGTTACGTGTAGCACGAGCTTTTGTTGAGAAACCTTTCTGGGCCACGTTCCATCGTAGGAACACATCAGACTCTGTGCATCCCTTCTGCTGCCAGCAGATGTTTCAGTTGTTTGAAGCTTGAGGGTTCTGTGAAAAAAATCTGCTGTGAACGCCCTTGTCTGTGGATCGTGGTGGGCAGACATGCTCACTTCTCTCGGGAGGTACATAAAATAGGTACTTTCAGAACCGGAGTTAAGGTTGTTTCCAAAGCAAAGTTGAAGGTTACTCACTATCCTTTGCCTGAGATGTGATGTTTTTAGGATTTGTTCCGACAGTGGTGGTAATGGTTACTGAACCAGGCTTTCCAGTCTCTTAGAGAAGTTAGTTCTCAAAGTGTGGTCCTAGGACCGGTGGTGTTATGGGAAATCATGGCACTGGAAAGAGACCAGCAGCACTGGGAGATGTTGAAATGCAAGATTCATTCCGCAACAGTGCGGGCTCAGGGGTCTTTTCCAACGACAGAGCACTGCCCTCAGTTCTTAGGACCTTTTGCCTGACTCCCAGGTTTCCGGCTCTCTCATGCCGTTGCCTTGCTGTCTCCGCGTTTCTCCAGGCAGCTCTGCTTCCTGCCACGGCCGCTGAGCGTGCCTGATGACGGGCACCGAGACCAGGAGGTCTCAGCTATTGACAGACACAACAGAGCACCTCGGGAAGGAGCTGCTGCGTCGTCTTCCACCTCCTGGTGCTCAGGATGCATCTGCAGCCCGTAGAGAGCATCATTCTCACCACTGCTGGAGTCTTCCCACGAGCAGTAGATGAGAGGCTGTCTCTGTTTCAACAACTATCTTTATAGAACTTCTTAGGAGGATCAAGGAATCAGCAAGAACCTAGCCAATACAGCCACAATCACACCAATTATCATCTTAGTTCCTCTTATCCAAGAGAACCATCCTCCAAAACGGCTTTCTGTGTCCCCTTTTTCCAAGTCTGGACAGGCACACGGGCAAGGTTCAGCACATGATCTCTGACCTTTTCTATACCTCTCCCTGTGTCATCCGGGTGTAAACAGTAGTTACTCAAGTCCATGTAGTTTCCTGGCCTGATCAGTTACTGGACACGCGGGTCACATGGGGAGGTGGAGCCTGGCAGGACGTGGAGGAGGAGACAAGAGCAGCAAGCAGAAAGCATCTGCACTGGGAAGGAAGCAGCAGGTGACAGCAGGTGACAGCAGGCACCCCTCATAGAGGATGAAACAGGTTATTTTTTGCCAGTCATTCAAATCCTCGGGCTTCAGCTGTGTGTTGACGGACCAGCTTCCGGCGGCGTGGCCAGAGCAGGCTTTGAGACTGCTGTCTCCTGCTTTGCATCGTCAGGCACAGGGGCTCTCTGGCCGAGCACTGCTCCCCGCTTCCCCAGGTCCCCAGCTGGCCAGCAGGTTTGGCCCTGCAGTGGGGGATTCTGGCATCCCTTTCTGTTACTTTGAGAGCAGGCGGGGCGGTCAAGGTCACAGTGTGGCCTTCCACACTGGTTTTCAGGGCACCTTTTTAGTGTTTCTATCCACCCGCAGCTTCCTGAGGTAGTGTCCTGTTGGGAGAAAGGGGTGTGACCAAGTAGGTGGTGGTGACAGCCGTCCTGATCAAGTCATGGGAAGTCACGGGTCACAAGGTGAGAGGCTCAGGTCCGCAGACGGGAGCCAGACCAAACACAGCCGGGGGGACAGAGCATCCTGTCAAGGGAGGAAAACACTGCTACCAGAAGCTTTGGAACCCAGAGCCAGCTGCTGGAGCAGCTGATGTCGATCCTACAGTGGGAACTCAGGCTGACGCCGGGGCGGCTGAGAGGGGCCAAGGTGGCAGGGCCACAGCCGCACGGCACCTAGACCAGCACAGAGAACAGCGCACTCACCAGCAGCGGGGACTCCCCAAGCTTCCGCCCTGCGCAGGTCCGTCAGCTGGGACCCCCCCCTCCTGGTCGCTCTTGGGACTAGTGAGGAGCCTCTCAGCACCTTTGGCTTCCTGTCCCAGTTGTGTCATCTACCAGGAGGGTCAGGGTCTTGTTGACCACGCGTGGCTTCCTTGGAAGAGTTGGGGACATTTTTCTTTTTATTTACCAATTTATAAAAACAACAGATAATACTCAAATATATATTACCTTGTGAAATTTAAGAAGTCAGGTGTACTTGAATTTACATTCAGCAATTGATGTTTTAACTGTGTAAATTAAATGTCTTTTCTAACAAACACATTTATGAAAACTAATCTCATTTATGTTTAATCTAATTTACTCAATTTTAATTGTTAACTTTAGGTTATCCATAAAAGTCAAGGTATCAGACAAGTGTAGTTAATATTACAAGCCTCCTCTGGCCAAAGAAAATCCTAGGAACAGTGGATAGTACACTTCAAACATTTTTTAGAAACCAACACTCTACTGATTGTTTGACCACCTAGAAAAACATGTTGGTAAGTAATTCTAAAGACATTTTTATTTTTATCTGTTTTTAAACCAATTTAAATCGAACCTTTGAAACAATGTTTAGGGCTGGGGCTGGGGCTCAGCGGCAGAGCACTTGCCTCACACGTGCGCGGCCCGGGTTCAATCCTCAGCACCATGTAAACATGGGTGCATTGCATTGTATACAACTAAAGTAAATAAATAAATAAATATTTTTTAAAAAAATGTTTAATTCATGTGGACTAAAAAGCATTTGGATCCATTTGTTAAATTAATGCGTGCTCATTTATATATAAGCCAATGTTGACAGCATGTACATGATATACATGTATACACACATACACAACATAAAGTACACAGGTATACACGAACCTATAAAAACCACCAGGAAACAGATTTTACAGCTTTATCTTGAAGAACTGACCTGTAAAAAAAGACAGCAGGAAAAACAGAGGACTAAAAACTCCAGTTGGTCAAAACAAGACTAATGGGGACAAGTCGTACCAACTTAGGCACGCAGGGCCAAGTGTGGATTCATCATAGAAGCCATGAGCTTCAACAAGACAGAGGTTTTGAATGAAAAATGACATGGGCATGATTACTCCCGAGCTGTTATTGTTGTCCTTCAAATCGTTCCTTGTTTCTCCCCCACAATAAGACCTGGGTGTTTTGGCATTGCTCCAACTCCTTCCTCAGGTGGACAGTGAAGGGGCTGGGGCAGGAGCAGGAGCCACTGAGGCTGGGTCAGCGTCCTCCCCTGGCCTTGTCGGCTTCAGCTGGAGGCAGAAGTCAGGGAGTTTGGGCTTTGAAGAGGCCTGAAGTTTGAGTCGGGACACTGAGGCTTTTGGATAGCTTCTTGAGTCCAAATAAAACAACAGTATTTTATCATGTCTTGCTTCTTTTTTTTTTTTTTTTTTTATCCCAGGAATTAAAAAAAATATTTTAACATAAGGACCAGGGGGCTCTCTGGGGAAACTTTAGTGTCTCTTCCCCTGCCAGCATCCTCTTTCTCTAGACTAGATGTTTGTGACAGGGCTCGCCCTGAGACAGTGTCGCTCAACAAGGGGACTGTGTCCACCTGTCTTCTCTCTTTGCAGAGATCTAGGTGCCTCTTAGCACCAACAGCAGGTCAGTATGACCCCCTGACCCACCCAACCCCACAGGAGGGTCTCTGGGTCCCTGGGGTTGGTGCTGCCTTCAGCCTATGAGGTCACCATGCCACCGCAGGTGGGGACTCACCCAGGCGCTGTGGTGTGAGGACAGTGGGTCGTGGCCTCTCTGCCTCTCCAGTGACGCTCACACACCCAACAGAAGCGGCAGGCCTCCCGAGTGAGCAGTGCTGAACTGATGACACTCTGGTCACTGGGAAGTGACCAGTTTCCCCTCCGCTGTAGGGGGAGACTCGTGCAGGTGCTCCTGGGAATCACCAGTTTGATGTCCTGTCCTGAGGCCTGCTGCTGTCCTCCCCGGAGTCCACTGAGGAAGTGGGGGAGCCAGGGCCAGCACGGCTCCTGAGCAGTCAGGACGGGGCAAGTGCTCAGGGTGCCCATCTGCCTGTCACCAGGCTGGAAGCTGTGGTTCCTCCAGCTCCCCCAAAACCGTGGCACAAAGGGCCAGCTCAGTGGCCAGCTTCCCACCAATGCACCAAAATATGCTATGGAAAGTAAGGAAACTACCAGAAGACATGGCACTGGGCAGAGACCGGCCGCCCCCGGAGGCGCGCAGGGCAGGTCCTAGCCAGCACTGGTGCAGGCTCGGGTCGGCTCCCCAGCGGGGCTCTGCCGTGTTCTCAGGGTGGTTCACGCAGTGCCAACTCCCGGGTTCCCAGACTCTCTCACGCAAGTCGCCTTGACGCCTCCCCCTTTCTCCAGGCAGCTCTGTCCCTGCCACAGCTGCGGAGCCAGCCCCATGACGGGCACAGAGACGAGCAGGTCACAGCTACTAACAGATAAAAAGAAGGAGGGGCTGCCTCAGTGACAAAGCATGACCCGGAACTTGTTAGAACTTGCAACCCGCCCCCGCCCCGGACGCTGTGGTCTGTGTGTCTCCAGAGGACCTAGCACACACAGGCGTCTGTCCGCCACCCGTCCTCCACCCACAGCTGTCTGTCCATGGATCATCCGCCTGTCTGTCGTCTGTCTAGCATGGCACTGGGTTGCCCGGCCTCCATGGCAAAGTCTCAGGTGCTGGCGACTTAGACCACGGGAATCGACTTTCTCACAGCTGTGGGCTGCAAGCCCGTGGTCAAGTGTCCGCGGGGCTTCTTCCTCCCGAGGCCGCTCTCCTGGACCTGCAGAGGCCACCTTCTTGCTGTCCCTCGCCGTAGGTCTGATCTGCTCTTCTTGGAGAACACCTGTGAGGTTGGAGCACCACACACTGTACTGGCCTCCTTCTAACCTAGATAGCTCGGCAAAGGCCTGCCTGCGTGTTCAGCCAAACTGGAGGGTCGCGGGCTCCAGGGCAGAACCGCCCTTGCTTCAGCTTCCGGTGTGACCAGCAACCCTGGGTGCTCCTGGGCGTGTAGACACATCTCTCTGGCCCCTGCCCGTCTCCACGGGTGCCCTCCCTGTGCTTCTGTCTTCGCAGGTCACCCTCCTCTCGGTGTCTCTGTGTCCACTCCATGAGGACAGCAGCCTGCTGGACAGAGCCTTTCGACTACAGCAGGAGCTCTGTTAACTAATCATGAGGACATGACACTCTTCCCAAGCCGGGCACGCTGCCAGGCTCGGGACAGGCACCATCCACCCTCATCAGAGGTGACAGGAGGTGGCTCATTTCCAGAAGGACCGCTCTGGCTGTGGTGTGTGAACTCTGACATGTCATGAGACAGGCAGTCCCTGCTGCTCTCATGGACACCGCCTGAGGAACTTGAGCTCTAACAGTTTGACTGCCCCTCCCTTCCTGGCCCTGGACATGCCCCTGCAGTCACCCTTGACCTGCTGCAGGCTCCAGCCGCTGCGCGGTGCCCACCGCCCTTCCAGCAGTCCAGAGTGCCCACGCTGACCTACGAATGCCCACGCTCACGTACGTGCCACTGTTCCCAGCTGTGCCACCCTGGGGCCTCTGGGAGGCTAGCCACGGATGCTGAGGCCCCATGACCTGGTTACAGCAGAGGACAGTCCAGTTCTGGTAAGTCACATTTCAAACCTTCTCCCTGGCCTGGTGCAGGGCGGTGGCTATTTGCTCTCGAGGGCCTGGGTGTGAGTCTTTGCTCACTTGGGGACAGGACAGAGGCACCAGAAGTGGGGATGAGTCCACTCCTGGGCCCAGGGTTTCCTTGGACTTTGCCCAACTTCTGGATCTAAGCACCACAATGGGTGGACTCTTGACCCTGTCAGGCGGGCAGTGAAGTGTCCTGAGCAGCCCAGGGAGCTGGGGTGGACTCGCGCCATCACGGTGGCCATTCTTTAGGTCCACACACCTGGACGTGGAGAGGCCCAGGTGTGTCCCTTTTCTTCAGAGTGAAGCAGAGGCTCAGGTGATGCTGGGCACGTGGGGTCACCAGCACCCCTCGGGGCCAGCGCCGTGGCCACAAAGCCGTGCAGTCCCTCCCAGGAGATCAGCGGCCCTGGGCCTTTCACATGGGAGCTCAGCGGCAGAACAGGAGTGCAGGAAGGAGGCAGAGCAGGGCAAGGCTCCTAGGCTGTGCGCTCTGCCCCTGGGAACCACCCCCGGCCACGTGCCTCAGCCAGCTCCAGGCTGGGTGGCTCTCGTCCCCTCTCAGCCCAGACTCCAGACACAGGGTGGGCGGAGCCTGGGGCCCTCGTGAGAATGTCCCAATTGAGGGAAAACTGCAGATGCTGAGAAAGCTCAGGGCGGATCAGGTCCCTGACCCCGGGACTCCAGGCCCTCGGGCGCTTGAGCCTGGCACCTTCCCTGGCCGTGAGCAGTGCCAAGCCACCCTTTGTTCCTGCTTTCCAGACGTGACTTCTAAAACCTCGAGCAGCACTGGGGCCGGAAGATGACGAGAACGACTCCCAGGAGCCGGGTGTGGGCCAGGGGACGACCTCCTGGGCTCACACATGGCGGCCACCTGCACTCCTGGCTCGGCAGTCACAGGGTCTGCTGTGCTGCCCCGTTGCCCGAGGGGACTTGGCCAACGTGTCCTGTGGTCGTCGCAGCCGCGTGAACCGTGTGTGGACGTGAGCTCCTGAAGGGGCCCCGAGCCTGTGGTGGTGTGGACCAAGAAGGAGCCTGAAGAGGCTGCGTGGCAGGTTCTCAGGTCCAGGAGGGCCCACAGCCCCAGCCGGCTGGAGCCGGGATGTTCCCCGGGGCCTGGCCCTGGCAGTGACCGGGAACAAGGACCAACACCCGTAACCGAGGGAAGGTGCCTGTGTCTGTGCAGCAAACTTTGCTTAAACAGACTGGTCATTATCTATTTTGGGAGCCCAGGTGCTTTTATGTGGGAATGAATATTACACGATTCCACTAAGACAAAGCAAGGGAGATCGCGGGAAGGACAGGCCCTCTTGCCAGCAGAGCCCGCAGGCAGCCCCTGGCCCTTTGCTGAGGCCTCGGGTGCTGGGCGTCATCGGGTGGCTGTGTGGAGAGGAGAGAGGGCCAGGTGCAGGCACCGGGAGCAGTGCCCTTCCTGGGGCCCGCCTGGGGCCCTGCGGCCAGTCTCGCTGAGGCGGGTGCCTTCCCTTTGTGAGGACAGCGGTCGGGCTGTGCTTTGTGAGGACGGTGAGCCGGCTTGAGCATCCTGCCCGCAGCCTGGCCACTCAGCAGGTGCGTGGAGACCCGCGACAGCGCCCTCGGAATCAGCGCCCGTGGGGGCCTTCCTGCACCTCTGCACCAGGCGGGCAGAGAGACAGGGCTACGAAGCCGCCGCAGCAGAACCGGGCACGGCTCCGAGGACACCTGCAGCCCAGCACCAGGTCCACACAGCCAGAAATGGTGAGTGTGCCCCCGCCAGCGCTTCCTGCAGGCAGACAGAGGCTGTTGGTGTTTCACACGCCAACTGCCCAGGGAGGGGACAGAGGACCGTTCCGTCCTCCTGCTCGAGGGGGACCCTTCTCCCAAGCTGGCCTCCCCAGCCAGAGGACACTCGCCCAGGTACGGCTCGTTCCTGTGTGTGGAAGAGGAGGGACAGGGCCTTTGGAGAACGCCCTGCCAGGCTGTCGTGGCTCGCGCTGGGCCGTGTGCACTCGCGGTCATGTGCGCGGAGTTGCGTTCACAGCGAGGTGGGCGGCGGCTTCTTCCAGATCTGCATCCTGGCTGGAGTGGAGGCTATTCATAGAAAGAGATCGAGGAGCCACGGATCCTCAGGGCCACGGAGACGGAGGCTACAGAGGGGAGTTGGGGGATCCCCCGCGAAACCCTGAAGGTGGAGTGTCTGTATGCAGGGCGCAGCGTTGCTTCTCGGTGGCACGAGCTGGGTGGGAGCCACAGCGTTGCTCAGCTGCGCTGCCTGAGGTTCTCCTAGAGACGTTTGTCCTCCACCTTGTCACAGCCTTTACAGCATCTGATAGCAGGGTTGCCTAGAAGGGCTTCTCTCCCTGTCCCCAGAGTGTTTCCTGTGTCAGCACGTGGCTTTTTTTTTTAGTTGTAGTTGGACACAATACCTTTATTTTATTTATTTATCTTTATGTGGTGCTGAGGATCGAACCCAGTGCCTTGCATGTGGCTTTTAATTGCACAGTTTTTAATGCTTAGTATAAACAAAAAGAGTGGACTCCCAGCTCTCTCTGAGAGCCACTTTGGGGGGAGGAGTGCGAGAATCAGGGGCTGCTTGGTCACTGGGGGCCAGTGCTTCCCCACTCACCTTCCAGGTAAGCCCGGGCGCCTGCAGGCGTGTTCCGGGAGCAGGACTCCCCAGGTGATCAACACCTTGCTTTCCCAGGAGGAGGCCCTTCCCCTTCCCCAGCCAGGAGGGTCTGCAGCCAGGGCTGACCCAACTCAGAGAGTTCGAAAGCCCATAATTATGAAATGACCTCATAGCCCATCTGAGAGAGGCTCCTGGAGAACAGGCTTGCTCATTAGACACGCTGTGCTCTGATTAAATCGTCTGGGTCAAAGCCGGGAAGACTGGCTCTTTGAGCGTCAGGCTGTTGGCAGCACACGGGAGACGGCAGGCTTTTACTTGCCCTGGTGTTGGGTGTGGCTGCATCAGACGGTGGTTCAGTATCTAAGTGGTGGTTGGCATTTCCCCGAGATGAGAACCTGGCCTTCCTAACTTCCCACGGGTGACCTGCACAGCAGGATGCCCCACACCGTCTGCCGTCAGCAGCTGCGGGCCACCGCTCTGCCGCGTGCCCAGTGTCTGGCTGACATCTCGTGCTGGGTGCTGTGACCTTGCAGGCTGAGCGAGGGCTCCTGGGGCCTTCCCTGAGGGTGCTGCGCGCCCATCTCCCCTGGCTGGCTGTGGGGTGGGTCCACGTGCTCTGGTCCTTCCCAGTCACAGAGGACGCGCTGCTGCCCCTGGCAGGAAGTGCCCCGGTGCCTGCACACCCGCTGCCACTCCGGCGCAGCCTCCCAGGCACAGCGAAGAAGGGCCAGACACTGTGCCAGGCACGGCGCCCACCCAGAAGGACGGGGCTTGGCACTTTGCAAATGTCCACCGTGGTCAGAAGAGGGCAGATCCCTGCTCGAGCCTTCCTGCAAAGACACGCCGTGAAGTCTCCCGAGGAGCAGGCGCTTGCCAGGGGCAGGCCACCTCAGTCAGGACAAGCCCAGGACGAGACGCTGCCCATGCGGCCTTGGTGAGGCCCACGGTGTCCTCGCACTCAGACCCGGGAAGAAAGCAAGTCACGAGGAGGATCTCCATGGATAGCCGTGCTCACACCAGGGCCCACACCAGGGCCCACACCAGGGCCCACACCTGCTCACACCAGGGCCCACACCTGCTCACACCAGGGCCCACACCTGCTCACACCAGGGCCCACACCAGGGCCCACACCTGCTCACACCAGGGCCCACACCTGCTCACACCAGGGCCCACACCACGGCTCACACCAGGGCCCACACCTGCTCACACCACAGCCCACACCATAGCCCACACCAGGGCCCACACCACAGCTCACACCTGCTCACACCATGGCCCACACCATAGCCCACACCAGGGCCCACACCACAGCTCACACCTGCTCACACCAGGGCCCACACCACAGCCCACACCTGCTCACACCATGGCCCACACCTGCTCACACCACGGCCCACGCCTGCTCACACCAGGGCCCACACCTGCTCACACCAGGGCCCATACCTGTTCACACCAGGGCCCACACCTGCTCACACCACAGCCCACACCATAGCCCACACCAGGGCCCACACCACAGCTCACACCTGCTCACACCATGGCCCACACCATAGCCCACACCAGGGCCCACACCACAGCTCACACCTGCTCACACCATGGCCCACACCACAGCTCACACCAGGGCCCACACCTGCTCACACCACGGCCCACACCATAGCCCACACCAGGGCCCACACCACAGCTCACACCTGCTCACACCATGGCCCACACCATAGCCCACACCACGGCCCACACCACAGCTCACACCTGCTCACACCACGGCCCACACCACAGCTCACACCAGGGCCCACACCTGCTCACACCACGGCCCACACCACAGCTCACACCAGGGCCCACACCTGCTCACACCACGGCCCACACCATAGCCCACACCAGGGCCCACACCACAGCTCACACCTGCTCACACCACCCACACCACAGCTCACACCAGGGCCCACACCACGGCTCTAGCCAGGGCCCACACCTGCTCACACCACGGCCCACACCATAGCCCACACCAGGGCCCACACCACAGCTCACACCTGCTCACACCATGGCCCACACCACGGCTCACACCAGGGCCCACACCTGCTCACACCACGGCCCACACCATAGCCCACACCAGGGCCCACACCACAGCTCACACCTGCTCACACCAGGGCCCACACCAGGGCCACACCAGGGCCCACACCTGCTCACACCACAGCCCACACCTGCTCACGCCACGGCCCACACCATAGCCCACACCAGGGCCCACACCACAGCTCACACCTGCTCACACCACGGCCCACCACCACGGCTCACACCAGGCCCACCCACGGCTCTACACAGGGCCCACCCACGGCCCACACCAGGGCCCACACCAGGGCCCACACCATAAGCCACCACAGCTCCATACCATAGCCCACACCTGCTCACACCACGGCCCACACCACCCACACCACAGGCCATACATGCCACACCTGGGCCCACACACCAGGGCCCACAGCCACAGCCCACACCTGCTCACACCATGGCCCACACCTGCTCACACCACAGCCCACACCATAGCCCACACCAGGGCCCACACCACAGCTCACACCTGCTCACACCACAACTCACGCCAGGGCAGCCCACACTGGGGTTCACCCACGCCCACACCACGGCCCACACCATCACTCACACTGCAGGCCCACCACGCCCACACCACGGTCCGTCCTCCACACAGCCAAAGACAAAGTCCCTGCTCTCTCCCATCATGGACAAGGCTTCACAGTGCGACCCTCCACCTTTACCCACTGCGCACACTGCCCTGTCCCTCACGTGCCTCTCTTAAGCACATTTTTCTGTGATTTGCATCTTCAAGTCTGAGAGAGGCAGAATGAAAGAGACTTGAGGTAGCTCCAGAAGAGCTTTTACCAAAGACATCCTAATTTGGTGTTGGTCTCTCAATGGCACGGTCCTGGGAAAGCTGCCACTTAGTTGAAACAAAATCCAAGGACAGCACCTGCAGATACTCAGTCGTGGGCTGTCAGCTGATTCCCCTGGTTTTATGGAAAGGGGAGCCTGGGTTTTCAGACTTGCACGGCCTGAGAAGGCCACCCCATCCCCAAGAGCCCAGGGTGGACCACGGGGCTCACGCTGCAGGACAGTGCTCTTTTTAAGATATGTTCATTCGCAAGGCTGAGAAGAAGGTGTAGACGCCAGGACTGGACCGCATTTCGCTGGTCTTCCTGACTTATCCAGTGCTCGTGTGTGGGGGCATGTTCAGAGGGAGAACGAGCAGATCATGAGAGTTGTGACACGGACATGATTGGGTGGTAGCTGGAGGAAGTAGGTCACCGGGAGCATGCCTTTGGGGCTACCTTTTGTCCCTGTGAGTGGAATTCTCTCTGCTCCCGGGACGCCATGTCCTGAGCTGCTTCCCTTTGCAGAACACCTTCCACCACGGTGTTCTGCGTCACCTCAGAGGCAGACTGAGACCTCTAAAACTGTGGCCCCCAGTAAGCTTTGGCTCCTCTCTGCTGTCCTCCTCAAGCATTTTGGCCACAGTGACCAAACCTGACTAAAACAGAAGTTGGTACCAGAAGTGGGGCGCTTGCTGTGACTCACCTGGCCACGTGGTTTAGACGCACTGGAAACCAGCGTGAGCGAGGAGCTGGGAAGAGTTTGGAGACTCAGGCTGGAGGAGGCCTGGACTGTTGCGAGCAGAGGTTGCTGGAAACCCTGGTGGGAGCTCAGGAGACGAGAATGCTGATAGGGCTGCAGACGAGGGCGAGCCTGGTCTCCTGGGGTTGGAAACTCCACCAGAGGCCATTCGTGTTACATCACGGCAAAGAAGTTGTCTACGTCTTCCCCATTTCTGAGCCTTTCTGTGAGGCTGAATCCAAAGGTGATGGACTGATTAACTTGGCAGAGGAAAGGTCGGGGCAGCACAGCATTCAGGCACCAGCTTGTACATTGCTGGTGGCTTTCAGCCAAGTCACTGTGGTGATCAAGAGCAGAAAGATCTGAAAACTTATAGTTTGGCCAGAAAAGTGGATATAAGACTGGGGCCAAGGAAAGCATGGCTGTTGACAAGACTATAGCCGCTCAAGAGATCTAGTACTTCACACAGTGGCAACTGGAAAAATGGCTTGAGGGCATCCCAGACATGGGCAAGACCACACCTGTCACAGGCTCAGAGGTATACGTTGCCATTTATGGACTGAGACCTCTGAGGTAAAAAAAACAAAAAAGTAGAAAAAAGAAATCCCTTTGAGAAGAGACCGTGGGGGGTGCTCTGCTTGCACAGGGGGACCTAGGAAGTCTTTTCACTATGTTCAGCCACCCAGACACTCAGAGGCGGCTGCAACCAGAGTCCCTGGAGGCCTGGCGCCTGCTGAAGATGGTGGCTCGGCTTGGCATCAACCACGTGGAGTTGGTTCTGCAGGAATGCAGATGCTGGGCTGGGGGTCGTGGAGTCTTCCACTGAGAGTTGGAAGGATGGCTGGGGAGGCCAGGCAAGGGGTGGCAGGGTCAGAATCCTGCGGGCTGCCCCTGAGAGGGCAGTGCATGGAGGTGTCCAAGGCAGCCGATGCTGCGGTAGAGACCACCGAGACCAGCCAATGCCAGCGATGTGGACTCTCTGCCAGGGAAAGCTGCAGAAATCAGGTAGAAGCAAGTCAGGAGAGGCCACGTGGGCTGCGCCAGCGAGGCCAAGTGTTGCCGCCTGAAGCGATGGCCGCTTGGAGCAGCAAAGCCGCGGGAATGAGTTCAGAGGCAGACTGGAAACAAACAGGATCTTTATTCTGTCAGCTTCTCTCTCTGGCTCTAACAACTCTAACATGTACCACACACCAGCAAACAACCAACAACCAAAATGGCCCCGACCCGCTCCGCGCTTGGCCCAAGTCTCTCGAGATCCCGGGCCAAGTCTCGTTGAGACTACGGAAGGCGGCAATGTCCAAAACTCCATGGCCCAAAGTCAACCACAATCTTAGCCATCTCCCCAAACAGGGCTCCTGCAGCCAAGGAACAGAACTACACAGCCCTCTGAGAAAACATCACAGCACCAGGGCCCCCGGTGCCGGACGCGGAGCTGCAGGACCTGTCTGCCCAGCTGGATTTGGGTCTTGTTTTGGTCCTGTTCCTTCTCTCTAGGCCCCTATTTTTCCCTTGTGGGATAGAAATGTTTATTCTGTGCCACTACACATTAGATATACGGAACTTGCTTTTGACTTTCACAGGGGAAAACATCTGTGGAGACCAGGGACTCTTGGAAATGGACAAATACATTCTGCACTGTGAGATGGGCATAAGGTTTCGGGGGCCAGGGACAGAGTGTTAGGTTGGATATGAGGTGTCCCTCAAAAGCCTAAGCGTGAGAAGACGCAGGGATGTTCGGAGGAGGGATGAGAAATGATGAGGCCGCGGCATGACTGGTGAGCTGCTCCGCTTGACCGGATGACCCAGGTGACAAGTAGGCAGGTAAGGTTGGCTGGAGGAAGTGAGTCCCAGCAGGCGTGAATCTGGGGTCTCTGTCTTGCCCCAGGAGCTCTCTCTGCCTCCTGGCCGTCCTGTCCTGCGCTGCCTCCCCCACCACACCTTGCTGCCATGACGTTCTGCCTCACTCAGGCCCAGAGCCCGGAGTCAGCCGCCGCGGACTGGACCTCTGACGCCTCGAGCCAGAGGAGACATTCCTTCCTCGATGTTGTTCTTGGCAGGGATTTGGGCCACAATGACAGAAAGCTGACTCAACACTTGGCCAATTTCTTGGAAGCAGAAATGAAAGCATGGGGTAGGGGGTGCTGGGGAGGAGCCCAGGACCTGCGCACGCAGGCAGGTGCTTCACCACGAGCGACGCCCCAGCCGGGAGACGCGTCTTCGCCTGCGTGTACCCCAGCGCTGGCCAACGCCTGGTTCTGGACCTCCCCTCGACACTCACGCTGCACACACGCAACACACACCACATGCAGCACACGCACGCACACACCACGTGTGTGCCACACTCTCTCACGTACACACACTTTGCTTAAGATACTAGTTGACACCATTGATGACCTTTTGGACACATCAGTATAAACCGTGAAGTTGAATTTTTCAATGAGCACAACCGAGTTATCGATTCTGCAGGTCCCTCATCAGAGAAATGGCACCGGAAGAGCCCTTGATTTTACCAGTGCTGCTCGGCTCACAGGTCTGGAGCCGGCAGCCCAGGCCCCTGCCCTCAGCACGGTGTCAGCAGCGTAGCACACAGAGCGGCTGGCCTCGGTCTGGAAAGGCGGCATCTCATCCCTCCCTGAAGCCCCCCAATTTCAAAGCTGGAGAAAAAGGTGGGTAAGAGGTGGCTTCTCCCTCCCTCCCGCCCACCTCTCCCACCATAACCTGCTTCACTGAAAGTACAATGTCCATCAAGTTCACTCTTCGCATCAGCCCCAAACGCTGCTGTCCACCCAGTGGTGTCTGCCCAGCAAGGCGCCTGTGTCACCGTGTGCTCATTTGCATGGACGACGCTAACAGCGTCAGAGAAGCAGACCAAGACTGCCTGGCTGGGGTCCGAGGAGCCCCCTGCCTTGGTCTCCGGAGGTGTGTGCTCTGCCCAGAGACGGCCCCCCTCTGCCCCCTCTGCAGGTCAAGATGAAGTGCTGGGCTCCACGGGCAGCCACGATTTTCTCAAAAATGACCCTGATTTCCTTCTCTGAGTTTCAGAGCAAAATGTCAAATCTGCATTTCTGTTTATCTTTCAAAGCGTGAGGCATCATCTTCATGTTAGCATTGTTCTGCCAAGTGGGTTTTAAACTCAAGTCGTTCTATTCAGCTACTTTTCTCACAATGGACCACTTGCTGGACTGGCCTAGCCTCTGCCTCTGAAGCATGTCCAGTGGACCCAGGGTGCTCTGGCTCTGGCCTGGGGAGGCCCTGCTGCCCAGGCCTCTGTCATTCTCGAGCTCAGGCTGAAAAACATCGTTGCATGGAGCTTGTGTTGACACACTGCCTCCATTTAACTGTAGAAATGCTGCTTCTGTCTTTTGTAAGTAACCGCACCATCGAGGGCAGCAGGACTCACCACAGGTGCGGGTCTGCAATGACCATTTACCCTCAATGTTCTGACAGGGCTGGGCTGCAGTTCAGTGGTAGAGCGCCTGCCCAGTGTGAGGCCCTGGGTTCAATCCCCAGAACAGACAGACAGACAGATGGAAAGTTTTGGTGGTGTAAGTGTGAACGTGTCATCTTAGACAGTCACTGACAGAATGTGACACTGGGTGGATGGAGAAGGGGCGGTGGGGAGGAGGCGGGTCTGCCCCCAGGCCATCTGGTGGAGGGCGGCCAGCCAGCCTGTGGTGGGAGGCGGGGGCAGGAAGCAGCTGGTGCGTCCTGCACCAGCCTTCACCGGGAAGCTCTGCCAGCGCTGACCCAGGCCCACTCCTCTGACCCTCTTTCCATTATCAATTTTCAGGAAGGAAACCCTTCTCCAAAGACAGAGGACGAAGCTCCCGGGGCCACCCTGAAGCCACTGGTGTTCCGTGTGGACGCCACCACCCCGCCGGTCGTGCAGAGCGTCCTGCTGGAGCGTGGGTGGGACAGGTTTGACGAGCGGGGCCAGAACGTGGAGGACTGGAACCTCTACTGGAGGACGTCCTCCTTCCGCATGGCCGAGCACGTCAGCGTCAAGCCCTGGCAGCGGCTCAACCACCACCCGGGCACCACCAAGCTCACCAGGAAGGACCGCCTGGCCAAGCACCTGCAGCACATGCGGAGGACGTACGACACCGCCCTCTACGAGTTCGTGCCCCCGACGTTCGTCATGCCCAGCGACTACGCCAAGTTCACCGCTGAGTACTTCAAGGAGAAGCAGGCGCTGGGGACCAAGCACGGCTACTGGATATGCAAGCCCAAAGAGCTGTCCCGCGGGAGGGGGATAAGGGTCTTCAGTGACATTAAAGACCTGATCTTCAGCGACACATATATAGTGCAGAAATACATCTGCAACCCTCTGCTCGTCGGCAGGTACAAATGTGACCTCCGCCTCTACGTCTGCGTCACTGGCTTCAAGCCTTTGACCATCTACGCGTACCAGGAGGGGCTGGTGCGGTTCGCTACCGAGAAGTTCGACCTCCGCAATCTGAAGAACTGCTACGCACATCTGACCAACAGCAGCATCAACAAGTCGGGGGTCTCCTACAAGGAGGTCAAGGAGGTAGTGGGCCACGGCTGCAAGTGGACCCTCAGCAGGTTCTTCTCCTACCTCCGCAACGAGGACGTGGACGACCTGCTCCTGTGGCGGAAGATCACCACCGTGGTCATCCTCACGGTCCTCGCCATGGCCCCCTCCGTCCCCTTCGCTGCCAACTGCTTCGAGCTCTTCGGGTTCGACATCTTGATCGACGCCGACCTGAAGCCGTGGCTCCTGGAGGTGAACCACAGCCCGGCCCTGTCCTTGGACTGCTCGACAGACGTGTCTGTGAAGAGGAAGCTCATCCACGACATCATCGAGCTGACCTGCGTGGCCGGCCTGAGGGAGGAGGGGAAGGACTGCTGGAGGGCAGCGGGCGGCAGCCCACACCCGCTCTTCCCCAGGAGCGACGCGTGGGGGCTGGGCAGCGCACGCGGGCCTCTTCCCTGTGGGTCTCTCCTGCGGTTCACGGGCAGGACGCAAGGCAAGGGCGGCCCTGCCAAGGAGAAGGCCGCGAGGACCTGCCCTGCCCACACGCACTCTCCACAGCTGAGAAGAACGGCCAGTGGGCAGAAGGACGCCCTGCTGTCCACCAGAGAGGCGCCCAAGGTCCAGCCTGGCTTCAGGGGCAGGCACGCCCCAGGCGAGGCACTCGTCCCCTGCAGGACAAAGGGCTCCCCGAGTGCGCCGGACGCCGGCCAGGAGCCGGACGCCCACGCGGGGAACTTCGTGCTCATCTTCCCTTTCAACGAGGCCACTCTGGGCGCCTCCAGGAACGGGCTGGACGTCAAGAGGGTCATCCAGGAGCTCCAGAAACGCACCACCAAGCAGCAACCCCAGGCGCCAGACAGCAAGGCCAGGCGCAGGTGACAGGGATTCCTGACCCGAGCACGGGCAGGCAGCCCCTTGTGCCCAGCGGAGCAGCACGTGGTCCGACCCTGGGGCCAGAAGCGTGGCCGCAGAGAGGGTGCCCCTGCCCGCGTGGAGACCAGTCACTGCCCGCGCCCCTGCCCGCGTCCCCTGCTCAGTCTCCTGGGGCCTCTCCCCACCCTTCCTTGCCGTGGAACCACTCTACTGCAGTTGTGTGGTGTGGTAACAGGAGAGAAGCATCATTAAATCTCTAGACCCAGGAGTCCGCTTTTCATTGTTTAATCAACAATCTCCATCAACATTATCTTGTCGGCCTGGCCAGAGAGTCATTGAGAGCGGGGCGCGTCACTGCGCGTCCCGATGACTCGCCCATAGGTGCTGTGCCCGCATCGGGCCTGGCGGCAGGGAGCACCCACGGGGCCGTCCGCCAGCCACATCAAAGTGGCCCTCTTGGCTGGCTTGTCACTGGTCACCACGCCACATGTGACGGCAGGGCCTTCCAGGCCCGGCCATGTTACCTTTCATGGCCGAGTGAAGCACTCGAGGCCTAAGACGGAAGGTTCCGGGGGCTCTCCAGAGGACACTGGGCCGGGTGGAGGCACCGGGGCCAGGGCCACGTACTGCGCGATTCCTCTGAAACGGCGTCCGGAGGCCTCAGAAACAGGCTGGAGGCTCCCAGGGACCGGGCGCGGGGGACAGGAATGGCTGCCGGGGTGGGAGGGCAGAAGGCTTCCTTCTGGGTGATGGAAAGTTCCAGAACCAGGCAGTGTCCAGGGCACTGAGTGTCACTGGTGGTAAAGTTTATGTCGTGTGCTTTTTTCCACGATTTAAAAAAGAGCCAAAGGAAAGAATAAGAGGTCAGCAAGGTGGCAGATGAGAGGTCCCCACAGGCGTCCCCCCAACAATGCTCCTGCAGCCAGCATGGACACGTGTGCTTCTGTGAAGCCTTGGGGCTCAGAGGGGTCCGCGAGGCTCGGGAGGAGCCAGGGCCCAGGAGGGTCATCGAGAGGCAGAGCCACGCGCGGGCAGACCTGCTGACTGCTGTCCAGCTGCAGGCCAGAAACTGCCCCGTCCCAGAGGGCCCTGCTCTGTTTGGCCTTGGGCCTGCTGCCAAAGCCATCCCCAAGGTAGTGTCGCTTAAATGACCATGCGATCTGGTCAGACGTCTCCCGTCAGCCTCGCAGTGACCAGGAAGACAACTTAGAGCTGATCGGGGAAGACCAAAGCAGCACAGCACACCGCTACCAAAACGGACGGCACCACAATCGGGGCGGCAGCTTGGCAGGCAGAAAGGACTGCTCAGTGAGCGTGGCCAGGGCGGTTCCGAGGGCTCAACAGCGTGACACACTGCGACTTCCAAACCAAAGATACAGAGAGGCTGGAAGGATCAGCAAGCACCAAGATCCAAAGTTCCAACAGCGTGCTGTCTAAGAGAAACTCAGTGGAGCCTCAGGGCACCCGGAATGGAAGTGCTGAGGCAGAAAAAGACCCTAGGAAGACGGCAGCCATGACAGCAGGATGGCCTCTTGGCTTGTTTTCTGTTGCTGTAACAGAATACCTGGGATTGAGCGACTTTCAAAGAAAAGAGGCTTGTTTGGGCTCATGGTTGTGGAGGCTGTAAAGTCCAAGATGATGGAACTAGTACCTTCTCAACCTTGTGGTGAGGCCCTGTGCTGCGTCCAACCACAGAGGCTAGCAGAGGGCAGGCAGACACATGGGAAAGGACAGGACAGTCCCTGTGGCAGAGCCCTGTGCCCTGGGGACAGCACTCACCACACAGGAACACTGCTGGGCCACACGGTGCCTCCCGTGGGCCCACTCCACGTGGGGAAGTCACAGTGCCCTGAACAGCAGTGGGACAGAGCAGAGATCAGAAGGGTTTTTCAGAACGTCTGGAGACAGTGGAACAGAGACACCGCACCAAGACTCACAGGACTCAGCAAGGAGGCCCCAAGGAAGACGCTCAGAGCAACAGGCTGTGGGTCTGGAAGAAGAGTTCAGAGAGCTGCACCTTGCCTCGGAGCACGGGAGCCACCACGCCCAGGGCCAGAGGAAGGAAAGACAGGTCCTGGGACTGATGCTCTCTATCTGAGTGCTGGTAAAGATTTCCCCGTTGTGCAGGCTCTCGCTTTGGTCCTTGGTTGTTTCCTTTGCTGTGAAGAAGCTTTGTAGTTTGGCTCATCCATGCACTGATTCTTGATTTGACCTCTTGCACTTTAGGAGTCTTGTTGAGGAAGTTGGTTCCTGAGCCAACGTGATGGAGAGTTGGGCCTACATTTTCTTCTAGTGGGTGCAGGTCTCTGGTCTGACTCGTAGGTCCTCGATCCACTTTTGAGTTGAGTTTGGTGCAGGGTGAGAGATGGGAGTTCAGTTTCATTCTGTTACATACGGATTTCCAGTTTTCCCAGCACCACTTGTTGAAGAAGCTACCTTCCTCTGTGGACACGATCTTGGTCTCTCCCAGGACATACAGGGTCCAATACGCTCACAACGCTGGGCAGGACATGAGCAAGAGCTCTCATCAGCCACTTGGTCCTGGGGGACACACCAGGACCTCGAGCGTGCTCAGCGATTAAGTGTCGAGAGCCATCTTGGACTGCATGTGGACCAAACCAGCGTTGTAGCCAGTGAGTAGGAGAGATCTGGTATCTGGAACTTCCGGAGGAGATCACCCAGATACACGTGCATTCCTATTCGGCTCTGCCAGGTCCCACACAGCACCAGAGGCCGTGTGCCCTGCAGTAGCCACGCAGCCTTTCAGAGATGGGTGAGGCTTGCCAACATGCCAGTCAACCTGTGGACCTCAAGACATCACGGAGCAAGACTCCACCCTGAAACTGGATCCCTGCCTTTGAGGCTCTCCCTTAAAAAAAGACTCAGAGCCATTCTTTACTGTTCTGTTCCGGGTTTTACTGGGAAGAATCTGACAGGCACTCCCTTAAAGCTATAATCTGACTTTGTCTTTTATTTCTTCACCAATTACTTCAGACTTTATTTTCCCAGGTGGCTTATTCTCTCCTGCACAGGAAGAACTACCCTGTGAGGTGCTGGCCACCTCATGATAACGAGGTGTGCAGATGTGCTTCTTGCTGTGCACTTTTGGTTTATGGTGGCTTTTCGGGGTGACCCTATCAGTGGCGGAGCATCCGTAATAGCACCTACGATGGTTTCAATTTCTACTCACCCGGTTCCAAATGTGTATCTCATCCCTCACCTCTGGAAGGAAACCGTTAAAACTAAAAGCTGCCTTCTAGATACATAACCAGCCATACACCTGTTTTAAGAGTGCTCAGTGACCAGAAAAACTCAGGGAAGCACAGATGTCAGCAGGACTGATCAGGAAAACATGGGCTCCAACACAAAACGTGACAGCCGGTTCTCCAAGACTTTAGAAATAATGATGGGTCATTGTGATAGAAGAACAGAATCCACAGGAAGACTACTATAACAGGGACTTACTAGGCTGGCTCACGTGGCCAGAGGCTGGACCGTCCACAATGGCCGTCTGCAGCTGGAGAGCTGGAGAACCAGCAGCTGCGCAGTCCAGGAGGCCGAGCCCGGAACAAGAGGGGTCAGTGGTGCTGCCCTAGCCCGAGACAGAAGCTTCTGGAGAGTCGCGGGCAGAGCCCGCTTTGGCAGCGTGAAGAGGCGAGAGCCCCTATCCTCAGATGATCGCAGCAGCATTCAAGAACCCCTTCCAGAAGAATCGAGCTTCATCAGCTGCTGCTTCCTTGTTCTTCCAGCCTTTATTCCACCCAAGCCTCAGGCTATTGGACTGTGCTGCCCACACTTAGGGAGGGTCTCCATTTCGGGTGGCCATCCCACATGCCAATCACTCCTAGACACACCCTCACTGACACACCCATAATATCCTTAATCCTTGGTATCATTTAAACCAATCAATTTGACAAATAATCCAATTCAAATTAACCAATAATCCAATTCAAATTATAGTTTGCAAAAAACTATCTTTCACTTTTGCAGAGAACTTACCCTGACCCTAAAGATTTTAAAACATACTTGCTAGAATCCTACTTTTCCTTACATTCTGAAGGGTTAAAATTTCAGAGTTATGATAATTGAGCCAAATATGCATCAGGAAGAAATGCAGAGACAGAACAAAGACGATTCCACGTGAAGCATCCCCTGTGTGGATCTCAGGTTCACGTTCCTGAAGGCAAATCCAAACCCTCTACCGTAAGAAGGGATCTATGCGATTGGCGTTGATGAGAGTTTGAGAAGATCATGGAAACGGAGCAGCGGAGACAGAGGAGCAACGTGACAAGTGGTTCAAGGTGCTGAGTGATTCTGAAATCCAGGCAGGGAGACCCAGCCTCGTTAGGAAGCAAACAGAAGGAAAGCGCATCAGAAGAGACCCTGAACAAGGTCCCAGTCTGGGTCTTCCTTCTCCAGGCAGGCCTGTCAGTCAGCGTCACTGTGACGGAATGCCAGGGAACACCATTCTAAACGGAGGAAAGATCTGTTCTGACTCCTGGGGTCAGAGGGCTCAGTCCACCGTCCCTTGTTCCGTCGCTTTAGGCTGAGGCAGAGCATGATGGTGGGGAGCACGTGGGGAAGCTGAGCTGCTCCCCGCACGGTGGCCAGAAAGCAGGGGGCAAGGGACACGCCCCAGGGACCTACTTCTTCCAACAGGGCCCACCCCGAGAAGCGCCTGCCACTCTGACCAGCACCCAGATGGGGCAAAGTCTTCCACACAGGAGCCTTCGGTGCACATTCCAGACCCTGATGCTAAGCCGCAGGTTTGGAAATTGCTTTTGCTCGGCAGGCACGTAGCACTGGAAGCCGAAATTCACACCACAGATCGCAGAAGTGTGCCCCGGCCTTCAGCCCTGTCGGGAGTGCCACGTGGCCTCAGCTACCTGTGGAGCACGCAGCGCACTGGCTCCGGGCAGGCTGTTTCCAGCGGCCTACACCAGTTTCACTGGCATCTTCGCAAAGCGTACATGGAGCTTAGGAAAGCATGAGGCTGTGACTAGTTTTCACAAGGTGGGAGTTTCATTGACCTTCCCCAACAGAGTGATGACCTCTGGAAAAACCGCTTGAGGTCGTATCTCCACTGAGGACGGAGTGTCCTGGCCACACGGCTGCTTGCGGGGCTGGCTAAGTTCTTCCCTGATTCCCCATTGCTGTGGCGTTGAACGTGGCCACTCTGCCCAGAGCCCTCCTGGGGGGCCTTGACTCTGCAAGGGAATGTGGTCGTGACCCACAGCAGAGGAGGAGCAGGGAGGTCAGAGCGAGGAGAGTGAGCTCAGGAAGCACAGGCCAGGTGGGATCCCTGGAGAGGCCCACGCCCACTGCCAGGCAGGGCCCGGCCTGCTCCACCACCGGGAAGCTCGTCAGGGCCTCGCGCTGTGGGCCGCAGACTGCGGCTCACCTCCCATCCCAAGTGTCGCAGCAGCCAGAAACACCCCAGGATGCCCAGGGTGGCCCCAGACCCTGTGGCCACACCTCTCACATGGCAAAGGGACACTGCAATGGTGGCTGAGGCCTGGAAATGGGCAGAGTCCTGCATCATCCAGGGGGACGCAGGGTCTTGTAAGAAAGAGGGGAGCCAGGAGAGCCAGGAGGGTCGGGGACAGACAGAGGGGAGTGCCACCCACCAAGGCACCCAGGAGGCCTCCGAGCTGGGGAGGGAAGGGAAGGGATCTCCCAGAGTCCCCAAAGGGACGCAGCCCGCCCCGCCTGGAAGTCCCGCCCCAGAGGCACAGGACGGTGAGAGCGTGCTCCCGGGCTGAGCTGGCAGGTCACAGCAGCAAGGGGCCCGAGCAGCAGCGGCCCGCGAGTGGGCGCGCCTCAGGGCGAGCGGACCACAGCAGAGCCAGGCCACGTGAGGCTCTGCACCCTGCTGGCCCCCGCACCTGGCCGCCACGCGCTGCATCCCGAGAGGTGCTGCCTGTGTGACGCGGCCACTCGATGTCAGCGCCAAGGAGGGTGGCACTGAAGCCCTACCACGGGTGGGGGGGTACAGGCTGCCCACCCCACACCCCCCTGTCCACGGCCAGCAGGGGTCTCTTAGGAGTGGGCGGTGGGGCTGGGTGAGAGGCGAGGACAGCAGCACAGTCCGCCTGGATCCACAGGTCCTCGTAGCCCTAGGAGAGCTCTGTAGTCACAGCGCCAGGAGGAGCTGCCACCTGCCCTGCCCACCACGCTCTGTTCGGCCGAGTTTCCTCTTGGAACCCTTCCCCAACTCCAGCGTCCATGCAGAACAGTGGTGCCATCTCCCGAGGCCAGTGGCTCAGGGTGGGTCTCTGCCCCTCAAATCCACGTCCACCAGAACTGGCAAAGGGGACCTTATGGGGACAAGGGTCTTCTCAGAAGTCACCAGCCAGGACGAGACACACTGCGTTAGGGTGGGCCCTAGCTCCAGTGGCTGGTGTCCTGCAAAGAGAGGGACATCTGGACACAGACCAGAGGGAAGAGAGACCTGTGACGACAGGCAGGAGTCGGGTGGTGCGGCCACAAGCCAAGGGACACTCAGCATTGCCAAAGTCAGGAGGGCGGGAGGGCCTCCCCTCGCACCCCGCAGAGAGCAGCGCCTGCTGACCCCTCTTCTGAGAGCCGCAGGCTGGGCCCGTGAGAGCCCTGTCCGCTGCTCTGAGTGCCCCGGGTGTGGGAGCTGGGGACGGCCACAGGGGACAGACGCAGGCTGCCAGGCGGTTTGCTTCTAGGAATCAAGGCTCCTCCTCGAGGCTGGGGAGTGGGAGTGGACGGAAGAGCCGGCGCAGAGGGCCCACTGCCGCGTGTGTGCAGCTTGAGAATCGGCTCGTCGTGGAGAGGAGCAATGCAGTGTGGCCAGTTGGAGTCAGCGTGATAGTAAAAGGAAAAAGTGGAAATCCACAGATAGTCCTAATGCGAAATTAGCTGTTTAGCTTAATCCCTTTTAATGTAGAGGGAATGTGGTTTCATTCCTTCTGTGCTTGAGACGTCCGTATGTGAAGTCTCAGACACGAGCTCGTGTCTGCTGCAGAGGCCCGTCAGAAACCCAGAGAACCTGGCCAAAGCCAGGCAGAGAAGGCGGAGAGCACCGAGCCAGGAGCAGACTTGCCGCCCGCCCGGGAGGGGCCAGGACATGGCGGCAGAGGGCTGCGGCGGCAGGACCCATGGCCCCAGGGAGCTGCCCTGTAGGCCTGGCTGGCCCAAGCGGCCTATGGGAGGACCGTCCCTCCAGACCATCGGGAAGGCTGGCTGCACGCTCTGCACAGGGGCCTGTCACCAACCGTGAGCTACCCAGGGCTCCAGCAAGAGAGGGAGGCACCTGGGCCCGCGTCCTCAGCAGCCACCCCAGTGAGAGAGGCCCAGGCCCTGGCTGGCCTCTGCTCTCCTCGCCCACCACACAGGGTGCAGGGTCACACGTACAGGGAATGGAGCAGGGACAGTGGAGTGGGTTTTCCAAGCTCGCCAGGAACTGTTGTCGCCTGAAGCGATGGCCGCTTGGAGCAAAGAAGCCGCGGGAAGAAGTTTAGAGACGAACTGGAAACAAACAGCCCTTTATTCTGATAACTTTTCTCTCTGGCTCTAACTACACCCCGACACGCCGTCCACGCTCCTCTAACCTCCAAAATGGCGCAGACCTCCTCCGCAATCTCGCTCAAGTCCCTCGAGATCTCCGGCCAAGTCTCGCAAGATCCCGGACCAAGTCCCCTGAGACTACGGAAGGCGCCAATGCCCAAACATGTCCAAAGCCCGTAGTCAACCACAATTTAAGCCATCTCCCCAAACAGGGCTCCTGCAAGGAACAGCAGCCCGGAGGGGCCCAGTGAGGGGCTCCCGGACCTTCACTGCCTGCCACTCTGCAGTTGGCCTGACTCCTCCCTCCTTGGCCTCGCTCTGATCTCACTATCCTCGATGGCCCCAGCACGCGCCAGGTACCGTCTGCGTATGTGGGTCTGCACCCTCGAGGTGAGCTTGCTGTGCACGTCAGCCCTCCTGTGGCCCTGCGGCTGCGGCTGAACCAACTGCAGACTGAAAACAAGTCTAGATATCGCATCTGTACTGAAAGATATGGCCCTCTTCATGCCGTTAGTCCCTAAGTGATGTCACTGTTTCCGCAGCATCTGCGTGGTGATCCACATTATAAATCACCCAGAGATGATTTAAAGCACAGGGAGGGTGTGCGTAGGTCACCTGCAAGCACTCTGCCGTTTTATTTAGGGGACTTGAGCATCTGTGGTTTGTTGGCTTTCAAGGGGGTCCTGGGACCCATGCCCTGTGGGTACGGATGTGTGGGTCAGGTTCTCACCACTATGACAAACACCCGTGGCGACCAGCCTTGACAGAAGAAGGGTCTGTCTGTCCCCAGCTCAGAGGCGTGGGCCTGTGCCAGGCACGGAGCAACCCTTGGCAAGCCACTCGCCGCCTGCTCAGCAGGTGAAGGAGGAAGAGCACGCCCCGGAGACCAGGCCCTCCCGAGGCCCCTCCCAGGGTCCCACCACCCACCCAGGGCGTCACCCGGCCTTCAACACCAGCACCGAGAGACAGCGGAATGATCAGAGCGTGCATCTGGAGTGTGCAGGCAAGGGTCAGAATTCACAGGTAAACCCGGCTTTTGGCCAGTCGGTGTGGAATGTTGTTTTAATAAGCTGGTTTCTGATAGGCCAGCACGGCTCTCCTGATGAGAGATCTTACACACCTCACAGACAGCTGGAAGGCAGTTTGTCCTGTAGAACAGTGTTTTTGTCTTGTTTGCTTTATGATAATTCTTAGTATAAGCTGATTCAAAAAGAAAAGTCCATTTTTTCAGCCAAACCTAAAGTGGGTTTCCAACCATGGGTCTGTCTGGCCCGCTGTGTGGCACCTGTCCTGGTCTTGGTCTGACATTCGTTTGAAAAGAGCAGGCTCCATCCCAGGAAATTTGCAGTAGAATTATTTTTTCCCCATGAAAACCTAAGATAGCACAGTATTCTTGAGTTCCTTTAAATGGCATTACCAAACTACTGAGGACTATAATCACGTATACACCAGGTGTTTCAGGGTCAAAATAATCGCTGGCACCAAAACATTATATTTCATGTCCTTCACATAAAAATATGTGTGCATACTGAAAAAAAAGATTGAATCAGTGTATATCTTATGATAAGATTTTTCAAGAAATTATTCCTTTCTTGTTTTGAAAATCTGCATTTTAGGGTGAAAATTAGTTGAATAGCAATTGTTTTGTGTCTTCCAGGCATCCTGCAAAACAACAGAAGAGGTGACTGGACTTTGTTCTCACACCAGGACGGAAGGGTAGAGATTCCAGGAGGTGACCCACTTCCCCGGCAGCCCGGGGCCCGATGACAGCATGGCGCCAGCCCTGAGCAGCCTCCTGGGGGCCCTGGCTGTGGCCATGCGGCCTGGCAAGGGCACAGACTTGGGAACTGGAGGCCCGGGGGGGGGGGGGGGGGGGGGACGGGTCAGGCTGAGTGCGGGGGATTCTGGGGCATGAGCAAGGCTGGAGTTGGCGGCAGAGCTGGAGGGCTGGGCGGGAAGCCGTCTGGCCTGCCCGCTCTGCCGGCTACCCCAGGCCCAGTGCATGGCTTCCTGATGGCAGAGGGTGCCGTCTGGGGTGCCCTGGACGTGGTCTGCGAGCCCCGTGCTGACTAGTGCAGTTCTGACCACTGTCCCTACGCAGGGACGGAACGTCTTTCCCTTCACAAGTTCTAAGGCACCCCTACAGTCCTAGGGGCTCCCCCAGGCCATCTGGGGCAGCTAATCTGCCCCTAGCGTCTGTCTCTGTCTTAGCGAACGCTGTCACCGGGGCTTCACGCACAGCGATGGGTCTGTGGGTGCTCCCCTTCTGGTCCAGGATGACGCTCCCGGTCTTGTCCTTGACCTTGATCCTCCCAGAGGCGTACTTGGTTTCCTGGCAGCCGTTGCAGTACACGGTCTTGACGGTGCCGTCGGGGAATTCCCTCCTCTTGAACTGGGGCGTGTGGGTCTCTCTCTGCCCGTTGCTGAACAGGATGGTTCTGTCGCCGCTCCTGGCAGAGGGGAGACACCAGGTAAGCGGACGGTGCCCTAGCCAAGGCCGCAAGCGTGGAGCCAGCGGAGAGCGACGCAGACGGGGTCTGCGTTCCTGGACTCCTCCTCCACGCCCTGGAGGCCAGGGCACAGAGGTGCAGGAAGGTGCTGGGGCTTAGGGCACTGACAGGAAGGTGGGGAGTGGCAGGATGGGCCACGACGCGGGGCAGCCGCTCTGTGGGCAGAGCCCGGGACCTGCGCCGGCAGCTTGGATGGAGTTGAGAGGGCGCTTGCCCAGGGAGCGCTGTGACCGCTGAAGGAAATGCCCCCGGTGATGGGAGAGGTCCTGACTCCCGCCAGGAAACTGCAGCTCCACTACAGCCCACCAAGATAAGACAGGAGGACAGCAGCAGGCCTCCTGCGTCACCTGGACGCTAGGTGGAGGACTGGGAAGAGCCGGTCCCTGGGTAGGCCTCTTCTCTGCTCTCTGCACACCCAGCACCCAGAGAGTGAACCCCAGCAGCACGGCCTTGGCACGCCCCAACTGCTTGTTTCCACTGCTCCACCCTAGACCTGGGTGGGGCAGTGGGGTCTGATGGACACTTGCACCTGGGACTGGAACTGTCCTGTGATGGCAGTCCAAGCATGGCAGCTTCAGTGAACTGATCCAGCTCTGTGTCACTAACAACGGAGACATGCTCTGAGCAGTGTATCACGTGGAGGTTGGGACACCAACACGCACAGCTAGGGCATCCCTGGGCGGCACAGTCTCATGGGACCATTGCAGACAGCGTCATCATGTGGCACGGGACTGTCCCTGAAAATCCATGCTCAAACAATTATTCTCTATGAGGGGATTTGATCAAGGTCACAGACAACTTCTAGGGCCAAGGACATGATTTTCTACTGTTGCACTTAAATAAACACTTTGACTTTTGCAAAAACCTAAACGAACATGAAGACGCTGTTGAATACATGGATCAAAGCCTGGGGATGCTTTGGGTGCATGGGGCCTGACGGGATCCTGACCTTTGCACAATGACCACTGTCCCATCTGGAAACACGGTCTCCTCACGCCCACCCTTGAGCTGCGTCACCGTCCCGTCGGGAAACACAGTTTCTTTGGAGCCATCAGGGTGGAACTTTTCTGCAGAACACATTTTTTTAAAAATGCAAGTTACATTGAATGTGTTTAGAAACCACGTTACATCTAAATGATTTCTATGTAAGCCATTGTTGAGGTTCTTAGAAAAGATACTATTTCCTGATCATAGCTGTTGGTAATTAGGGCTGGCAGATACACTACAAAATGCCCAATCAAACTTGAACTTAGAAGAACGCATGGCTGGAGTTATCCTTTTGACTTCACGGTGACGTGGAAGTGACCTCCCCCAAGCACCAGCTGCACGTGAGCCTGGGCCTGCTCTTTCCACAGGCCAGCTGGCACGACAGTACCCTCTCTCCACACTGGGCAGAGGCAGGGGCTGCAGCTGCCACTCAGCCCGGCCCCCAGGCTACATCTGGTAACCCTACTCATGAAAAAAGTTCAAGGACTTAGATATCACATGGAGATCATCAAGAGCCCCAACCCCCGTGAAGGGGGCGAGCTTGCCGCGTTCTCCAGCGCAGCGGGGCATAAACAACGGGCACACCTATCCTGGCCCTTCAGCACACGCATCTTCCTAAACTAGCACCTTCGCGGGTCACTCAGAGGCTCAAATGTATTATAGGATGACTCATTTGCTATGTCTGGGTCTCCTCAAAATTCGTGTGTTGGAACCCTCCTCCACAGTGACAGTGCAGGAGGCGGGGTCTTGAGGGAGCAGTCCTCACGCAGGGTTGATGCCCTGGGAAGAGTGACCACAGCACGGCCTCCCCTCCACGGGAGAAGGGGCCGCCTATGCACCAGGAAGCATCTGCACTGGACCCTGAGCCTGCAGCCGTGGTCACACCCCTGCAACCTCCAGAACCTCGAGGAATACGTTTCTGTGGCTTGTCAGCTGCCCGGTGGCACCAAGACACAGGCCACGCAGGACACGTCTCCAGGCGGCTCCGTGGGCCACTCCAGCGCTCCCTGCTCAGGGTGGAGCACTGTGTGCCGGGCAGTGGCCGCCCCAGGCTCACGCAACACAAACTGTGCTCAGGTGAGCTTCTTCACACACGCACCCGTGGGGAGAGAAAGACCGAGGAGCTGTGGCCCAAGGTCAGAACTGGTGACCCCCAGCGTGGGGCACACAGGAGACCTCGGTGCTCTCCTGGAAACTTTCTGCAACTTGAAATTACATTAAAATGAACAGATAAAAAGTTTTTTGTTTGTTTTTAAATCTAAAACAAGCCTCAAACAAAGAAGTGAAGCCACAGAGAGCTGGATCTAGCACTAGAGTGCCCCGTGTCAGAGGGCCACGCCCCCTCAGCACGCCCTGCATTTGAAATGATGCAATCCAAAAGAAACGGTATTATAGTTTCAGAATACAGCGAATGCACTAATGATCAATGTGAAAAAATTAAATCAACAAAATTAAAATATTAGGGGGGGCTCACATAAAGATTCATTTCCAGTATCACACAAATTGTGGCATAAATATTGTGTCCTTCCCCACAGCTCCTGGTTGCATTCTGACCCACACTCCCTGAAACGTTTATCCCCGGAGGTTTCTCTGCCCACCCACTCAGTATTTCTATAAAACACCAACTGGGCTCAACAGACTGAAACCATGTTTCTAGAGAGAAAAAAAGCAACCATCCAATTGTCAGAAAACTAGACCAGGAATGAACAGAGCTCAGTGCAGGCTATTTATTTAACCAAATGCAAAATACTTTTGTGGCTTAAAGCTACGCAAGCAAAACAATGCACCTTCTTTTTTAAATATTTTTTATTAGTTCTAATCAGTTATACATGACAGGAGGAAGCTCTTTGATTCATTGTACACAAAGAAAACAACCCGATGGGCTAAGGAGCTGAACAGACACTTCTCAGAAGATGATATACAATCAATTAATTAGAGAAATGCAAATCAAAACTACACTAAGATTTCATCTCACTCCAGTCAGAATGGCAGCTGTTAAGAATACAAACAACAATTAGTGTTGGCGAGGATGCAGGGAAAGGCACACTCGTACATTGCTGGTGGGACTGCAAATTGGTGCGACCACTCTGGAAAGCAGGATGGAGAGTCCTTAGAAACCCTGGAATGGAGCCCCGCCTTCTCAGCAGACAAGCCAGACTGCGTGTCGGTGCCTGCCGCTGGTGGCTGCTCCAGCCGCCTGGCGGGCTGCGCTGAGGTCTCCTCAGCACCTTCCCCGAGGACTGGAGAACTGGCTGGGAAGGCAGTTCCAGGGCCGTCTGCAGGCCGGGAAGCCACTCGGGGTGCTGGATAGGCAGGACCATGCACCCACGGGTCAGCGCAGTGCAGGACCACTTGCAAACCAATCTTGAAGCAGGCAGTTCTGCTTGTCCTGAGCCAAGAGGCCTGTCCAGCCGTCCCTGTTGCTGCGGACCAGGCAGAGGACCACACACATACAGAACCCAGAGGGACAGAACATCTGTCACAAAGAGTGCTGACGGCTGGGCAGAGAAGGTCAGGGGAAGCTGCGGAGTGGCGCTCACCCTGGTCACCGCCACGCTCGTGAGACATGCGCTGCAGAGCTCTCTCACAGCGTGCTGGGGCTGTGAGCTTCCGAGGCTCCTGGCCTTACAAGTGATAGGACTTACTCAGCCCCTGCCGGGGGCGGGAAGGAAGGCAGCACCCAGGGAGCGCCTGGTGGCCAGGAAGCTGGCCTTCCACTCCAGGCCTGGGAGGAGAGCATGGGACCCCAGTGCTCAGGGGCACCTTGGACGTGGACAGGTAGAATGACCCAAAGAAACGGTGCTGAGCCACAGCAACCACCCAGTGCCACCTGCTCCTGGGGGACACCTAGGAAGTCACATCAGAACCGATCCACAGGAAGTTTTGCTGGGCGTTAAGTGACCCCTTTGTCGGACTTTCGAGGGCCCTCGTCAGGAGTCGGCAACAAGCCTCCTGGTGACCGAACCCTGTGGATTTCCCCAAACCCGGCACCAAGGACCAGTTAACAACAGTCCCAAGGAAGGCGCTTGGGGGTTCAGCACGCATGGGGTGACGAGACAGGCCCTCCACCCTCGCCAAGAGGTCCTGACCCACGGACTGTTGAAGACCCCAAGAACTGCAGGAAGACCCACCTCACATAACCCGTCAGTTCCCAGATCAATTGTTAGGCCCCAGAACACGGGTGCTGTTGCTGTCCACAGACTCTGAAAATGGTTTGGGGAAATATGGACATAGGTTGTCCTTCACTGTCACGGTCACCACCTGGGGACCAGATACACTGCCCCTCGTAGAGACCTGTGCTATCAGATGATCACCACCACCAACACCTTGCTTGTCTAGAGCCAGGGTGTGTCAGACACAGGGAGCCTGGGGTGCCCCAAGCGAACCCCACAGAGCCCTGGGGTAACCCCAAGGAAACCCACCACAGAGCCCTGGGGTACCCCACGAGAACCCCCATGGACCCCTGGGGTGCCCCGGGTGAGCCCCCATGGAGCCCTGGGGTGCCCCGAGTGAGCTCCCATGAAGCCCTGGGGTGCCCCACAAGAACCCCCATGGAGCCCTGGGGTGTCCCGGGTGGACCCCCATGGACCCCTGGGGTGCCCCACGAGAACCCCCATGGACCCCTGGGGTGCCCCGGGTGAACCCCCATGGAGCCCTTAGCAACTGCCCATGGACTGGTCCTCTGACTCACTCTCTCCGGGATGGAACTGAGACAAAGACAGTGACCTTCCCTGGGTCACCCCAGAGGCTCACGGTGGTCCTGACGCAGGGCCATGGCTCTTCTCTGAGTCCACCTCCCGCACGGGGCTGCCCTATCGGATGGACTGTCCCCACCAACGCTGCTACAGCAAAAAATCTTGTGTGCAAAGTCTGATGTTAGGTTTTTGGGGTTTTGTTTTTATTTTGCTTTACAATTATGTGGCTAGACTTCTTAAAAGACAATAAGAAATCTAAGGAATGAAATGCAGACCAAACTATTTATTTCCCAGGACGCCCTGCAACCTGCCTTATTAAGGAGGCCTCATGGAGCTGAGAGTTGGGGAGCCAGCCCAAGGACTCCACCTACAAATCAATCGTGTCGGTCCACGCCTTCCCGGCTGCCCCGGGGCCTGTGGGGTTCCCACAGCTGTGCCGAGTGCCGTGGCCGTCTGTTAAGAGGCGCTCAGCAGCTGCCTCTCAGGGAGTGTCTGCTGAAGGTCCTGTCCACCTCCTGATCTAAACGCTGGCCTTTGTTTCAAGGTCTGGGCACTGCCTACTGCCTCTGCGTGCTGGCACTGGGCTGGCAGAGGTCAGGGTGCGGAAAGTGACCGCTAGCTGGGCCCTTCCACAGCACGGCCACTTGGGAAGACACTGGCCTGTCACCAGGAGGCCACTCACTGCCCATGAGACCCCCTGGACACCACCTTTCAGCCCACTCAGCACTCAGCATCAACACAGCAGAGCCTCCAAGGAAGACGGAGAGCCTCGGACTCTCGCGCGGTGGGGACGACCACAGGCACAGGGAGAGGTCAGGAAGCAACCTGTCTTTATTAGGCTGCCCAGAGCGAGCGTGCAAACCCCAGCAAGGGCCTGGAGGGCGGCGGCATGTTGGTGGTCATGCTAGCACTGAGTGTCCTCTGGGAGGGAGACTGTCGGCCAGTGGGCACCCCCAGAGGGCTGAGTTCTGTCAGAGGACATCCACATCACTATTATAGAAAATAGAGATTCGAAACAATGAGAGGTGGAATTAGACTACAAGGGCGCAAAGCAAACTCACAAAGCCAGAAAATGGAGTCACCCACAGGACGGGGACTCGAGTCCAGGTGCTTCCATGGAGAATGCGGCGGCTCTGGCGCACTGAGGCTGACCACACGGAGGCCTGCCCGTGCGGCCCACCTGGCCCACCTGGCATCACGGCCCTCATACCAGCCCAGGAAGTTGTGGGCAGTTGACACCCGCCCACACCTGGCGCTTGTGAAGCCTCCCAGGACGGGGCCGGGCACCCTGTGGACCACACTGCCCAGCAGCCCGCGCCCTCTGGTGAGCTCAGGGCAGCGCGCTCGGGGTGTCTTCAAGCAGCTTGAGCTTCGACTCCTCTGTGGGGTGGCCGCTCCCGGCCTTCACGCCGCACGCACACCCGAGACCTAGCCGCGGGGGCAGGGCACACCACTCACCCGTCTGCTGGTTGGGGAACCGCACAACCTCCGTGCCGTTGGGATAGGTCGTGTGTGTCGTCTGAGCTCCCGCGTAGTAATAGATCTGTGGGCACAGAAGGCGGTGCTGGGGCACGTGCGCTCACGCGCGGGATTGCAGCAGGAGGGCGGCCGCGGGCACCTCCCACAGGTGCAAGAGGCCCAGCACAACGCACAGGCGCGCACAGCCACGAGTAGAAAGAGGAGCTGTCACCAAAGCCCCAGAAATGGCGACAGTGCCACAGATTGTAGGACGGGGTAGCTCTCACTCCTGCCCCTCGGAGCTGAAGCCTGCAGCCTCCGGGCCGCAGCACCTGTGGGCCTGCAGCTGGTCTGGCCTGGTGGGCAGGAGGCACGAGCCACAGGCCTGGCCCTGGAGCAGCTCGAGGCGGCAGATCCGCCCCTGTGTGTTGGACGTCCCTGCCCCGTGCCCTGGACTGCCACAGGCGAAGCTTCAGTAGTCCTGCGCCCATGGATTCCGGAGGAGGCGAGCAGGAGCAGCCGGAAGGGCGTTACGGGAGGGCAGTGCCTCCGGCTCCAGCTCACTCGCCCGTCTGTGCCCTCCTGTCCCAGACACCACTGTGGGGGCCGCTGAGTGACACTGTTCATTTAATCTTCGAGACCATCTAAGTGAGGTCCTGATAGGAACCACATCTGACAGAGCCTAAAAGCATGGCTGGACGAGCGTCGGGACGGTGGGTGCTGGTGCGTAGCACCCACGTGGAGATGCGAGGCCCGAGAGCCTGGGGACTCCCCTGGTCAGGTGCCACAGCACCGGAGCAGCCCGTCCTCAGGCGGGCCAGCCTGACTGCCCTTCCCCTCTTGTCCCCAACACCCAGGGAACGAAAGGCACCGTGTGCAGAAGGCTTGCTGGTAACTGGGCGGCCGGGAGTGAAGAAAGCACAGGACGCTCACCACTGTCTGATCCGGCTTCACCTTCTTCACGTCACCGTTATAAAACGTGGTGGCGATGGTCTTCCCGTCTGCGCTGATCTCCTTCCTGGTGCCGTTGGGGAAGGTGATGATTGTGCGGCCGTCACTGAGTGTCTGCTCCACCTTCACGGAAGCACGACAGTTCCAGGATGAGAGCCTGCGCTCACCGTCAGGTGGCCCCAACACTTCTCCTTCCCTTCAGAACCCCCAGAGGTCCGCTGCCCGCTGGGCACTGCCCCAATGCACGCCCCACCCGCCAGTTCTGGACCCCCTCCCTGACCTGGGCTGCGAGTGACAAACACCACGGCCTGCTCTGCCGCCTGCTTCCGTGAGGTCACGCTGCCCCGCCCTCAGCCCACTTGGTGAGCCCCAGCTAGGTGGGGCTCGGGGCCACGTGGACTGCAGGAAGGCCACACTCTCGAGCTTCCTTGCCATCCCATCCTGCCGGCCCGTACGCTGATTCCAAGGAAGGGTCAGCACGGAGGTAGTTCCACATACGTGAGGCCAGGCTACTGTTTCTAAGTCTAGAAATTCCGGCAAGGGCACCCTTGTCCTCAGGTGGAAACTGCTCAAAGAGCAGCAGAGGGAGGAAGCCCACCGAGTAGCGTCTGCGGACTTAACACACGTGCATTTCTAGTCCTGCCGCCTGGTCACCGCAACACAGCTCAGAGACATGGTCATCTGCCTCTGAGAGGCCTCCTGGGACCCCTGACAACCTGCCGCGGGGCGCCACCTGCTGGCCGATGCAGCCGCCACCCTGAACCAGGACCCTGGGTGCCCAGGCCAGGTGGCCAGCGAGTGGAGCAGGAGGCGCACAGTTCGGAGCCAGAGGCCCGCTCTCCACCAGCAGGGGAGACGGCGACGTCCAGAGGACCCGACCCCCGACACGAGCAGCACGCGTCCGCACACTTCTCCACGGTGACGCCCACATCAACCACAGGCACATCAGTGTCACCCGCAGGGTTTCCGTCATGCAAGACACGTGCCCAGCAGCAGTCGGAGGACTGACGGAGCTGGAGAAGGCCTGTGCCCTGGTGGCATGGGGCTCGGGGCCCAGCATGCACTTGACGGCGGTGACAACTGTGGCACTGCCGTGTGTGGTCGCTGAGCTGGTCGCTGAGCTGGACGCTGTTGTACAGGGTCTCCTTGCACTCAGAGAAGAGCCCACTGTCACACAGCACGTGGTGGGGGGCGGTCTCACACACCTGCTGTCCCCAGGTCCTGATGGCCTCGGGCGCTGGACCGAGACCAGAGGGTGTGCATGCACTGCCATGAGCACACACTGAGGATGCGGCCTGCAAAGCAGCCCTGAGAACACGTCACTGTCACCACGTGGTGTGTGACTGTGCAGTTTTTTGTATACAAAGAAGCCACTAAACAGAAGGCTCGGGACACCAGTGCAGGGTGCAGAGGCGGTCCAGAGGTCACAGTCACAAGCAGGGGGCAGTGGAAGGTGGTGCCCAGCCAGGGGCAAGGGGCAGTCACCCGGTGCTGGGAGGAGTGGCGCGTGCGGGGCGGGGTGGGTGGCCTTGCCTTCAGGTCTCCTAGGGCTGATTCACACACACCAGCCACGTCGCCCCCGCTCGTGGCCTGAGCTACTGAGCTGGGAGGGAGGCACGCCAGGGGGGTCTAGTCCCGGAGGCCCCCGAGTGAACACGGGGACACAGGGGCTCTCAGTGACTCAAGCCCACAGCACCAGCACTCCCCGCCCAGCCCCCAAATGTTTTGTCCACTTGCAAAAGCAAAAGTCCCCCTGTCTACAGGCCAGAGGACATGGAAAGAAGTCAGTGAGGAAGACCTGGCTCCTCCATCCCTGGGGAAGTCAGTGAGGAAGACCTGGCTCCTCCATCCCTGGGGAAGTCAGTGAGGAAGACCTGGCTCCTCCATCCCCGGGGAAGTCAGTGAGGAAGGACTGGCTCCTCCATCCCCGGGGAAGTCAGTGAGGAGGACCTGGCTCCTCCATCCCCGGGGAAGTCGGTGAGGAAGACCTGGCTCCTCCATCCCTGGGGAAGTCAGTGAGGAAGACCTGGCTCCTCCATCCCTGGGGAAGTCAGTGAGGAAGGACTGGCTCCTCCATCCCCGGGGAAGTCAGTGAGGAGGACCTGGCTCCTCCATCCCTGGGGAAGTCAGTGAGGAAGACCTGGCTCCTCCATCCCTGGGGAAGTCAGTGAGGAAGACCTGGCTCCTCCATCCCTGGGGAAGTCAGTGAGGAAGGACTGGCTCCTCCATCCCCGGGGAAGTCAGTGAGGAGGACCTGGCTCCTCCATCCCCGGGGAAGTCAGTGAGGAGGACCTGGCTCCTCCAGGCCTGGGGAAGTCAGTGAGGAAGACCTGGCTCCTCCATCCCCGGGGAAGTCAGTGAGGAAGACCTGGCTCCTCCATCCCTGGGGAAGTCAGTGAGGAAGACCTGGCTCCTCCATCCCTGGGGAAGTCAGTGAGGAAGACCTGGCTCCTCCATCCCTGGGGAAGTCAGTGAGGAAGGACTGGCTCCTCCATCCCCGGGGAAGTCAGTGAGGAGGACCTGGCTCCTCCAGGCCTGGGGAAGTCAGTGAGGAAGGACTGGCTCCTCCATCCCTGGGGAAGTCAGTGAGGAAGACAGTCAGTGAGGAAGACCTGGCTCCTCCATCCCCGGGGAAGTCAGTGGGGAAGACCTGGCTCCTCCAGGCCTGGGGAAGTCAGTGAGGAAGGACTGGCTCCTCCATCCCCGGGGAAGTCAGTGAGGAGGACCTGGCTCCTCCATCCCCGGGGAAGTCAGTGAGGAGGACCTGGCTCCTCCAGGCCTGGGGAAGTCAGTGAGGAAGACCTGGCTCCTCCATCCCTGGGGAAGTCAGTGAGGAAGACCTGGCTCCTCCATCCCTGGGGAAGTCAGTGAGGAAGACCTGGCTCCTCCATCCCTGGGGAAGTCAGTGAGGAAGGACTGGCTCCTCCATCCCCGGGGAAGTCAGTGAGGAGGACCTGGCTCCTCCATCCCCGGGGAAGTCAGTGAGGAGGACCTGGCTCCTCCAGGCCTGGGGAAGTCAGTGAGGAAGGACTGGCTCCTCCATCCCTGGGGAAGTCAGTGAGGAAGACCTGGCTCCTCCAGGCCCAGGGAAGTCAGTGAGGAAGACCTGGCTCCTCCATCCCCGGGGAAGTCAGTGGGGAAGACCTGGCTCCTCCAGGCCTGGGGAAGTCAGTGAGGAAGGACTGGCTCCTCCATCCCTGGGGAAGTCAGTGAGGAGGACCTGGCTCCTCCATCCCCGGGGAAGTCAGTGAGGAAGACCTGGCTCCTTCATCCCCGGGGAAGTCAGTGAGGAAGACCTGGCTCCTCCATCCCTGGGGAAGTCAGTGAGGAAGACCTGGCTCCTTCATCCCCGGGGAAGTCAGTGAGGAAGACCTGGCTCCTCCATCCCTGGGGAAGTCAGTGAGGAAGGACCTGGCTCCTCCAGGCCTGGGGAAGTCAGTGAGGAAGACCTGGCTCCTCCATCCCTGGGGAAGTCAGTGAGGAAGACCTGGCTCCTCCATCCCCGGGGAAGTCAGTGAGGAAGACCTGGCTCCTCCAGGCCTGGGGAAGTCAGTGAGGAAGGACTGGCTCCTCCATCCCCGGGGAAGTCAGTGAGGAGGACCTGGCTCCTCCATCCCCGGGGAAGTCAGTGAGGAGGACCTGGCTCCTCCATCCCCGGGGAAGTCAGTGAGGAAGACCTGGCTCCTCCAGGCCTGGGGAAGTCAGTGAGGAAGACCTGGCTCCTCCATCCCCGGGGAAGTCAGTGGGGAAGACCTGGCTCCTCCATCCCCGGGGAAGTCAGTGAGGAAGACCTGGCTCCTCCAGGCCTGGGGAAGTCAGTGAGGAAGACCTGGCTCCTCCATCCCTGGGGAAGTCAGTGAGGAAGGACTGGCTCCTCCAGGCCTGGGGAAGTCAGTGAGGAAGACCTGGCTCCTCCATCCCCGGGGAAGTCAGTGAGGAGGACCTGGCTCCTCCATCCCTGGGGAAGTCAGTGAGGAAGACCTGGCTCCTCCAGGCCTGGGGAAGTCAGTGAGGAAGACCTGGCTCCTCCATCCCCGGGGAAGTCAGTGGGGAAGACCTGGCTCCTCCATCCCCGGGGAAGTCAGTGAGGAGGACCTGGCTCCTCCATCCCCGGGGAAGTCAGTGAGGAAGACCTGGCTCCTCCAGGCCTGGGGAAGTCAGTGAGGAAGACCTGGCTCCTCCATCCCCGGGGAAGTCAGTGGGGAAGACCTGGCTCCTCCATCCCCGGGGAAGTCAGTGAGGAGGACCTGGCTCCTCCATCCCCGGGGAAGTCAGTGAGGAGGATCTGGCTCCTCCATCCCCGGGGAAGTCAGTGAGGAGGACCTGGCTCCTCCATCCCCGGGGAAGTCAGTGAGGAAGACCTGGCTCCTCCAGGCCTGGGGAAGTCAGTGAGGAAGACCTGGCTCCTCCATCCCCGGGGAAGTCAGTGGGGAAGACCTGGCTCCTCCATCCCCGGGGAAGTCAGTGAGGAGGACCTGGCTCCTCCATCCCCGGGGAAGTCAGTGAGGAGGACCTGGCTCCTCCATCCCCGGGGAAGTCAGTGAGGAGGATCTGGCTCCTCCATCCCCGGGGAAGTCAGTGAGGAAGACCTGGCTCCTCCATCCCCGGGGAAGTCAGTGAGGAAGACCTGGCTCCTCCATCCCCGGGGAAGTCAGTGAGGAGGACCTGGCTCCTCCATCCCTGGGGAAGTCAGTGGGGAAGACCTGGCTCCTCCAGGCCCAGGGGGAAGCCGCTGCCGAGGGTGGAGGGTGCGGGGCTGAGCAAGAGCCCCAGCACCGCCACAGGGCCGCGCGGCTCTCTCCTCCTGCAGCCCTCTGGGGTCGACAACAAGGGCCCTGAGGATGGATCCTTCTGGCACACAGGCACCCCAAGGGGAGGAGGTGGGGCAGGGAGACCCTCTCCTCTCAGACACGTGTGGCTTTGCCCTCTGGAGATGCACTGGCTGTGTGCGAGGCTCTGACTCTGCCGGTGGCCTCTGGGTCGGCCCCAGGCTGTGGGGACGGGGTGCAGGGGACGGGGTGCAGAGCACCGGGGTGTGATTGGGAGATGGCGGGACACCCACCTTGCCGTCCGGGTGCCGCTTCTCTCCTTCCTCGCCTGCCCTGGTGTCCGTGGGGTGGGCTGCTTCTCCAAAAGGGGCTGGCTTTTCAGAAAGGTCCTGTGGCGAGAGCAGAGCCGCGTCTCCTGAGCCGCCTGGAGAACTGCATCCGCGGGGACTGCGGGCCACGCCTGTCCTGTGGACGGGTGTCCCCTGCGGCTTGTTGGCTGAGGGCCAGGACACCGTGGTGGCAGCTGCCGCATCCCGCAGCTGGCCCCGGGATGCAGGTCACAGAGGCCTTGAGCGTCAGCCAGAACCCCAGACCCAAGGCCCAGAGGACAGCACCGCCCGCCAGCCGGGGTGGCCTCGGGAAGGGACAGGAGCGTGGGGTCCAGGCCCCGTTCTGTCGCTTCCTCCCCAGGCTCCACGCTGGCCGTACGAGCCCCTGGTCCGCTGCCTTGGAGAGACTGTTCCATGCTCTGACGTCTCCTACTGAGCTCAGAGTGGACGCCAGCTGTGGTCACTGGTGCCTGTGCCCCAGTCACCTCTGAGTCCCTCGTTTCCCTTGGGACAGGAGGAGACGATGTGACAGCACTCTACTTGGGGAACAGTCGCGCCACAAGAACCCACTCAGGTCTGCACTGCGCTCCCTCCGTGGGGACCCTGGTTTGCAAGGCAGGGCCAGATGGCCTGAGGCGGCGTTGGCACCGCGGGTCTCCCGCACTCCCGGGGAAGCTGGGACAGCCCACAGCCTCTTGCCACCACCTCCAGGTCCCTGGACCCTGCGGCTGCCTCCAGAGGTTGCTGCCACGCACCCACCTGTGGCCTCTGGATGAGACGGCAAGGATCAGGGAGGTCGCCGGCTGGGACCGGGACGAGGAGCCCACCTTCCGGACAGTCTGGAACCAGCAAGGGCACCTCTGCGAGAGCAGAGGAGGGGTCAAGGCCACCGCCTGTGCCGGCCAGGGCGTCACTGTCCCACCCGACGGCAAGTCCTGTGGAGTGGTGAGCGCTCCTCTCTCGGGAGCTCCTGTGCAGGCGTTGGGTGGGGGGAGTGACGGTCCTGGAGGGCACGCACGCTGGGTGCCTTCGGAGCTCAGCCACTGGACCCGGCTGTTGCTGCCTGAAGCGCTTGGAGCAACGGAGCCGCGGGAAAAACTTCAAAAGCAAACTGGAGACAAACAGCTTTTTATTCTGATAACTTTTCTCTCTGGTTCTAATAACGACTAACACACACCAAAAACACACCCTAAAATGGCGCTGACCCGATCAGCAATTTCGGCCAAGTCACTCGAGATCCCGCAACAATCCCGTGAGACTACGGGTGGCGACAAAGGCCAAATCTCCACGGCTCATAGTCAACCGCAATTCAAGCCAATCCCCAAACAGGGCTCCTGCATTTCCTCCTTTTTGTTTTAAAAGAGGTAATGCTCTAGGATGTCTATGTGCAACCAACATTTTTACCCGTCATCGGATAATCAAGGCTGTGCCCTTGACTCCTGTCTTAGGTTGATATGTCGGCCACATGAGACTGTCCCGTGCGACTGTGCCTGTCTTAGGTTGTCCCCCTCTGGGGATCTTACCCGTCATTGGCTAACCAGCCATCTAATGGAGCCCTTTAGGATCGACTATATATGATGACTAACACACGCCAAAAACACACCCTAAAATGGCCTGACTAAAATTCGGCGTCACTCGAGATCTGAGACTACGGGTGGCGACAAAGGCCAAATCTCCACGGCTCATAGTCAACCGCAATTCAAGCCAATCCCAAACAGGGCTCCTGCATTTCCTCCTTTTTGTTTTAAAAGAGGTAATGCTCTAGGATGTCTATGTGCAACCAACATTTTACCCGTCATCGGATAATCAAGGCTGTGCCCTTGACTCCTGTCTTAGGTTGATATGTCGGCCACATGAGACTGTCCCGTGCGACTGTGCCTGTCTTAGGTTGTCCCCCTCTGGGGATCTTACCCGTCATTGGCTAACCAGCCATCTAATGGAGCCCTTTAGGATCGACTATATATGATGACTAACACACGCCAAAAACACACCCTAAAATGGCGCTGACCCGATCAGCAATTTCGGCCAAGTCACTCGAGATCCCGCAACAATCCCATGAGACTACGGGTGGCGACAAAGGCCAAATCTCCACGGCTCATAGTCAACCGCAATTCAAGCCAATCCCCAAACAGGGCTCCTACACCCGGCTCCTTTGCAAGTGCGGCAAGTGCGGCAAGTGCAGCACCGACCAGGAGGTCAACCTCGACCCCAGAGAAGCCGTGTCTGGCCTGAAGCTGCCTATGGCCGGGAAGGAGCTGGACACTGGGAAACTGGCCCCTGGATACGTGGAAAGAGACCATGCAGTGGGAAGGAGCTCTGCGGGCTTCCAGGAGGGCAGGGGGCTGGCCAGAAAGGCCCCATCGGCTGAGGCCAGCCCGAGGGTAGAGGGCAGCCTTCTCGAGGGTGGAGGGACCCCACGGGGGTGGGGGTGGACAGCAGAAAGGCACAAACAGATGAGCGGAAGTGGAAGGAGGAGACCCCAGGGGAGCCCGGTGGCCAGGCCTGCTCAGCCCAGAGGACAGGGGTCTGTGCCGCTCGGCCGGGGACCGAGGTGTCACCCTCGGTCCCGGAGGACACCTGTGGAGGGCCAGTCGTGGCTGTGTGGGGGGAGCGGAAGGGGGCCCGAGGCACGCAGAGGACCCTGCGCGGGAGTCAGGCGAGGAGTGGCCCGGAGTCGGGAAGCTCTGAGGGCACTGTCACGCCGCGAACCCCGCCCTGACGGCAACAGTGCTCACCCTGGTCCTCACCAGCCGTGGCCTTGGTGTCCTGGAGCCCGACAGCAGAGGTCAGCACTGGTGACTTCCCGCCCCTGGATTTTTGCAGAACGTGGCAAGACTGGTGCCTAACCTGGGCACGAAGACACAAGCCTGCACGTCACTCCTCCAGTGCTGGCTGCAGCCCGGGTCCCGCACAGCCGTCCCAGCCACAGCCTGGCACACTGAGCATGGCACTGGGCGCTAGGAGAGGGGTTTGTTAATGCAGAAGAAAATACCAGCTACAGAGCACGGTGGAGAGGGTGATTTTTTTTAAGACTCTATTGACTTAGTCCACCTTCCTGGCATGAAAGACATGGTTGGAGAGATTGAAGATTTTTCTATGAGAAACATAATTATTTTAAATGAATCTCCAGGTCTATGACCAACAGGTTAAGCACTTTCCTTGGATCTACCTGGAAGTTCATCTACATCTGAATCGTGAGCATGGCCCCTGTAAAGCAGTGTAGGTTCCCAGGTCACCTTTCCCATCTCCAGGTGTCCCTCTTCCAAGGGACCAGTCACGTTTCCGTACTGCAGGCTTCCGGGAGGAGCTCTAGGTCTGTCTTCCTGTGTTGCTGCTTTCTCTGGGTTGGTTCTTCCTAGTTTTAGGCTTATTAGCTAAAAACAAATGTCGGGTATTTTTGTGTTAATCGTAATCAAATCATCTGAAAACCCGAGTCAGGTCATTGGCTGGCTCTAGCAGGATCCAGACGGTGGCAACCCTGTTTGCATACCTGCACAGTGTACCCCCCCCCCACCTTATAGCTGCCCACGAGCCCCTGGAACTCGGGCTGCTGCGGTCCGTAGTGTAGGGAAGGTTTGGCACCACAGTAAAACAAAAGGGCTAACGCTGAGTTCAGCCAAGGACAAGACATCGCGTTCCCGCCCTCTGTGCTGTTCACAGCTGCCAGCCGCACGGTGTGCTAGGCTGCAGGGTGTGCCAGGCTGTGGGGTGTGCCAGGCCATGGGGTGTGCCAGGCCATGGGGTGTGCTAGGCTATAGGGTGTGCTGGGACACAGGGTATGCTAGGCTGCGGGGTATGCCAGGCAAAGGGGTGTGCTAGGCAAAGGGGTGTGCCAGGCCATGGGGTGTGCCAGGCCACCAGGTATGCCAGGCCACGGGGTGTGCCAGGCCATGGGGTGTGCCAGGACGCAGGGTATGCTGGGCTGCGGGGTGTGCCAGGCTGTGGGGTGTGCCAGGCCGTGGGGTGTGCCAGGCCCGCTCAGCGGCTCGCTAGCTCAAACACTCGCACGCTCCACCAGCTCAGTGCTTCCGCCTTCCGTTTGGCGTGGAAGAAGAGAATCTCATCAGAGGAGCCAGGAACCCCATGGGGCCATGCTGGGCTCCGGACGCTGAGCCCTCAACCCCTGCCAAGGACACGCCCTTCCCTGCTTCAGCAGACGCGTGGGAGCAGACTTCAGGCCTCCTGCGAGGCAAGAGAGTCTCCTGTGCACGCTCACCTGGGGAGGCGTCACAGGAGCACAGGGTCCTGGCCATCCCACCAGCCCGCGGTCAGTGGCTGAATGGGGACACACGGATTAGCCTCCCAAGGGTGAGGACGACGCTGGGACAGGGGAGCACCTGCTGGCTGCAGACTGTCCCAGGAGGAGCTCGAGTTAAGGAGCAGGACTGTGACCACCAGTCCAACGGCATCGCCACAGTGCCCAGGAGCGGTGCACAAAGCAGCCACCACAGGCTACCACAGTGAGATGGGGACCACCGTGGGCTGGCTCCTCCAGGGAGGCGGGCTTCCCCGTGTGGAACCGGGGGCTAGGTGAGTGTGGGCACAGAAGCCCCAGTCCCTTCACGGAGCACTGAGGCAAAGGGTCACCTTTGGAGAGGGGACTGGTGTGGATGGCGGCCTCTGCTGCGGGACGAGGATGTCAGACGCCGCAGGAGCAGGCGGCGGCCGTCGCTGCGGGGAAGGCCTGTGACTCTCGCAGCCGGTGTGCTCTGGCCCTGTCCCCTCGTCAGCTAACGGAGGCGAGGTGCTCCCAAACACAGCCTCTGGCACCTGGAAGGCAATTTGTCACACGTGAAGTAAGTGCAGGGCACATCCACGCGTGCAGAGGGCGGCTGTAAGAGAGCTCAAGCCTGATGCTTTCCGTGGCGACTGCGACGCCTGCCGCGGGGTGCGGTGGGGCCTGGGCTGGGTGTGGCCAGGGGCGGGCCCCATTCTCAGAGCGCCCCGCCTGCCCCTAACGATGGCCACGGGGTCCTGGAGACAGCAGCACACCCCCAGCCTGTCGACCCCCGGTGATGTGTGCCGGGCAGGGCGTGCTCAAGGAGGACCCCAGTGTGACGGTTTCTGTGTGTCTCTGCACAGGCCGAGGATTCGAGGGGCAGATTCCTGGCCTTCCTCACAAGGAGCAGAGCCCTCTGGGAGCAGCATGGCCGCGGGGATGTCTCAGGACTGGCAGGGACAGCTGCCCCTCCCTCAGAGGTGGGGAGGGCGCGGGAGCCTCGCTGCCACCCCCATCCCCGCGGCAGCTGACCCTCAGGGGGCACCTCGCACGTGGGGCCCACACATGGGTCTTTCTAACACCATCCCTAAAGCTGGGTCCGCGCCACACGATGCACCTAGACACGTCTGCAAGGCAGAATTCGCACCCTGGTCCTTTTTCTCAAACCAGGCGAGTCTTCGTGAGAGCCGCAGCTGTTCCCATACACAGCCGGGGGCCCACGGAGCCGCACAGACGGCACAGCTGGGCGCGGGCCTCCTCCCAGGAGGACAGCCACCGGGGGACCCTGAGGCCCGCATCTCACCCACACGCCGTGACCTGGGAGCGTGGGCACTGTTGCTAGGGAGGGCACGGCCCAGCGCTGGCTCCTCGCGGCCTCTAGCAGCAGAGCAGCTGACCCCGAGTCGCCGAACGCCGGGGGTCACGGTGTCTGCGGGCAGGCGCCCCAGCCTTCCTGGCTTCTTTCAGAGACGCTCCTGACCATTCCTGGCGCTCAGAGTGCGGACAGATAGCCCCGGGGTGTGCGAGTGTCTGGACGCCTGGGAACACCCACACACCTGAGCCACAGAGCAGAGGTCCCCCAGCACGTGCGGGACTGGCGAAGTGCCGGTGCCCCTCCTCGTCCACCAGGGGAGACCCCTAGACCTGGACAGCGTCTTTGTGGTGTCCTGTCCTCGTCAGCACGTGTGATTTCAGCCACGCAGGCTGTTCAGACCGTGTGCAGGAAGCGGGGGCGTGACCTGTGCCGTCTGTGGGTCATGCAGCAGACGCGAGGCCTGAGGTTGGGAAGCAGTCCCTGGGAGCTGACCGCCTGGCCGTGAGGCAGCCGGGGGCACTGCTGCCAGCAGAGCTCACCTGTGTCAGGAAGACCAGGCACAGGCCCCGCCGCGGCCCAGGGAGGCGCGCCCTGCCCCGTCTGCTGCGGCTCCCAGGAGAGGCCTCGCCTGGCCCGTGCTTGCTGGTGTGGCCGTGGGAGGTGGGGCTGAGGGCCAGGCAGCTGACCCTCAGGTGCCGGACAGGGGACAGCACCTCCCGTGAGGAGGCCACCTGTGCACTGAGCCTGTCCGAAGCCACCAAGTCCACCTACCAGCGCGCCTGGATCCAGGCTCGTGGGCAGGGACGCTGTGGACCTCCTCCGCCCCTCCAGGAGCGGCAGCCCCGAGGCCCGCAGCTCGTCTCGCAGCGCCAGGTTCTGCCTCGTCAGGGCGTCCACCTGCCTCTGCAGCTCGTTGTGGGCAGCGGAGCACCGAGCGGCGTGGCTCCTGAGCGTCCCGCGGAAGGTGGCCACCTGCTGCTGCAGCCGCTGCTGTGGGAAGAGAGCGCACCACAGGCCTGGGCACCGCGGCCAGGCCTGGGCACCGCGGCCAGGCCTCGGCAGCCCCGCCCACCCCGGCCGGCTCTAGCCAGAGGCCAGAGCCCTTGGCACGGGGCAGGAAGAGAGTGCGAGCCTCGTGCATTCCGACCCAGTGCCACCACGCATCAGCCCACACGTCACCAGGTGTCAGGGCTTAGGGGTGAGGTGTCCCCCAAAGACTCGGGTGTGAGCCATCGCAGGAAGGCTCAGAGCTGAAGGGACTGGGTTCTGAGAGCCGTCCCCCAGTCAGCGCATCAGTCCCCTAGAGGGCCTGACCGGCGGGTGGTGACCGTGGGCAGGTGGGGGCTGAGGAGGCAGCTCTGGGGGGCACGGCTTCGGGGCTCATATTTGTCCTTGATGATCAGAGGTCTCCCTCTCTCTGTCTCTCCCTCTCCTTCCTGGTGCCATGGCCTAAGCTGCTGCCCTCCACCATACTCCCCGCCACGATGCTCAGTCCCGAGGAATGGAGTCGGCCATCTATGGACTGAGACCTCGGAAACTGTGAGCCCCAAAACGTTTCCTCCTCTAAAATTGTTTTGTCAGGCCTTTTGGTCGCAGCGGACGAAAGCACCGGGTACAGACGGCCTGTGAGTCGTTACTCTCTGAGAACACTGCCGTGGGAAACCGCGGGGGCAGAAGCAGGTGCCTCTGGGAGTTGTGGAGGGCCAGCCCCGGCCTCCAGCCCCGGCCTCCCTGCTTCCTTTTCAGCTTCGCTAAAGGCTGTCATCTGTGGTCATTCGCCACTTCCCAGGGGTTCCAAGTGCTCCTTTGCCCTGTCACTTCCCCAAGAAGCCCCTGTCCTGGGTGGAAGATGCTAGAAACCAGAGCTCTGGGCAGCTCTTAGAACACCTGCTGCCTGAGCGCCTCCCTCGTGTGTGACAATTTGACCTCGTGTGTGACAATGTGACCTTGTGTGTGACATGACCACATTCTACACTCCGTCACCCTTGCATGTCTGTCTTGTCTCAGGTTCTGTTCCAAGAAAGAATTCGTGAGGGTTAAAGAGAAAGTTGCTTGTCGCCCTTTTGGTGTTCTCCTTTTGCAGAGATCATCTCTGAGAGTAACTAGATGTGTTTTGCAAATTCACTGAAACTTAAAGGGGAGAAAACAATTTGAGAAGAAATTACAAATAACATTATTTTAGTTAATTTTAGAAAGTGTGAAAATGCTGATTGCATTTTAATTTTAGATTAAATTAATATTCTCCTCCCCTACCTCTAAGAAAAATTTCCCTAGCGATCCTACATTTGTGAAGATGGGATGCCGGGCTTTGGGGCCCAGTTGTGACTGGAGACGCGCCGGGGAGCTCGGGTGAGTCTGTGGCCAAGTCCCTTTTTCCATATGGAATCTGGGACCCAGAGTTGAGGCTGCGGCAGGAGAGGCCGGCAGCAGGGCAGGGCTCTCAGGGAGGTGACGCTCTCAGCCGTGCGGTCACTGTTGCCTGGGCTCTCTGAGCCTCACGTCCAGTCTGTCCACTACCCTTCCTTTGACTCAGTGGCAGCCACAGCCTTGTTCTGAGGACCAGTGACAGAGACCCTGAGTGACTGGCCACAGGGACAGTGGGCGCAGCGGGTGGTGGAGGCAGAGGAGGCTGGTGGACGTCGGGGAGTCTGCCGGGTGACACGAGATGTGACGGTCTGCAGGAGCCCTGTTTGGGGAGATGGCTTAAATTGCGGTTGACTATGGGCCATGGAGTTTTGGGCATTGCTGCCTTCCGTAGTCTCACGGGACTTGGCCCGGGATCTCGAGTGACTTGGCCGAGATTGCTGATCGGGTCAGCACCATTTTTTGGTGGTGTGTGGTGCGTGTTAGTCGTTGTTAGAGCCAGAGAGAAAAGTTATCAGAATAAAAAGTTGTGTGTTTCCAGTTCGCCTCTGAACTACTTCCCGCGGCTTCGTTGCTCCCAGCGGCCATCGCGTCAGCCGGCAACACTGGTTCCTGCTTGTTCACACTAGATGTCACAGCCGGGGCCTTCTCCTGGCAGGAGAAGCCGGCCCGCCCACGTGTCTACACCCCCCCCCCCATCCCCCAGGCTGCAAGTCCCCGAGAGGAAGGAGCACACGCCCCTTCTACGAGGAAGGGCAGCACCAGTGTTCACAGTGAGAAGGCCTGACCGCCCGCAGGAGGCCGCCCGCCCCGGCCAGCTCACCAGCATCTCCTGGGCCCTGCTGTCCTCCCTGGGGCCTCTGCTGCTGGTGGTGCCCTTCTCCGAGCTCACCCCGGCTCCCGGCACGTGCTCTCTGTGGGCCCTGCCTCTTCTGGCCACCTGGCCTCCGGATGACACCTCGGCACTCTGGTTGGGGAGACAGGGGCACGGGGTCTGCTTGGGGCACTTCTGCTTGGTGAGCTGCGCCCACCTCCCCTGCTGCATGCTCAGTCCCAGCCCCATGCTGACCAAACGGAAGAATGTCCCTGTGTCTGGAAGCCACGGGACAGAGGGCTGAGCCGGTCACAGTGGCCTGTCCTCAGCAAGCACGGGCAGCACTGATTCACGGAGAACCAGCTCGACCCCAGCACACTCCCGGCCAGCCCTGGCTCGGGCACGGGCAGGAGGGTTCGGGGGACACTGAGAACCCTCAGTTCTTTCATCGGCCCACACAGGAGGACTGGCAGGCTGCCCTGGGCGTCCGACTTGGAGTCCCCAGGGAGACCCTGCGGGGCTCGAATCTGAGCTGCAGTGAGGAGGCCGCGGGAGGGCGCCCTCCCAGGAAGAGCAGGGCCGGGCCCCGGGCGCCGCCCTCGGCAGGGGAAGCCCACCGCCTGCCCTGGCCCCCTCTCGGCAGTGTGGCCTGGCCGGTGGAGAGAGGAGAAGGCCGACTGCAGGAGGCCAGCGGCTCTCCCGGACGTCCCGGGGTCCTGGGCTCAGGAGGGCCCTGCTCTGCGCACAGCCGGGCAGCACCGGGCTGCCCAGCAGCAGGACAGCGCAGCTGGGCTCGGGCACCCGAGGCTGCTTCCTGCCGGGGGCCAAAGTGCCCCTGCCGGCCTGGGCTGGGGCTGGGGCTTCTCTCAAGGGGCACCCCATGTCCTGGGGGCCAGGCGTGCCAGCCCCTCCCTCAGCCACCCACCAGTCCATGGGCACCGCCTCCCAGGACCGCCTGCATCTCAGCCGAGTCCAGCAGCTGCTCCCTGGCCTGCCCCGTCCGCCATCTCCAAGCAACCCGCCGCCCTGCGCATTCTCAACCGACACCCTGTCTTAAAGGGCCGCGGCCTCACCCGGCGCGGGGCTTAGGAGCTTCCGTGACAGTTCAGTCTTCAGAAACCTGAGATTCACATGCGTGAGCTCCTTGGAGTGGGATGTGTCTAGCCGCGTACAGAATTGGAGAGAGTCGAATTTCTCCTCCAAAATGACCAAAAAAATGCTTACACAGTAAGTACTCATCTATCTTAGCATAGGCTCCTAAAGACATGTACCCTTTCTTTTGGTGTAAAAACAAATTATTTACTAGGAGAGATGTTCACGGGGGAAAATGATCTATGCAAGTTTGAAAGCCCCGATCCCAAACTCCGTCACTTCCCAACTGCATGTCCCTGTGACTTTTGTGTAACGAGAAGGAGGAGGGACAGGTGAGGGTCCATGCTGACTGCTAAACGCTGGCCATGGGTCACTATCAGCAGCACTGCATGTGAAGTAACTGGACAGAAGGACCCTGTGCCCACAGCGCGTCCTCCCACACGGGCGAGAGGGGACCCGGCCAGAGCCCTGGGACAGTGTCCCCAGGAGAAGGCGCTCCCGCGAGAGCCAGGCGGGGCTCTTGCTCTTGTTCCCCTGTCCTAGCTCTGGTTCAGCCAGCCCTTGTCAGGAGACAGCGAAGGCCAGGGCCCTGGGTCCTTGTGCTGACCGGCTGGACGGGCACTGGGTGGGTCGGCAGCAGGGACGCTCCTGCCTGGGTAAGGAAGCCCCAAGCGTCCAGGCGAGCGCGCCTGCAGGACCTCCGGCCTCGCAGGGCTGGACGAGGCGCGGCGCGGCAGAGGTGGGACGCGAGCCCCCATCAGACCCGCGTCACTCAGCTCTGCCCCCCCCGCTGGGGAGGCCAGGAGGGGCTGAGAGAGCCCCGCAGAGCCCAGAGGCAGCTGTCCACACTGACGGCCATCAGGCCTGCTGGCCCGGGTAGGTGCCCGCCTGTGGCCTGGGCCAGCCGGAGGCTCCGTGAGGGACATGTGGGCTGGTGGGGAGCGCCCCTGCTCGCACAGCTCCTGGGCCTTTTGGATTTGGGGCTGACTGTGATGTCACCAGCTTTCTTCAGACGCGTCCCCTTTGCGGCAGTGCCTGTGGCTTAAAGTCAGGAGGGTCCTGTGAGCAAGGGGCAGGCCCGACCCTCAGGCCCAGGGCCAGCGCTTCCCCCATCCTCAAGATCTGTTTGCCAAAGAGAGCTGGGGTGCCTTGGGCTGCTGTGGAGACCACAGACGCGAGACGCGGCCACCGGGCTGCCCACTCAAGCCCCGTCCTTGCAGGAGCGTCTGGTGGCCCTGGGGGCAGTGCCATGCCGAGGCGGAGCACAGGCTGGGGCGGTGACCTGGGCCTGCACGGACTGGCCACAGGCATTCTTCCAGACTGGCCAGCCAGCTCCTTGGCCAGCCCTGGGCTCCAGCCTGAGCCCTGGAGTGGCCACAGAGGGCAGAACCCAGCGAGGGCTCTCAGCGCCCGGTGGTCCCTGAATTGAGAGTGTGGCCGTCTCCGGATGGGGAGACGGGTGCCGGGACAGACAGGCGTGCTGAGTGGTGGCACCACGTGGAGGGGGCCAGGGTCCCCTCAGCCTTGCTGCAGACTCCCTGTGGACCCCTGCCGCTTCTAGGCTCGAGTGCCTAGCACACACGCTAGTGGTGCCGTGCAGACCTGAGACACAGCAGGCAGCAGCGAGCGTCTCCCACGGGCCGCAGCAGGGCCAGTGGCCACCGAGCAGAAGTGTCCAGAGGAGCGGCGAGTCACCAGGAGAGGAGGAGCCGGCCCGAGCCAGGGCCAGGCCGCACTTGCCACGGTGGACAGGGGCCGCTCACGGTGCCTGCAGAAGGGCCAGCAGGACCCGACTGCCGTCCAGCCCACTCTAGCGCCTGGCCGGGAAGCTTCACAGACTCCACTGTGGAGTCCAAGCTCCGCCGGGAAAGGCTGGACGGGTGCTGAGCGGGCGCTGCCTCTCCTCTTCCTCTGCAGTGGCCACAGAACCGCAGGCCTTCTCGGGGAGGAGGACCTCGGCGGCAGGGTCTGTCCTGCTCCTGGCCGCTTTCCAATTCCTCGACTATGAACTGACCAGCAGCCCCAGCGCCCCTCCCCGTGCAGGTCAGGGGAGACGCAGCCCCTGGCCCCGAGGGCCCAGCCTGCAGCCAGGGGGCAGCTCAGCTGGGGGGGCCTTTCCAGGCGGGAGCTGAGGCGGAGTGCGCAGGACCAGAGGGGAGACAGGGCGTCTCCACGGAGAAGAGGGGAAGAGCCGGAGTCAGCCGAGGACCTTTCTACTAAATCACAGAATCACAGACCAGGGAGGAGACACTTTGAAGATAGCACTAGTAACTGTGCCCCGTAAATTGTTGCCCTTGATTAGAACAATTTGATAAACCAGATTGGAACGTATTTTACTGGGCAGAGTGGTGAACGCACCCTCCCTTGGCCCGGCCCACCAGCCTTCTCGGCTCAGGAGCCCAGCCGCCCTGCACGAGGTCCTCTGTGAGCTCTGGCTCCTCTTCTCTGCACGCAGCCACAGCGGAGGTTTTGCTGAGGGTTAGGCACACTGAGGCAGATCTCACCCCCTGCCTTCTAAGCATGAAGCCAAAGTCCCTTTCTCCTAGGCCCCAAATGTGGGGACATAAAGGAGTGTGGCTTCAGTTTCTGTGTCATTGCAGAGATAAAAATGAATATCTGGTTGATAAAATGTGGTCCCCTGTAGGAATTCCCTTCGCCTCCTCAGCCTGGGCTCCCCAGCCCTGGGGGAGCTAGCTGGGGGAGCTACCCTCAACACACAGGGTCCTGGCTCCACCCACAGCACAGCTCGGTGCTGGGAAGCGGGGAAATGAGGGAAGGTCCCTGAACCCCCACGGCCAGGGCCCGAGCTGGAGGGCAGCCGAGCAGTCTCCTGGACATCCGGCCATGGGCGGCCGAATCTAGTTAGAACTGAAAGCAGCCTGCTCACGCCTGGGCCCTCAGGCTCCTGGTAAGTGACAGGGCTTCTCCTGGGCAGGCCCCAGCAGTCCCCATGGGCAGGGTGAGCGCAGTGTGGCCGGTGGCTGGATGCAGTCTTTGTGACCTTGGAATCCACCGTGCGTTGCTCCTCAACAAAAGCTTCCTACGCACCTTATTTCTTTCCTCAATTTCTGACTTAGTAAGTCTAGAAAGAAAACAAAGAAGAACACAGAATTATCTTTCTCAATTTCAGTTCTGATTATTTTTCTAAACATCAATGGAACACAGTGCAGGCCCAGCTCCGGAGGAGTGGCTAGATCCAGTCTCTGAAGCGTGCGCATGGTGCCAAGTTGGTGGCATTCTCACTATTTCAAAAAGCGGTGGCGGAGAAACCAAATAGGACTACAGATAAAATGGAGAAAAGGGCCTCGTTGTGAACTCCCTCTGCCCCCCGTGTCCTCAGGAGACGCTGGAGGGAAGCGCGCTGAGCCAGCAGCATCTCCAGGCGGTGCGGTCACCACGATTTCTCTCTCGTGGTTGTTGGGGAGACTGCAAATCCCTTCACAACCGCTCTGGAAAGAAGCATGGAGATCCCTCAAAAAACTAGGAGAGGAACCCCCGTATGACCCAGGCCATACATCCCACCCCTCAGCACATGCCCAAAATGTCTAAAATCAGCAAGCTACAGAGATGCAGCCACATCAGGGTTTACAGCAGTAGGATTCACAAGAGCCAACTATGAGACCAACCCAGGTGCTCTTCAACAGATAAATGGATAAAGAAAGTGTGGTGTATGTACACAATGGAGTATTACTCAGCCATGAAGAAAAATGAAATCATAGCATTTCCCAGTAACTGGATGGAACTGGAGACTAAATGAAGTAAGCCAGACCCAGAAAGTCAAAGGTTGAATGTTTCCTCTGATATGCAGAAAAACTAGACCAAAATAAGGTGGAGGAGAGGGTGAAAAGGGGGATTCCATCAAAATAGAAGAAAGGCCAGTGGAGTAGAGCGGCCGAGGGGAGGGCGCAGGGACGGGAGGAGGGAGGAGCAGTGGAGTGGACTGACCTAGCCTCTCCATGCGCACAGGAATGTGCCGGTGACCACACCGCCACGTGCATCCACAGGCACTCATTAAAAACAACTGACAGTAAAGAGCAGGAAGACCAGTGGAGGGAAGGAGGGGGGCACCGAGCAGGAATCAGAGCACACACGTCCCGGGCCGTGAGCATCACGCCCAGGTGGGCCCTACTGGAAGGTGTGACTAGAAAGGACCAAGAGAATGCGCAGACGACCTCGTCTCCTTCCGTCTCCTGTGTCCCTCTGTTCAGTATGGAGAACATGCTCATAGCCAGAAGATGACCACGCCTTCTAAAATCAGATCCTAAAACCAAGTCCTTAAACCGTGAGTCCAAGCACCAGAAGGGACCATTCTGTTCCATCCCGCCGCGCCCTCAGGTGGTGACCGGGCGTGGTCTGCGTGCCCCGCGGCTGCGTGCCCTCTGGGAAGACGTGCAGGCGCGGAGCCCCTGGCAGTCGGAGGTGCCCTTTCTCTCCCGGGAGAAGCTTCGCGTTGGCAGGTGCCAGTGCAGCACGCAGAGCAAAGCCCCGAGGACGGCCGCAACCTTACCCCAGCCTGGGGACAGGGGCCCTGCAGCGTCCCTTGAGAGGGGACCTGTCCTGCACTCACTGCACTGAGGGCACGGGGTGAGGAGGACGGCGGACACAGACTCCAGGTGGAGGGCCTGTCCCTCTCCACACCAGGACGAGGAGGGCTGACTTGCCAGGACTGCGCTTGTCTCATTTTAAAAGGCTCCTGGGGGCTTTCACTTGTTTGTCTAAAACAAATGACAGAAGCCGCCAGGATCTAAGAGACCCGTCTCTCCTCTCCCGCACCTGCCTCTGCACCCTCCGCCACACGTCCCCAGAGTCTGCTGGAGCGTCCCGCGGGGCTGCGTTCCTCCCCACCAGGGCTCCTCCGGTCCCAGCTGTGGTCTGCCCTGCGTGGCCGGTCCACCCCCAGAGCGCCACCCAGGCAGAGGGACTCCGCCCTGCCCTCCAGGGAGGACAGCACTGCAGGAGGAGCCACTCCGCACACGCGGAGGTACCCTGTCCTGCCCCGGTCCTGCCCCGGTCCTGCCTTGGTCCTGCCCCGGTCCTGCCCCTGTCCTGCCCCTGTCCTGCCCTGGTCCTGCCCCTGTCCTGCCCTGGTCCTGCCCCTGTCCTGCCCCTGTCCTGCCCTGGTCCTGCCCTGTCCTGCCCCTGTCCTGCCCCTGTCCTGCCCCGGTCCTGCCCCTGTCCTGCCCCGGTCCTGCCCTGGTCCTGCCCCTGTCCTGCCCCTGTCCTGCCCTGGTCCTGCCCCTGTCCTGCCCCGGTCCTGCCCCGGTCCTGCCCTGTCCTGCCCCTGTCCTGCCCCGGTCCTGCCCTGGTCCTGCCCCTGTCCTGCCCCGGTCCTGCCCAGGCACCCAGCAGCCACGGAGTCCCAGCAGCCACCTGTCCAGCCCGTCAGCCTCGCTGCGGACAAAGAGGTGCCATTGAGGCCCTTCTGGGCCCTTCTGCTTCAGTGCTGCCTCAGTGCCCACACGCTTCAGCCGCAGCAGCTGCTCAGGGGCTCCAGGACTTTAGGTCTGAAGCTACATTGATTTTAACTCTGTAGAATAAGATTGAAAAAAAAACGAACGTTTCCCCTCAGAAACACATCTGAACGCTTCGTGTTTACACGGTGTTGAAGTTCCAGCACCGAGACTCATGTCTCCTCTAGGTGTTATTTTCTAGGATTAAAATGCTCTTCTTTTTTTTTTCAGTATTTTAAATCTATTCTTCAATAGTTGAGAGGCTTTAAGTATTAATAAAAACTAGTGTCTATGAAACATTTGAAGTTCACCCACACTTCTAAGTTTCATTGATGAATCAATACAGATTAGATTAATCTATATCAATGAATCTATAGGAATGAACATATATCAATGAATATTATATTGATGAATCAATATACATTCTATATTTATCAATTGATATCGATGAATCTAAATAGATGAATCTATACCTATGGTTCTTATATCAATTAATATATATTGATAAGACTATATTGATGAATCTATACTGACGAATGGATATCAAATCAATATTGATGAATTCATATCAATGAATCAATATCAGTTAATCTGCATCAATGAATCTATATCAATGAGTCTTTATGTTGATGACTCTATATCAATGAATCTCAAAAATCTATCTCAATGAATCAATATCAATTAATGCACATTGATGAATGTATTTATTGATTAATCTATATAGATGAATGTATACCAAAGAATCTATAATGATGAAACTATATTAATTAATCAATATTGATTTATCAACACTGAAGAACCTATGTATTGATTAATCTTTTATTAATGATTGATATTGATAAATCCATATCAATAATTCTATGTCAATAAATCTTCATATCAATGAATCTGTATTAATGAAACTGTATCAATGAAAGTATATTAATGAATCTGAATATTGATGAATATATATACTGATGAATGGATTGACATTGATGAATGTACATTGATGAATGTATATATATATAGATGAATGTATATCAATGAATCTATAATGAAACTATGTCAATTAATCAATATCAATTTGTCAACTTTGAACAGCCTATATATTTAATTAATCTTATATCAATGAATTGATATCAAGGAAACATTATTGAAGAATCTATATGTTGATGAATCTATATCAATGAATCTATATATCAATGAGTATATAGCAGTAAATCTATATGTTGAAGAATCTACATTAATGAATTATATATTGATGAACCTATATCAATGAATTGATACTGAAGAATCTATATCAATGTATCTGTATCAATGAATCTATACGTCAATGAATCTGTATCAAGGAATAGATATTGATAAGTCTACATTAAACTATCTCTATGGACGAAACTATATTGTTGACTCTATATCGATGAATCTATATTTTGATGAATGTAAATATCAATGAATCCATATGGATGAGTCTATATTGATGAATTTATATCAATGAATAATTAATCTTATATCAATGAATTGATATCAGGAGGTCAAACATTATTAAGAATCTATATGTTGATGAATCTATATCAATGAATCTATATATCAATGAGTATATAGCAGTAAATCTATATGTTGAAGAATCTACATTAATGAATTATATATTGATGAACCTATATCAATGAATTGATACTGAAGAATCTATATCAATGTATCTGTATCAATGAATCTATACGTCAATGAATCTGTATCAAGGAATAGATATTGATAAGTCTACATTAAACTATCTCTATGGACGAAACTATATTGTTGACTCTATATCATCGATGAATCTATATTTTGATGAATGTAAATATCAATGAATCCATATGGATGAGTCTATATTGATGAATTTATATCAATGAATGCAGGAGCCCTGTTTGGGGATTGACTTGAATTGCAGTTGACTATGAGCCGTGGAGATTTGGCCATTGTCGCCACCCGTAGTCTCACGGGATTTGTTGCGGGATCTCGAGGACTTGGCCGCAAATTGCTGATCGGGTCAGCGCCATTTTGAGTGGTGTGTTTGGCGTGTGTTAGTTGTTGTTAGAACCAGAGAGAAAAAGTTATCAGAATAAAAAGCTGTTTGTCTCCAGTTTGCTTCTGAAGTTCTTCCCGCGGCTCCGTTGCTCCAAGCGCTTCAGGCGACAACAGGTGGCGGCCCGTACGGGGAACTTCGGAGCGGACAGGTAAGAACTGAAAGGTCTCTAAAGATGGGTTCGAATATAACTGAATCCCAAGTGATAGAGGCTATGCAAAGACTCCTTGATATACCTGACTCTGTTCTCAGTGAGGAGTATATAGACAAAAGTGAAAGTGATCAAAAAGTGTAGATTCCACTGGGCCAACTGAGACCAGTAAAGAGAGTATTAGAAGAGACCCAAAAATGACAAAAATCCAAGCTATTAAAGCTATTCGGGAGTTATTGGCGAAAGCTGAAGGATACTTGCTCTCACTGGAACCTGGGCCTCAGGATATTGCTGTCAGTGAAATTAGCAGTGGTGAGGAATCTAGTAAAAGTGATCCTGAGAAAATGAGGAAAAAGAAATTAAAAAAAGACCGAGAAAAAGGTCCGTCAGGCAGAGGAGTCACTTGTGTCCTCTACTCCCCCATGGGTGGAATCCATTACAGAAAATATGAAGGGTATTACTAGGCATTTGCATACCCTAGAAACAGAAATAAAAAGTCTTTCTGATCGCTTATGTGCTCTCGAGGACAACTCACAGATACACTGGGAACCGCCAGCATTTGAAAAAGAAAAATGGACAGAGTGTCCATCAGTCAGTAGATTTCAAAACAATAAAAAATCTCAAAGAGGCAGTAATGACTTATGGGCCCCAAGCTCCTTTCACGTTGAGTATGCTGGAGTCCCTTAACACCTTTAGCTTAACCCCCTCAGACTGGAAAAGTCTATGTAAAGCAACATTAAGCGGGGGCAATTCTTGGTTTGGCGATCGCAATTCCAAGAACTTTGTATAGAAACGGCTAAAAGAAACGCGGCTGCAGGGTTTGAAAACTATAATATAGACATGCTCACAGGAGAAGGGCAATTCGCAGACTTACAGGCTCAAACAGATTATGACCCAGATGTATATGCTCAGATAAATGCAGCTGCCTTAGAGGCATGGAAAACTGTACAAGGACCTGGGGATCTACAAGGTAGCTTGTCAAAAGTGATTCAAGGACCTAATGAGCCGTATGCCGACTTTGCTGATCGACTTTTGAGAACTGCAGGTAGTGTGTTTGCAGATGTTGACCAAGCTATGCCATTAGTTGTTCAATTAGCTTATGAAAATGCAAATAAATGGTGCCAAGCAGCCATCAGGCCATGGAGAACTAAAAGGATCTTTCCGTATATATACAAAACTATGTAAAGATATAAATGACGCCTTTGTCACAGGAAATGTGATTGCAGCCTCAATGAGAGGTGCTTCCCCTCGAAATTTCACAAAGGCTAAACGTAGACATTATAATCAATCAGGATATTCCAGGCAAAATTATCATAATCAATCAGGCTATTCTAGGCAAAATCCCAAAAGAGAAATAAGACCAAGCTCATACTGTGCCCCAGGCCGCTGCCCCAGGTGTAAAAAGGGAAATCATTGGGCCAATAAATGCCATTCAAAATTTGACATCCATGGAAATCCTTTGTTCAGGAATTCAAAAAACGGGGCACGGGGCCCAATACCCCGGGCCCACAAATGTACAGGGCATTGGAGGAGGAGTATCCTCAAGCATCCACTCAGATGCTTCCCCGACACAATCCCTACTACCCATCCACTCCCTCGCCAGAGGAACAAGAGGAAATGCAGGATTAGACCTCTGTTCCACCGCCCGAATAGTGTTAACACCTGAAATGGGGGTTCAACTGATTCCCACAGGAGTCAGGGGACCTCTTCCCTCAGGGACTGTAGGACTTATTATCGGGCGTAAAAGCTTATTAGGTTTGCAAGTGACCCCAGGTGTAATAAACTCAGACTACAAAGGGGAAATAAAAATAATGCTTAGCTCACCCCAAAGTAAAAGTTCTGTTAATCAAGGAGATAGAATTGCTCAGTTGCTTCTCCTTCCCAATTTACATAATTCATTTAAAATGGGTATGCCTCAAGAAGGGAACAATAGAGGATTTTGTTCCACTGACTCAAGACCCATGGCTTGCTGGGTTCGAGACTGTTCAAGGAGGCCTATGTGTAAAATAAAAATCCAAGGAATAGAAATGGAGGGATTAATAGATACTGGAGCTGACTCTTCCATTATTAATCTACGGCAATGGCCCAAGCACTGGCCTCTGCAAAAAGCTTCAACCAGTTTAAGAGGCTTGGGATATAATAACCTCCCAGATAAAAGTGCGGTAATTTTAAAATGGGAGGATGATGAAGGCCATAAAGGAACATTTCAGCCTTATGTTTTACCTAATCTACCGGTTACTTTATGGGGAAGAGATATTTTGCAACAAATGGGAGTACACCTTGCAACCAAGCCTGCAGGTGTTAAATGTGAAAACCTACAGGGTAATCTTAACCATAAAAGAAATCATTATTTTTCTTTAATCTATCTTTAATGCAGTAATTACCCTCAGTCTTTCTTTGTTTTGTTCTAAATATGACATTTTTCCAACTTATGTTTGTAGAAGCTCAACCAGCGATGTGTGTGAACAAAAATCAACTTTAATTTTCTAATCTAATTATTCTATTTTGTAGTTTGACAACTCGCCTCTTGACTCAGTGCTGCAATAGCACTGCCTTTCCTTTAATAATTGATGCTTTAGTTTCTAGGTATCGGGCCCTGAAGATTTGCCAGTGGCATTGTCTAAACATAAAAAAGACGTCTGCTGCTACAGCTGCAGGGATCGCGGCCGCCGCAAGCATCCCTGCTGCTCAAGCATCAAACAACCTCACCAACAGTGTGGCCTCTGCTCTACATGCATGGGGCCTCCTACATCAACATGTTATAACAAATGGACATTTTGATCTTTCATTGTTTGGGACTTTACGGGACAATGCCTTGCGGGTATTTGTCTAGAGAATTTTAGTGTGTTACTTGATGGAACTTAGGGCAGCTGATTTGTTTAAACAAGTTGATATGCTATGCAATTTGGCTCATCACCAAAAGGCTTGTCGCCTTAAAGCCGCAGCATCTCCTCACAATTGGACGGCTGTTAGTCATCATACACAGTCGATCCTAAAGGGCTCCATTGGATGGCTGGTTAGCCAATGATGGGTAAGATCCCCAGAGGGGGACAACCTAAGACAGGCACTGTCGCACGGGACAGTCTCATGTGGCCGACATATCAACCTAAGACAGGAGTCAAGGGCACAGCCTTGATTATCCGATGACGGGTAAGAATGTTGGTTGCACATAGACGTCCTAGAGCATCCCCTCTTTTCAAACAAAAGGGGGGAAATGCAGGAGCCCTGTTTGGGGAGATGGCTTGAATTGTGGTTAACTATGGGCCACGGAGATTTGGGCATTGTCGCCTTCCGTAGTCTCACGGGACTTGGCCCGGGATCTCGAGTGACTTGGCCGAGATTGCTGATCGGGTCAGCGCCATTTTGGTGGTGTGTGCGGCGCGTGTTAGTCATTGTTAGAGCCAGAGAGAAAAGTTATCAGAATAAAAAGCTGTTTGTCTCCAGTTTGCCTCTGAACTTCTTCCCGCGGCTTCGTTGCTCCAAGCGGCCATCGCTTCAGGCAGCAACACAGGGTGACTATAGGTGCCCTGGGTGAGGCCCAGATGAGTCAGGTTGACAGTGGGTACGAGCCCAGAGTACATAGGGAGACAGGGGGTGAGTGCGGCAGGGTGTGTCCAAGAGATCCTTCCTGACGACTGTCCCGGGCATTGGGTCTTTCTCTAGGGGTGCAACAGTGGGCACACAGGGGTGTCCCTGAGCTCGTGAACTGGCGTTTCAGGGGATCTTTGGGTCTTGAGCAACGGTGGGTTTGCCATAGTTTGCAGGTGCCGGCCCAGGCCTGCTGGCCAGATCCTAACCCAGGACATGCAGCAGACAGGGACATCCTCAGCAGGAGGGAAGAGCAGACTTTGCTTTGACAAAATAGGAGGACACCTGAGAGTGGTCAGCTCTGAAGTGACCTGGACAACATGAGTTCTCTTTCACAGCAGTGTGGGCACCAGGTCGGGCCTCGGGTTGAAAAGCAGCCCGTGCAGAATGTCACACACAGGTCGCGTATCCGTGCAAAGCAGGAGGACGCGTCTCCAGACACACTCGGAGAGAGAAGTTTGTCTGGTCCTCACTCCAGTCGTGTGATGACGCGGCGTCTTCAGGACAGTGCCCGTCCCAGGTCCCTCTTCAGTGGCTGGGGCACACAGCTCTGCTCTCAGGACACTGTGGCCTTGGCGTTGGTGTCCAGTGATGCAGAGTGAGACGCGATCTCCCGCTTCCGAGGTGGACCAAAGCAGCCCGGCAGCCGGGAGCTCCCCAGCTCTGCGGAGCCTCCTCGCGGGCACCTCCTGGTACCCCACGCTGGGTCAGCGCTTCTCCTCGCCAAGGAAACGCGGAACTCGCCGGCTCCGTGGCAGGAAAGCCTTTTCCTGTCTCTTTGGGGAGCGTGTGGAGCAAGTGCCCTGGGCTTGGCTCCTGTGGCTGGGCCGTGGTGCGCCCCAGCTGCTGGGCCTCCAGCCCCGCATGCAGACAGCGGCCCCAGCTGCTGGCCCGGAGTGTGGGCTGGGCTGCCGGGCAACGCGGTCACCCGGGGACGCTCTCTGCCTCCAGCTGTGGAGACCTCGCGGCCGCAGCTGCTCAGCCTTGGGGCAGCCCAGTTGCTGACCGTCTGCCTGTCCGTCCACGCAGCCTTCGGCCTGAGACGCAGGGCCTGGGGCCTCGGCCGCACCTCCTGCCAGGCCTGCTCTTCCTGCTGTGCCTCAGCTGTGGCGTGGGGTGGCCTTCCTGGCCGCAGTGGCCTGGGAGGTTATCTGCGTGTGCTCCAGCCACAGCTCAAGGTCAACCTCTGTCCCCGAGGGGAGCCAGGGGCATCTTGGGCCTCATGTGGCTCTGCTGGCTGCTCAAGGCTCCCCAGAACTCCACCGCGTGCCCCACTTCTACCCGTGGAGAGTCCCCCAGCACCGCCGGACAGGGGCGCTCTTCCTCCAGCGGCTCCTTCCCTGTGGCCTCATCTTGTCCCGCAACGCCAGCACCAACGGCCCTCCAGGCAGGGTCTGCGCGTCCACAGGCAGCCCAGGCCGCAGGGCCAGACGCTGGGCACTGCTGGGCTGCTGCTCTATGGACTGTGCCTTCTGCCCAGCACCCTGGCCACTGTCCTCATGCACGCCTTCCGAGGGTCACAAAGCTGCGGTGTCCTGCGAGTCACCGTGCGCCGAGCTGGCTGGCAGCCCCACCACCTGCACAGCCTGCTGAACCCGCTGTGTCCTGCTTCCCCACCCGGCCTTCCCGCTCCCACAGGACGGTGCTCAGCAGCCTCAGAGGCAGGAGGCAGGCAGCAGAGCCTCCAGCGCCGACCTCCAGGGCCTCCGCTCCTGACAGCAGCCGGCTCCCGCCCCGGCTGTATGCAAACTAAGGCACCTGTGAGTCCAGGCCCTGGGGAAGGGAGCTCTTGGCTGCAAGCACAGAAGGGGGTGCGGGGGGGCCGGCTGCTGCAGGTGTTGGGGTGCGCTTCCTTCACCAGGTGCTGACCTGCTCTTTTCCTACGGCACGGCAAAACGAAAGCTAACCAGCCAGAGCCGCCTCCGGAGTCGAGATGCAGATGACGTTGCCCAGCTGGGAAGCCACGCGGCTCTTGAGCTCTGCCTCCGGAGAGGTGGGACTTGCGCATGCGAAGAGGAGCAGGGAGCTGAAGGCTGGCGTCCTCCCATCCACGTGCTGGGCCCCTCACCTCCCCTTTCTGTGCCTCTGTGTGTGGCTGCCAGAGCGGCTGTCTTCTCAGTGGCCGCGTGGACCTGTGACAACAGGTGTCAGGATACGTAGGTTCTAAAGAGGTTGGGCTTCCAAGTTGTTGTCTGTCCAGCATGTAACAGCTTTGTGCTTGTAGAACTTCACTTCTTCATAGCTGTTGCATCACGTCAAAGACAGCTAGCGGGTTTCTCGGTTTGTTCTAAGAAGCACTTTCCTTCTGAAGTTCTCCAAATCGCCTCTAGAGCGCTGTCAGTGTGGGCGTACAGAGGCCTCGGGTCTATTTGGGACCTAGAGGCTTCACTTCCCCTGCTCTGAAGGGCACAGCACTTTATGACGTCCCAGGAGAGACGCACATGCGAGCTGTCACATCGCATCTGAAGTGGCCCTTTCCAGCCTGGTCCTGAGCACAGATGGAGAAGTCCCCGGGCCACTGCTGGGGCTGGGCAGACCCCGTGGGACAGGCCTGGCGTCCAGCCCCGCCCTGCAGGCCTTGGAGGCTGGCTCTCTCCACCTCGCCCCTGGCAGACTGGGCCCCACACGTGTGGCCCAGTTCCTTCCCTCTCCCCCTCTCCCCTCGGGTCACACCTGCAGGAACGGCAGCAAAGGAGGACTCGCCGGCCTGCCCGGAGCGGCAGAGCTGCCCTGAGGCTCCGGCGTCAGCCCAGCTGGGCGGCAGCTGCCACGTCCACTGCTCTCCCCAGGAGCTCGTCCCTGCTGGGCCACGGTGGAGGTCAAACCTGACGTGTCAGCGACAGAAAGTGGCAGAGCCACGGGCACCATGGCTGTTGGCCCGCCAGTGAAGGGCAGGACGGTGCCCGACAGGGGAGTGGCTGTGGCCCGCGGCAATGCCACCGGCTTCGCGGGCTTCCTCTCCTCCTGGCGAGCAGCACGGCAGGGCTGGAGGGAGCTGTGACCGATGAGGAGGACATGACCCAAGTGTCCCTGCTGTGCAGGTGCCTCTGCCCTCGCAGCTGCCGAGCAGTGCCCCGTCTGGGTGCGCGGGCGTTTTCAACGCAGCTCTGAGAAACCCAAGGTCCAACCCAGACGCTCTCCATGCTGAGACCGTCCCCCACGAGTCCCTCGATACATGACTGTCCGAGGTGCTCCCAACCCGCCTCTGCTGGGGGACATTCAGTCTGTGACTCTGCAAGGTGAAGCTGACACTGGAAGGAACATGTCCTTTGGTACCTGTCCCCCTGGGATGCACACTACAGGTGGGACGAGACCAGGCCACTCTTCCTAAAGGCTCTGTGGGCTGGCACCTATGCTGGGGAGGCCAGGGAAGTGGGGAGGCCGGGGAGACTGGGAGGCTGGGAGGCTGGGGAGGCTGGGGAGGCCAGGAGGCTGGGGAGGCCAGGAAGGCTGGGAAAGCCGGGGAGCCCTGAACACCCCTTCCCAGGCCCGCATCCCCCAGGCTCTGGGAGCCTGTGGCTGCCCGTGTGGCCCACCCCCCCTTCCCATTTTCAGCCTGGCAAACCCGGCTGTATTGGGGGAAGTCTCAGCTGGGCGTTCCTGCCCTGTGGGTCTGGCTCCTGGGCAGAGCCATGGCTGAGCCTCTTCTCTGCTCCCGGCTTGTTCCTGATACACCCAGCAGCCCCGGGGGACCCAGGGCTGAGACACCCTGACCTCAGCCAGCCCACACATTCTGCCTCCCCTGGTCCAGCAGGAGGCCTGGGCCCTGGCGCTCTGGGCCCGTCACTGAGCCTGCTCCTGTGCCGCGGGGCTGAGATCTCTGGCTGTGGGTGGGGGGCCCTGGGCTGGCGTCCGCTCTCTCGCTTCTCAGCTCTGTGACCCGCCACAGACCACCCAACCACCCTCTGCCCCGTCTATGACATGGGGCGACACCAGGGACCGTGGGGCCACTCCAGGGATCGAGAGGTGCCGCTCCTGCCGCCCGCGGCTCCCCCGGCCCTCCGGGGGCAGCGGCACCTGGCCGTCTTCACCGCCCACTCCTCCACTCCGATGGCGACCCTCAGGCCGTGGCTGCTGCCCAGAGGTCTCCACACGGTACCCACACAGGGAGGGCGCTCGTGGCCGGGTGTCCAGGAGGCCGGTGGCCCCAAGCCTTCTCCCTGCCTAGCAGACGCTTCTGGGGTAGTTCAGAGTGACTCTGGCTGGCTGGCCCTACTCCTCACCTCTGTGAAGCGGGAGTTTTTTGGGATCCCGTGAACAGCCGTCCAGGACATTCCTCAGCCCCAGCCCCGTCCTCGGAGCCCCTGCAAGCCCGCGCTCCGAGGGCCGAGGAGGCCCTGGGCCTACAGATGAGCACTCCAGACAGGGACGTGACTCAGAGGGAGAGTGCAGGTGGCCAGTCGGGCGACGGGCCTCAGGACTGCGGCGGGTTTGGTTTTTGCTGTGTGACTGGCTCCCTGGTAAGGGGACAGCACCGCCTCACCCGTGAGTCCAGCCGGCCTCGCCCTGTCCCTGCCCGCGGAGCCCAGAGCGCACCGTGAGCCGCGTGCTTCTCTTCCCCACTGAGAGACGCCATCGCTTCCAGGGTTCTGCTCAGGGTCCGTTGCTCTCTCCTGACCCCCGGGCAGCCGGTCCTCCCAGCCTCGTGCACAGGTCCCCGGGCTTCTGCCAGGATGTTGGTCCCTGTCCTGCGAGGACCCTCCAGCCTCTGGGTCCCGGGGATCTGCCCCTGTGTGCAGCCTCGGGACCACGCCCGGCGCCGGCACACCCACACAGCAGCGACTCTGCCAGGCCCCGGTGCCCCCTGCCCTGTCTGCACCCGCCCCAGCAGCCCTCGGAGCGCCAGGTGAAGTGACCCCGTTGAGTCCAGCGTCCCACTCAGAGCTCGGCACACAGTGGTCACCTGACAAACCCACGGTGAGATAAGTGACAGTCTCACCCAGTCACAGTCAGCAAGCTTTGGGATCTAGTAGCTTGGTTTTTAAGATAGCACTGAAGGTCCGGAACTGAGGACGAACAGAATATCTTTAAGAGCCTTCTAGAAAAGTACTAATAAAAATAAGATATAAGGCAGTTACTGGAGAATGGTCCCTCTATAATCTCAATAAATCTCATTTCTCAAGAAATTAATCAACACTTTGGATGTATTTTGAGGCCGGGATATGAGCGGACTCCACATCTGCCCTTGGCTTACTCGTGGACCGTGAAGTACACCATGTGGCCGTCAGAGTCCGCGGGGCACGTGCCAAGCGCTCACGGGCCCCTGACCAACACTGGTCTTCAAAATGCCTCTCTGACCGGGCGTGGTGTCACACACCTGCAGTCCCAGCTACTGGGGAGGCTGAGGCAGGAGGATGGCAGCTTCAAGGCCAGCCTGGGCTGCTGTCTGCCCCCGAGGTGGGCTGGTGGCTGGCCCGCTGTCTCAAAATCAAAACTAAAAAGGGCTGGGGATGCGGCTCGGGGGCAGAGCGCCCTGGGTTCAATCCCGGGTACCACGCACACAGCAGGCCTCATCCCCACGTGGGGGTCACGTACACCCACCAGGACATCTGGCCAGCCGCGTTCCTGGGCAGGCTCCGGGCGGGGAGTTGGCAGCGGCACTGGGCGGCCTCATGCGCCCACGTTCTTGTCATGAAACCGAAAGTCTGTCCCCATCCGACACTGACTGGCCCACACCTGCACCCCCGCACTTTCCATTTCTGTGGCCGTGACGCTCAGTTCAAAGGGTGGCAATGCACACAGGGTCCCTCTGTGACCAGACTGTGTCACCAGCACAAGGTCTTCAGGCTCCATTGGCCACAGCAGGTGGGACATTTCCGTCCCTTGAAAGCAAGTCTCTCTGAAGCCCACCAGAGCCGTGTCCTCCACACACCTGCCCCCCAGGGTGCAGGCTGCTTGCGCCTCCGGCTCCTCTGGTGTGCGACATGCGTTGCAGCAGCCTCCCGGTGTGCGAGGTGGTTGCAGCAGCCTCCCGGTGTGCGAGGTGGTTTGCAGCAGCCTCCCGGTGGGCGAGGTGCCTTGCAGCAGCCTCCCGGTGTGCGAGGTGGTTGCAGCAGCCTCCCGGTGTGCGAGGTGGTTGCAGCAGCCTCCCGGTGTGCGAGGTGCCTTGCAGCAGCCTCCCGGTGTGCTAGGTGGTTGCAGCAGCCTCCCGGTGTGCGAGGTGCCTTGCAGCAGCCTCCCGGTGTGCGAGGTGGTTGCAGCAGCCTCCTGGTGTGCTAGGTGGTTGCAGCAGCCTCCCGGTGTGCGAGGTGGTTGCAGCAGCCTCCTGGTGTGTGAGGTGGTTGCAGCAGCTTCCCGGGTGCAAGGTGCGGAGAGCCTTCCTGGAAACCAGCACGGTTTGTCCTCGGCCGTCCTGGGGCCAGAGCCTGGACTCTGCTGCGGGCCTGTGGGTCTGTATTCCCTCACAGTCTAGTCTCCTCTTGTCCTGCTAGTCCCTTGGGGCTGATGTGGCAGACCTCAGACACTGGGGACAGAGCGCTCACTTGTCCAGGCCGGGAGCCCCGGTGAGGCGGCAGACTCCGTGCCTGGCAGCGTCGGGGCTGCTCTCTGCCCCCAAGGTGGGCTGGTTGCTGGCCCGCGGCTGGCAGAAGGGGCTGGAGGTCCCTGGAGCCTCCTTCAGAAGGGCACACTCCTGCGCCTGGAGCCCTGGGGACTCACCTCCCAGAGCCCAGCCCTCCTCCTGTCACACAGGAACTGGGGACGCCAGCCCTCCTCGCTGCTCCTCCTCTCTCCCCGCCTTTCTCCTGAGCCCGTTTTCACAAACTTACATCTTGATTCTCCGGACGCCCAGCCGCGGGCTGGCCCCCGACACTCGGGGAGCAGCCCCGGTTTGCCCTGCAGCCTTTGCCCGTCTTCATGGTGCAGATCCTCCCCACCGCAGCTGGCTCCCAGGCCCTGGGCACCTCCCACTGGCCCCTCCAGCAGGCCCCTGCTTCCCTCCCCGCGTGGCCCTCAGAGCCTGGGAACGATGCGTGTGCTGCTCTCTGCTGCTGCCACCGTCAGACAAGGACGCGGGGACGGCACCGGAGCCACACCAAGGTTTTCCTGCAGAGCCTTACGGGAAAACGTCACAAAGAATTGGACGGAGCGCGGGAGGGGCCTGGGATGCCCCCGCACAGCGCTGCCCCTTGCCCCGTGGAAAGGACTTTGAAAAGATCCTGCCGGAAAGCAGGGTCTTAAAGGCCGCCAAAGGCCAGCTACTGACTGCAAGCCCAGACTGGCGGCAAAGGCCTGGGTTTCCCGAGAGCTGACAGGAGGTGGGTCCTTGGCACGCAGGAGGCCAGGCGTGCTCAGGCTGCAGTCCCGGCTCCTCCAGGTATGGGGACCTGAGGGCCTTACACCCTCTGTGTCCAAGTCTGTGGTGCTGCCGCGCCGGCCGGTCCTGTGAAGAGCCGGTGAAGGCGGGCTCCTTCCCTTGGGCTGACGCTTGTCCTCGGAGAGGCTGGTGAGGCCCCAGCCTCCGACGTGTCCAGGAAGCACGAGTTTCTGTCCTCAGTTACCAGACTCCTCCTGCCTCCTCGCGAAGAGTGAGAAACGAACCCAGCTACAGACCAGGGGAACTGAGATCATTTGAGGAGTATTATGAACACGATAAATGCTGACCAAAAGCTGCAACGGGGTTACCCATCTAGATACTGCAGTCAACAGACAGGCAGTGACACGGCACCGAGGTCTGGCTTCTGTTTGGACGTCCCAGTGGAGACTGCAGCGTGGACGCTGGGCTTCATCTTCCAAGTCAACCCCGCTGGACACAGCACAGCAGCACGCCGGACCCCCAGCACCTCGGACAGGGTGACAACTCCCCCGTCGCTGTCCTGCTTCCCGGTGGCCTGGGAGTGGTCTGGGGTGGGGGCAGACCCTCCAGGCACACCTCGATCCTGTACTTCCACTTTGCAAACCTGCGGCCTCTCGCCTGTGCTTCAGGCCTCTTCACGTCCCGCTTTCTCCTCCTCCAGCCGGTGTCCTCGGCCTGCCCGGCCTCTCCCTGGCCAGCCCGGGCTGCGCGGGCAGCGTCCTGCAGCGTCCTGCGGCCTGTGGCCCCGCCGTGCTCCACAGCAGCAGACCAGCTCCGCGCGCCGCGGCGCCCGTCCCAGCAGCTGGTGCTGTTAGAAGGAAATCCACCACGCGAGCAGGTCTCCTCGCGAGCCCAGGAGGGCCGAGGAAAGCCGGGACTGCGCTCACATCTGGATATCCACGTCACACTTTCTTTATTTCACAGGAAAACCGCAGCCAGCCCTTGCCATGGCCTGTGCCCACGCAGCCCGTGCATGAAACGTGCCGGGGTTCTGGGGTGCTTTTGTCTGCTAAAGCGCGTGAAAGCTCTGCCCACTGCACTGACTGTGCTCGAATGTCCTGAATGCTGGCAAGGAGACCCCTTTAGGCCAGGAGCCGGGTGGCAACACCGGGACTCTGTTCCGGGAAAACGATTCCTCAAGCTGGCAGATGGAGTTTGGTTTCCAAAGTGCACCTCAGTGGCTGGAGAGCTGCCTCGGGTGGAGGAGCCCCAGCCTTCAGCGGCTCTGAAGTGGTCCCACATTCTTTTGAAAAGACGGGGTGCCATTCTATTATCCTGCCCACCTCCATTCAAAGCAATTAGAGTGTTTTTTTGTTTTTTGTTTTTTTTTTTCTATTCCAAAACATCTTGTTTCTTGGATCTCAAACACCAGAATCCCACAATTTAAAGCCTGGTTGCTTGGGAACGTGCAGTTATTTCTTCTGCCAATACCAAGTAGGGGTGGGAGGCCATGTTAAAGATGGGAGGGAACAAGCCAGGCACGGGGGCACGCCTGCAATCCAGCAGCTGGGGAGGCTGAGGCAGGAGGATCGTGAGATCAAAGCCAGCCTTAGCAAAAGTTAGATGCTAAGCAACTCAGTGAGACCCTGTCTCTAAATAAAATACAAAATAGGGCTGGGGAGGTGGCTCAGTGGCCAAGTGCCCCTGAGTTCAATCCCAGGCACAAAAAAAAAAAGAAAGAAAAGAAGGGTCCACCTGGCCTCTGGTCCATTAGCAGACAGGCAGACATGGTCACCTCCGTCCTTCATGGGGGGGCGTGGTGAGGGGACACACAATGCACCATCCGACCTGGCCTGGAAGCCAGGGCACTGATGGCAGGGGTCGGCCCTCAGCTCAGCCCCACCCACTGTCCCTAAATCCCTGGGAGGGCTGGCCTTTGGTGGCCCAGGTTGCCCTTGTCACCATGGTAACCCTGAACAGCAGGGAGGCGCCCTGGTGCAGTGGGGGCTGCCATGTTTTTCCTTGGTGCTGCGATGCGGGCGGGGTCTGCACCTCTCCAGGTGAGGAGCAGCACGCCACACCTGCGACCTGAAAGATGGGATCTCCACACCTCCTGTGGGGCTCTGGGCGACTTGTGTGCCAGGCACTGCACTCAGGGCAGATGCCAGCCCAAGGCCTCTGCCCCCTCCACACTCCGGTCTGAGACGAACCCTGCTCAGAGTCGCCACTTACATCCACTCGCCACCACAGAGGGGACGGCGGTGCCGCTCGGGTGGGACTGAACGTTCCGGGAGAGGGAAGCAGACAGAGAACCAAGCTGCGTGCCGGGTGGGCCTCCAGCAGCTGGGGACGCAGCGCTGCGAAGATGGGCCCCGACCCCAGAGCCACGCTTCAGGACCTGAGGTCCTGCCCACCTGGAGATCAGAGGGATCCTAAGCACAGCCCCGCCAAGGAGCCAAGACCGCAGAGCAGGGCCACACTTGGGTGGAGTGGCAAGGCCCTGAGAGGTGGCCTTCCTGAACCTTTCAGGACAGGTGCCACAGGGCGCAGAGCATCCAGGCGGAGCTCAGTAGTCCCCAGGAAGAAGGAGGCAGAGCATGCACTGTGGGGCCTGCAGTGGGAGGGGCCTGCGGTGGGAGGGGCCTGCGGTGGGAGGGGCTTGTGGTGGGAGGGGCCTGCGGTGGGAGGGACTGAAGAGGCCATGCTGCCCAGGCCTGGGAGCCCTAGGAAGCACAGACTTGGTGTGCGAGTGCTGTCCGGGGCCTGGGTGGCCCTGTGGTGCAGGGACGAGGGGCTGGCCTGGGGAGGGCATGCAGGGAGAAGAGAAATCCAGGTGGAGTGGAGCAGCTCTGCAGTCAGGGGTCAAGAGGAGCACAGGGTCACAGGGAGAGAGAGGAGGGGACGCCAGGCCAAGGCCAGGCACTCCCCATGGGCAAGGCCACCCCTTGCAGGAGCTGCTGAGCTGTGTCCTTCAGGTCAGTCCCACAGAGGTCATGGTGACCCTCACGAGGACAGTTGAGTGGGCTGGCGGGGCAGGGCCACATCGGGTTCCAGAGTGGACGGGAGCGTCGGCCCCTGCTGGAGGAGACCGAGAAGGCGGGGAGGAGAGAGGAGGCGTTCGTCGCTTTTAATTTTGAAGCAGTTATTATTTATTAGAAGACAGTAGCCAGGGCTTCTCTGCACTTGGACCCTGGACACGGGGGCAGGGGGCAACGCCCTGGGGTGGGAAAGATGGCCAGGTGGCACCTGGGCACGAGCAGAGTGGCCTGGCCGGCGGCTGCTTCTCGGGGACCCCGGCTCTGACGAGCACAGACGGGGTTCCAGAGTGGGCCAGGGAGGGCGGCAATGGAGGAAGGGCGGGCAGAGCTGGGTGGGCAGCTGGTGGGCGCCCCATGCCACACGGAGGGGCTGGGTGGAAGCAGGGGTAGTGCTGGAGGTTGAGGCGGGCCTGAGGGGGCTCCGTCCCGCAGGAGCCCAGGGAGTGGCAGGGCCCTTTCCAGCAGCGGCTTCCAAGGTCGCCCTGAAGCCCCCGCCCCCCGCCAACTGGGAAAGCAAGGAGCAGAGCCAGGCCGGGAGCTCCCCTTGGACGCAGGTGTCCGTGGCCGGGGCTGGACACAGGAGCACTGTGCTTCCAGAGCGGGGGACAGAGTCCACACATGCCCAGGAAAAGGGGTGGTGGGGCAGCTGTCCACCGCCAACCTCAGAGGCTCTGGGTGATGGAAGTGACCAACGGAGGGGGAGGCAGCTCACAGCTAGGGCGTGCCTGTTCCCACGGTGGTGGCCTGAGTCTCTGACTTCCAGCCCTGTCACCTCTGCCATGCTCTCCAGGGACAAAGGAAGAGGCCAGATGCAGGGCCCTGGAGTGGGCAGTGGGCAGTGGCTCTCAGGCAGGTGCCCTTGGCCCTGGCCTCTCGATGTGGCAGTCCTGGAGAAGGGCTTTCCTAGGGGCAGGCTGGCCTCTGGCCTCTGGCCTTTGCTGGAAGCTCCTGTGTGCCCGCCCATGGCTCCCCAGGACCCCGCAGGAAGGACGTCACTAGCTCGCCCAAATGCCACACCTGCCCCTAGTTGTCCCCACAACCAGAGGAAAGCAGATTCAGACACTCTAGGTTCTGGACGTGAAGATGCTGGTATGAAACTGCCTATGTTTTTACTGAATTTCAGAATTTCATCTTCATTACCTGCTGAGTAGAGATTACATATAAATAACTTTCTCTTTACTGATTACAAGACCCCTAAAAATTATCCCATAATACATACCATAAAATATACACATCCCTATTCCTAAACCTCATTACATCATTCATCCTCATGTGCACACATTTATACATATGGTATGGCTGAAACAAACACCTTAAAACCAAATAACAGCATTAACAGTAAGTGTATCTCTGTGGCAACCCACTAGTATATGAGTATTGTCAGTTATCTAAAATTAGCAATCATTCTAAAGATTTTAGAGCACTATTTAGAGAATGTAGTATAAGATTCTATTGATTTTATGTATCTGTTTTTCAAAATAAACTTTTAGATTTCCCATTGAAACGCACAACCAGATTGTTCTCTGAACAGAGAAGCCCGTGTGCTCAGCAAGCCCAGCTCCCGCCACCAGAGGGCAGCCACGCCCCAGGCTGGGCAGCCGAGGCCAGGTGCCTCCGGAGGCTGGGGTGTGGGGAGCAGGCTCTGAGAACCACCTGCCAGGCTGAGACCCCTGTCCGGCCAGCCTGGAAGAAAGGCCAGCTCACTGTTGACCCTGCTGGTCAGGAAAGTACCCGAAATGTCATCTTAAGGAGTCCAGTTCCTCTTCAACCTGTGGCAGGGAGACAGGCTTGCTAATGAAAGTGAGTGCTGGCTGGAGCGGGTGGGGAGCCTGGGAGGGAGGGGTCTCACAGGAGCCTCACCGAGCTGCCACCTTCCAGTGCCCTTCTTAGGGTGTGGCCCAACCCTGGCCCCCTTTCTCACATTGGCAGCCGAGCCCCAGGACCTCACAGGGGACTCCATGTGGACACAGGGCCTTAGGAATGTGAGCTAGGGGGCCTTAGGGCAGGCCCATGCAGGAACCACCTGCCTGATCTGAGGCCAGCACAGCCGGCACCCAACAGCTGTTTGGGAAGTTGCCCCAGCCCCAGCCCCTGCCCCAGCCCCAGCCCCAGCTCCACCTCCACCTCCAGCCCCAGCCCCAGCCCCAGCCCCCCCCCCAGCCCCAGCCCCAGCTCCAGCCCCAGCCCCACCTCCAGCCCCAGCCCCCAGCCCCAGCCCCACCTCCAGCCCCAGCCCCAGCTCCAGCCCCAGCCCCACCTCCAGCCCCACCTCTAGCCCTACCTCCAGCCCCAGCCCCAGCCCCAGCCCCAGCCCCAGCCCCACCTCCAGCCCCAGCCTCAGCCCCACCTCCAGCCCCAGCCCCAGCCCCATCCCCAGCACCAGCCCCAGTCCCAGCCCCACCTCCAGCTCCAGCCCCAGCCCCAGCCCCACCTCCAGCCCCAGCCCCCCTACCTCCAGCCCCAGCCCCAGCCCCACCTCCAGCTCCAATCCCAGCCCCAGCCCCAGCCCAGTCCCAGCCCCACCTCCAGCCCCAGCCCCAGCCCCATCCCCAGCACCAGCCCCAGCCCCAGCCCCACCTCCAGCTCCAGCCCCAGCCCCAGTCCCAGCCCCAGCCCCACCTCCAACTCCAATCCCAATCCCAGCCCCAGCCCCACCTCCAGCCCCAGCCCCACCTCCAGCCCCATCCCCAGCACCAGCCCCAGCCCCAGCCCCAGCCCCAGCCCCAGCCCCACCTCCAGCCCCAGCCCCAGCCCCACCTCCAGCTCCAATCCCAGCCCCAGCCCCAGCTCCACCTCCAGCCCCAGCCCCAGCCCCATCCCCAGCACCAACCCCAGCCCCAGCCCCACCTCCAGCTCCAGCCCCAGCCCCAACCCCACCTCCAACTCCAATCCCAATCCCAGCCCCAGCCCCAGCCCCAGCCCCAGCCCCCAGCCCCAGCTCCACCTCCACCCCAGCCCCAGCCCCAGCCCCATCCCCAGCACCAACCCCAGCCCCAGCCCCACCTCCAGCCCCAGCCCCAGCCCCATCCCCAGCACCAACCCCAGCCCCAGCCCCACCTCCAGCTCCAGCCCCAGCCCCAACCCCCAACCTCCAACTCCAATCCCAATCCCAGCCCCAGCCCCAGCCCCACCTCCAGCCCCAGCCCCACCTCCAGCTCCAGCTCCAGCCCAGCCCCAGCCCCAGCCCCACCTCCAGCCCCACCTCCAACTCCAATCCCAATCCCAGCCCCAGCCCCAGCCCCACCTCCAGCCCCAGCCCCACCTCCAGCCCCAGCCCCAGCCCCAGCCCCACCTCCAGCTCCAGCCCCAGCCCCAGCCCCAGCCCCAGCTCCAGCTCCAACTCCAATCCCAATCCCAGCCACAGCCCCAGCCCCACCTCCAGCCCCAGCCCCAGCCCCAGCCCCACCTCCAGCTCCAGCCCCAGCCCCAGCCACAGCCCCACCTCCAGCCCCAGCCCCAGCCCCAGCCCCACCTCCAGCCCCAGCTCCAGCCCCAGCCCCACCTCCAGCTAGCCCCAGCCCCAGCCCCAGCCCCAGCCCCACCTCCAGCTAGCCCCAGCCCCAGCCCCAGCCCCAGCCCCACCTCCAGCTAGCCCCAGCCCCAGCCCCAGCCCCAGCCCCAGCCCCACCTCCAGCCCCAGCCCCAGCCCCAGCCCCAGCCCCAGCCCCACCTCCAGCTCCAATCCCAGCCCTAGCCCCAGCCCCACCTCCAGCCCCAGCCCCAGCGCCTTGGGAGCAGGTGCATGGCTGACCAGCTCAGGGGTGACACCTGAGACTCAGCTTCATTACTCTGAAAACGTGAACCACACAGAAGAGCTCGTGTCCAGCTTCGCTGGACATGCGAGGTGTTTGGTGCCCACCGTCCATCACCATCACCAGCCTTGTCTACAGATCGCATCAGCGCACTGGTCCTGACTTTAAAGGACATGGTGGCCCTGAATCCCACCCTCTCTGGGCAGAGGGCTCTGTGGGCTGAACTCGGAAGCTGAAGGACAAGTCCTACTTCACTAAAGTAGCTTTATTCTGCAAAGCCAAAACAACAACTGAAATACAGATTCTGAGGACTCTTAAGGCAGTGTTTTACATTTTATAGAAAGACGGAGTTAAAGCTTACAAAAACCATGTAACACCTCAGACCCTGGGCATGTCAGAGTTAAACATGTCAGTATTTTTGCAATTCATATCAGTATTTTTCTCATACGTGCTTATATTTTGTAATTCAGTTGAGATTTTTCCATTTATGCTTACACAGCAATATAGAAGTAGTTCTATGAGCTTCCCGGAAAATGAAAGAGAGTTGTTAAAATCCAGATCCAAGCTAACCTCACCCTTCGGGTAAAGCTACTTTTGAGAAGTCAGTCTCAGGGGCCAACACACTTCTAACTATACACTAAGTAATTTGAAGCTTTTCATAACCGAGTTCTTGACCACACGCCTTCTTCATTTCCATTAGGGAAACAGAAGAAAAGTTCTTTATTGTTTCAGAAAGTCTCTTTCTGCTTAAAATTTTTTTAAAAAGTATGCTATTCATAAAAGTACTTAAAAAACTATCTAGCCCTTTAAGCTGCCACAATAAACTCTAATTTTATTACAATTTATCCAATGAATCTTTCTTCTGCATGCTGCAAACGAAGCTAAGGCCAGGGCCACTGTGGACGGGACCTGCGGAGCCGTCTTCACAGGCCCTGGCCTGGGGTCCTTACGAGGAAAGTCCATCACAGGGAACGCGTCTCAGGGAGTAAGAGTGACATGCTCCTGCCACCTTGCCGCACTGTGTCCTGGTGACAGCCACGCTGGCACCTGCTCAGCCTCCTGCCTGTGCCCGCGGCTGCTCCAGTCAGGAGCACTGGCTTGTCCTTCTCCCACCTTTGACCCCTGGCATGTCCTGAGTGCATCAAAGGGCAACGAGAGCCTCAGCAGCGGGAAGGTCTGGACAGCGGAACCTTCAAGGTCTGCCCCACCGGGCTGCTGGGGCTCTGCCTGCCTTCCTACCCCTCGTCCTCGGGCTAGAGCCAGGAGGTGCCGGACCCGTGGCCGCGCCGTGCACATCTCTGAACCGCCCACCGTTGCAGACAAGTCACTTCCACAGTTCCAAGGCCTGTTCTGTGGGGCCCCAGCCCTGTGAGGCCCAGAGCCACCGGCCTTCTTGTCAAGCACCGTGGGGACGCTGCGGCGCAGAGTCCCCCGCCCCGCGCCGGGGAGGGCTGGGCGCCCATGGGCAGGGCCTGCCTGGCGCGGGTCAGTTCGCACACCGCCATGCGCTGGCCGGGGGTCTCTCTCTTCAGCACCCCCACCGGCAAGCTCGCCACAGGTCACATGGTGAAGGAGGACCCGTTGTCGTCCACGGTCTCGCTGGTCTGCCTGGAAGCGAAGGTCTCCGAGTAGAGCCTGGCGCAGGAGGCGCCCGCCGCCTTCCTACTCCTCACGCACCACATGTCCTTCACGATCTTCAGGAAGTAGCTCCTGAACTTCTGGCCCACAAACGCGTACAGCACTGGGTTGAGGCAGCAGTGCAGGAAGGCCAGCACCTCCGTGACGTCCTTGGCGTAGCCCATGATCTTCTGGCCGCGGCAGGTCCGGCCTGCCCTGCCCATCTGGGCCGCCGTCACGAGGAGCACCATGTTGTGGGGGACCTGGCAAGCCAGGAAGACCAGGACCACGGCGACGATGACCCGGATGGCCCTGTGCCGCTTGGAGTTCTGAGCCTGCACCAGGGCCCTGGCGATGCACAGGTAGCAGAGCACCATGAACACCAGCGGCACGAAGAAGCCAACAGCAGCTGCAGCCCCAGCCCCAGCAGCTTCCACGTCAGGGGCTCTGCCACCCGCCTGGTACCTGGGCTCGCAGACGTCCCTGCCCTGCATGCTGTACTTCTGGTTGAAGGTGAAGGTCGCGCTGGAGATGATGAGTGACAGCACCCACACAGCCAGGCAGATGACCTTGCTGTGCGCCAGCGTCCTGGAGCGGAGCCGGAAGGACTTGGTGGCCTGCACGATGGCGACGTAGCGGTCCAGGCTGATGCAGGCCAGGAGCAGCATCCCGCAGTTGAAGTTGACGGCGTAGATGCCTTTCATCAGCTTGCACACAGCGTTGCTGAACATCCACGTGTCGGTGGCATGAGTGACGGCCCAGAAGGGAAGAGTGAGGACGAAGAGGATGTCTGCGATGGCCATGTTCAGCAGGTAGACGTCCGTCATGGACTTGGTCTTCTTGTAAAAGGCAAAGGTGAGCACCACCAGAGTATTGCCCAGCAGGCCAAAGACGGAGATCAGGGAGTAAGCCACCGGCACGAAGACCTTGGAGAACTGCCGCACCTCCTGCAGGGAGCACAGCAAGGCCCCCGGGTCCCCCAGCAGCTCAGGGTAGTCGTCGTAGCTGTCCGTGGCGTAGTAGCTGTCGGTGGAGTTCACCAGCTCCTGCAGGTGAACAGAGACAGCCGTAGCACAGGGCCCAGGTGGCCACAATCAGCCAAAGTCACGCTCCCCCCGCCAAAAAGGAAGCAGACTCTCACCTCTCCCATGGCGGTGGTCTTCTTGATCAGGACAGAGACGCGGGCCTGGTGGAGGGAGGAAGTGGGTGCTCAGCAGAGCTGGCCACCAGCAGGGCAGCAGGAGGGCAGAGACCACCTAGCGAGGCGAGGCAAAGGCATGGTAGTCACGGCGGGGTCCTGGACCAGCGGGCAGGGCCAGGGCTCCCTCCCTGGAACCCGCGTGGCACGCCGTGTACCCAACAGCACCCACTCAGAGCCGGCTCCCCAGGCTGCACAGGGGCAGCAAGCGCTGAGGGCCTTCTGGGTTGAGCCCGCTGCCTCTCAGTCCTGCTCGGGCTGGAGACGGGGAGGCGTGGAGGCGCCACGCTGGGCAGCACAGAGCTCTGAGTGCGAGGAGCGCACAGGGTAGGCAGCCACTCGGTCCCCGCGCTGCCGCGGCAGGCGAGGAGGAGCCCTATCAATAAGATCATCTGATTACACGACAACCACCAGGGACACAGCTTCCACCCCGGGGGTCAACAGAGACCCACGCACCACACAGCACTACGCACTCAGAAAAACCCCCAAATATCAGCCGAGCCCTCAAATGTCAGCCGATAGGCATCTCAGGTTATGTCCCTGGCAGGGGCAGCTAGTGACATGGGAAATGACGTGAACTCCACCAGTCCCACAGCAGAGCGGGGAAGAGCCCGGGAGAGTGCGCAGCCTCGCTAAGCTGAGAGGAAGGAGCTGCAGGCAGAGAATCGGGCATGGCGGAGGCGTTTCTGCAGGAGGAAGCGTCTGCACAGGATGCAGAAAGAACTGCACCCCAGGCGGGGCAGCTCCCCATCCGCTGGCCCAAGTGGCCACCCTCCTGACTCCCTGGGCACCACACGGCACCCTCTGAAGGGCATGCCCCTGGGGTGTGAAGGGAACACAGTTCAGCCCTGAACATGCCCTGGGCAGGACAAAGCTTGTGTGGAGCTCCCAAGGGCCCCTCCAACCCAGAGAACGCTGCATTCTAAAGCAAGCCCCAGGTCACTCAGAGAGATGCAACGACACCGGCCTTCAGTGATGACGATCCAGATATCAGGCAACCAGAGATCCCCAAACACATGAAGAAACAGGAAAGCACGGCCCACAACCTATGTGAGGAAACACAGAGTGGCAGAGATGGTAGAATCAGCAGGAAAGAGTATCTGAGCAGCCTAGGGGCAACATGCGAAGGAGGGTGCGGTGGATCGGCTCACCTAGACAAGAAAGCGCGCACGGGAGCCGAACAGCAGCAGCGAGGGCCTGAGCCCGTCTTAGCTGAGGGTCAGGCGCGAGCTGGCTCTGAGCTGGGACCAGAAGCAGGTGAGACACAAGGAGTGAGTCTCCTTGAGAGAGAGGGAACTGAAGTGGCGGGTGGGAGGCCCAGGGCAGCTTCCTCGGCCTGCCTCTGCCCCACCCAGGAAAATCAAACACGGGGAAGACACCAGGAATTCTTATCAGAATACGCTAGAATTTCAGCTTACAAACAACAGTCAGTACATGGGTTTGATTACAGAAACTAGTAAAATATCCTCTAAATAATGGAAAACATATTTATTTACAAGTTAACAGCTCTTTAGATCAAATCAGAAGATTTTAAGTTGTGTTTCCTTTCATAGTGATGGCCCTCAAGGAGAAAAATGAAAGCAGCACACATGCAGGGGTGTGTGTACACGTGTGTATGTGTGCATGTTTGTGACTGTGTGTGCACATGACCTCATGCATGGAAATTTATGAGTATGCATGTGTACAGATGTGTGTACATGCACATTCATGAATGTGCATACATGTGTGCACACAGGTGTGCATGCATGCATGTGTATGTGTGCATGCATTGTGTATGTGTGAGTGTCTACATATGCAAGTGGGTTGCATGCATGTGTGTGTGCATGTTTGCATATGTGTGTGCATAGATTGTATGCACAGCTATTTTTATATGTATGCAGGTGTATATGTATGTGTGTGCATACATGTGTGTGCATGCATGGGTAGGTGTGTGTGCATGCATGTGTGTGTGTGCCTGTGTAGGTGTAGGTATGTGTGCATGGGTGTGTGTGTGTGTGTACAAGTGAATGAGTGCATGTGTGCATGCATGTATATATGGATGCACGTGTGTGTGCTGTAAGTCAGGGTCTAGTCCTATGCTGAGTATTCAGATCACACTTAACATCTGTTACCTCTTTAACCTCCTAGAGACTCTAAGGCAGACCGTGCCATGCTGTAGGTGGGAGGCCTGTGATTCCTCTGAGACTGCCATGGCGGTCTTGGTCTTCACACCCCGCCTCTTACCTGCTTCACCTTGTCTCCACCAGCTCTTAGTGAAGTGATGGAAGCAAAAATAGTTTACTTACTTCAACACTCCTTACTGATGTCAGATTTTTTAACTACAATGTGGGTGTTCAATAGATGAATGTTCTAGAGTCATCTGGAGCCCTGGTGTGCGAGTCGCCACACTGTCCATAGACATCAGTGCAGCTGAAAGTCTGGGCCAGCTTCCTTCTGCTTTTGAATGGTGGTGGTTTAAAAAAAAAAAAAAAAAGCCAGAAGGTTTTTTTCCAGCGATTTGTTTATCATTCAAGAATAGTTTTAACTTCAACTTTACGTTTTGCACTTTCTTCCTGGTGCTGGTCCCCACAATCTCCACTTCCTGCCCTCCTTGGCTTTGGAGGTGGCCGCTACAGCCTTCACTGTCTTTATGCCCTCTTCTCTGTTCTGAGGTGCTGGCTCCACGACCACCGTGCCTGCGTCACCCGATGCTCCTGGAGACTCCAGCCCACCAGGTCCCTGGAAGAAGCACCCTGCCAGCTCCTGCCAGCCCTGCCTCAGGTCACCAAGGCCCCCACCCCCCATCTTGCACAGCCTGAATCCCTTACTGCTCCCAAAAGACATCTTAGCTGAATGTTAGCATCTCAAAATCTCTTCTGTGTACTTGGTTTAGAAAGTGATTGCCTTTCTAGGAGTGAGGCTGTATCAGAATGTTGGAGCCCTTGCTTAGTGTGTGCAGGGCCCTGGTTTAGCCCCCAGCACTGCAAACAAGAGAAAGGAAAGAGAGAAGGGCGTCTCTGTGCGCACGAAGCCCTGTGGAGACCTCCCGGATGAAGAAGCGGTGCCCACACCATCACCGAGCTCCGGGGAGGCAGTCACGGTAGAGTCAGCCACCATGCCCTTGGAGGAAGAGCAGGCTTCTGTAAACACGCCCCTCTCTGAAGGCCGTGGGACAGTGCCCTCAGGAAAGTGAGCCTTCTCCGCTGCTGTCCAGTGTGCCTGCCGGGGGCTGGCGTGTCCAAGAAGCTGGGGAGGCTTTGAAGGACAGTGGGGGGACTTGGGCGAGCTCACCTCAGAAAGCGCAGAGATCCAGAATGGCTGGCTGCACCCCCCAGGGCGGCCCAGGCCCGGCGCCACCCGTGTGAGGACCACCCTGCCAACAGGCGCAGTTTCCAATGCTCTTTAAGAAAAGCACAGCGAGGTACTAGAGTCGCCAAGAGAGAGCTGCTGAATTACCACTTCCTATTTAACAGCAACGCCTATCTGCCTAGTTGCGGATGGTTAACCATGTACATCCCATAGGTTTCAAGATAATCACAAAAAGAACAGTCACATGACTTCTTGGAATCTAAGACAAACCATCAGTGCGGTGGAAGAGGGGAGAGGCCGACGGTGGCCGTGGAGGAAGGACTCCCTTGTGTGGTGAGCTGCGCTCGGTCTCCTGGGGGCGGGATGCCCGGACAGCACCGAGGAGGCTGTGGGAATGTGTGGAGTGGGCAGAGGCAGGGGGCCGGCTCTGGAGCCCAGATTGTGTCCTGCTCCTCCGAGAGCCGTCACCACAGGAAGGATGCTCATGTCTCACAGGCCAGATTCCCCTCTGCAGGTCCAAGGCCAGCGTGGCCCCTGCCTGGGCTGTGAGGACAGGAGGTTAGAGCAGCTGAAGCCCTCAGGCGGAGCTGGAGGAGGGCCACAAACACGAGCCGACTGCGGCCTGCTGGGGTCAGACACCTGTCCCGAAAGCCCACCAGATGGCGGACAGAGCGGACCAAGACCACCTTCAGAACTATGAAGGGAAGCAACGGGTGGGACTCCCTTAGGAAACCTGACTCTAGTAGCAAACAGTGAAGAGCATAGAGGAAGGACAGCCGGATCAGCGTGGCTCTGCCCGAGGGGCTGCCGCCATCTCAGCCGTGTTCCGCAGTGCTCCGCAGCAGACCGCAGGCGCTGCCCCAGCCCGCACAGCCTCTGCCACTACCAGGGCTCCTGCCTCGGCCTGGCCTCCCTGCCCTGCACCCCTGCACCCCTGCACCCTGTCCCCGAGGCTGAAGGCCACCAAAGCCATGGTCAGCCCTCCACAGCTTCTCCTGGGGATCGCCTGACTGCAGGGCCACCCCTGCCCTGCGGCCCTGGTCTTTCCCCGGCTTCTTGCCAAAGACGGCCGTCCCCCGTTCACCTGCTGTTGCCGGCACGGGGAGAGCCCTGCCGTGTTTGAGGGTGTCCTGTGCCCCGTGGCCCGGGGTCCTGCTGCAGTTGCCTGTCCATCCACTGGAGCAGAGTCTCTCCTTGCCAAGTCCCGCCTTGTCCTCTCTCTTCTGTGGGAGGACAGGCACCTGCCCAGGCCCTGGCCGCTGGGTGAGAGGGAAGCTGGAACCTCCCCTGGGGACTCAGCCCTTCCCCCTCCTCCTGTGGCTCCCGAGGCTTCTGCTTCTCGCTGGGGGTGAAGCCCTGACAGGGCGGCCACCGAGAGGCCTGAGCCTCGCAGAGGAAGCAGCAGGCCACCTGGGCGTTCAGGGACACGGGCTGCTCCAGGCTGTCTTGCCCACCCACGTGTCCTTGCTGTCCCCTGGAATGGCCTTGGTCAGCATGAAGGTAAGAAAGCAAACCCTGGAAGTCGCCTGCCTGAGAGCTGGCAGGACATGGAAGAGCTGGCCTTCCTGAGGGCGAGAGCACCACGCAGGCGTCGGCGTGCTGAGGGAGGCAGGGCGGTGCCCCCGGGGGCTGCCAGCAGAGGAGGCCCCAGCCCCCTCCCCGAAGAGCAGGCTGCTGCCACAGCTGGGCCACCAAGAGCTGGGGACGGCAGGAAGGCCCCTCCACCTCCTCCCACCACTTCGGGGCGGGACGGACCTGGACTCGGCTGACCCTGCCTCCCGGCCGGCCCCCTGGCCCCACGGTGCTCCACGTGCCCCCGCCCCAGGCAGAACAGGTGCCCCTTGTTCCCCCCAGGACCTGCCCACGAGGAAGGTCCTCTCGGATCTGTGAGGGGCTGAGCGTCTGCACAGGCCCTGCGAGGTCACCAAAAGCAAGAAACGCCGTCCACAGACGCTCACGTGGACCGACCTCCAGCCTGAGAGCCCGACTTGAGCCGAACCGCGGACGCAGAGCAGGCTGGGGTGCCGGGAGTTGGCGACAGCCGCGGGGACAGCTCTACGAGGCATGTCGGGCTCTCCAGGGCCGCGCCCGGGCCTGAGCACGGCGACTCCCGTGCTGTACCAGTGGACGGGCGGCTCCTCACCACAGGGCCCGGAAGCTGGGGTGGACGCGGCCCTGAGCCAAGCAGAGACGAGCACGGCCCCCCAGGGGCAAGGAGAGGTTCAAGGAGACGCCAGTCCTCGGGCAGCGTGTGGGGCGGGAGTGGACGGGTCTGAGAACGCCCAGCGCAAGGGCACGGAGAGAGAGACGGCTCTTCCGTCAGGGGGCGCCTCGCTGCGCCTACTGCTCCAGGGGTGCCGAGGGCTTCCTGCACTTTCAACTTTGTGACAATTTCAAGAGACGGCCGACACCCTGAGGAGTGTGAGACTGTCAGGGTGGACGCCCAGCCACCAGGGCCTGGGCCCTCCTCGCCTGCCGCCCGCTGTGTGGGGCCAGGACGCGGCAGCCCACAGTGTCTCTGAGCCAGGTCACAACCCCGCAGCCTCCCGGCCTGTTCAGCTGCATCAAAGGCCCCTGCGCCCCACACAGACGGGCCACGGCAGGCACCCTGGTGCAGGAGCCCTGTTTGGGGAGATGGCTTAAATTGCGGTGGACTATGGGCTTTGGCTTTGGACATGTTTGGGCATTGGCGCCTTCCGTACTTGGCCCGGGATCTTGCGAGACTTGGCCGGAGATCTCGAGGGACTTGAGCGAGATTGCGGAGGAGGTCTGCGCCATTTTTGGAGGTTAGAGGAGCGTGGACAGTGTGTCGGGGTGTAGTTAGAGCCAGAGAGAAAAGTTATCAGAATAAAGAGCTGTTTGTTTCCAGTTCGTCTCTAAACTTCTTCCCGCGGCTTCTTTGCTCCAAGCAGCCATCGCTTCAGGCGACTACACCCTGGTCAAGGTGCTTGCCGAGCTCCCAGGCCACAGCCCTGTGCAGCGGTCAGTGAGGTGAGGGGCCAACAGCCCAGAGCAGCCTCAGGTCCACTCCCAGCCTTAGGACCGCTCTGCACCCACCCAGCCACCCTCTGTGGTGCAGGAAGGACCCCACCCGAGAGCCTGTCAACCCCAACCAGCCAGGCCTCCAGGGAGAAGATCGCTGCGGGGAGCCTCCGGGCTCCCAGGGAGGCCGGCCAGCCCAGTCTTCACCCTGCACTCAGAGCTTCTGGAGCAACGAAGATGAGCCAAGAAGAAAGCAAAGCTAAGCAAGACCTGCGTGCCTTGCTGAGAGCAGGTGCCCCCGCTCCCCAGGAGGGCCACCGCGAGCCTGCAGCCAGGGGCCGGGGGGCGGAGGCAGCAGGCCGTTCCTCCAGGTGGAAATAGGAAAGACTGCTCAATAAATCACACAGCGACTTCCCCAGGAAGGACAGAAACACAGCCGGCTGGCTCTCGGACGTGGACTCCACGGCCACTGCCAGTTGCAGGTCCTCTCTGTCCGCCGCACGAGGGGCAGGTCTGGGTGCTGACACCCTTCCTGGCCCCGCGCCCTCGGCTGAGAACCGCCCTCCCGCACGGCCAGGAGAGCGCCGCCCAGCTCGCCTGTTGCAAGTGGGGTTTGCACAGGACCCCTGAGTGCAGCTCACACGTCACAGGCCCTGCTCCTGCCCTCCCAGGCACTGACACAGTAGGGAGGCCCAGGCCGAGGAGCAGTAACTATGCCACAAGGCCTCTTGGAGGTGGGTGCCTGCGGGCAGGCTGGCAGCGTGGAGGGAGGCCCGGCTGGTGCCGCCACTCACCCACTCTGCTGCACCAATCCTCACGGAGGGCCTGACAGCGCCGGGGTCCTCACTGTGCCCCTGCGCACAGCGGGAGCCAGGGAGTTGGAGAGACAAAGCAACTTCCTCCTGTCCGCTTACCAGGTACTCGGAAGGGCCCAGGCCCAAAGCCACGCCCGCTGGTCCCAAAGCCCAGCCATCCCTGGGATAAGCTGGAAGAGGAAGTGGCGTTCCGGAGGTCGTCCAAGAAGCCAGTCAGGATCAGGAGCGGGAGGGCCAGAACGCAGCGAGCCCTCCCAGCCGGACGGTGGGGGAAAGCCAGGCTGGGCTCATTAAGTCCCTAGTCTGTGTCTTCTCTTTTCTTTCTTTCTTTTCCAACTTAAAAAAATAGCTTTATTGACGCAGAACTAATACACAGTACGAGTCGCCCACTTGGATCCCATCTCGGTGGGTTTTAAGAGACCCACAGTGTCACGGAACTGACTCGTCTCTGCGCGGAGGAAGAGTCACAGAGACTCATAGAAGCTGGGCGCCAACACAGCGTGCCCTGCCTCGCCGTCCTGGTGAAACTGGAAGGGAATGGGCTTCACTCAAGGACCCTGAGACGGGCGGAGGGGGAGGTCCGCACCCAGAGGTTCCCTCGACATCACTCCAGGTCACAGCGGCCACGCACCCGCTGTCAGGTTCGCCCTGGGTGCCTGTCTCACAGGACAGAGGAGGATGGAGGTTGGGGAGGACCGCGCGTGGGTCATGGAGGCTGGAGCAGCTCTCGCACACGCGACCGGGGCACAGCCGCGGCTGTGGGCTTATTGCCATCACTGTGTCCCAAAGAGAGGCAGGTGGACCTACAGAAGAGCGCGCGGACCACCAAAGCTGGGTATAGGGAAGATCAGAACTGGCTGTGAGGACAGGTCCCTCAAACTCCAGTGCAGGCCTAGGAGGGAGGGAGGCAGGGAGGGAGGGGGAAGGGAGGGAGGGAGGGGAGGGGAGGGGGAAGGGAGGGAGGGGAGGGAGGGAGGAAGGGAGGGAGGAAGGGAGGGAGGGAGGGAGGGAAGGAGGGAGAGAGGGAGGGAGGAAGGGAGGGAGGAGAGAGAAGGGAAGGAGGGAGGGGAGGGAGGGAGGGGAGGGAGGGAGGGGAGGGAAGGAGGGAGGGGAGGGAGGGAGGGAGGGGAGGGGGGGGGTTAAGGGAGGGAGGGAAGGAGGGAAGGGAAGGAGGAGGGAGGGAAGGAGGGAAGGGAAGGAGGGAAGGGAAGGAGGGAGGGAGGGAGGGAAGGAGGGAGGGGAGGGAGGGAGGGAAGGAGGGAAGGGAGGGAGGGAGGGGAGGAAGGGAGGAAGGGAGGGAGGAAGGGAGAGAGGGAGGGAGGGGGAGGGAGAGAGGGGAAGGAGGGAGGGGAAGGAGGGAGGAAGGGAAGGAGGGAGGGGAGGGAGGGGAGGGGAGGGAGGGAAGGGAGGGAGGGAGGGGAGGGGGAAGGGAGGGAGGGAAGGGAGGGAGGAAGGGAGGGAGGAAGGGAGGAGAGGGAGGGAAGGGAAGGAGGGAGGAGAGGGCAGGGAGGGGAGGAAGGGAGGAAAGGGAGGGAGGAAGGAGAGGAGAGGGAGGGAGGGAGGGAGAGGAAGGGAAGGAGGGAGGGGAGGGAGGGAGGAAGGGAAGGAGGGAAGGGGAGGGAGGGAAGGGAGGGAGGGGAGGGAGGGGAGGGAGGGGGAGGAAGGGAGGAAGGAGGGAGGAAGGGAGAGAGGGAGGGGAGGGAGGGAGAGAAGGGAAAGGAGGAAGGGGGGAGGGAGGGAGGAGGAAGGGAAGGAGGGAGGGGAGGGAGGGAGGAAGGGAAGGAGGGAGGGAGGGAGGGAGGGAGGGAAGGAGGAGGGAGGGAGGGAGGGGGCCGAGGAGGGGAGGAAGGAAGGGAGGGAGGAAGGGAAGGGGAGGGAGGAAAGGATAAGGAAGGGAGGGAGGGGAGGAAGGGGAAGGGAGAGGAGGAAGGGAGGGAGGGAGGGAGGGGAAAGGAAAAGGAGGGAGGGAGGGAGGAAGGGAGGGAGGGAAAGGAAAGGAGGGAGGAAGGGAGGGAGGGAGGGAGGGGAAAGGAAAGGAGGGAGGGAGGGAGAGGAAGGGAGGGAGGGGAAAGGAAAGGAGGAGGGAGGGAGGGAGGGAGGGAGGGAGGGAGGAAAGGAAGGAAGGAAGGAAGGGCTTGAAGAAAACGTGCAGTGCAGAAAGCTTGAGGGTGGCAAAGTGACCCTGCAGCAGGCTGCTCGACGACCCGCCTTGCCCTGAGGACACACGGTCAGTGTGGGCATCCAGGGAACCCTGTCCTGTGGGGGCAAGAGGACCCTGCTGAGGAAAGAGACCTCACCGCTGTGGGAGGCGCACAGAACCTCGCAGAGACTCAAACAAGAGCGTGGAGTTGTGGAGGACCACAGCCCAGAAAAGCCACAGTCCACTACCCTGAGGGCGAGAGCAGCACCCCCACTCCCACACGGCCCCCTGACCCAGGGGGACTCCAGCTGCTGCTGTGGAGGACGGAGACAGAGGGGGGAGGATGGAGACAAAGATCTGGGGGAGGACGGAGGCCCAGGAGGGGGAGGGACGGGGACCGCACCCTAACAACTGCCGCCCAGGCACCTGCAGCTCTGGCCCGACAGGAGAGTCCAGGATTCGCCCTCAGGCACAGCTGCAGGGACCCGGGCCTCTGATTGCCAGCCCCCGACGCAGAGAGGACAGCAGGACACACCTGGCCAGCACGGCAGGGCCGACGTCCTCTGTGGCCTGTGCTGGCTCTTCTCCCTGTCACGATGCCAGGACGGGGCGGCCAAGCCTCCCGCTTGGCCACGGCTTCCTGGACGCGGAAACTTCAGGGCTAAAACCAGGACGGCCTGGACCCAGGCCAGGCGGTCTCTCTGGCCTCACAGAGGGGATGGTGTTGAGGACGGGAGGCCCGCTGGGGCGGAGGGAGGAGAGACCATGCCGCTGGGAACGAGCCGGAGCAGAGACCCAGGAGGACGCCGCTGGAGGGGGTCCCCGCGAGGCTGGCGCCCAGTCGTCCCTACTGGGCGGAGACACGTGGGCTTGGGCAGGAGGTGGAGGCTACCTGGCCGCCTGCAGTGGAGGACACACCTCCTCTCCTGGCCTTCCTTCAGGCCATGGCGCGGCCAGGAGCCTGCCAGGTTCTGTGGCCGCGTGTGCCTGCGAGGGCTAGTGGGTCTGCGACACAGCAGGGGGGAGAAGCGCGGCTGGCCGTGAGGGGCTCCGCGGGAAGAGCCCTCGGCAGCGCTGGCCTCCTCTGTGCTGCTCTGCGTGGCCAGGGATGGAGCCAGGGCCCCATGCATGCTGGGCAAGCGCTTGGCCGCTGCCATGGGTCGGTGGGGTGAGGACGGCACTGCCCGCGGTGGGTCCCACTGGCCACAGCTGCCATCTCACCGTGAGCCTGACTGCACCAGGGCTAGATTCTCTTGACGAGGAAACAGCAGGCCAGGGAGCTTCGAAACGCGAGTGGCCACATGAAAACAGTGGCCCCTTTGAAAACTTTTCTTTGAGGTCCTCGATTTAAACTCCTGGCTCTGACCACAGCACCCCACACACGGCTCATTCTCACCAACGCTATGAGTAAAACACAGGAAACTGACGAGCCAGGCCCGGGCACGGCCTGGAAACAGGTGCTTGCGAGGCAGTGGTGTCTCCGCGGTGTGGACGGGGCACAGCTTTATGTCCATGTCTCTATGCTCACGTCCTCGAGGCTGAGGCCTGCGGGGCGCACAGTGCAGTTTCCAGAGAAGGACAGGACCGAAAGGTCACTGACGCCATGGCTGGGGGTGGCCTTGGGTCTCCTGGGGGTGCCCTGGCCTGGTGCCCCCAGCCACTGACACCCTGCTGGGGGTGGCCTTGGGTCTCCTGGGGTTGCCCTGGCCTGGTGGCCCCAGCCACTGATGCCCTGCTGGGGGTGGCCTTGGGTCTCCTGGGGGGGGTGCCCTGGCCTGGTGGCCCCAGCCACTGACGCCCTGCTGGGGGTGGCCTTGGGTCTCCTGGGGCTGCCCTGGCCTGGTGGCCCCCCAGCCACTGATGCCCTGCTGGGGGTGGCCTTGGGTCTCCTGGGGTGCCCTGGCCTGGTGCCCCCAGCCACTGACACCCTGCTGGGGGTGGCCTTGGGTCCCCTGGGGGTGCCCTGGCCTGGTGCCCCCCCCCAGCCACTGACACCCTGCTGGGGGTGGCCTTGCGTCTCCTGGGGCTGCCCTGGCTGGTGCCCCCAGCCACTGACACCCTGCTGGGGGTGGCCTTGCGTCTCCTGGGGGTGCCCTGGCCTGGTGCCCCCAGCCACTGACACCCTGCTGGGGGTGGCCTTGGAGTCGGGGTGCCCTAGGCTTGGTGCCGCCCCCCAGCCACGACCAAACCCTGCCGGGGTGTGGCCTGGGGCTGGGGGTGCCCTGGCCTGGTGCCCTCCCAGCCACTGACACCCTGCTGGGGGTGGGTCTCATTGCCCTGGCCTGGTCTCCTGGGGCTTGCCCTGGCCTGGTGCCCCCAGCCACTGACACCCTGCTGGGGGTGGCCTTGCGTCTCCTGGGGCTGCCCTGGCCTGGTGCCCCCAGCCACTGACACCCTGCTGGAGGTGGCCTTGGGTCCCCTGGGGGTGCCCTGGCCTGGTGCCCCCAGCCACTGACACCCTGCTGGGGGTGGCCTTGGGTCCCCTGGGGGTGCCCTGGGTGGCCTGCTGCTGGGGGTGCTGGGGGTGCCCTGGCCAAACCACAACTTCAGGGTCTGTTCCAAGAACAGGGAACAGGCTCTTCTGCTTCAGGCCAGAGACCGGAAAGGGCAGGAGAGAGGCTGAAGTGCTGGGCGGGGCCTCCGGGAGATGCAGGGAAGCTGGAGCTGGTGACCGCGGGGGGAGGTGCAGCCCAGTGGGCCAAGGAGCTCTGGGCAGCCTAGGACCAGCCCCAGTGGGACTGGCTTCCTCAGACGTCCTTTTAAAAAGGTCACATAAACCGGCTGCCAGGGCCCCACCGACTGTCCAGGCAGGTCTGGTCCACGGAGCGCGGGTCCCCGGGGCCTCTTCTCCTGTTCTGCCAAATGGGGACGAAGGCAGCGAGGGCGCCGCGAATGCTGTGCGTTCTCTGACTGCCCAGGCCAGGGCTCGGGCGGAGACGGGGCAGAGCCCGTCTGCAGCCAGGCTCAGCAGTGGACGTGGGCAGGGCTGTGGAGGTCATTTTGGCCTCGCTTACAGATTCAGAAAAAAACTAAGACCGACCAAAAGAGCAGAGGAAACGACGTGTTACCGCTCACTTGGTCGCACACCCGAGACAGCGATGTTCAATCTACTAGATGTCAGCCTCCTGTCAGAAAGGAGCGGAGGCCACGCGTCCCCGGTTGGGGCACTCAGCGTGCTGGAGCCGGACAAGCCCACAGGCGAGACGCGCCCCACGGCCCTCTGTGAGGCCTGGCGGCTCAAGCCTGGCTCAGCCACCCAGGGTCAGTGAGGGCCTTCCACACCGCCCTGCCTGCTGGGAAAGGCCACTGCGAGTCACAGGTGGCGTGGCCAGGTGACAACAGAGCCACAGGCAGGCCGCTCCCCTGCTCACAGCGCTGCTGACGGGGCTCGGGGTAGAAAGCGGCCTGGCTCATGTCTGTGACTCACCTCTGCCGGGGGTCCAGGCCTGGGTGGGGGCCGAGGCCCGCGGTGCTCTCCACCCCAGGCTGGACCACCCTGGGCAGGAGGATCTGGAACCCTCCGCAGAGTGCGTCACCAAGCTGCCCCTCCCCAGGCCCCGGAGTCTCAGTGTTGGGGGCAGCAAGGAGGCAGTGGGGTAGGGGTGAGGCCCCCAGGACAGGGAGCCCCATCAAGAAGGGGCTGGGAGGAAGTGACGGCCCGCCCACAGAGGGACCCAGAGCCCCGGCCCAGGGCTGGGGTGCCCGCGCAGCAGCTGGGCTGTTGGCTGCCATGGATTCTGCCAGCGCCCAGCCACGTTCACGGCTGCCAGCCTGGCCCCGCCCTGGCCCTGGCCGGCCGTGCGTGCCCCCTCTCGGCCCTGCTCCTGGTGCCCCGACTCCCGCCTCACTCGCCCACCGCCTGGCCTTCCGCCTGCTCTCTCCCTTTGTTCCCTTTTCTCTTTTTCCACCTGCCCGACTTCCTGCTCACCCCACACAGTGACGTTTAAAAAGGAGTAAGTGGCGCTCAGTCCCCTTCAGATTTTGCAGTCCACGCGCCTCCTCTCTGGTCCCCCGGGGGGGGGGGCACTGCACTCCTGGAGGGGCGCAGCAAGGCCCAGGGACCCCGCCCACGGGGCGTCTCTCCTGCAGCTCTGTCAGGGAACCGGCTGCGCTGAGCGCTTTGAACATTTTTCAGATGTGAGCCCCGCTGCGTGGAGACCGCGCTGAAACCCGCGGCGTGGCGCCTGGCCCCTCCTGCCACAACCACAGGGCCAGCCCTGCCTTGCGTCCCTGGGCCCCACAGGGACACGGCTCCTCTCATCTGAGCCAAGCACCAGCGTCCACGCTGGGAGCCCTGGGCTCTGGGACCCTGCCTGCTTCTGCACTCGGGGCGGTGTGTGCTGGGCGTCCTGCGGTCCTGGGGCTTTCCCAGCCCGGCCCTCGAGGGCAGCCCGGGTCCCCGCACTGCTGCCCCCACAGCGCCTGACCGCGGCAGGAGACGCTCCCACTCCCAACCCTCTGCTCCGGAAAGCCCCAGGCTGGGGACCAGACGGCGCCACTTATCAGAACTGTGCCTAAAATAGGAGGCCGTGTCTCTGGCGGCCACCGAGGGTCCCCCAGGAGAGACACGCGGCCAGGGCGGGGGCTGGTGTGTCTATTTTAGCCGCTGTCTTTTCAGATCATTTCCTCTTTCTTGGTGGGTCTCGGAGGAGGATGTTAGGAGGTGGCAGATCTCAGGTAAGGGGGGCTCGCCACACGCCGTGGGGGAAGACAGGTGCGAGGTGGCAGCCAGTGCCCCGATGGCCGCATCTGTGGGACGACGGTGTGTTCACAGGCACACGTGCAGCAGCCCCTGGGCAAGCTGATATCCATCCATTTGTCACTTTCACTTGGAGATGACGTTATCAAAAGAACTGCTTCCGATGGACGACAGCACCGTGAATTCTCCCGAACAGACCCTAGTGTCCAGGGACCCAGGTTCTCGGAGAGACCCGTTTGCCCACGTGTGCCGGCTCCTGGCTGGCCGATCTTCCCCTGCTTGCTTCCCATTTGGCAGGACACAGTGACTGCCCCCCAGGGAAGAGGAGGCCGGACCCCAGGGCTGCCTGGTCTGCCGCCCCCCTCGCCTGCTCTCCGCCCTCCTGTGTCTCAGCTCATCAGGGCCACCAGCTCCCTGTCCTGCCGCCCAGCCGAGCCCCTGGCATTCAGACTGGGCTGTGGCATCTGCATCCCTTCTTTACAGTTATGGTTCATAGTTGGTGGCTCCCTGGAGGGGCTGTGGCTTACCAGGCTCCTGGCAATGTCCCTACAGTTCCTTGCCAAGTGCTGGCCACCACAGGTCAGGTCACCAGGGTGTTAAAGATCACAGTCGGTGCCTGCGTGGCATGGAATGAGCCAGACTCTGGCACCTGTGCTGCTACATATGGAGGACGTGACCTGGTCTCCTAGCTCTGTGACATGGCGTCAAATGGGACGGGGTAGTCTCTGGAAAAGTGCCGCGGGCGCAACAGACAGACGCTGCCAAAGGAGCGTCTCTCCTCCCTCTCCCTCTCCCTCTCCCTCTCCCTCTCCCTCCCCTTTTCTCCCTCTCCCTCTCCCTCTTTCTCCCTCTCCCTCTCTCCCTCTCTCCCTCTCCCTCTTTCTCCCTCTCCCTCTCTCCTCTCCTCTCCCTCTCCCCCTCTCTCTCCCTCTCCTCTCTCCCTGTCCCCTCTCCCTCCTCTCCCTGTCCCTCTCCCTCTCTCCTTCTCCCCTCTCTCCCTGTCCCTCTCCCTCTCTCCCTCCTCTCCCTCTCCCCCTCTCCCTCTCCCTCTCCCTCTCCCCCTCTCTCTCCCTCTCCCTCTCTCCCTGTCCCTCTCCCTCTCTCCCTCTCTCTCCCCTCTCTCCTTCTCCCTCTCTCCCTGTCCCTCTCCCTCTCCCCTTCTCCCTCTCTGTCCCTCTCCTCTCTCCCTCTCTCTCCCTCTCTCCCTGTACCTCTCCCTCTCTCCTTCTCCCTCTCTCCCTGTACCTCTCCCTCTCTCCTTCTCCCTCTCTCCCTGTGTCCCTCTCCCTCTCTCCTTCTCCCTCTCTCCCTGTCCCTCTCCCTCTCTCCCTCTCTCTCCCTCTCTCCCTTCCCTCTCCCTCTCTCCTTCTCCCTCTCTCCCTGTCCCTCTCCCTCTCTCTCTCTCTCTCCACCCCTCCCCCTCTCTCTCCCTTGGCACATCCAAAGCAATTGAAATGAGTAGGTGCTCACTAATGCAGGACTTGATAATGTGAACTTTTTGCAGACTCGTTTACCTTCAAAGCACAAAATTTATGAAGATGCGAGAACTACCTGCATTCTAAGACAAAACAAGACTTACCAGTAAGTTTTTTGTTCCACCAGCAGCAGCCAGAGTTCTTAAATCTTGAGAGTCCCCTCGCCAGTGTGGTGACACTGGCCCTTGGCCAGGGCAGGGCCGGGCAGAGGTGGGCTGCTGAAGTCCCCGGGGGTCTGCGGCTCAGGGCCCAGCCGTGCTCTGGAGCTCATGCCGGCCGGCTCTTCCCCTGGGGCTGGTGTGGTGAGCCACGGGCCAGGTTTCACTCCCCCAGCTTCAGAGCACACCCAGGTAGCAAGGTGCCGGCAGGAAGGCGAGCTTATGTAACTAGGTCACTTGATGATTTCAATTTTAGATGCAAATTTTTTTTTGTTTCAGAATTATTAGTCTGTGGAATATTTCTTGATTCTTCTTGGAAATTACAAATTAAGTAAAATAATTGAAGCATTCTCTGAAAACCTCTACATCCTATCTAATGAGTTTTATAATCAACTACCTACATTCCCATCTCTCAGAGAAACCCCCGAAAACAGCTAAAAGCCTGCATCAAGCCATGCGGAGGGCGAGCCCCAGACTGGCCCTCGGGGGGACACGCCAGTGAGCTTGGCCAGGCCAGACGCTGCGCCCTCACTCTTGTCTTGTGACCCTAACTAGCGCTGTGAAGGCAGTTCACATCGGTGCAATACGACACGGAAAGCTCTCTCCACACCCTCTGTTCCATTCAACCCTGACCAACAATCTTGGCAAAATGGACATCACCCTCATTTGCCTCATTTTGCATCTGGAAAGAAACTAGCACAGGAAGATGCTGAGTGATTCTCACGGAACAGAAGCAAGGAGGAGTGGACCCAGCAATAAGACCAGCTCTTCTAAGCCCTCTCTCCCCACCCTTTTTTTTAATTCCTTCAGCAACAATCATGAGCCGCGGCTCCGTGCCGCCCCTCTTCCCGGCACAGCAGAACACCGTGAAGGAACAGGCCTCGGGGACTTGCAGGCTAGTCCTGGGACAGACGATGAACCAACTGGATGAAAGGCAGCATGGTGGATGGTGTGAGCGCCACACAGAGCGCCTGGCAGGAAGTGGGCAGGGGTCACTGAAGCTGGCCAGTTCTGATTCAGGGGAAGGGGGCGGCTTCCAGAGCACGCTGGATTCACACAGAGCTCTGGGAGAGGCGAGGGGTGAGGGGTGCGCAGCTGGGGCACGATGCTCCGGGGCAGAGGGCAGTAAGGACAGTGTCCCCACGCAGCACAGAGGAAAGTGAGGAGCTCGGCGAGGCCAGAGCCCAGGCAGGGGCGGCGGAGTTGAGGCCCAGGCCCGGCGGGGCCGGTGAGAGGGCCTCACCTCTCCTGGGGGAGCACAGCTGTGGGGAGGTGCTGAGTGACGTCACCTGACGTCACGTACCTCTGGGGTTGGCCTGCGGGCAGTGTTGAAAGTGGGCTAAAGGAATGGTGAGAGGGCCAGACACCGTCCAGGTGAGGTGGTGGGTGTCTTCAGAGGCAAAGTCGTCCGGCCTCCTGGACGCAGCTTGAGAAGAGGAGACCACACGGGAGGACCGCAGCGTGTGGCCCGAGCCGCGAGGCCGCGGACGGCGGCCCAGGAGAGGCAGGCGGTGGGGTCTTCGGGGGTGAGCAGCACTCGGGAGGTGAGAGGCGCCGGACGGACGGCCACCCCAGGCAGAGGCCCAGGCGCGGTTGCTGACCTGAACGTGGAGTCCAGAGCAGAGCTCTGGGCCAGCAGTGTCACCAGCTTGCCCATGGAGGACCACCAGGGCATGGCGTAGGTGGACGAGAGGGGAGAAAGCCCACCCTGTCGTGTTCCTGCCGAGAACTGACCGCTGGGTGTGCCCACGTGCGGCCACTGCGGTGCTGACACAGCCTGGTGGTGAGGTGAGGGGACAAACCCAACCAGAAAGAGACGAGGAGAGGAGGGGCACTTCGGGGAGTCTGCGCGGGAGCAGGGGATGGCCGCAGCAGAGACGCCAGGGAGCAGAGGAGAGCAAGAAGGGCCTCGAGAGATGGGCAGTGCAGGGCGGCGGCTCCCGCACCCCCAGGGCGGCGGGCTCCCGCACACCCCAGGGCGGCCGGCTCCCGCACACACCCCAGGGCGGCCGGCTCCCGCACACCCCAGGGCGGCGGGCTCCCGCACACCCAGGGCGGCCGGCTCCCGCACACCCAGGGCGGCCGGCTCCCGCACACCCCAGGGCGGCCGGCTCCCCCGCACACCCCAGGGCGGCCGGCTCCCGCACACCCCAGGGCGGCCGGCTCCCGCACACCCCCAGGGCGGCCGGCTCCCGCACCCCCCAGGGCGGCCGGCTCCCGCACACCCCAGGGCGGCCCCAGGGCCGGCTCCCGCACACCCCAGGGCGGCCGGCTCCCGCTCACCCCCAGCGGCCGCTCCCGCACACCCAGGGAGGCGGGCTCCCGCACACCCCAGGGCGGCCGGCTCCCGCACACCCCCAGGGCGGCGGGCTCCCGCACACCCAGGGCGGCCGGCTCCCGCACACCCCAGGCCGGCCGGCTCCCGCACACCCAGGGCGGCCGGCTCCCGCACACCCCAGGGCGGCGGGCTCCCGCACACCCAGGCCGGCCGGGCTCCCGCACACCCAGGCCGGCCGGCTCCCGCACACCCCAGGGCGGCCGGCTCCCGCACACCCCAGGGCGGCGGCTCCCGCACACCCCAGGGCGGCCGGCTCCCGCACACCCCAGGGCAGCGGGCCGGCTCCCGCACACCCAGGGCGGCGGGCTCCCGCATACCCAGGGCGGCGGGCTTCCTGCACACCCCCAGGGCGGCGGGCCGGCTCCTGCACACCCCAGGGCGGCCGGCTCCCGCACACCCAGGGCGGCGGGCTCCCCGCACACCCCAGGGCGGCGGGCTCCCGCACACCCAGGGAGGCCGGCTCCTGCACACCCAGGGTGGCCGGAGGCCGGAGAGGCGCAGGCGGGGCGCGGGGACCGTGTGCCCAGGTGGCGCCCGTCCGTGGGCTCCTGGCTGATCCTCAGAGGGATGGCAGCCAGGGCATCGGCTGCAAGTGAAGGTGGACAGAGAGGGGACGGATTTCCAGAAGTGAAGAGGAGGAAAGACGCAGCGGCCCAGGAGAGGGGACGCGGGGCTGGCGGGTCGCACGCCACTGGGCAGCGCAGGTGGGCAGGGCAGGTGGGCAGCAGGGATTTCAGAGGACGCTCAGCATGTGGGCGCGGGGGCTGGGAGGAGGAGAGCTGGGTCCCCGCGGGGCTGAGGCTCCCGCTGAGTGAGGCAGAGAGGTAGGGCTCCCCCACAGCCACCCAGGTCGCGCCACCCAGGACGCGAGCATGACGTCACAGCACAGGTCACCAGCCCGTGTCTGTGACGGTGGAGCCCCAGGAACATGCTGTGACGGGATATCCTTGTCCTCCTTGATGTCAGTTCAAGCCTTTGCTTCTTCGACAACAGGCAGTGGTCTGCGGAGTCCAGAGTTCAGGTCTTACCTTTATCAATCGTGCCCAGCTGCCTGCGGCCCCAGCACAGCACGTCCTCCCGTGTTCAGCCCCGACTTGCTCCCCACGCATCAGCGCGTGCTCATGCTCTGGTGCTCGGTGAGCCCCAGCTGGAGGTGACCGCCCTGACCAGAGCCAGCCCTGCAGCGCTCGCGCTCACAGTGTCCGCATGTTTTCAGAAAAGCAAGAAACACCCTGAAGATGCCGGGCATTCTCAGGGGCTGCAATAAGTAAAGTGAGTAATTTGGGGTGGGCTTTTTCTTTTTAACCAAACCACAGTTTGCAAATGAACGCTTTTTGACTTGCAAATGTAACCCCAGAGACCAGTCTAGGCTGGACTTCGGGAGCGCTTGTTCTGCTTAAGAGCATAGCCTGAACCGGGAGCAGAAATTCCCATTATGTTGCCGCCCGACAGCGATGGCCGCTTGGAGCAACGAAGCCGCGGGAAGAAGTTCAGAGGCGAACTGGAGACAAACAGCTTTTTATTCTGATAACTTTTCTCTCTGGCTCTAACAACGACTAACACGCACCACACACACCACCAAAATGGCGCTGACCCGATCAGCAATCACGACAAGACAGCCTTCAGCATCAGGCACCCAGGGTGGAAAGGGACTTCAGGGCCTAGAGTGACTCTGGAGGCCAGGGCCGCAGGGAGGCCAGCGTGAGCTGGTACACCGGGCACCTGGATCCGCCTCTCCCCTCGGGTGGGAGAGCTCCCGTCCCTGGACATGTGCCCACGGGGCCTGCACTGCTCGAGGGCCCCTGAAGCCACACACGGGAGGCTGGCGCTGACCCCGGCTCCTCTCGCTGGTGGCTGGTTCGACTTTCTGCCTTGTGAATGTCCGGTCATCAGAGCACTCGGCCGAGGGTGTGCCCCTCAGACTCCGGGCCACGCTGAAATCCCCACTGCCACAAGACTCCGGGAGTAGAACGCTGTGTGGCTTCGCAAAGTCTCATGTGGGTCGGACACTGGGGACAGTGGCCAGCGTCTGGAGGCTGCGTTCTGGACTGTCCTGGAGGGTCTGGGAGTCCGCAGTGGGTGCCTGACCCCAGGAGGCCTGAAGGTGGGCATCTCCGGGCTTGAAGCCCCGTGTTGCTCATCTCATCCCTGGCCTTTCCTGGACGACAGGGAGGCCAGCTTCCAGCGGGCCCGAGCCCAAGACAGGACCCCCAGAGCCACCCAGGTGCAGGGCTCCATGGCCGTTGCCCTGGGTTCCAGGTGCCTCTGCAGGACCCTGGAGCCTGTTGAGGCCCCAGTCGGGAAACCACAGAGCAGGCCCTAGATTTGGGTCAAGCTGTAGTCGGTACTTATGGCCTGTCCACTGAAGACGTGTCCATGGCCCTGAGCCGCTGACCGTGGGCAGCATGCTATCAATGGCCTGCTGAGGCTGGGCACGGGCACCACCACCAGGCATCAGGTGAAAGCAACGTCCGGGCCACCCACAAGTTGTCCACGCACAGACTCCCCCTTCAGCAGGGCTGCCTCCCCCTCAGCCAACCCTCGGCCTATGGGAGGTCCCCAAGGAAGGAGACCGTCCCCCTCCCGTCCCGCTGTACCCGAGGCCGTCCTGCTGACCTGGGCGGGGCTGCCTGATCCGGCAGGGCTGCTCCTGCTCCGCTGGCGCCACTGGCCTGGGAGGGCCCTGGCAGGGAGGCCCCGGCAGGGAGGCTCCGGCCTGGGGACAGCACGCTGCCACCTCTCCCTGCCCCTTCCACGCAGGGCTCGGAGGCTCCGTGTGAGGGGCACTCAGGCTTCCTCGCTGCCGTCCCACGGTGACCCTGGCCCGGACCCTCCTCTCGTGGGACTGTTGGCCTGCGCTGCCCTCTGGTACCCACTGCGGGCTCGGGGTGGACAGAGGCGCTCAGCCAAGCCTTAGTGACCAGGACGAAAGGCTCCGTCCTCCCCCAGTCCCTCCCACGTGTGACATTTCACACTGAACCGCTGAGCAGTCTGCATTCCCGAGAAGACGCCCGCCAGTCTCGGGGTTCGGTCCCCAAATGTCCCTCACAACCAGGCGTTCCAACAGGAGCTGCGGGGAGCGGCTGCGGTCGCTTGGCCTGCTCTGCCTCTCTGCGCTCCCGAAACAGCACGAGGCCAAGCAAGCGAGAAAGTTAATAAATAAGACGAATAAAAGGCAGATGCAAGTCCCAAATTGTCGCTGCCTGAAGCGGAAACTGCTTGGAGCAACGAACGCCGCAGGAAAATTCGGAGGCAGGATGAAAATGAAAAAAGGTCTTTTATTCTTCTCTCTCCGGCTCCAGCAATCACTCCAAACGCTCTAACTCCAACCTCCTCCTCCTCCTCCTCCTCCTCCTCCTCCCCCCTCCTCCTCCCCTCCTCTCCCCTCCTCCCCCCTCCTCCTCCTCCTCCCCCCCTCCCCCTCCTCCTCCCCCCTCCTCCCCCCTCCTCCTCCTCCTCCTCCCCCCTCCTCCTCCTCCTCCTCCCCCCCTCCTCCTCCTCCTACCCCCTCCTCCTCCCCCCTCCTCCTCATCCTCCCCTCCTCCTCCCCCCCCCTCCTCCTCCTCCTCCTCCTCCTCCCCCCTCCTCCTCCTCCTACCCCCCCTCCTCTTCCCTCCTCCTCCTCATCCTCCCCTCCTCCTCCCCCCTCCTCCTCCTCCTCCTCCTCCTCCCCCTCCTCCTCCTCCCCCCCCCTCCTCCCCCCTCCTCTCCCCCCCCTCCTCCTCCTCCTCCCCCCCCTCCTCCTCCCCCCTCCTCCTCCTCCTCCTCCTCCTCCTCCCCCCTCCTCCTCCTCCTCCCCCCTCCTCTTCCCCCCTCCTCCTCCTCCTCCTCCCCCCCTCCTCCCCCTCCTCCTCCTCATCCTCCTCCCCTCCTCCTCCCCCCTCCTCCTCCTCCTCCTCCTCCTCCTCCCTCCTCCTCCTCCTCCCCCCTCCTCCTCCCCCCTCCTCTTCCCCCCTCCTCCTCCTCCTCCTCCCCCCCTCCTCCCCCTCCTCCTCCTCATCCTCCCCTCCTCCTCCCTCCTCCTCCTCCTCCTCCTCCTCCTCCTCCTCCTCCCTCCCTCCTCCTCCTCCCCTCCTCCTCCCCCCTCCTCTTCCCCCCTCCTCCTCCTCCTCCTCCCCTCCTCCTCCTCCTCCTCCCCCCCTCCTCCTCCTCCTCCCTCCTCCTCCTCCTCCCCCCCCACACACCCTCTACCAACCTCACCCGGTTATATACATTTTGCTTTAACAAGGACACATGCTTACAGCTCGAGCTTACAGGTGCGTCACGCAGTGTTCATGGGCATACAAAGATTCTTTGGATAATGTATTACTATCAGGTGGAAACTAGAACATCTTTTATGGCTCTCAGCTAACCGCAATCTTTAGCTATCTCCTTGATTATAGGCTCCTTCACCAAATATCTGCTGTGAAAAGTGCGAGTGATGACAAAAATAAAGTAAACGATCCCTGCGCTCTCAGCCGCTGTCACCCGTCCCTTGTTGAGCCCTGGCTACACAGCAGTCCCCACAGGCCCACCCGCTCCTCTCTCCCAGTCCGCCCTGCCTGTCCAGCTCCAAGCAGGCAGTGGGGAGAGGGCATGATGTGGCCCGCGGGACCTGGCAATCTGGAGAAGGATTCGCTGTCCGCCAACGCCAGAAGACTCCGCAGGGTGGCCCTGACGCCCTCCACTGCCCGACCCAGTGGCCCCTGGACCGACCATCCAGTCCTCACGGCACGGCCTGGCCACACTCGGGGGTGTTCAGACAAGAGCCTCCGGCAAGTCCAGGCCTCGGTCTCTCCCTGGCGGCACGGCCTCGGCACCTGGGGGACTGCCTGGCCCCGCGTCCCCCGATGACGTCCCCTGGGGTCTGCCTGGCCCCGCGTCCCCCGACGACGTCACCCAGGGTCTGCCTCTCTGGCAGAGATCTCTCTGAGGTGGCACAGGGCTCTTCTTTGGTCCTCGAGGTGGCACATGAGTGCCCCCTGTCCCGTGGCCTGTGTTCAACGTGATCACGTGAGGAAGGTGACGGCGTATGCGGTGCCCTCCCCTCGACCACCATTCTCCACTGGGTAGTTGACAGGCGTTTCTTCGAGAGAGACTTTGGGTCCGTGCCCCGTCCTCACCAAGGCTGCCTCTGGTGCACGGCCCGCCCGAGGGTCCGTGGACGCCCACCTCCAGCACTGGGCTGGCTGGAACCCAGGGCCCGTCCTCCCCGACGGAGGCCCCGCAGGCCCTCTGGTAGGAAGCCCAGCTTCTCCACCCACTGCCTGCTTTGATGTAGCCCGTGCTCGGGACCCAGCCCCTGGGAGCCCTCCAGACTGGTCACCGTGTCCCCATGACGTCCCCTTGGTTTCTGAGCCTTTCCTCACTTCCTGCTGCCTCCCCAAGTCTGGCCCTTTTCTGTGTAGGAGCCAATGTCTGGGCTCCAGCTGCTCCGAGGCCCGGGGTCTGCCTCTGCGCCCCTCAGTGAGGAGTGCATTCGTGTCCAGGTGCACGCAGCCCCGCACACCACATCTGCTTCTGTGCCTACCCCTGCTGCGTGGGTCTGCACACTTGACCAAGACCAGGCTGCCCACTCCTCTCCCTCCCAGGCCTGCAAGATGGCCTCCGCCAGCCCCTCTCCCTCCATGCTGACCACAGGAAACGCGTCTCCACCAGTCCTCAGGTGTGGCCCTCTGGGCCAGTCCTCCCCTAGGCCCAATCTCCCATCACCACTGCCCCCATCCTCACCAGGCGCCTCTCACCTTGCTTTGGTGTGACGCCTGCAACACAGAGACACCCTCCCCGGCCACAGCTCTCCCGGGCATTTTTACGCAAGCAGCTGTAGGCGGAGCTGCTGTCCACGGTGCCCAGGCTGTGCACTGCCCAACTCCAGGAAGCGCCATTCAAATCATAGTCGTGTGACCCGCCAGATGCGGCCACAGTCTCTCCAGGTCCACCACTTTCTTCAGATATTTGCCAACACATTAGCGCTGGAGGGAAGCAGTCTGAAGTCGCAAACTCACGGACTGTGCCTCTCTTTAACCACTGACCAAACTCACACATGGCTGCAAAAACTTTCACTTGCTCACTTGGTCAGAGCTTATCAAGTGTCTGCTTTGTGCTCAAATATGACCCTTGGTAGGACTCACGAGGACTTTTCCAAGTCCAGACTCCTGTTCCGCACTTGCCCAGCAAGGAGGCCTCTGGGGCTGTGGCCCTGGTGCCGAGGGCTTTTCCTCGGGGCACACGTGCAGCAGAAGTGGCTTTCACCCTGCCGCGATGTTCTGGTCCCTACCAGCGAAGGCCGAACAGCCTGGAAAGAGCTTGCTCTTCCTGTTCAGAATGCTCCGTGCCTCTTCCTCCTGCCTCCTCGCCTCCGGGCTCGGGGCTCGGTTCCTCCAGACAGGCCCCGCGTGTGCTGGTCGAGGGCTAGGGAGGCCCGCCGCCGCCCGCCCGCGCTCTGCCAGCCTGACCTCTCCCCCGAGCCCGCAGCAACCCGGGCCCTCCCTCCCAGCTCTCGGGGCCTGAACTGTGTGGGCCCGTCGCTGGGCAAACCCGGGGCACGGCAGCCTTCCCCTGGGATGTCCCGAGAGCAGACAGGGTACACGCAGTCGCACCCTGAACCAGCGCGGCTGCGCCTCTGGTGGGAGGTGGAGACGCACTGGGCTGGGCCCGGGAGACGGCGGGGTGGGACTCGCAGCCCACGCCTGCAGGCCCTCAGCTGGCCCTGGGGACACGGCAGGGCTTCGAAGGCCCTGGCCCTCTAGGCGGGAACTGCAGGCCGTGGCTGAGAGCACTGTCCCGAGCCAGCCGCCCGCTCCTCCTTCTTTGTCCTCTCGCGGACACCTCCCTGCCAGTGCCCCTAGGCTGTGACGAGGCCCTGGCTGGCGCGGCTTCAGCACGAGGTCCCAGCAAGGTCAAGTGGCCTGTCTTCTCTTTGCCTGCTTTGACGAAGAGCACCAGGACTGGTCCTGCTGCCGTCTTCTCCCCGCCAGCCCCTGCCCACCTGACCATCCACCCTACCGGCCAGGCCACAGTGCCATCTTCTTGACCACAGGATGGGCCGCACCCTAGGGACAGAGGATGCCTGAGAGGGAAGACCTGGGCCACTTGAGGGTCCCTGGAGCCGAGCGTCCCCCAGCTGGGGAATGCCAGTGCAGGACTTGCAGGAGAGAAGAGCCGAGGTCAGCTCGGTCAGGACTCTGCCACTTTGAATCTCCTGCCGTCTGCATGTCGGGAGGCAAGGACAGGAGGCTGAGCTGGCAGTCCCCACGGGGGTCCCGGGGACTCTCACCCGGAGGCCCAGGACCAGGGTGCCTGATGGACGCTGGCTTCGGCATGTGGGCAGGAGGGGTCAGGACCTTCTGGGGCAGGAGAAGGCCCGCGTCCGCAGAGGGTCAGGGCAGGGAGACCAGGGCACGTGGGCAGCTGGAGGTGGCTTGGTGAGGTCACTCCCGGAGCGAGGCAGCAGTGAGGGTGTCTCACGTGGCCTTTTAAAGCAGGCACGCGGACCTGGGGGGCGGTGGGCACCTCCGCAGGAAGAAAGCTCCTCCAAGGTGTTAAACACGGTGAAATGCCCCGACGGCCTTGTCCCTGTCACCTGACCAAGGGGCAGGGGCGAGGTCTGGGGTGGGAGGACTCGGGCGGAGCAGTTCTGTCCTCGTGCTATTGGGCAGTTTTAAAAGGTGAAATTTCAACAGGCTTTCTGTCCCGTCAGGACATCCTGGGTCACGATGGCTGGGTGGGAACAATGTCCCCAAACGTCTTTCCAAAGTCCACACGGAGCAACAGCACGCCACGGGCCATGTGGAGGAGAAGTCGCCGTGGGACACGGAGACCACAGGAGCCGCAGGCCAGGGGCAGGCGCAGCCCCTGCCCGCCCACTGCGGAGGTGGCCGTCTGTCAGAGGTGAGAGGTGGGTGGAGCTGGGGCCAGGGCGCGGCGGCCGGGAGCTGTCTGGATGTCATGGTCACGGCAGAGGCAGAGCGAAACAGAGTGCAGAGACATCCCAACAAGAGCTGTGCCCTCCAGGGCCCAGGACGCTCGCGGGTCTCAACTGTGTCACCCTCAGTAAGTGCTGGGCAGGCAGGACGGGCCACCAGGGCCTGAGCACCTGGGACCTGCGTGGGCAGCCCTGGCCCCGGGGACGCAGATGGCAGGAAGAGCAAAGAGAAAAGCCACACCAGAGCTTAGCCCCGGCTCTGAGGGCCAGAAGCGGGGTGCTTGTGCCGCGCTGGGCACAGAACGGCTCTGGGTGGCACCGAGTGGGCACTGAGGAGGAGTGGGGTTCTGCAGGGCGAGGGGCCTCCCTGCTCGAGGGAACTGCAGCTGCTCCCACCACGCCCTGGAGAAGCTGCCGTGGCCGCCACCAAGGCACCACGGGGCCACCACCACCAGGCACCACGGGTGCGCGTGTTCACGCAGGGCTGAGGCTGGTGGGGGTTGGGCATCCGCATGAGGCTCAGGGGAGATGTGCGACGGCTCCTTCTTACACGAGGGGTGTGTCGCACGTGAGAAAAGTGGAGGGCTGAGGCAGGTGAGCTGCACCCGCCCTTCCTGGGAAAGGCTCCTGGTTCTCAAGTGGGAAGCCGCGCTGGCGTCCACGAAGGCGACTTTGCATCTTGCTCTAGACTCCAGAAGGGAGTCCCCTCTGCCGAGACTGTCCCAGAGGCCCACCCAGGCCCTCCACGCGAGGGCGAGTTTCCGTGAGAGGAGTTTCTCTCGCTCTGCCACGGACCAGGGATGGGAGAGTGCCCACAGGGCTGGAGCAGGCGTGTCCCGAGCTCCAGACACAAAGTGGCTCAGCCCGGGCGGGGGCGTGCCGGAGCACACCCTCTGATGACCTTCTCTGTGGGCACTTAGAAGAGACGCTGTGAGCACCCAGAGTGAGTCACCCCAGCAACCAGGTCCCTCCCCACGTGCCCTGGGTGTCGGTGCATCTGGGGACACTTGGCAATGGCGGGTCTCCAGTTCCACGACTCCTCTGGATCTGGGCAGAGGCTGTCACTAAAGTCTCTCGGGATGAATGGGCTGCGTGGCAAAGGCACTGGTCAGGGGAATGCGTGGGGTTGCTATTGGTCTTTCATGGGTCAGAACAATTTCAAATCAGTGACTTGATAGAGGAAGGGAAGAAGCTCATCAAACTCCCTGAGTCGGGAGACGGCTCGGGATAGCGGGCACTGCAGGTGACAGGCAAGACCCGGCAAGACTTCTGCGGTTGGAATGCCGAGACGAAGGCAGTGCCCCAGGAGGTGAGGGAGCTGCCAGCGCACGGCGGGCAGGACCCGCCTGGACCCGCAGCGTCAGAGGGCAGGGGACGCCAGCGTGGCTGTGACTCCCGTTTTCTAGAGTCCAAAGAAACCGGAGGGCCTTGACTTTCAGACCATTTTATTGCACCTCAATAATTCAGAACACGACAATCTCATCACATAATCAGGGTAGAGCAAACCAATGAGAGGTTTTACCTTTTTGGTACTGTATTCAAAATCGGGTGTGAATTTTACAAGAAGAGCATATCTCAGCTCAGAGCCCCACAGCCGGCTGCTCCGTAGTCACACGTGACTGGTGACCACCATGCTGGACAGTGTGGGCAGAGAGACTGGCATAAGTAAAAGTGATCCGATCAAGGTCACCGGTCACTACTGTACCGAGGTCCCTGTAATAGAAACTCCAATTTGGGGCACTGCTGGTGGCGTGGGGTAGCAATTATCCATCACCAAAAGAACTCCGCCTAAGGAACAGCCCCAACCCGCAGTGGCACACAGCTGGCCTTCACTACTGCGCGCAGCCGCAGGGACCTGGGAGGCTCTGCTGCTGGGCCACGCTCAGCCGGTGTGACTGGCCCACACGCTCCAGTGCTCAGCAAGAGGCAAGAGGCGCTGTTGGTGAGGACTCCGTCGGCAGGACCAGGTCCCCGTGGGCTCCGCCCTCACGCAGCCTGGCCTCGCCTGGCCCACGTCGGAGGCCCCGCTGCAGCGAGGTTGCTCGGGTGGACCCGGAATCCACACACCAGGGCCTGGGCCGCGTTCTGTTACCAAGGCCAGTCTCAGGCCAAGGCGGACTCCACCTCCTGATGGGAGAGCTGTGGAGTGTGGACGAGGAGGCCAGAAGCAACTCCCTGAGGCGCCAGGACGCCATTCCACCTGAGGGGAAGCTCCCGACAGGGGAGCAAGAGCCCCACCGGGGTGTAGCCCGTCGGACGGTGCACGGGTCATTTCTCACAGCACTTAGCAGGGCTGTGGGTGGCTCTCAGGACTGTGATCTGCATGGCCCAGCATGTGGGGCCGTGGCCTTCATAAGAAATCATTTATAGGAACGAGTGCGTTTAGTCCCCAAGGAGAAACTCAGGGGACAGCATGGACGCTGACGCAGGCCGTGCAGAGCCGTCACGTGGGAAGCAGCTCGGTTCTCAGTTCCCCTTCTGGGGACTCTGTGCACCGGGTGAGGCTAGGTGTGGAGGCTAGGTGTGGAGGCCAGCAGAGTGAGGCAGGTCCAGCCGGGCCAGCTCCTCCAGGGAGCGCTTTCTAGAGAAGGGGAGGAGGTGGCTGCCGGGGCTCAGCCGCCCCAGCGAGCTCTCAGGGGAGCCAGGGCGGAGGGGCCCTCCTGGCCACTGGCCCCAGAGCCACCTGCCGCCGCGGGCTGGCCTCCCGGCTGCGACTCCTCTGCTTACGGAGACCTCACTGACACCTCCCCCCACAGACATGCTGAGATCCACAGAAGCTCTGACCCAGAGACGGCGATGGAGTAAGGCCAGCCGCCATTTCCTCAGCGCTTAGCTGCTCTGTCCCCGTGCTGAGCACAGGACGGTTAGACGACTCGCGGTCCCGTGAGACCACGGACAGACTGGAAGTGAAACAGAGACTGTGGCTCTGGCCTGGGCTGTGCTCCCGGTCCCCGTCGCTCCCCACCACGAGCCCCGCGAGGACAAGCAGGGTGCCCCGATTCCTGGAAGACCCGTTCTCCCCGCAGCCATTGGGCCTCCACGCAGAGCACGGTCTGCCTCAGCCACCGCAGAGCACGGTGACAGCAGAACCAGAACTCAGCGCACTGGACGCCGAGTTTCTGTGTCCGGATCAAGAGCTCCCGGGACGCTCTGCTCCCTGCACACACAGGACATCAGCCGACCCCGGAGGCACGGGGCGGGGGCCGGGATGCTCCTGGGGATGCGGTGTGACAGCCGGCAGGCAGGAGTGACACCAGCTAGAGAAGCAGAGCCAGCAAGCAGCCTGGGCAGGCCTGGGCTCCTGTGGGTCAGGCAGAGCCAGCAAGGTGGCCGCGAGGTGCTGGCCGTGCCGCCTGAGGCCGCCAGGGCAGTGCGTCTGCAGACTGGAGGCTCGGAGGGGGACCAGACCCCTTAGAGAACGCCCCCCTCTCCCTGAGCTCTGCAGCTGGGTGGCCTCAGCTGCAGCCCACTGGGACACTGAGCCATGGAGACGCAGGGAGGCGGCAGGCCAGGACCGGGTTCCGGGGGACAGACGGCCCAGCCCTGGAGGAGGCGGCAGGAAGCTCCTCCCACCCACAGCCGAGCACACGGGCGTGAAGTGGGCATGGGCGTGTGCAGGGTGCCCTCAACAGGCGGCCTCCGCTTCCTTGGGAAACCCCCCTGGTCTGTCCCCAGTCCCAGACCAACCTTCAGGCCCTCCTCGTGGTCCCTCCAACAACACCTGACTCCGCGCAGCAGGAACAGTGACAAACTGCTGTCCCCACAAAACACGCAGTCCCTCCAGGGAGGGACCACAGTCTCCACCTCTCTATCGATGACACCTTTGGGAGCAGCACAAGGCCCTCCAGGCCCAGCTCCAAGACTCCCTGGAAGGAAGGGGCGTGGTGTGAGCTGCGGGCTAGGCAGCAATGGACCCCGGACTGTCTGCTGGTCAGGGCAGGCCGATCAGCAGGAAGTCACTCTGCATTAAAGGCTTTGGCCAGGGGTGGACTGTAAAGGTCTGTCCACGCCCTGCCGGTTTCTGTGGTGTCAGCTGCCCTCCACGGCCCATCGCAAACACCTTCCTGAGGTGGCGGAAGATGGGCTGGGGATGGACAGGCAGCCCACCAGCTGGCCCCAGCTGTGGGGATGCAAGGCCAACAGTGTTAGAAAACTGCTGAAACATAGTTAACTTAGCTGGGAACACCGTGTTAGTGAAATAAAAGGGTTTATTGGGGTGCCACATGGGCAAGGGTAGGGAAAGGAAGGGAAGGGAAGGGGGGTAGGGAAGGGATGGAGGGGAATAGGGACGGGCAGGAACGGAGAGCAGGAACAAAAGGCGGCAGGAACAAGAAAAGGGACGGCAGGAACAGGGGGCTGGCTTAAATAGAGTAGGGGCCATAAAACCCCCTTGGAGTGAGTCCTTGTCCTATAGGCCAGCAGAGGTCAGGGGGGGTAGTGGACAGGGGACTTGCTGGTCAGGTTTTGGTCACGCTGAGGATCCTGGGAGCTGTAGTTTTTCACAAGGCACCTGGGGAGGTGTGGCCTTCTGCCTGGGAGGTGCAGCCTCTGCCTAGAATCCAACAAACAGGGAGAGTGACAACGCATGGAAGGAGCCCAGCACAGAGGACAGGGTTCTGTGGGGGCTGCTGGCCTGAATTCCAGGGGGACTTCTAACAGACAGTGACAGGAAACAGACAGCTGTCACTCCAGTCTCGCCTCCGGCCACACAGGACCTTCTCCCCGTCTGCGTCCTCTCTTCTTAGGAGGCCCACCCTTCATCCAGGATGATCTTGCCTCGACCCACAGCTAGTTACTCCAGGTTCCAGGTGGGCGTGAATTTGGGGGAGCGGCTACCCCATCTTCTATGCCCCCAACTGCACCAGCAGTTCCGGTCCTCCTCTGGAGCTGCGGACCCCAGTCTCCCCACTTGGAGAACGTAGAAGGGTCTCCCATACCCGAGGCCAAATGCGACCTGTCCATGCCCACACTGTTCCTGCCCGCCCGGGCAGGCTGAGGTCAGCCGCAGGCCACTCCCTGCCGCAGCCTGGGCGAGACGTGGCCCCACGCGCGACTTCCCTTTCTCACATGCGGTCATCAGCCAAGGCTCTCCGGTTTCTCTTGGGGATTTAGTGCATGCCCCATGCCCCAAATCTTGCACCTTCTCTCTGCTCCCTCCTGACCACTGGACCCTGGCTCTCATCTGCCAGGGGCCCGCCCGACCCTCTGGCCTCCGCAGTGACCCATGTCCTCACAGGGACCTCCTCCCAGCAGGACCGCCCTGTCCCCTGGGTGCTCCCACCGGTCACCTGGCAGCCACGCTGCCTTAGGGCTGCTCACCCCTCCTGAGGCCGCGCCTGGCCTCTTGCTGAGCTCGGCCAAGAACGTCTCCCCCGGACAGCCGCACGGCCAGCCCCTCGCCCCTCTGGGAGTCCCTTCCCTGGAATTCCTGTCTGCAAGACCTTCCACTCCTCTCCCTCTCCTGCTCTGCTCAGTGCCCCCAGCACAGCTCTGGCCGCCACCTGTCTGCCGCCTCTAGGAGGCAGGCCCCGGGGAGACGGAGGGAGCGTTTCACCCGCCCCTCAGAGTAGGGTCTACTCAGCAGAAGGGGCTCAAGAAATATTTCTTGAGTGAATGAATAAATGAGGTAGTGACTTACTGAAAATCTAGAATGTGGGTTTTTTGGAAAGCTTATCTCACTTTTGCACAATCTGTAGACCCGATCTCGTATCAGCCTGCAGCTGATGCGCAGATAGGGTGAGGCTGCAGCAATCTGGGGCACACCGACTTTGTGATTTGTCATCCGAAAAGGGGAAGAGGTTTCGACTTGAAAGAGAAAAAGGGCAGATGGCCTTCATGTGGAACATCTGTGTGCAGTCTCCTCCCAGCTGCTCCCTCCCGGGGAACCTGCAGGCCTGCCACCTTGCCAGCACAGCTTGTCAAACAGCTCTTCAGTTTGCCAAAGTGCGTGAGGATGCCCCTAGCCAGGACAGAGACGTTTCAGGGAGGCTGATGAGAGCCCACACTGGGCCTCATCACGTCCACACTTCCTTTGGAAGCTGCAGTCCCCCTCCAGGTCACGTTACTGAAGGGTGCAAGCCTACGGCGTGGGAGTGTGCGAGGGACGTGAGAGGGCGCGTGGGTGCCCCCCAGGGAGCCAGCGTCTGTAGGAGCATCTCTCTGGAAGGTTGGCAGGAAGTCTCTGCTCTGGTACCATCACTGCCTCTCACAGTGCCTACCCACAGGACCCCAGAGTGGAGGAAGTGGGCTATGGAGAAAGAGTTGGGAACAGCCCCGAGGCAGGGCGGCTGGGCCACTGGGAGGACAGCAGGCTGACCCGCAGAACCAGAGCGGCCACCACAGCTGCCCAGCAGAGCTCAGAGCTTCCTGTCCTCGTGGAGGAGAGAAAAAACCCTTTTTCTGTCGTCCCTCACGGGGAAGGAGGCAGACCCATGCCCTGCCTCCTCTCAGGTCCTCAAGGAGGGCACTGTGGTCCCCCACGCCGTGTGGTCCCCCACGCACAGGAACGCAGTGGAGCCCAGCCTTCGCCCAGGGCTGTCCCCCACCCTCATGAACGATGACGGCCGGTTCTGCTGTCATTCACCTCTACACAACACGGGGGTGACGCCCCAACACTTGGCAGCCACGTCCCACAGGGCCATGGGCATGCCACACCCGTGGCCAAAGGACAGCCGGGGTGGCTCAAAGCTACTGCTGAGCCAGGGGCTGTGTCTCAGTGAAGGGAAGCGGGGTCTTGCAGTGACCCAGCAGATCCCATTAAAACCCACACAGGACTGCAGAGCTCCCCTAACCTGTGGGAGACCCCAGAGCGCCCCTCTAATCCACCGGGGACTCCTCAAGAGTCTCATTCTAACACACAGAGGACCACCCACGGACGGGTGTGGGGGCCATGCTGCGTGTGGTTTTCATGGCCCCCAAGTCCCTGGAGTGAAGGTGCTGAGGCTTACCACGCACCATGTCACGGGTCCCCATTCTTGCTGAGCCCCCATAATGCACCCTTTACCCAGGAGGAAGTGAGAAGGAGGGGCTTCCTCGGCTGCAGGGAAGCGGCTGTGGCTCCATGACAGAGTCCCTCCGGCCTCTGGACCGTCCTGAGGCCCCAGCTATGAGCACGGAAGCTGGAGCTCCTGCTGTAGAAGGCGTCACTGTCCCCAAGACACCGCGGGCCACACCTTAGGATCTCCCTCCCTCAGGCCAGCTGAGGGCAGCTCCCTGCTGCAGCCGTCCCCCTCAGGGGCCTGCCTTGGGATCTGTGGCCCAGACCTTGAGGGAGGGGCCCAGGAGGGTCAGGACGTTCTGGGCGCTTGGCCGACTCCCGGGGGTTTCGATAGTAACTGAACTTGGGAGCCACTGAATTTAACAAGACTCTTCCCTTCCACACTAAGTCTCGGCCGGTGCTGGACTGCTGGTGCTGGACAAGGCCATTCCGCCCACCCGGAGCCCACCCATCCCGTCAGCAGCTCGGACACTCCCACGGAAGCCTCAGAGTGGAGCCTGGGCAGGCCTGAGGGTCCTGCTGGAAAGGCCGCCTGCGCTGCTGCCCGCTCCTCTCCCCGCGCTTCCTGCGACCTGTTATAAACCTCGCGGCTCTTGTGCTGAGTGGCGCTGGGATGGACCCCAGCCCTTGTGTCCAGGGCGTGCCCTCCCAGGGAGCCACACTCCAGCCCAGCCTCACAGATTTGTGACTTACTCAACGATCTTTTAAAGAATCAGTCCTAAGAAAAGTGATTTTAACCTGTGCTTTATTTTGAACTATTTCCAGCGCTCCTCATTTCTTTGTATAAATCCAAATTTTTCATCTGTATAATTTTCCAAAAGCCCAAGAGAGGCACCCTGAACACTTCCTGTGGCACAGGTCTGTTAGAGATGAGTTAGCCTGGTTTGTTTTTTTGTGGTTTGGGGTTTCCCCCCCACCCCGGTTTGAAAAAGTTCTATTTTTGCCTTCGATTTTTGAGAAATATTTTTACTGGATTATAGAACCCTTTATTTTATTTTATTTTTTTAGCACTTTGCAGAGGTCACTCCGTTGTCTTCCACTTGCACAATACCTGACCAGAGACCCAAAGCAACAGTCCCTCTTCTTGGGTGTATAATGCTTTTTGATTTTTGTTCCCTGGATGCTTTTATTTTCTCCTTAACTATGGTTTTTAACAGTTTGAGTATGATGTGCCTTCTTTGTTTTTTCTGGTTTAGGGTTTTTTTTTTTTTTTTTAAATTGCCTTTTCTTTTTGTATTTATAAAGATTCTCTGCACTTTCTGGATCTGGGTTTGTTGTGTTATATTTGGAAAATTCCCAACTACCATCTATTCAAACATTTCTTCTGCTCTGTTCCCTCGTCTTGCTCTGGAACTCCTACAGTGTGTGTATTGGATCATTTGAGAATGTCCCCAGCATTATCAAATGACAATGGGGTCCCTGTAAATGGGTTTTCCTCCACTCTTTTGTGAACATTTCTGTGGACCTAACTTCAAGCTCATTTGTCCTTCTGCAGCTGAGACTAGTCTGCAGATAAGCTTGCCAAAGGAATCATTTACATATGATTTCATATTTTTTACTTGTAATATTTCCATTTATGGCTTAGTTTCTGTGTGTCGGCTGAAATTTCCCATCTGTTCATGCATGCTATATACTTTTTCTGTAGATCGTTTATTCCTCAGTTATTTCACAGTCCCTGTCTTAAGAGTCCAACATCTGGGTCACCCCTAAGTCTGGTTGTGGTGATTGCTTTTTCTGTTGACAATGAGTTGATTTTGTTCTGTTTTATAACAAATATGAGGGCTGACTCACCTTAAGGTTTATTTTGGCTCACAGTTCTGGGGGTCAGTCCGTGACTGATGGGCCCTGTTGTCCGGAAGTGTGGGGTGCAGCAAAATCACCACCTCCTGGACAGAGACAGGAAGCAAATGAGGAGGGGCAGGTCCTCAATCCCCGCCAAGGGCACGCCGTCCATGACCCCGAGACCTCCACTGGACCCTGCTGGTACCGCCGGTTCTGCTCCCTCACTTGTTGAAGTCTGAATATCAGAGAAGCACCCCGAGGCAAGCATATAGCAGAGCGTATTTAAAAGGGGTGACACAGACTTCTCCTGGGAGGGAGAAGGGGCCAGAGCTGGTGTCCTGGTATCTCCTTTGTTCTCCTGCTCTTCCCCTCATCTCCCTCCTTCCTGGGTACGTGACCAGGCCAGGAATGCGGGTGGGATGGCCAAAGGTGGGAAACAGGTGGGCTGAAGGGGAAGGGCAGGATGGAGCGGCCCTGGACACATTGATTAACGATTCATAGCTCCCTGCAGGGAGGGCAGTTCCTGGGACAGGTTGGGGCAGGGGCAGGTTCTTGATCAGGGTGGAGGAAGGGCTCTGAAGAATTAACGTTTCAGTCCCTCAGGGGACAGCCTCCAACTTCCCAGACTCACTCAAAACTGACCTCCTGAACGATCTGACCTGACTAGGTTCACCCGCCCATGCTGCCCGCCTGCCTGATTCTGGCTTCACCAGCTCTGAAAGATCCCACTCCTCTCAATAAACAGCACCTGGCCTGGGGACAGGCCTGCACCCCAGGGGCCTGTGGGGACACTTCAGATCCCAGCTGCAGTGCTGCGGGAGGTATTCTGTGTGCGTCAGGAGGGCGCGGTGTGTGGCTGGTCGCCGTCTGTCGGAGCGAAACGGGCTCTGGGCTGTGTTTCTGCAGATGACACTAGCCGTGCATCAGTGTCCCAAGCCCAGGGTGACCAGCTGCTCTAGGTCACATGGGGCTGAGGAGCGAGGGGCCGTCCCCAGCCCGTCCTCCACCTGGGCCATGCCCCAGGCCTGTGCCGGGAGAGGACTCTCCTGGCCACCGCTGTCCCCAGACACGACCTCCGTGCTCGCCGTGGGGTCTGGTGTCCAGCGCGTGGGTGGAAGGAGGGGCCTCCGCTGTCCTGAGTCTCAGATGAGGCCTGAGTCTGGGCCTCCGGCGGTCCTTATGGGCATCCCGCCTCCCTTCCTCGACCGCGGAGGCTCCTGCTCTTCCCAGGGCCCGCGGCTTCCGCCTGCTGGCAGGAAGCACAACAGGAAGAGCACAACGCTGTGCTGTTCCAGGTGCCGTGGGCCACCGCTGCCTGCTGCGCCACGGAGGGGCCCTGGTCTCCAGGTGCTGCCCCGCAGGAAGGCCACAGTGCAGAGCAGCAGCCGCCCGGCGCTGGGGACTGACGCCAGCCTGCAGGAGCCCCTGAGGACCTGCAAGCTTCCGTGCCAGCGTCCCCACGCCTGCATGGCGCTGTCCCATCTGTCAAACATGGCGGAGCTCACGCCGCCGTCCCTCCCTGAGGGCTCTCCCTCTTCAGCTGACCCGGTTGCCGTGGACCCAGGCCGTCTGGAGGGCTCAGGGACGCTGCAGGCCTGGTGGCTGACCAGGCTTCCTCTGGCCAGGACGGAGCAGTACTACCTCCTGCTTCCTGTCACAAGAGGAGGCAGAAACCCGAGTGCAGGCTCTATACCCAACACCTGTGTGGTTCCAGGGACAGAAAGAGCAGCTCCCTTCGCCTAAGAAGCTTCTGTTTCCCAGAATGCCCAACTCCCCGCCTTCCCCAGATCCAGAAAGCGCAGAGAATCTTTATGAATACAAAAAGCAAAAACATTTTTTTAAAAAGCCCTAAAACAGACAGACAGAAACTATGCCAGCCTCTCAGGATCTATAAAACGCACGTCGGAGCAGTCGCACCCTGAAGAGCTTAAGGATGAGAGCACCAGAGGTGGGTCTCCCGGAGAGGGAGGGGAGGGGCAGGCTGGCTCCCAGCACCAGGCCGCCTGGTCCCTGCAGGGCTGACCCTGCCGCAGGCCGCCTCAGCACCCGCCCGCCCACAGTCTGACGCAAGTCTCCCCAGCTGCAAGGAGGCATGATTTCTAGGACACTGAGAGACGCCGTCCATCAGGCACCGTGCCCACCGTGTCCAGACGCACTCTGCCTCCCTCCAGCTCTGCTCGAGAGCCCTACCCACACCCTTCACCCCCACCCACCCACCAGCATGGTACACCTGGCCTTAGGGCAGACACTGGGAGGGACCTGACCGTAGCGTACTCCAAGACACTGTCCAGGTCACTCCTTTGAAGAGCAAAGGTATTTTGACCTCTTTGTCGACTCCCACTGAGAAGGAAAGCTGAACCAGGGTCACTGCCCAATTTAACTCTCTTCTGACTTTAGGCAAATGTGCAGTGCAGACAATTATCCTTACCTCACTCAAAGAAAAAACATGGAGAAAATAGGTTGATCCCTTTCCTTTCTCTAACAGAAAGAAAATGAAGTCAGCACATTTCTAGAAACTGATCCGATTAAGTAGGATGGCTACTCCTCTTCTTGAGAGGAAGAGACTGAGGGTCAGGCAGTGAAACCAGCAGGTGCACAAGCCAGTGGGTCAAGGAGCTGCAGCTGCCGTCTGCGGTGGTCAGGAAGGAGAGCAGGTGTGCCGAGGGAAAGGTGGGGGTAAAGGGACCCGGGCATGAGCTGGAAGGACACACAAACCAAGGGAGCCCTGGGTCAGCTCTCAGTCCCTCGTGGTGATGGAGCCGCTGTCGCAGAGCTCCACACACGTGGGGGCAGAGCCTGCGAACCTGGAGGGGTCCACGTTGCCTGGAGTCCCAGGCCAAGGATGCCACACGTGGAAAATCAGTCACCTGTGACTGGGACAGGTGTGTCTCCTTCCAAATCTGCACACGGGTCCCCTCCTTCTCTTGCCCGGTGACCGCACGTCCATCTTGTCTTGCTCCTCACCTCGGAGGAAGCAGTCACCCCTTCGCTGTCACACCAACGGTGGGCGTCTGCGGAAGTCCCCGGTCAGGCCAAGTCCCTTCTGGTCCTAGCTTGTTGAGGGCTTATGAAGACACGGCGTTGAGTCGGATCAGATCAATGCTCTTCCTACGGCAATGGACACAGCACGTCTTGGGTTATTTTGGCAACGTTAACCCAGCAGATGACACGGTTTTGCAGATGTTGAGAACGCCAGATGAGTCCAACTGCGCGGTCACCTGGTACCCGTCGTACCTGCTGCGGGGGGTGACGCCCCGCTTCAGTCGTGTGCTGTTGTGTCTGTGTTCCCGAGGGAAGAGGACGTAGTGTCGCGTCTCCTTGAATGGCCTTGGCCTGGCCGTGCGTCCCTGCTGCCGCCACTGCAGGTGGCGCAGTCTCCGTGCTCTGGACTTCTGGAAGGCCTGCGTGAAGGGCAGTACTGGGTCCTCAAATGTTTGGAAGAATTTGCCGGTAACTCATTTGGGATCCGGAGTGTCCTTTTACTGGAAGATTTTTAGCCACACACTCAAGTCCTCCAGTAGCTGAGGACACGGAGGCTCGCTGTCCTTGGGTGAGCCGGGGCAGTCCGTCTGTGAAGCACCCTGCCCACCTCATCCCAGTCCACGAGGGCAGTCGTAGCTCTCCCTCGGGGGCTCCACTGCTGGGGTCCCAGCTGAGGTCCTCTCTGCCATTCATGATATTGCACTCTGTGTCTGCCGTTCCTTTGTCTTCCTAGAGCATGTCACTGGTAGAGGAGTTCACTGATACTTCCAAAGACTGAGCTTTGGGTAGCATTGATTCTACTGCTTTTCTGTTTTTCAGTTTCTTTGATTGTGGGCCTTATCAACTTGGCATTTTCCTCTTCTCTTGAGAATTTAAGATGGAAGCTTAAAGAAGTCTTTTCTTCTGATACGAGCATCTTTAAGCTTTGCTTTAGTCCCACACATTTTGACATGTTGTTTTCCTTTTCAATCAGTTCGGAATATTCTCCAACCTTTCAAGACTTTTAATAATGGATGACAGACATGTACTGTTTAATTCCCAAGTGCTTAGAGATCTTATGATAACACAAGAATACTGGCTTGTGATGACACTAAAAAATATTTTTTATTAATTTTCATTTTGATCAAACATATTTCACATCATTAGGTATTTTAAATGTGGCAAAGGGTTTTTCATAAGCCAGATGCTGTTTATGATGATTCCTCGTGCACATGAGAAGCATGCGCATTCTGCCCTGTTGGGGGGAATTTTTTTTTTTTGGTACCAGGGATTGAACTCAGGGGCACTTGACCACTGGGCCACATCCCCAGCCCCTTTTTGTATCTTATTAGAGACAGGGTCTCACTGAGTTGCTAAGTGCCTCGCCTTTGCTAAGGCTGGCTTTGAACTCGCGATCCTCCTGCCTCAGCCTCCCAAGTGCTGGGATTACAGGCGTGCGCCACTGCACCCAGCTCTGGGGGCGTATTCTACAGACACCACTAACCCAGTTGGATGGGCTGCCGTCTGGTCCACCGAGGTCCTTGCTGGTTTTCTTCTATGGTCCTCCGGGTGACTCGGCCTGTCGCCATGCACTTGTCTTACTTGGTTTTTGTGTGACTGGCAGCTGTGGCTGTTCTTCCTGGGAACGTCTTCTGTGCTCACATAACTGCCCTTTCTCTGAAGTCTATTTTGTCTGACACTTACATAGCTACTCTATCTTTAAAAAAATTGTTTTAATGAGTTATACATGACAGTAGAATGCACTGTGATACATCACATATAATGGAGTATAATTTCTCATTCTTCTCGTTATACATAATGCAGAATCCCATTGATTGTATAGTTATATATGTACATAAGGTAATAATGTCCAATTCATCCCACTATCCTGCCTGCCCCCAAACCCCCTCCCCTCCCTTCACTCCACTCTACCTAATCTAAAAGTAACTCTATTCTTCCCTAGCCAACCCCCTCCTCATTGTGAATTAGCATCTGCATATCAGAGAAAACATTTGGCCTTGGTTTTTTTTGATTTGTTTATTTCCCTTAGCATGGTATTCTCCAGATCCATGCATTTACTGGTAAGTGCCATAATTTCATTCTTCTTTAAGGCTGTCTAGCTTTCTTTTGATTAGTGTTTACATGGTCTATCTTTTTACCCCCCCTTTTGTTCGTTTAATGTTAGTGTATAATTGTATACCATACCATTCACCCACCAGAAGTGTGAGTCAATGGGTTTTTAGAATATCCAGTCATGTGACGATCACAACCAATTTTAGGGTATTTTCAAAAAGAAATTCATACTCTTAAGCACCTACCATGTTATGCTCCCAGACCTGAGCAGCAACCACTGGCTCACTTTCTATCTCCACAGATTGATCTGTTCTGGACTTTCATATAAATGGAGTCATGTAACATGTGGACTTTGCAAATTACTTCTACACACTTGTCATAAAGTTTTCAAGTTTCACCCAAGTCGTAGAATGTATCAGTACTTAATTCTTTCTTGTGGCCAAATGATCACATTGTATGGATATATCACATTTTGCTTATCCCTGCACTCATTTACGGACATCTGGGCTGTTTCCACCTTTGACCACTATGAATAACATTGCTAAGAACATTGCCGTTTGTGTGTGGACCTATGTTTTCATGTGTCCCCAGTCCATACCTACAAGTGGAATTGGTCACATGGTAATGCCACAGCTCAATGACTCAAGGAACATTCAACTGGTTCCCAAACAGCTGCATGATTTTGCATCTCCACAAACTGCACGCAAGGGCTGACTTCCCCACACCCTCACCAACATTCGCTATGAGGACCTTCCATTCCAGCCATCCTAGGGGTGGGGAAGTGACATCCAATCATGGCTTTGACTTGTACCTCGCTGAGGACGAATGGCACCCACCCATCTTCTCACGTGCCTGTGAGCCATTTGTATATCCTCTTCTGTAGATCTATTCAGACCTTGCCATTTTTAATTGGGTTCTTTGGGCATGGTTATCATCACCATTGTTGAGCTATGAGACTTTTTTATATATCCTAAATACATATCCTTATTTGATTTGCAAATATTTTCTCATGTATCAAAGGGTTGTCTTGTTATTTTCTTGAGGGTTCTCAATTTTGATGAAGCGAAATTTATCTATTTTCTTTGTCTCCTCAGGCTTTTGGTAACTCATTGAAGAATGTGTTGCCAAATCCCAGGTCAAGAAGATTTACTCCCATGATTTACAAGTTTTAGTTTTGGGACTTTTGAGTCTTTGACTCATTTTGAGTTGATTTTTGTATATGGTGTGAGTAAAGTTTCACTCTTTTGCATGGGTCTGTCCATTTGGTCCACTGCATGTGTTGAAAGGACTACTCTTTCCCCATTTACTGGTCTTGGCACTCTTGTCAAAATGGCCACGATGGTTTAAATTCTGGATTCTTAACCTCTTCCACTGATCTATATTTCTATCTTTAGGTCAGTCCCACTCTGTTCTTGATTTCCACTGCATTGTACTAAACTTTAAAATCAGCATGAGTCCTCCTACTTTGGTCTTCATTTTAAAAAATGTTGTAGCTATTTTAGATTCCTCGTAATTCTATATAAATCTTAGAATCAATTTGTTAATTTCTACAAAAAATGTCAGCTGGGGTTCTGTTAGGGATTGTGTTCAATCTGTAGAACAATTTGGGAAAAGTTGTTATTTTTAACAATGTCACGTTTCCTAATTCATGAACATGGGTGCATTTCCTTTTGTTCAGATCTTTAATTCCTTTCATCATGTTTTGTAGTGCTGGTGTACAAGTTTAATACAATTTAGTGATGAAGCTCATTGGCACAGGGCTTTTTCATTATTGTTAGTTTAATGATTAGTAATTAGCAACTTAATGAATAGTAATTATTTATAGGTCTATCTAGATTTTCTATTTTTAATTGAGTCAGTTTTGGTAGGTTATTTCTAGGAAGTTTCTCATTTCCTCTAAGTTATCTAACAGTTGCTGTCCAGTATTCTTTTACAGTCCTTTTTATTTCTATGAGGTCATAAATAATGCTCCTTTATTTCCAACTCTCGTGTTTTTTTTTTTTTCTTGGTCAGTCTAGCTATAAATTCACATTTTTGTTGGGTTTTCTGCAAATAGTTTTTTATTTTATTGATTTTCTCCATTGTCCGTTTTCCATTTTGCTAGTTTCCACTACAACTTCTACTATCTCTTTTCTTCAACTTATCTTAGATTTAGTGTGCTTTTCTTCCCAGTGTCTTAAAGTGGAAGGTCAGGTTATTGATTTGAGATCTTCCTTCTTTCTTAACATAGGCATTTGCTGCTATAAATTTCCCTCTAAGTCCTGCTTCAGATATATCCCATGAATTTGGCATGTTTTATCTTCATTTGCTTCCATTTTGTAGTATAGAGTATTTTGTGATTCCTTTATTAAGTTCTCCTTTGACCCACTGGATATTTAAGAATCTGTCTTTAAATTTCTACACATTAATGAGTCTCTCCAAAAAAATTTCCTAATTTGTCTAATTTTATTCCAAAGTGACTAGAGAACATACTTTGTATTATTTCTCTCCAAAATTTACAAAGTTTGATTTGGGACTAACATACCATCTAGCCGGGAGAAATGCTCCGTGTACCCTTGAGAGGTATGTGCGTCCTGTTCTTGGGCAGAGTCTCCTGCACACGTCTGTTGGGCCTACTTGGTTTATATTGTTGTTAAAAGTCTTCTGAGTCTTATTGCTGTTCTTACTCTATCAATTACTGAAAATGGAACGCTGAACTTTCCACTATTATTGCTGAATTACCTACTTCTCTCCATTCATTCCTGTCAGTTTTGCTTCCTATATTTTGGTGCTCTGTAAAAAGGTAAAGGTAAATTCCATCATTTTACTTTTATCTATTATTTTAATCCGAGTGAGTTCTTATAGACCGCATACAACTGGGTCTTCTATAAATCTTCTCTGACAATCCCTTCTTATTGGGATATGTGGACCGTTAAGATTCAATGTGACTATTCTCGTGTTTGCCTTCAGGAGTATCATGCTATTTGTCCTCTTGTTTCTCTTTACTGCCTTCTTTTAAACATTTTGTAGCGTTCTATTTTTATGTATTTACTATACCTCTGTGTAAAGTTTGTGAAGTGGAGGCTCAAAGGATAACAGTTAACTTTTCGTGGTGTACTGAGGGTATTTTACCACTGCAAGTTGAGTGAAGAAATTATCACCAACAGGTCTCTTTACTCCTAACCCTTCTGCCACCAAACATGTAATGTTTCAACAATCAATTCTCCCAACGTTCCCGACACCAACTGGGTAACCAAAGATAATAAATGCCAAAATCCCTGGAATTTCCTGAGTAATAGTTGTGAGATTTGTTATTGCTACTGAGCTCCTTTCAGCCATTCCTAGTAGGCCCCAGATGGCTCCAGAAAGCAGCTGGCTGGCCGTGAAACAACCCTCTGATTGGAGAGAGACCTTCAGCCTCTCCCCACCCCCATCCTCTGAGAGTGGATGGAAATGGAGTTAACCACCAACACTGCAAGAGATCTCATCCACTGTGCGTATGGAATGGAGTCTCCACAAACCCTCAACAGTGCTGCCTGGAGATCCTTCAGGTTGGCAAACACATTCAGATGCATGTGGGCCAACTGCACGTGGACAGAACTCCTGTGCCTGGGATTCCTCTGGGCCTTGCCCTACGTACCTCTTTAGCCAGATATTTCCTTTACAATAAGTGTTTTATCTGAGTGGTCTTCTAGCAAATCGTTGAACTCAGGGAGGAGGGTTCATGGAAATTCCCGATTTATACCCAGTCAGAAATACTGAAGGCCAGAAATTTGCAATTAGCATTTGAGTGGGGCAATCCGTGGGACCCCCTTAGCCTGTGGGTTCTGACACTAACTCTGGATAGTTAGCATCACGATGAAAGTGATGAATGGATATCCAGTTGGTGCGCAGAGAGTTGGAGAACTGATTGTTAATATGAGTGGATTAAAAATGATTCACAATGAATCAACATACAACATGCGAATTGAAAACACAAAAGATTAGTTGGTTGTAACCAAATCATATTTTTTAAACCCAAAAGACTAGTCTATAATTACTCATACAATTGCTATTTCTGATATTCACTATTTTCCTCTGGTATCATGTCTTCTCCTTTATCAATTTTTTTTTTTTTTTTTTTTAGAGCAGGTCTCCTACCCATCGATTCTCTTACTTTCCCTTAATTTGAAAATAGTTTTATTTAATCTTCATTCCTGAAGAAGATTGCCACTAGACATAGGATTCTGGTGGACATTTATTTTAGAACTTAGACTTTCACAATTTCTAGAGAAAGACCTAAATTCATTTGAATTTTTGTTTCCCTAATAAGTTAATGCATTGCTTTAGAGTTCACTAGACATTTTTATGAAGTAATCAGTAGTTTATGATGTGTCTAGACATGGATTTCTTTTCGGGTTTGCTACAGTTCTTGAATCTGTAGGTTTATGCCATAGCTCAGTATTTTTCTAATTACTTTGATTTTTCTTTCAAAACAACATATTGAATGCCTACTACAAGCCAGGCACTGGGTCATATTGCAGATACAAAAGTCAGCAAACTAGATATACCTTATCCTTTGCCATTGTGGAATTTATTATTCAGGAGGGAAAACGGCAGTAAAACCCAATAATTTTAAAGGGCAGTAAAGGTTATAAAGGAAACAGTGTGGTGGTAAAATACAGAAAGTAGGGCGATTGAGTTGAAGAGACCATTTGTCAACACCTTCTCTACCATATAAATTCAGCATTACTTTGTCAAGTTTCCTTGTCTTACTTCTATGAGGACTGAAAGAAATACATTTATAGATGTGTTAGCATTGACCCCTTTTACCTCAGATGTGTTAGCATTGACCCATTTACCTCATGGAATCTTCTTATCCAAGTACATAGTACCTCTGTTTATTTAGGCATTCAGCAGATACGTAGTTTTGTGTGTTCCATACATAATAATCCTGCAAATCAAGTTTAATGCCACACAATTTGGTTTTCTATGGCAAATACTATAAGCTCCTATACTACTTGGATTCTATGTTAGAATGCTTCTAAAACTGTGCACTGACATTTGCTATAATTTTTTCATAGATCTCTTGACCTGAATCATGGAATCAACAGTATATTCATTGTTTTCTTAAGAAAAAGAAAAAATATACTTATTTGGCATGGCTATCATTTTTTGGAAGATGGCGGATCAAGGAAGGGCAGAAGTAAACGAAACGTTTGTCAGTGGGAAGTATAGGAAAACGAAGAAGAAAATACAATTTTCAGTAATGGTTCATGCTTACTTTTATTAATTTCCTCCATTTGTTTCTAAATGAAAGACTTTCTAAATGAAGGTGCTAGCTTCATCTCTTCAAGTAATTCAGTAAAAGTGAATCCCACCAATAAGAATTTCTAAATGAAGGTGCTAGCTTCACCTCTTCAAGTAATTCAGTAAAACTGAATCCCAATAGTAAGAAACATTCTAGAGAAATATCTGTTTATCATTGAGTTAGTCAGCTTTCTGTGCTGTGACAAAATTCCTGAGGACAGACCATTTAAATGGAGGAAAATTGATATTGGTTCTTGGTTTCATAGGTCTTAGTCTATGATGGTTTGTTTGGCTCTGTCACTTTGGGTCTGTGGAGAAATCAAACACCTAGTGGGAGCCAACAGTAGACCCAGCTGCCCACAGTGGCTGGGAAGAGGGAAAAAAAGGACAGGAAGGAGCCAGGGTCCCCATGTACCCTGGAAGGGCATGCTTCCAGTGACCTAACCTCCTCCGCTCAGCCCCACCTTCTCACGTTTCCACCAACTCCCCAAAGCACCACCAGTGGAACCACCATATGGGGATGTTTAAGATCCAAACCACAACCACCATCTTTTTAAATATCTGGTTTATGGCTATGAGGTGATACTACTGTCATGAGACTCATGTTAGTAATGAGCCTCCACATATAGTTATCTGATAAGTTCTATCAATTATTGACTATTCTGGATTTGTGGTTTAGAGCAAAGCAAATAACGAGAAACTTCACAGAAGGGACTTACTTTTTATAAAACACTAACACAGAGTAGACCTCTATTAGCATCAAAAGCACAAATGAATGGATGACAACAGTTTGCTTAAAAGGATGTCACAGTACACACTCAACCTGGCATTCTATGATTGTTTTAAAATGAAAGATTGTGTTATTTGTGACATAAGTCAAACTCAGTGGCTAAACACACCAGAACTCTATTTTCACTTACATCAAAGTACAATTATCTAAACAGCCTGCTCTACACAGTAATTTGGACTCCAGGCTTGTTCCCTCTTGTGGCTCCACCGTCTTGGAGGGCCTTGGGGTCACTCCGAAGGTCTCAGGTTGGGGTAAGTGCAGACAGTGGCAGCCTCTGGGTGCTTAACGCAGCCCCTTCCTTTGTCCCCCTCAGGAACATTAAGCAGTGATGGACATTTAGGATGATGATCTTGGTTAGTGAAAGATCCTGAACTGCTAAAGAAGTTATACCATGTGGCTGGGGTTGTGGTTCAGCGGTAGAGCGCTCGCCTAACACGTGTGCGGCCCGGGTTCGATCCTCAGCACCACATAAAAATGAAGGCATTGTGTACAACTAAATAAATAAATATTTTTTAAAAAGAAGTTATTCCATTAAAGAATGGCCATTAGAGTATTAATTAAGGAACTTGCATTTTAATTATGATTTTAATATTGAGTTTCCAAGTCTTTCATTTAGAGAGAAAACTGCTTCAGTGAGAGCGCCCAACTCTGAGTCATCTTGTCCGCTGGGTTGTACCCTGTGCACCCAGGGCTCAAGAAGGCCTGACAGTGGGGACTGCTGCTGTTATGTAACAGAACTGACTTCTAAAACCCCAGGTCAGACCACAGTGGAAAATTCAGCTAACCTCTACAAGACTCCCGGCTCTGGCGTGCATGCTGAGGTGGCCTGCCTCTACTGCCTCTCCAGCCCACACAAGTGAGGAAGAGTCATCTATGTCGAACTACGCACATCGGTACGAACCTCGGATGATGGTCACCTGGTACTTTCCACAGTACTTACCGCGCTGTGCCTTACAGGAAGGAATCCAGGATGCTGGCAGTTAGGTCTTGGGGATAAGAATCTGCTGCCTCAGGCCCGACACTCAGCCTTACAGGGAGGCTTACTGTGAGATATTTTAAACATTTCACAGGACTTAAGACTTTGCTCCTCTTTTAATACAAAAATAAACCATTGAGAACTCTGAAGGTCTTCATCAACTTACATGTTGAAGATTATTTAGTTTGGAGGATAAATATAACATATAAAAACAGCCAGTTAAGCTGAGCATGGTGGCACATGCCTGTAATCCCAGCACTTGGGAGGCTGAGGCAGGAGGATCATGAGTTCAAGGCAAGCCTCAGCAATGGCAAGGCACTTAGCAACTCAGTGAGACCCTGTCTCTAATAAAATACAAAAAAAGGGCTGGGGATGTGGCCCGGTGGTCCAGTGCCCTGGAGTTCAATCCCCTGTACAAAAAAAACAAAACAAAACATCCAGTTAAGCATTCACACCAATGCATGTATCCCACACATGTTCCAGGATTCTAACAGGGGAGGGAACTTCTGCTGGTTTGAGCCATTCTTGAAGCAAGGAACTAGGAGTAGTTGAGTAGTTTTCTTTTCTTTTCTTTTTTTGGTACCAAGAATTAAACCCAGGGGTGCTTAACCACTGAGCCACATCCCCAGCCCTTTTTAGATCTTATTTTGAGATAGGATCTTGCTAACTTACTTAGGGCTTGGCTAAATTGCTGAGGCTGGCTTTGAACTCGTGATCCTCCTGCCTCAGCCTCTGGAATCATTGGGATCACAGGCACCTGGCTAGGAGATTTTTTTCTGAACCAGTACAGTTAAGAACATCTCCTCCCAGCAGACCTGTGTGACGAATGAACCCTGAGAAGCCACAGCTGACAGATGGGTGAGAGAATGCGTGGCTCACTCCTAGTGCACGGGTCTCATGGCAGCAGGATCTCCTGACAGCCCACTCTGAAAACAGCAGCCCAGAAACCAGGTCATGGCCACAGGTGCACAAGCCGCAAAGCCCGCGGGGGCCCGCTGCCCACCGCCCGCCTCCTGCCCAGTCCCCCCCTTCCCCCAGCGTGCACTGCTCCCTCTTCTCCATCTTTATGTGACCACGATGAGCCAGGTGAAGTTTTGTTGTTCTTATAAAGTTAATCTTTCCCTCTAAAAATCTTTAGTTGCAAGTTTCCTAAGCCCTCAATTTATTTACTCAGATTAAAAAGAGTAAAAAAAAAAAAAGGTTCTCTAGGAGATAAATGCCAAATACCTCTTTAAGCCCTGGCAATTTTTTTTTTTTTTTCTTTTTCAAATTAAGTGGAAGTAGCTGCAGATAAATCGCCCTCAGAACCCTAGTGGTATGACTTGAAAAGGCGAACTGAGCAAATGACCTACTTTTACTTGTCAATACTACTGGGCATATTGCGATCTTTTGAGAATACCTAAACACAAACCAAAAAACGTGATTTTTAAGTACTCTTTGGAGGGATGTTTGTGAGGTATCGCTTTTGGTGAATGCTCCTGCCAACTCTGAGCCCAACTTCCCTGGGCAACAGCGGGTGAGGGGGTCCTCTCGTGGAGCCCACATGCCTTCTTAGGAAGTCTCACTCTCCTTCACCAGGAAGGGTCTGTCCAGGCGGCCTGGGGGCTGCAGCCCCAGCCACAGCTAGTGTCTTTGCTGCACAGCATAAATGACTCATTCTCAGAGTCCCAGGAGGCTGGCGCTGGAGGCTCTAGGTCCAGGAGCCTCCCACAAACCAGGTTTCGAAGGAGAATCCTTGTTTTTAAATCTCAGGGAACAAAGCACCAGTCCCTCCCGCCTCCACAGCCCAGGACGCACTCAGAGAGCACCAGCCCCATGCAGAGCGCCCAGAGGACTTGGCCCCTTGCTGCACCAGTGCCAGGCTGCCAGAAGCCGACTGCCCGGGACCCTCCAGGACGTCCATGGCATTCAGTCATCATCAGGTTGACTTGCTATTTTGCTTACGACATATGCTTTTTTATAATCACAAATTGATAAACTGTTTGTCCTAAGCTCATGTAACATCTACTTCATCATGTAAAGCTAAGAATATTTTGGTCCCTGACTTTCTAGGGAATCTAGTCTTTAAGAAATAATGGTTGGTTCTAAGGTACTGTGTGGGTCATCGAAGCCATCTGGACACTCATGTGCTGCTGCTCACCTGTACTGTAGAGCAGACCCCTCCAGTGACACAGAGGACAGCAAAACAAAACCGCCCACCCTAGTAAATCAGCGGGTTGATGCTCACCTTTCCACAGAAGAGCACACACAGCCGCAAAAGGCCCCTGCACAAAATTTATTTAAATCCAGCTGAAGCAGCCAAACTTGAGACACACAGGAAGCGGCACAGCAGGTGGCTACGTGCATAAAACCATGAAGACACAGAGCACTCATAATGTGACATCCACACGTGGAACGGGAGAGCACAAAACACGGGGAGAGGGCCAGCGCTGCAGGAAGAAAGGCTCTGCACCTCACTAGAAGCAAGCAGCACAGCCCTGAGTGGACTCTGAGCCACTGGAGTACTGGAAGCCTAGAATGACCATTAAAACAGTGAAGACAGCGAAGGAACCACAGAATATAACTCCAATCCAGACAAGAGCAGTAAAGAAGGAACAAAGAAAACAAGACATGGAAAACATAGACAAGACAGAAAACAAAAATTAAAACTTCAGACGTAAATCCAACACTACAAATGGAAAAATAAATGAACCAAACATTCCAGAGACAACTTGAAATTCAAAGACATAAATAGGTTGAAAGAAACAGGTCTGTCACGCCAACAGAAGCCAGAGAGCAAGAGTGATGCATTAATACCCAACAAGATGGACTTTTAAACAACAACAGAACAACTTACTAGAGGGTTATTCAATAATGGTAAAAGGACCAAGCTATTACAAACATATAACAACTACAAACACGTACACACTTAACAAGAGAGTTCCAAAATACAAGAAGCAAAAAATGACAAAGGAAGAAATAGAAATACCCTATATTTCAACAATGGATAGAACAATTAGTAATAAAGGTCAACAAAGAAACAGAAGATTTGAACCCTGCTACCAACTAGACCTAAAAATCACCACCAGAAGAGTTCATCCAACATCATCAGAATACACACACACACAGGCCCCAAGTGCAAATCAACACCCAGGAGATATCACATCACAACCACTAGAATTGCCTCTATCTAAAAAGAGGGAAAATGATGAGTGCTGGTAAGGAAGTGGAGGAATTGGCAGCATCAGAAGTTGCTGTGGGAATATAAAATGGTACAGCTGCTCTGGAAAGTATTTTGGCGAATCCTGAGACTACAGCCATCAAACGTCCAAAAAATTCCACTCGTATGTATGCAACTGAGAGAAAACGTGTCTGCCCAGAGTTGTGCGGGGATGTTCCTGGCAGCAGTTTCTAACAGGAAAACGTGGAAACAGGGCAAAGCCATCAACTGGGAAAGCTTAAAGCTGTCCTAGTCACACAATGGAGTATCACTCGGCAACAAAAAGATACACCACAGACTTCTTGAAAGTATCACTTAAATGAAAAAAGCCAGCCACAAAACACCATATTGTATATTTCTATTTATATGCAAGAATGGGCAACTCTGCAGAGATAGGAAGTGGTTGCCTGGTGGGGAGGTGGGAGGGACAGAGGAACAGGGAGTGACTCATAGGGGTTTCTTTATGGGATAATAAACACGTTTCACAACGGTGACCATAGTGGCACAAGTCTGAGAATGCTGCAAACTACTGATTGCTTCAGTGGTTGAATCTGCATGTAAGAGATGATAGAAATCATCTCTTTTAAAGTCAGCAAATCAATCACTACAAAGTGACGTGAGCTGCATGGTGCCTCACTCTGGCCGAGGACGCACAGCAGCCGTGTTCTGGCCCTCACACTTGCCTCAGCTACTCCAGCTTGCTGCCTGCCTGCCCCTTTCTGTGGTAAGTTATGCCACCCCCGGGCATGGGACGATGGGCTGTAGAGAAAACGCTTTTGATTTCTGCATAGTCAGGGCTTTATGAACAAGAAATTGTGAGCTATCAAAGGCTGGGCCTTGGAAGCTACCCAGCAGCAGGTCAGGGATTCGCCCCTCTGGTTTGAGACCCCACAGCCATGCGTCTCCCCGACAACTACCGCAGTCGTCCCAAACCCAGGAAAGCGCGTGACCCCTGTCTGACACTCCACGGGAACACGTCTCTCAACACGCCTCAGCAGCACTCCGCTGTCACCTCTTCCCATGACAATGACTTTCAAATAGCTGTCTACAGACAGACAGCTTGCTTACTCTGGAATGATGGGGGAAAAAATGGTTTTTAATTACTGAGCAATTTTAAGAGTTTAAACAATCTTTACAATTCATTTTTGGAAATGTCACATGAATGTTGGGATTATCAACTTCTAGAGAGCACTTTCTTTTTCTTTTCAATTCTTTTCTCACACGAGCTTAGGATTTGGGCGCTTACATTTTCTTTCAGTGACTAATACCCTTTAGTTAAACATGTTCTTTCAAGGATATTCATCAACCAACTTTTCCTCAATGTCATCACCATGGTGTGCTGTAGTTCTGTCATCTCTAGTATTCTGTTCACATTTTTACAATGTGTTTTTGTATACACACCTCTTCACTAATCAGCAAATGGAAGATCCTACTGATTTCTATTCAAGTTTCAACTCATAGATTACTATTTTTGACACATCTGAAAAATGCTTCTTTACAACTAGTTTCTGACGTCAGCATAGCTTCTCACTTGTCACTACTGCGAGGTCTTTGACTAGCAGGACTGAACACACAAGCTCGTTACCCAAGTCCAGGCTCCTCTCTCATTCCTGAACAGCACAGTCTATTATTTTCTGATCCTATAATTCTCTTCTAAATGAAATTTCAATGTGCTTTCTTGTTGCTGCCTGAAGCGATGGCCGCTTGGAGCAACGAAGCCGTGGGAAGAAGTGCAGAGGCAAACTGGAGACAAACAGCTTTTTATTCTGATAACTTTTCTCTCTCTGGCTCTAACAACGACTAACACACGCCGCACACACCACCAAAATGGCGCTGACCCGATCAGCAATCTCGGCCAAGTCACTCGAGATCCCGGGCCAAGTCCCATGAGACTACGGAAGGCAACAATGCCCAAATCTCCGTGGCCCATAGTCAACCGCAATTCAAGCCATATCCCCAAACAGGGCTCCTGCACTTTCTGGCATCAAAATCTTGATTAATGTGAACTTTCACTGCATGCTGTGATTCTCCTAACGGTCTTGGTGCTTTCTTTGTTAGCGTGCCAGAGGGCTCCCCTACACAGTGGCAGAGTCGAAACCAGGAATCCAACTCTGCTGACTCTGTCCCCAGGACACCACTGACAGGGAGATGAGGAAAAGCTACCAGGTCATAAGAACACGCCACACTCAAGGCAGCTCGGGGGGTGAGACTTCGAGGGGAAGTAATCTGAAGCAGATCTTGAAAGAGGAACAGAAATTCGACAGACACTGGCTGATCACCCAGGAAGCACTGGTCTCCTCAACCTCACAACAGTGAAGACTCCGCGTCCTATGACTCCTGCCTCATTAAAAAGAATATTCACCGAGTACTTACCACTTGGCAAGAACAATGCTAAACTCTCTACCAGCATTATCTAACTCCAGACCTCTAAGGGAAAAAGTCTTCAGTCCCCCTTTTACAGATCAGGTATGAGAATACTGATATTAACTAACTTGCCCAGCTGAGTCAGCCGGTGAGTAATGTAACTGGGATTCTCAGGTCAGTCATTCTGCTGCTCTCACAACACTCTAACTCATGGGGGACACCTTTCCTTTCCAGGGTGGCCTTTTGCTTTCCATGTGATTCGGGGAGAGGTGTCAATCATGGGCAGACCCATCAGCCCATCAGTTTTCCAGGGTCATAAAGTTCAAAGATCATCCTTCTGGTTGGTTTACTCATAGACATCTTTCCAGTCCCCACCAGAGCCCACTGTCACTTATCTCTAGCCAAGTGACAACATATGGCAGATGGCACTTGCCTGAGTTGATTTCTTCAGTCTTCATTCCTAGGGCTCATGGTCTGGGCTGCCCAGAGCGCCAACCACTGGAGATGAGGCCCAGGTGGGGTACTTGTTGACGAAAGCCTGTGCGAAGCTGGAGTGGGCAGAACGTTGCAGGAAGTCCACAGCAGCCTCTTCGGAGCTCAAAAGCAGCTGAGACCTGTGGCTGGTTGGACACCATTCTCCAAGGGGCCTGGCCCTGGTGACAGGGATCTCCTAGCTGAGGCATGAGATCATAGCTGATTCAGGAGCAGAGAAAGGTGCTAACCTGAACCCTGAAGGAGAGGATAACGCCAGTTGCCCAGGGGTGAGATGAGAGGGGCTGTGGCCAAACAGCCAGAGGGAGACAACACCCTCCCCCAGGGCCCCGCAGCAGGCCCTGCAGCCACGCAGGCCTCAGAAGTACTCAGGTAGAGAGACAGTCTCAAACCTGTGGATTGCCAGAGGCCTGGAGCGCAAGGACCTTGTTTATCAGCAATCTTCACTCTGAAGAGCCACCACTTAGTTTTAGGAACCACGTACGCTTTAGGACAGGAATGATCAAGATCTACATCCAACATTCTGGTAACTTACAAAGCAAGCCAAACCCAGCTCTTAAACAAAGTATGAATGTTTGAAAATTAAACATTTATGGAAGAATTGTTTCACACCAACCTGTAGAATCTAACATGCCAGAAACAAGCCTCTCGCGTGCTCTAGTCCGGGTGCACTTACGCCAGCATTTCTCCTCACCTCTCCGTTTTGGCTTCCAAGGAAGCCGGTCGGGCCGGCAGAGCCTTACCCAAGGCAGCTGCTGAGCTGCGTGGCAGGTGCTGGGCGCTCATCTGCCTCCTCTGGAAGCAGCAGTGGGCGCAGCCCTGCAGGACTGGTCCCAAGACATGTGATGACATGGGAAGGCCCAGCTTAGCCTCACCTTGCTTTGAGGTTCACTTTATACTGGGAGCAAGGCCCTTTGTGATGGTGGCACATAAGCCACATCAATTACCCGTTCCCTAACCTCGCGGCCATCACTGGAGCGCCTCCAGCACTGCACAGGCACATCCCGCTCTCACACACAAGGGCTCATCTGCCGGCCACCAGAGGTCCTCTGGCCAAGTTTCCTGTTCTCATCCTGGCCATTTTGATAAAAATAGAGAATGTTTTGAACTTATCTTTGAGGTTATTATTTTTTTTTTTTGTCACCCCACTATTCAGCCCTACTACTAAATCTTAGCCCAATGTTTTAATTAAAACTCCTGCGAGAGCCTGAGGCAGTGGCACACACCCATAATGCCAGCTACTCAAAAGGCTGAGGTATGAGGATTGTTAAGTCCAGAAGCTCAAATTTCTAAAAAAATCACTTAATCTTTATTTTTCCTAGTAGCCAATTTTGCATAATTAGATTTGGTCAGGGCTGCAGAAATTTACTCTCGACTTTTGTTTCCCCAAATATGCTCTTCTCCTAAAAAAGCCAAGGGACAAGTGATTTGAACTGTGAGGAGGGCAGGAGTGGGATCAGTGTGCACAGGCAGAGAACTGATGGGGGTGGGGTAGTGTTTTGTCACTGTGACCAAGACCCACCTAAGAGGAGGACCATGGCTTCAGAGGTTCCAGGCCAGGGTGAGCTAGCTCCACTGATCTTTGCCTGAAATGAAGACTGTCACCGCAGAAAGGTATGGAGGAAGAGAGTTGCTCATCCAATGGCAGCCAGGAAGCAGAGAGGGGCTGAAGAGAAGACACATCCCCCCAGAGGAGCAGGCCCCCGGTGACTTCCCCTCCAGCTAAGTCCATGTCCCAGCAGTCCATCCAGCTCAGTGGACTGCCTAAAAGTTCCACCTCTGTACACATTCCAAGTGGAAACCACGTTACAGGTGAATCCCTTCCCAACTCCATGCCCAACACAGGGCTATACTTGGGCTGGTGTACTCTTCTCCAGAACTGCTTCTCCCATGTTCCACCGAGTGGCCCAGTGACCTTGAGGGCTGCCCTGCTTCTCATGTGCCAAAAACAGCCACACCTGAGCCATGCAGAGGGACCGGCTTCAATTCTCCACCTGGGCATTGGCGAATGATCTTCCACTGAACCAGGCCCACCCTGTCACCCACCTATGCAGAACTGAAGTTGGGGGCCTCTGCAGGCTAAGGATAGGGACAGCTGTCCCCCCCAAATCTATGCAGCATTGTCCTTGAGAGGAAGCTGTCCAGCCAGAAACTCCATGCCCCCATCTGTCTGCCAGTGCATACCGTGGTGCTTTGCAACCCACATCTGTTGAGCACACATGAGGGCAGATGCTAAAAAAAAAAAAAAAAAAAAAAAGAAAGCTTTGTACTCACAGGACTTATTAGATAATATATAAAAAATAAATATGCAAGATCATTCAGAGATGCGATAACAAAACACAGGGTAACTGAGACAGAACGGAGGTTCTCCTTTACTCTGGAAGGCACCAAGAATGAGAGCGAGACAAACCAGCCTTGCACAATTCTGAGACCATCACCCCAGACAAGAGACAAAGACGAGCATTTGAGACAGATTCAGGGTGCAGAGGCCTGCACAGCCTGTGCTCCGGCTCTAGCACAATGCGCAGAAGGAGAAGTGAGCAGATGTTCCACACGTAAACATGGAGAGCGCACAAGAAACCAAACAAGTGCTTTTCATTCATTCGTATTTCTCATCAATAAAAGGGAAGGCCTAGTCAGGTGTGGTGGTGCATACATGTAACCCCAACATCTTGGGAGGCTAAGGCAGGAGGATCATGAGTTCAAAGCCAGCCTCAGCAAAGGGAGGCACTAAGCAACTCAGTGAGACCCTATCTCTAAATGCAAAATAGGGCTGCGGATGTGGGTCAGTGGTCGAATGTCCCAGAGTTTGATCCCTGGTACCCCTCCCCCGCCACCGCCCACCCCTGCCAAAAGGAAGGCGGCCTAGCACTTCTCTGAAACTCCACTCTAAGGCTCAGCGGTAGAGTGCCTGCCTAGGACATACAAGGCCCTGGGTTTGATCCAAAGCACCACAAAAAAACTCCACTGTAAAATATAGGTTGCCATAAGATGTATTGCATGGATTAATATTTTAATATATATATATTTTTTAAAAAAAGACTAATCAAACACAAAACCTATATAACTTCACATTGTAAGGTTTAACAGGGTAATAATATCTAAGCAAGGCATACATATGAAAACTTTTCCATAGTTCAATTTTAAATTATTCAAAATCATTCAGTAAGATGTCACATAGTGCTGATGACAAGTAGTGAACCTGGCATTTTCTCCCCACCCTCCCAGATATCCCTGAAAGGTCGGAGTCTCTGAGAAATCAAAAATGACAAATTTCAAATGCCATTGTTTCAAAGCTTTCCATAACTTTAAATAGCCATATCCTGCTCTGTTCTCACATCACTGTGTTGAAATGTAGCTTCCACCAAAAATGAATCCTGGGCTGGAGGTGTAGCTCAGCAGTAGAGCATCTGCCTGGCATGTGGGCATGTGTGAGGCCCTGGGTTCCATTCCCAGCACCACTAAATAAATAAATAAATAAATAAATAAATAAATAAATAAATAAATAAATAAATAATCACACACTGATTCAGCCTCCAGAGGACCAGAGTTTTTAAAAAGTGTTCACAGAGATGACATATTCCTCAGGAAATGCAGTTTGTGTCAAGCACAGCTCCATCTTCATTCAGTGCTATTTGTGCAAACATGAAAAGCTGACTGGGATGGATCAGGGCCCACAGCTGAGGGCAGAAATGCACGGGTTCCAGGATGCCTGGCCCACTTTCTGTCCTACTTCCTCTTGATGTTTACAGCTCAGTTTCACTCAGCCAGATTCTAAGGTTAGACAGCCTTGATCCTCATTAAATGTTCATTTCCTCTACATTTTAGGGCCTGATAAATATTTTGCAATTCTTAAGTTAATACAAAATGGAAAATTGGCATTATGCAAACCAGTCTGCTCACTTACCAAGATCCACCAATTATGCCTTATTTGCTCTTTTTATTAATAAAGGTAACTTTTAATAAGTCATAAGTGAAATAAAAGTACAAAGATCAACATTCACAGCCTGTATTCACATGAACACACATGCATCACTTTGTTTTTCCTACTTGCACATTTTAAAATCTTTAGTAATATTACAAACATCAGTGACCCACATCACTGCAGCACAATGCATGTTGGTATAAATGAGACTGCTGGAAATTCTATTACTGGTTCTGTTTTAAAAGGGTTACAGTGAAATTATGTACAATATATAAAGCTTGTCAAACTGAATATATATGGTCTTAGGCCATTACTACTATTTCATTCCAATTTGGATTTAAACATCGACTTACAGATCTGAAATGAAAGCACTGCTTAGTGGTTTCAGATGCACTTTGGTATCTACTGTGTGTCAAGGCATCTGTACAGTAAGAAGCTGCAGCTGCAACAAAGAAGACTGTGCCTGAAGCTGCCTGCATGGACAAGAGGAAGCATGGAGACCGTAAATGTTAACTGTTATTGACAAGTCTATGAATCAAAGTTCATAACCACTCTAGATTTCTCTTAAACAAGCAAAACTAAATAGCACACACAAGAGTACTTTAATATAACCTTAATGGTCTAACAAACCTTCCAAAAGGAAGGATATACAAAATAAAGTTGATACATCAAATCTAACTTATATCAATATGCTTCAGTATCACAAATTTACTGGATCTATGTGCAGAACCACCTAATATCAAAACATACTAAGTGGGTAAGCTTTGTTTTCAGATGGCTGAAGCTAAGGCTCCAAAGACCACTGCGGCAGAGTTGTGCAAACCTACGGCTTTATTGACACCGCTCCTTATGCTTGTGACACTGACGTTTCCATGGGTCCCTCCCTGTGATGAGCCTGAAAGCAGACAGTCAACTTCCACAGAGAAACATACAGCTAAGCCAGATTAGGAATAGTACATCTTCCACACATGGGCTCATACAGGAAGTATTTTGTTCAGTAAAATGGAAAGCTAATTTTTAAAAATATCTGCAGTCTTTTTGAAATGCAAGGCACCAATAGGGAATAGACATTCCAGCAAAGAGTGATTGTCTGGAAAAAAAAAATTATGGAGCTGATCAGTCCTTTGTCCTTTGTTAATTAGAAGACCTCCTCTTCATGTCTATGCAACATCTTCCAGATAATCCGCGACATCACTGAGCTGGGAGACAGTCAGGTCTTGTGTGAGGTCATCAAGCTTTGTTGTTCAAAATAAAGGAAAGAATTAATGTCAGAATGCAAAGAGCATCTCAATTTTAAAAAACATATAATTTAAACATTTTTACTCTAGATTTGCTTCATATTTAAAACTCCTGAGATAAGTGGTAAAACTGAAATGTTGAGAAGGGATTTGCCTCAAAATCCTATGGCTAAATCCATGGAAGGCATCACAAAACCTCCTTAGTTGAGCACAGCCCCAACATGTGATTCTGTTCATAGCAAAGATCTCTGAATTGCCAACTCTCTAAAACTAAAATTTACTGAAATTCACCAAAAATGTTCAGAATTCTCACTTGAAAACTACTATTGCCTACTGTATTTTAAAATAACGGTATGCATCTTAAGTTCCTAACATCAAACTTAAGGCCCAACAGATACCTGCTAACAGGGAAGCTGGAGCAGATCAGCCTGTTGGTGGCTGCAGTGAAGCAGACGGACCCATGATCATGAGGTGGCCCAGAGCCTTACGACTCCAGCCCTGGGTCCACCAGCGCTGTACAAATGAGTGTTTACTAATTCTGTTTATGCATTAACTAGCCAAATCATACACATTCATTTCTGTAAACTTCTTCGGCTGGTGATCTTAACAGCAAGGAAAATCCAAGAGCTAAGACACTTGCTCCAAGACACAGGAATGGTGGCACACCTTCTCAGACCCACCCATATCCACCCTCATCTGTACAAACCAGCTACCACAGCAGGGAAGGTCCACAGGACTGCAAACTACTGCCCTGAGCACCATGTACAGCTGTATTCCCAATTCCAGGCAAAGCCGAGTAGTTAGGACAAAACCGTATGCCTGAAAAGGCTCTAGTATGTAGCCTTCCAGGGGAAAAGTGGGCCAACCCTGGACCACTGTATACTACATAGGACAGGGACACCCCACAGGAAGGACACAGTTCCCTCTTGAGATTTTGTGAGATACATTCTTATTTATCTGTTCATCTGCTCCCCAAACATCTTCTCATTTCATTATCCTTTCATTATAGAGAAATGTTAAGTTAGGAATGAAATCCTTTTAAATAAATAAGCCCCCCCCCCCCCTCTTGATCCAAACACAGTCTTGGTGTAAAACTATCACAGGAAAATTATTAGAAATCTTAATTCAAGTTCTTATATTTCTCAATCCAAATTCAGTTTACACAAAAAAACCTTAAAGTGACAGAAAAGCCTGAAGATTATAAAAACAGATCCAGATACTCTGGAACTCCACTTCTTCCTGCCATCATTATTACATCATTATTACAGATTGAAATGGGTAAAGTGTTCCATTTTATCTGCAAAACAATCAAGTGCTATATTAATACTAATTCTAAACTACAGACAAGAGTGAATACAGGAAAATTTGTGGAATAGAAGACAATCTTTCTTAATATAGATAATTCAGTCACTCCAGGCTTTTTAAGGCTGCTTTCTCAATTTCTATTTCATATAATTAATTCACCACTGGCACAGAGCAACACTACTGAGTTTTGCATGTTGATTTTGTATCCTGTAACTGCTGAATTTGTGCATGGGTCCTAAGTTCTTTGGTGGAGTCTGTGGGGTTTTATGACATTTAAGACCAATGCTTCTGCATAGTGGCAATTTGACCTCCTCCTCTCCAGTCAGGACACCCTTTTTTTCTCTTGCCTGATTGCTCTGCCTGGGGCTTCCTGCACTATGAAGTGGGCCTCTTGTCTTATTCCACAGTTTAGAGATAAAGTTTTCAACTTTTCCTCATTCAGCATAATGTAAGCTGCTGGCTTATAATACATGGGCTTTATTATGTTGAGGCACATTCCTTCTATACTTAGTTTTTCAGCATTTTTTTAAATCATGAAGGGATGGTAAATTTTACCAAATGTCTTTTCTGTATCTTTTTAGATAAACAGCACTGGAAAAACTGGGTATTCACATACAGAAGACCCTTATCTCTCACCAGTTACAAAAATCAACACAATGGATTAACGATTTTAATGTAAGATCTGAAACTATATGTAACTACTAGAAAAAAAAAAAAAAAAAAAAAAAAAAAAAAAAAAAAAAAAACAAGGGAAATGCCTCAGAACATTGGAATGGGCAAGAATTTTTTTGGAAGATGACCCCAAAAGCACAGGAAACAAAAGCAAAAACAGACAAAAGACACATTACAAAGTAAAACACTTCTGCACAACAAAGAAAACAAGAGTGAAGAGACAACCTATAGAATGGAAGATAATCCTTGCAAACTATGTGTCTGACATGGGGTTGACATCCAGACTATATAAGGAACTCAAAAAACTCACAAGCAAAAAATAAACCAAGAGACAATAGCCCTAAACAGACATTTCTCAAAAGAAAACATACAAATAGCCAAGAGATGTGTCAAAAATGTTCAACGTCACTATTCATCAGGCAAATGCAAATCAAAATCAAAGTGAGGTTATCACCTCACTCTACTAACAAGGGATATGATGGAAAAGAAAAGCAGCAAGTTCTGGAACCCACACACACTGCTGGTGAGAACGTAAATCATACAGCCATTGTGGAAAACAATGTGGAGGGGCCTCAGAAAATTAAAAATAGATCCACCCTATGATCCGGCAATTCCACACCTGGGTGTATCTCCAAAAGAAATAAAATCAGGGCCTTGAAAAGATGTATCTGCACTCCCGTGTTCACTAGAGCACTATTCACAGTAGCCAAAAAATGGAAACAACTGTCCATTAACTGACGAAAATGAAGAAATGTGACTCACGTACACAATGAAAGGCTATTCAGTCTTAAAAAAGGTGAAGGACAAACCTGGACGACATGACGCTAAGTGAACTCAGCCAGGCACAGAAAGACACGAAATCCTACACATGTAAAATCTAACACAGCTGGTCTCAGAGAAATCCAAAGTAGAACGGTGGTCACCAGAGGGCAGGGTGGGGTTGGGAATGCAGACAGGTTCACCAATGGTAGCCAGTCACAGTTGCAAGGGAGTAAGAAGTTCTGGTGAGCTATTGCACAGCAGGTGACTATGGATCATGATAATGTACTATATATTTCAAATAGTATAAGAAGAGATTTTTGGATGTTTTCACCATAAACAAATATTTGAGGAGATAAACTTAAAACTGATTTAAACATTGCGCAAGCCAGGAGTGGTGGCACCTGCCTGGTGTAATCCCAGCGGCTCGAGAGTTCAAAGACAGTATCAGCAACTTAGCAAGACCCTAAGGAACTCAGGAAGACTGTCTCTAAATAAAATACCCAAAAAAAAAAAAAAAAAAGGCTGAGGATAGGGCTCAGTGGTTAAGTAAGCCTCAGTTCCATATTCTGGAATCAAAAACAAAAACAAAAACAAAACAAAAAAACCCCAGAGTACAATGAGTACATTTGTCAAATATGTACATTTTAAACATTTTATGTATTAATTAAAGCTAAATTTAATTTAAACTAAAAAGAAAAAGACCAAAATAACCCAACCACTTCCAAAGAAATCAGCTTAATTTCAGGTGGTTACCAAGAAAAAAAACTGCAAGAACAAACAAAGGTTAACTGGAAATAAGTGGCTTCCATAGATTACCAGTTTTAGAATCAGAACTCAAAGTCATCATCTTTGTTCACAACTATAAAAACGATTTTTCATGTCACAGAATAAGAATTCCTAAAACACATTTTGAGTCCCGAAAAGGAAACAATGGCTCTCTGTGGCAGAAGCTTCATACAAATCAACAATGAAGAACCTGAAACTATAGTCTGCAGAGCTGGTCAACGTCCACATGCCTGCTTTACTAGGTCACTGGGCACTGACAGGAGGCTGAGGGCACCCCAGCCAAGGAGGGTGTGGCCCTTTTCCTTGACCACCAAGGCTGTGCTCTGGCTGGCTCCAAGGCAGACTCCCCATCACTGCATCCCTTTGCATAGCACCCTTCAGTGGCCCTGGCTCACCATGCTGCTCCCACCCAACAAAACCTAATTAGCATCTGTCAAATCCAGTTCAAACATTAGTTCCTGCTTTTGAATTTTCATAAGCTCACAAGTAACAGGCATTTAACAGCACTTCTCACTTTCTACCTTGAATTTTCAAACATTACGTACATGACTTTTCTCCATGATGCTGTAGAGAAATCTAGGGAAGCAGTTTATACCTTATTTATGGCTATAACAAAAACAATAGGATTAGCGACCCTTTATCGAATGTCTATTCTGCTAAGTACTAAACTGTAAGCTACACACACTTATCTCTAGTGTTCATAATAATCACCCCCTTGCAAAATAAACGAGAAAGCTAAGGCCCCAAATTTTAATAACTTGTCCAGATTTGCACGTTAAGCAGCAGTTCCAGGACTCAAAACCAAACCCATTTACCAAACGTGGCCACTCCACAGTGCTACTTCCGTTCTCATGGCCACTAGCAGCATACTTTCTACACAGCTCACTGGCTCACGTAAAACTGGTTTTGGTCACCTCAGCAAAAAACTCCACAGCATCAAAGAATACAAAAATGCAGGTGCATAGTATTCTCTGCACAGAACTTTCTAAAACACGCTAGCTAATGAAGTACATCTGTCACAAATCCACTCCATGTGCAAGGCTGCTGGAAAATAGCACAATTACATCAAGTTAAGCTGCAGGGGAAAACTGGAGCACACAAACTCAGGGAGGGTGAACAACAAGGAACAATGAGAAAGCAAGCCTGGGCAGCTGCCCCCTAAGGCAGCTCACAGCCTCCAGTGGCAGAATGGAGATCACATCGACTCTCCCCACACCGATTCACAAATCAAGGCTCAGCAATCACTTACTCCCCAAGTCCTCCACTTCATGCTCTTATCCCTATTTTGATGTGTGTGATGATACCAAGAGGCGGAGTTCACTGTTGATCTCTGCAACATTAACTCCATCAAGAAAACCGACTGAGCAATCCTCCATAGTTTCTTTGGTATAACTTGGAGGCCTCTCACAGGTGACACAGGACGAAGGGGTAAAAGGCAGATAATTTAAGTCCACAGTGTATCAGGAATTAGAGAGGGTACCATACTTTAAAAATTATAAAAATTATCACATAGCCTTCACAACAATTCTGTTAGATAGTGTTTGTGCTTCTATCTCATGAATAAAGAAACCAGGATGGAAGGTGGAGGCCCACCTAAGAAAATGAGAACTCAAACCCAGACCTGGCTGACTTGGACCATGTCGTTACATGGTCAAATAAGGGCTCTCTTGCAGGCCTTCTCCCCATGTGACAATCACAGAACCTGGGGGCAAGCCTACCTCATTCTGGAAGGAGCAGCCACCTCACAGCGGGGCAGACCACACAAGCCATGGGCAGATGCGACCCTGAGAAGTGGGGCCACAGAGAAGCATCCAGCTGCTCTATTCTCTGACACACGAGAAGTTCAAGTGTGGACCTCAAGTATGACTCCCGACTGTAAATGCTGACCGGATGTGCTATGTGCCCTTGACACTCACTGCTGTGACTCCAGCATGGCCCTGCCTCATCTGTTCGGGAGTCTCCACTGGCCCCAAGATGACATGCTCTATCCTACCTCCACCTACACACCAAGGCAGGCCACTCTGACTCCAGCTGACCCACCCTGGCATTTGACCCGCAGCAAGCCCAGCACCCAGAACAACCCAGACATGTTGGAAGCACACAGTCCCCAAAGCAAACAGCAAGTGCAAGCACCCTATGCATTCATTACAGACGCTCTTTAGAGATTTGGAACAGGTAACTCTGTCATGAACTTTTCACAGCTTTCAACTATTTTTCCATGAATCGGTATAAATTCTGAAGCTTTACAGTAAACCAACAAATAGGCAAAACCAGCATTCCCCAGGAAATACGTGCGACCATACTTTATCACTGGTATTGATGTCGTCCACTCCCACAGACAGGTCTTCTTCAATCTCTTCACCAATACTTAGCTCGCTTTTTTCTGAGCGACGGCTGGCACTAATTCCAAGAGGGAAAAAAAAGAAAAATAAGAACTCTGAAAAGAAGAGCTGACATTCTTCAAATGTGCACTCATTAAAATTAATCCTCTGAGTAAACTATAACATTAAATATCACCAGTTTCACACATCATTTCACTAACATCTCTAATAATCTCAGCAGTTTTGAAGGAAAAAACCAAGGTTCAATGGTGACTTTCTGCATACAACGGCAAGAAAACAAACCTAGATTTCTAAAATTTCATCAACTACGTCATACTCTCTCAAAACAACTGTACACTAAATTACTATGCTAAAAATGAATACAAGTTTCCAACTGCAATAAAAACTGTCAAGTAAAACTCTTTGTTGTCTAATTTAAAAGTTATAGTCAGCTCTACAACAAACATCACTTCCAGACTATTAGGTAATGCCTATATTCATGTTTTCAAGAAAGTCATCTGACACAAAATATTAGGAAATAGCATCAGAATTAGAAAATAATTGTAAAGGGCAATTTTTAAAAAAAATCTGAATACAGGCCATTCTCACCACAAACAGAAAAGAAGGGACAAAGCGCACTCATGACATGGCGTCTGCTTGCCCCTACACGACCCACCTCAACTGCTCTGCGCCAGTTCCTCTCCTAGTTCTAACCCACTTTGAAGTCCATATCTTAATGTAAAATGAAGAGTATGGTCCCCAAAATACAATTTTGGATTAACCATCTTTCATTCACCTTCAATTAATATGAACAATAGAATCAAATACACTAAACCCTAATTGTCATCTTTTCACATTTGTCTATATTCAGAGTTTACAAATGTCTGTCCATTTTTCTTACCTATTAAAATCATCAAGATAGTCGTCATCTTCTCCAGTCCCTGAGTTTAAGAAAAGATATATTACATTTACATAAACACTTCATGATTTATCTACAATTAAACGTTTCCTGCCAAAACAATATACATGATTGATTGACACCGCATCATTAAGAGGGAAGTAGTTAAGATCAGAAATCAAACTTTCACCATCCACCATGAAGGCCAATGACAAGAGCCTCCTAAGGTGGGTACTGCACCTTGCCTTCACTCCAGTCCTCAAAGGGTATGCTCCTTATGCTGCCCTTTGACTGGATGGAGCTTGGCAGAGCAAGCTCACTGTCAGCCCCTCTGGTTACCTGCTGTGAACCACTGAAACTTCTAAGTCAACTGCTGTTGTAAGATTCAAATATGACCCCCAAGGTGTGAAGAGGCAGGATCACAGCAATGGACCAGTTCCAGCCCAACAGCGCTGAGCTCAAACAGCCCCAGGACCCAGCAGGCCTTTGGTGACCTTTTGTGGCTATGCCCAAGAACAATCAAACCCACACCAATCACAGGGTTAACACATTATTTTCATGCACATAAAGTGCTTGACAAGATCTTGGTCCACATTAAGGTCTGAACAAAGGGTAACCTCAGGAAGGAAAGCTGCTGACTGATGAAGCAGTGCTACGGTTTCCCCAGGTGCACCTCAGGCTGACAGAGTGGAACACCTTCAAGATGACCTAAGGCTATGTTTTTTAAAAGATTTTTTGTTGTTATTGTTGTTGATGGACATTTTTATTTTATTTATTTATATGCGGTGCTGAGAATGGAACCCAGTGGCTCACACTTGCTAGGCAAGTGCTCTACCACTTAGCCACAATCCCAGCCCAACCTAAGGCTATTAAGGACCAATTTACAAATTAGCTTTCCTTCCCTCCACGTCTTCTGAGGGTTAGTTGAGGAAACAGGGTTGGAGGCACATGAGAGTTGCTTAAAGTGTGAACAGAAGATGAATAAGAATTACATAGCACCTACAAGGGGGAGATGCAGATCAAGAGCTCTGACTCAAGGGCAAGGTACTCAAAGAAGCTACTAGCACTGTCCTAGGTCATCTTCAGATCAGTCTATGTCGGTTGAACTGTAGAGGGAACCCAAGTTCTGGATGGCAGTTAGCAATGCTCTTACAGTACATGAGTACTACAGTCCACTTATCAAATATGAGTGACCTAGGTCCCCTACAGGTAGAGCAGCCAACACTCTAAGAAAGAGGCAATGAACAAACCCAAGGCTACTAGAGTGAGTGGAACAAACTGAGATACCCAATGGAGTTAAAACCTAAAGAGGCCACAGAGATACAAATTCTGGAGGACAGTGTGTTCCAGGAAGAGGAAACATATGCAAAGGACTGGAGACAGAGGAGTGCTAGTTTAAATGACCAGCAAGAAAGCTTGTACAGCCATAAGATAATCTATGTGGGGTAGACAGAGCCAGCAGGGGTCAAAACATTCAGGGCCTGGATGGCCAAGGTCAGATTTAGGGCTAAATGCAAAAGGAAGCTAATGAGGAGGTGAAGGAGTAAAAAGAGACCAGGGCAGCAATATCTGATGTCTGCTTTCCCATGTACATACTGATGGCTAAACAATAAGGAAGTCAGAAGGCTACTGTGGACAGCAAGGCCTGAGATAACTGAGGTAAGGGCTCTGGTTAAACCAGTGTCCTACAGATAAGACAAATGGGTGGGAGGAGGTAGGGAGGAGACTATCGGAAAATGTAGAAAACAAGAATCACTGCTAGTGGTGCACCCAAACTGTGAGGCAGTGAGTGGAGTCCCTGGCCATAAGCAGGGGACAAGTTTCCAGGCTGCTCTCCTCTCTAGAATACAGAGCCTGTCTCCACCAGTAGCCTCAAAGGTTAAAGGGGCTACAAGTGCTTGACAGAAAGCAGGCACTGTAAAGCAGGGCACAGGAAGAAGGGAAAGGAAGAAATCTTTTTTTCAACAATGATGATGCAAACCACACAGGTGCACAACAAACCACATGGGTGACTGGTTTACAAGTGCCAAGAAACAAACAGCAGTGGCAGCTAATAAAGCCTGAAAGCCTCCAAGGACCAAACACTGTCCCTTATTGTAACACCAACACAGAGAACAGAAAAGGAAACTGAGGCAGGTTAGTGGCAGAGCCATGACGACAGCCTGAATTCCCTTCCTTCCCACATGTAGCTAATTCTAAGCATAATACAATTACTGAGCAATGTGCTATACCCAATACGCTGGGTTCTGACTTCCTGGTGATACACTTACTACACAGTACCAGTGGAACTAACAAGTCAACATGCATGTCATGAACATAATTGATTACATTTCTTTAAACTGGGTTTTAGCAAAATTCAGCCCACAGGTCAACAATTCTTGTCTGTTTCCTGATAGTCTCTCCTCCCTACCCCATGCCACCCATCTGTCTTATGTGTAGAACATCTGCCTCCATCCAAGACCTGATCCCGGTCACCTCTGGCCTGGACTTCGGCAACAGCCTTCTCTTCTTACTTTCACTCCTGCATCCAGCCAGTAACCTGGTTTTGCTCAACCTATGAGCTCAGAATGGCACATCTTTTAAGAAATACAAATATACATATACATGCAACAGACTACAAAGCCTAAAATATCTGCTATCTGGCCCTTTACAGATAGGTTAGTGACTGCTCCTCTAAAGATGCAAATTGTCTATCTTTTTTCCATTTGAATGCCTTTGATTGATATTTATCTACCAAACCAAAGCAGGTTGTGTTCTAAAACTTTATTCATGATTGTTTTTATGAAACTCAGAATTTATTTTCCTACTGAAATGACCTTTAAATAATGTCTAAAGAGTAAAGCACAATAGCTAAGAGCTCTTAGGCAACGCATCAGATTCTAAAAGCCACATGGTCCTGGCACCTTGCTCAGCCTAGGCTCTTCATCTGTAAACATGCAGATAATAATACACTTACCTCTTAGGAAAGAATTATAAAATGACTTCTTGTACGGTGCAGGGCACACATCACTACCGTCATTACCCTGCTAGGCTACTCCACAGGAATATTAAATGCATATTTACAATGGAAAAAAGCTCAAATAGAAAATATTGTTGCAATATAATTAAACAAAGCTAACTAAAACTCTATTTCTATTGAATCCTTATCTCTTGCTTAGTGACAAACACCTAGCTAGTGCACAGGTATGCCACACTAGTATGAACTACCTAAATTCCAACCAAGGTGTGCCAAAGTCCCAAGAGAAGACAAGGAGAAGCAGTGTGCCCATCACCTTCCTACTCTACCCAGCAACTCTGCAGTCACAGAGGCCTCCTTCCCCAACCGAGGAGAGTTCTACGCAGTTCCTCCTCAAACACAGACAGGGAAACCCTCACTTTGATGAGAGAATAGAGCAGTCAGAAAAGCTAAAAGGTTTGGCAACAAAGGGAAACATCACAAAAGTCAAACAAAAAGGCACCAAAACACAAAGGGAACAGAGCAGCTGCCAGGTGCCATGGTCAGGGAGTCTCCAGGCAGGGCAGATCCACCACGGCAGCAGACAGGAATGCCAACTGCATACCAAGGCATCTGACAGCAGGAACCAGGGGAGGACGGGGAACAGGCCCACCTAGCTGGCCAGCCAGCAACCAAGACACACAAAGAATGGAAGGCAGCACAACCAACAACTCGGCCTTTACCAGGAAAACTCCAGGGCACAGTGTGGAACAAGAATCCAGGCAGCTCAGGGAACATCTATTCTTCTGCACATGGCTGCAAATGGGGGAACAAAGTAACATAAAAAGGAAACTAACATTTGTCGGGCATCTAGCATGTCAAGCACTGCACTTTTATTTATGTATGTGTATATATTTAAATCCTATTTACTCTTTAAAATGAGGTAGATATTATTAGTTCCACTTAACAGATGAGGAAATAGCAGCTTAGTTCACCCTGTCCCAATCAATGCCACACCAGGATTCAGATAACTAACCAGCTCTCCACCCTACTCAGGACATTTCTCCAGGAGTGCAGGCGTTCACTGAGCTGCCCCCTCAGACCTGCCTGCAGTTGGGAGGGCAAAGAGCTACCTGGGAAGCTACACATCAACATTCCCAGCTGTGAGTCATCGCGGACCAAGGGACCTAACAACATGTCACATTCAGAAAGGACAGGAGATGGCCACGGAGAGCCCAGCCGTGACCTTCCTTCAGGTCAGGGACACAGCAAGGTTCACCCCAGGCCTGCCTATGGTTTGCACAGAAGAGAGAACTGGAGAGTGGTGTTCTCAGCATGTGACCCAAGGCTCAGTAATGTTCACATGGGGCCTCTTATAGCAAGATCACCACATCTGCTCCACATAACAGAACACATCTCAAAATTTTCCTTCACAAGTCTGTTCCTTCTATTAGACTGAAGCCCCTGCATCCTGGACCCTGTACTCCCAGTACCCAGAGAACAGTTCTGCCTCTGACCAACTCTGCCCAGTCTGAACTGAGACCTCTTTCCTTCTCCCTAATAATCTACTTGACCATGAGATCTCAGCACAGCCTTTCTGAAAGCCCTTCTTGGGAGTACCCAGGCCAGGTGAAGCTGACTGCTACCTGTTTCCATACCCACTGAGGTGGGCCCTCTAACATGTGAAACATCCATAGGCTCCTGTTAACATCCTTCTCCCTTATTTACTGGAGTTCAAACACTACAAGATATAGATCTGTCTTGGTTGCTGCCATAGCCACCCACGGCACAGGGTGTAACCCTGGACATGTAAAAACACCTGAACACTTGCTGAATGAACAGAACAAATGTAGTCTCATGGAGTCACTTAAGAATTTATCCTGAAAAAAAAAAAAAAAAAAAAAATCACTTAAAAGCATCAACACTAAAATTGGAAATCCAGTTACCTAATCCAAGTGATCCAATTTTATCGTTGACCAATTTTAGATCTTTCAAAACTGTGCTTCCCTTTTTACCTGTGAACAGGAAGAAATACTAGCATTAAAGAAACTTTTAAAATACAACATTCTCTAAGCCACATCAAAACTTATTTTTAATATGGGACTTTTATAAAACAGGAGGATAACCTAGAACTAAGAAAAATATTACATGCCATCATTAAGAGATGCTTAAATTATTTGCTGCAACTTTTTATAAGCCCAAAACAATATTTATTCACAAATAATTACTACTCTTCATTAGAATACAACCAAACTGTCCAACTATTCCATAAGCAGTCCCACTAATGCATGAACTACAGTTAATTATTTTCACCAATTTTATTTTTCCTTTGAACCTCTGAATTTTGCTTCAACTCAACCACTATTTTATTTGTCAAACAGATCTGCTCACTGGTAGTATTTCCCCAGCCTTAGTTCTCAACATCCTAAGTCACCATTCTCTAATCTGTCAGTGACATGACCACAGTATCCTGAATTCCTTGAAGGTGGCAACGACCAGGAAGAGAAGAGACGTAGGCCATCTTACTGGACACACAGCTGGCTTACCAAATGTCTAGGAGAGAGGTAGACTGTCTTGTGTGTGTTCTAGCAATTCTCACAATTGTGCCATGTAATGCAAAAGGTTTAGGAAGCATGGCAAAATTAGGTAAAACCCATAATGCAAATTCCTAGTGTATCTATTCAGGAAACTTTCTCAAGAGGTGCACGCATGCTCTAAACACACCGGCTAAATCCTACATGTACTATGGTCTGGTATGCAAAGTCCACTGTACACCTTACATGTGAGGGGAGGGCTAGGAGGGCAAGAGGTGTCACAGCTCAACTATGCTCTTGACAGGGATCTGTACCCCTACTACACATAAAAAGCCAAGTTCCTGTAAACAGAGTGTTTTACTTAATGTTCCAATGACGATTACTATGGTACCACAGAACAAAAATTTCAAAATTAACTGATTTTAAATTCAACTCATTTTAAAAGTCCAAAAAGAGAAATGATTTAAAAATTGCAAATGTACTTCAATTTACAATGGATTACATCCAATAAACCCAGCACAAGTTGAAATATGTCATAAATCAAAAACACATTTAATAGGCCTCACCTGCTCAACACCCAGCTTAGCAGGGTGTTTCCCTGGGGACCCTGTGTCTGCTGGGAAGCTGCAGTGAGTGCACTGCCACTGCCCAGCACCACAGCAGAGGATCATGCATATTGCCAGCCATGGAAAAGATCCAAGTTCAAAACCAAAAGCATGGTCTCTATCAAACACATATTGCTTTCGCATAAAGTTGAAAAATCATCAAGTCAAACCATCATAAGCTGGAGGCAGTCTGTGTGTGTGTATATACATCTATGTATAACACTTCAGCTAAAAAGCCATCTTCCTGAAAGTATTCTGATGGCAGAGAAAAGCAGAATATGAAATGAGAGAACGTGACTACATCAAAAAAGAAATGAAAAATATCAACAGGAAATGGTCAAGTGATAAAATTATGGGCTGTATTTATGATCATCCTAAAAAAATTAACAATAATCATATAGTACTTAATCAGAGAAAGAAACACCCAGTGTAGGCAAGCCCCCATCCGTAGGCACTTACTCTCACAGTCTTTCAACGAGGGGGCTCCTGCCAGGGAGCTGAGTCCGCTCCTTAAGGGGGGTGCGTCTGAGAGCGAAGCCAGGCTTCCCGCTGGCTTCCTAGGTTCACTTCTCCTAACAGGAAGCAAGTGACAGTGAAACAGTAATCTTAGGTCCTGCCACTAACACTTTTATTTTGCTACTAGAATAAAAGCAAGTTGCAAAAATTTTATGTGCACACAGTGATTGGAAATAAAGCACACATGCTTTGTAACTTCAAAATCATTAAGTAGCAGGGCACCGTGGCACATGCCAAGTAATCCCAGCAGCTCAGGAGGCTGAGGCAGGAGGGTCGCGAATTCAAAGCCAGCCTCAGCAAAAGCAAGGCGCTAAGCAACTCAGTGAGACCCTATCTCTAAATAAAATACAAAACAGGGCTGGGGATGTGGCTTAGTGGACCAGGGCCCCAGAGTTCAATCCCTGGTACCAAAAAAGCCCCATAAAGTACACCTATAAGGCAATGCAGACTAGAGATCAATCACCAATCCACACAGCCAGCTTGTCAGTAAGAAGTCAGCCCAGGGCTGGGCTGGGGCTCAGAGGCAAAGCACTCGCCTAGCACGCATGAGGCACTGGATTTGACCCTCAGCACCATACAAAAATAAATAAAATAAAGGTATCATGTCCATCTACAACTAAAATAATATTTAGAAAGAAAAAGCCCAACTTTCTTTAGAACTGTTTAGTATCTTACAAGCTGCACTGACCTTGTTTGGCACCTTCACTGTCTGTCATGTGTTTCAGAAGCCCTTGTCCATCAGCCATAAATGACCAATGGACAGTATAGCAGTACACTGGCAGGTAAGTACTACTACTCAGGTGTAAGCATGGCTGGAAAGCCACAAACCCCCTCCAAATCATAAGCACCCACCTGGAGGAGATGTCTAACACGCTGCACACACCCACACTTTACACGGTCCACTCTCTCCTTACACGCCTATCGTCTGATTTCACTTTCTTTCTTTTTTTTAATATTTAGTTGTAAGCAGACACAATACCTTTATTTTATTTATGTGGTGCTAAGGATCCAACCGAGGGCCTCACACATTTGAGACAAGTGCTCTACCGCTGAGCAATGGCCCCAGCCCTGATTTCACCAATTCTTCCTCCAGTCTCCATCCTGCCTTCATCCTCACTCAACTCAAACAAGAACATGCACAGTATCACATCCACCTCTGCTCTCTGTCTTCTGGCCAAGACTACCGCCCTGGGTGCAGGATTCCACCACTGGACAGCTCCAGGAACTCTCCCCTCACTCCTCACAGCACTCCCTCCTACATTTTACATCCAGACCCTTCTCAGTAGCACCCACACATGCTGTCATTTCTCAGAATAGAACCTTCCCTCTAGCCAGCACCACCTCAATCTTCTGCACCCTTTACAACTCATCATGCTGACCTCTTACAATGGTTTCCTCTTGAGCCCATGCTGATCCTTGAACCTGCCCCAACTCCACTCCAATAGCATCACCTGTCAATGTCATGGCTAACCTGCACGTGGCTGACTCCAAGAGTGACTTCCAGCAGGTGTTGACATGAATGCTCCCTACTGCTTCCTCCTGCAAGGACACCCCCATTGTTTCTCTTTCTACTATCTTCATATTTCTTGCTCACCTGGGTGAACTTGTCGTTCTTGGTGATCTCCAACCTCTCAGCTTCAACATTACTTACAAACCGAATGACTCCTTCATGGACATCTCCAGCCAGGACCACTCCCTTAACGCAGGCACACAGACCCAGTAGCCTAGTGGACGTCCACCAACAACCTTCAACACCACATGGTGGCTCCAGCTCTCACACTACCAGCTGTGCCATGCCACAGTGCTCTTCCCAGTCTTCATCTCCGTAGACGGTTTTTCATCCTCCTAGTGATTCAAGCCAAGAACCCTGACACCACCCTGGACATTAACTTGGCCTCTGGCATTTAGCAGCAAGTCATTTTGAATCTAACTTCAAAGTACTTCCCAGAACAGCCATTTATCATCCCTTTCACCATGACCCATGCTAAAAAAATGGTACAGCTCCTACCTGGGCATCCTGCGTCCACCCAACTCAGTAGCCAGGCACCCTTTACTACTATATGGTGGATCAAGATGCCAGGACTTCCAGTCTCAGAGGAAAGGCACTCCGTGGTCAGCCCAGACCCACCTCTGTGGGTCCATCTCATACAAACTTCACACTCTTTCCCTATCTGTCCATACCTCTGCATACGCCATTTCCTCTCCTGAGAGTTCTGCAAGCCCAGGTTCTGCCTGGCTGACTCCCTGGCCTCCTGCAGCCCTTCGCTCAGATGGTGCCCTCTAAGTGAGGTGTGCTTGAGGCCTCTCTGAGGTGCTGCTGAAATCCAGATGATCCCCAAGCCTTCACCACACACACACACACACACACACACACACGTGCACGCAGTCTCCCAGCATCTGACAGACACTGATGTATTTCTTCCTGGTTTTCTAACTCCAGCCAGAAGATGAGCTTCCTGAGGGCAATTTTGCTTCTTCTAGCATTGCTATGTCTGACCTGGAACATGGCAGGCACTTGATACACATTTAGCTATGAAATAAGTCATACCTAGTTTCTTTATAAATCAAGGATTATGTTTATAAAATAGTAAGTTTAATGACACAAAATCAATTTATGGATTTGTATTGAGTACCTAAGAGTGATATTGATTGACTGATTTAGTATTAATTTAGTGCTTGATGTCTGGAAATTATATTGAGTGCTATGAATGTCACAAACATGTTTCCCCCTATAAAACAACTTTTGTTGTCAAGTTGGGACATGTACAGTGAGTATCCATGGCAACGCTTGCAAGGCACCCGGCGTGTATAACCCTGATATGACATAATGAGTGATGTAAAGACCTAGCTAGAAGTAGCATATAAACCTGAGTCCCTCGCTCACTAAGTGAAGTGCCTTCAATATGACCAGACCCTGTCACGCTTCCTGTCGGACTGACTCCACTGATGGTGCCAGCTGCTTGCTGAGTTCCCAGACCAGACTTCGCCTGATCCAGCTAGAGGCTAAGAAGACGTCCCTTGGTGAGCCCCCTAGGACTCGGGGAGATAGAGGCCAGTTAGGACTGTGTGAATTTGTTTGTGAATAAATCCTAGCATTGCAAAGACACAACTGCCTCTGTCTACTTCATGTGCTCGGGACAGGATTTGATAATCATAGAACCCCCAGATTATTAGTTTTTACATTTGATCTTAGCCAAAGGGCTGAAAAGTGATAGATTATTTTTTAAATATGACATGTAAGCACTGAGAAATTACATTTTTAAAACTCTAGTCTGAGAATCCAAAAACATTCTACTCACCAACCATAAGTCTTATCTGGTTTAGGAATGGGATCATCAAAGAAAGAGTCTCCTTCCATATCATCTTCATCTGGACAAAGACCAGCTTTGTCTTTGACCTCTGAATCGGCATTGCTTAAGAAAGATCCAATTTTGCTGTCATGGGCCACTGAGTGCAGACTGCTTTTGCTCTTTGGCTCTGACAAGGAGATGCTTGTGTCACTCTGGTTGCCCTCATTGCTGGCCTTCTAGAAAGAGGGAAAGAGAAAAGACTTCCTTGGTGAGAAGACCTTAAATACTTTAAATAAAGAAGTCAGATGAACATAAGCGAATTTGTGGGAGGGGGAGGGTTGCAGTGGCATGAACTGCAGTGCGATCCCATGAATCACCCCTAACTCCCCAGGATTCCTACCATGGCCAACTACTGACAGGTCAAAGTGTTAAAGAAATGCGTGTATACCATTCCATTCTCTTCCCTAAATGGAAGTATCTTTACTATGCCTGTCCCACTCAAAAACGTATTTCTCATTTATTAACATTTCCATTTCCTCTCACGAGTCATAAAAAAAAAAATCAATATGGTTTCAACTTGCAAACAGGAGATGATTGAAGGAGAAAAGGAAGATTATGTCACAGAAGTGAACCAAGCATTATTCATCAGAAAAAAACAGTTTTCCATCCAGTGCCAAACACCAAAGACAATAAGGTGAGAACTGCTGTCTTCACCCACTCGTGCTTCCACTGTGCAGAAGGCTGGTCACAACAATAACCTTAGTTCGGCATTCCAGAGTGACTCACTAGTCTGCACCTTCCATAAGGCCCACGGACAGGTACATACATCTTGCTACCTATCTTAAACCAAGGTAAGAAATTCTCAGGTTTTCTTACCATGCCCTCCTTGCACACAGCAAGGTTAGCACAAAGTACCACATGGCATTCTTGTTCAGTTAGTTCACAGCCTTATTCTTTCCTTGATCAGATTTAGTTTTGCCTTTAGACATGTCTATATTAACAACAAAACAAAAACATAATGCTAGCAATAACAGCAGCAGCTAACAATTATGGAAAGCATTCAGATGCTTCACATGTGATGCCTCATTTAATCTTCAAAGCTATGGTGTGAGTCTAGTGTCTGTTACCTCTGTGGATATAAAAAAGGAAACACAGACATTTATGGAACTTGTCAAGGTCCCCCCGGTTGGTGAGAGGTGAAGTCAACATAATAGTCAAAGTCTCACTCCAGAAGTTAGCTCTTAATACTTACCTTATTAGGTTTAACTTGTGAAGATGTGTTTAATGTGTTTAAAATGGCAATTTCCAAAGTTACTAAAGATACAAGACCCCTGTGATACTCTAGAAAAAGCAACCACCTGAACAAAGACTCTGGAATGCTGCCTACACTGAACTACTAACTGTACAATCTCAGTATTTCCTAGGGCTGAGTTTCCTCAAGAATTTTAAAAATAAAGTATAACTAGGAGTTAAGACAGAAGGGATGAGCAACACAGCAAGAGAGAAGCACAGTACGTGCTGAGGCAGGGAGTGTGGGTCAGGCAGTATGCACAGGTGCTCTGGAGGGACTGCTGAGCCTCTCCTGGACCCAGGAAGCATGCGTCATGCCTGCCTAAAGATGTGTCTATATTTTTATACTGGTTAGAGGACCTGATTAGTTGACGGAGACAAGATATATGATATATAAACTTTAGGGCCTTGTATAGGAGCTGTATATTCCATTTAATAAGGACAAAATAATTATTAAAAGATAAATATTAAGTTACCATCCTTTTAGACAATGTAGGATATTTTCAAGGCAGAAACTTTAAAAAAAATGTTCTACCAACTTTTTGAAGTTTTCCTAGTATTACCAAATATAAACACATCATCATGACACTTGTGTATTTAATTAGATTCTTGCCAGTTGTATTTCTCATTTGCAAATATTATAATAATTGACTTATATCTTCGCAAATGCATTAGAAATAAATACCTTGAGGCCTTGTGATATTTACAATTAGAGACTGAGAATCATTTTCTCCTTCACGACACTCCTGAGAAAGTTCAAAGGATAACCAGAATGATGCAAACTGAAATGCAAATACCAAGCAACAGCCCAAGAAATACCGACTATTCCAACAAGGTCTATCCTCCCTATGAATTCATTTTATCAACATAATTTAAGTCCACATAATGAACTAAGCTTAGTAATTACTATGTACCATGATTATTATTTTTTACTGGTTTTAGCAATATTCCTGCTATGAACAAGTTTCATAGAGAAGGACACCATGCTACAACAACACTTTTGTTTTTGCTACTGGGGACTGAACCCAGAGGTGCTTTACCACTGAGCCATGTCCCTGGTCCAGTTTCAACAGATCAACAATTCCAAATTTAAATTTTTTTTTACTTTGAGATGGGGTCTAAGTTGCTTAAGGTCTTGCTAAGTTGCTGAGGCTGGTCTTAAAAACTTGCAGTCCTCTTGCCTCAGCCCCCCTTAGTTGCTGGGATTACAGGTATACACACACCACTGTGTCTGGCTACAACACATTTGTAAAAGGAATTATTTTGTTCTAAACACAAAGTTCTATTTGTCTATGGAGTAAAAACAAAATTGAAAAGCAATCTGCTCTGGAACTGCTCTCCAAATCAATTTCTAAACAACATGGGAATGGGCTGTTACTTTATAATGATGAATGATGGCTCTTTAAAAAAAAAAAAAAAAAAAAAAAAAAGGCCATTACCCAACTGGGTTATTAAGGAATTTACTAAACTTAATTCCAAATAATTTTTAGTATTAAAAAAATCCACACTAATAGAAAATTTCTCATCAAAACATTTCACAGATACTAAAACAAAAGCCCTATCAACATTTTAGAGCAGTTTCAACAGAGGAAATACAAATACGTGTAGGTATCTGCCCAAATTTACCTAAGCTACCTTTGTCTTACCTGGTTTGAGTAGCTACAAATAAGTCTATTGTTAAAAAATAAGAAGTGTGACTTTATGCCTTAGAATTCATTCCTGGGACTTCAAAGAGAATTGTGCCCCCCCCCCAAGAGAGATTTATTGAAGTCCTAGCTCCCAGTACTTCTAGTTGTGACCTTAGCCTATGTAATGAGTTAAGATGAGACTCCACTGGAGGAGGGTGGGCCCTAATCCAGTATGACAGGCATTCTTACAAGGATAGAAGAGGGTTGGAGGTGTAGCTCAGAGATAGGGTACATGTTTAACATGTGCAAGGCCCTGGGTTCAAATCCCCAGCACCATTAAGAAACAGATCTAGAACCACCACGTGAAAATGGAAGCAGAGACTGCTGTGATCAATCTATAAGCCAAGGAACACCTAGGATCATCAGCCACCCAGAAGCCAAGAGGGAACAAGACCCGCTGACATCTTGATTTCAAGTTTCTGGACTTCAGATTGTGAAACAATGTATTCCTATTCTTTCAAGCCTCTCACTTACATTTTGTTAGAGCAGACCCAGGAAATTCATAGTTATTATAAAAACTACTTACATTTTGTCTTTTCATAAGTGAGGGACTACTACATGGCACCACAATAGCCATTAAAATTCCCTTGGATAGAGCTCAAGACACCAAAGCTTTATGGTAAATTTAAATTGTAAGAAAGTTCTAATCGTATTTTGCAATCAAATAATTGATAATCAAGAATTCCATCATTTAGATTAATGGAAAATCAGCAGATTTCACAGCGAAAAACATCACTAATTTTCCAGTAGACAAAAACTGAACTAACACTAGAATGGCTTAAGAACCTAGAAAAAAGATTTTTTTTCCCTCAAAGTAAAGGCTTACTCTACACTGATCATAGTAGAAGCATCAAGTCAAAGAAATTTATCAGTTTTGCAATATTCAAAAGATCAATGCTATTTTAATTCTCTTCCGTACCATGCCTCCACCACTGCTCACATCCCTCCCTCCCCCTGCCAAAGACTGGCTCTGATCCATGACTCACTAACCAAGTATTGAGAAGAGGATTTCACTACCATTGTAGCAGACACATGTATTCAAAACGTTTAGTTTGCTTACCTAGAAAAACAAATACAGAATTCTACAAAGCCCAAACACACACTTAAACCAGTCACCAAGAACACAGTGCTTCCAGAGAAACCCTATCCCTGCCATCTGCAAACAACATAATTCCCACGGACACCAACAGGACCATGACACCTAGTTGTCACAGCCTGGAGGACAGCCCTATGCAGCTGTCCTGCCGCACCAACAGATCTCACGGGTTCAGCTGACAAGCAGTGTCACCAGGTCAAGTCTAAGAAGCTCAAGAGGCTGGTATCAGAGAGCGGGTTAAGCAGGACTGGAAGGGCACTGTGCCAGGGCCCTTCACCCATCCACCTATCCAGGAGGGTGTGGGGGCATGGGTGAATTAAGGGGGTCATAATTACTGGCTTACACAGAATACCCATAGGTGACTGCCAAAGCCCAAAACACATGGGCAATGAGACCATGATCACTGGCCAGAGTCCACATAGAGCTGAGCTTATTCTAGAATTTGGAGAACAACGAAATATAAAAAATGTCACTTTTAAGAATTTAAAGCAAAAGTACCTTAGTTCTAAAACACCTAAAACTATAAAATGGATGATCTTTCATATTACATTTCGTGATAAAAGCACCTGATCTGAAATATCTAATCTAACAGAATATCTATCTAATCTAACAGAAAACATCTAATATCTTACTTGGTTTTCCAATTAAGCAGTAAAAAAACCTAAGTCAATAGAACCTATCACGCCTGTCATAATTTTTTTTTTTTTTTTTTTTTTTTTTTTTACATTTTTCCCCCCAAACAACTAGGACAATGTTTGGTAAAACAAAATGATATACAATGAAATAAATCATCACAGATGATACTCCAGAAGTGTTCATATTTCCAAATTTTTAACTCATTAAAGAAATGCCTTCCTATTTAATAATTATCCTTCTTGTATTCCAAATCTCCTATTCAACCTTTGTCTCTGAATAATAAAACAAGACCTTTTAGATCCACCCCAATTAAATTTGTGTTTACACACACACACACACACACACACACACACACAAAAATTGAAATTTATTTCTAGTATGAATATAGCTTCCCTGAAGAAACGGCTGAGGTCTCTGAATAAGCCATTAACACTTGTCCCTTTCTACATTCAAAAGAAATAATAAGACATCCATCCACACTCCTGGCTCAGGGCTCGGGAACTCCCTGGTGAGCAGCACCCAGGCCACCCTGCTTCAGCTCAAGCCCCTGCACTGCAGACTCCCGCAAGGCATGCACAGGTCCCACCTGCAGGACACTCAGGTGGGGCTCCCACCACCACACACAACTTGGTAAATGCCAGTCACCTACCATGTAAATGGCTTCCCCTGGCATCTTGGCAGGTAAAATCTCACCTCCACATGCAACTTAAATCTCTGGGTTAAACTGTTAAGGATGTTAAAAACACTGTGAACCTACTGCATGCACAAAGCAAAACAGAAAGGCAGGGGAAAAAGAGCTACAGGCTCATCTGCCCGAGGCTGAAGACAGGCAATGCTGGGCATGACACAGACTTCTCACACAGGTAATTCAGAAACAAGATCAGGGAAGCAGAGGAAAAAGGTGTCAAAGTGACTGAGGAAATATCCTGGGCTCAGGAATACAATAAAACAGAAGGGACCCAACTTATGACCTAAACTCTAAGATAGGGGCCACCCCCCCACACCCACTGCTCAAATCAGGGGAGGCCCTGCCCAAGGTACAGTGAAGGCTAACCCTGCACCCACCAGAGCTCTACACATTACATAAAGCAGACACTATGTCTCTTTGTAGGCTTCACTTTTATTCACAATGTTTTAACTCCTTAAAGACCTACGACACTAATGAGAATATAAAAGCAATACTACAAAATATGCTTTAACTTTTTTGGTGGGTGGCATGGGGAGGGTGCTTAACCACTGAGCCACATCCCTGATCCTTTTTAAATTTTTTTATTTTTTTAAAATATTTATTTATTTACTTTAGTTGTACACAATGCAACGCATTTATGTTTACGTGGTGCTGAGGATGCAACTCAGGCCACGCACGTGCGAGGCCAGCGCTCTGCCGCTGAGCCACAACCCCAGCCCTTAATTTTTTATTTTGAAACAGGGTCTCACTAAGTTGCTTAGGGCCTTGCTTAGTTGCTGAGGCTGGTTTTAGACTTTCTATCCTCCAGCCTAAGACTCCCACATTGCCAGGATCATAGGAGTGTGCCACAGTACCCAGCAAACATGCTTTAATTTTCAAAAGGGCTAAAAAAAAAAAAAAAAAAAAATTTTTTTAAAAAACTGATTGAAAGAATCTATAAAAACACAGTTTATATCCTTAATTAATAATTACCTTTAAGGTAGTTTCACCTCTCTAGTTAGACTGTGAACTCCTCAGTGAAGACTGTGTCCAGTATATCTTGCCCATGACATTAACAAAATGACCGTCACTACGCAGATGTTCTAGAAACACACACTGGCTAACAGAACACCTTCTCATTTAATAATGCAGAACAATGTGAATAAAGAGAATACAACAGAATATACCTTTGAAACCACTGGAACTTTGTATAAAGCAAATACAATATTTTTAAGGCTTTAATTTTGGAATTTTTCAAATTAGTGAAAAATCTATACATAAACCAAGATTCAATACAGGACTAATAACCTCAGAGACTTAAAATTAAATTGTCTTATTCTAAATATATGTAAAGACTGTACTAATGTTTCTAAGATCTCTAATAGTTAAATTTTATAAGCAGCTAAGCTACTGGCTCAGTCAATTTTTGTGTGACCTTTAGGGAGGAAGAAAAAGCAGCCACGGCCCTGACCACTGTGCAGGACAGGCCCCTCCAGTCTGCTGTGAGGAGGGGCCTGAGCAAAGGCCAGAGATGGACAAGGCCGGGAACACGGCAGAACACAAGTACAAACGTCCTGAAGGAAACGGAGCATGGCCTTTAATTTATTAATTGAAACTTAGCCAAAAAGTAATCTGATATTCTGTTGTCCTTAGACAAAAATCATGGTGTTAAAATGCACATGATCATCCGCTCAACTTTTTTTTTTTACTGCCAACAAAACAAATTTCAAATTAAAACGGAAAGTATAATTTTAGAATATAACAGTATGATTTTTCACACAGACAAAACAAATTACTTTTTGCTTTATACCAGCACTACTTCCTCGTATTCTGATTACAGGTAATATGGTAGTGACCTTTCAAAAGGAAACATAAAACCCAGGCCAACAGGAGGCCCCACGAGGCCCCTAAGTCCGAGGGTTATGTTTTGGCACAGGCTGCTTTTCTCCTTTGCCCTCATGCATGTTACCTTGTCACCAGACTTCTGCCCGCTTGTCTTCTTCTTACCTTGTCCTTTATACCTTGGTATCTGAGCATGAGAATAAAATGAAATTTTACCACATAATATCAATCTTTAAAAATAAACTAACTCATAACCAAACTAATAAAGTTTCCAATTAAAAAATATCTTAAAAATGGAACACCTAATACATTCCTTTTCAAAGCCTGCAGTTTTTATTTTTTCTTAACTCACGTTTACTTACTAATTCCAGCAGGTACCTGGTCAAGTGCAGGCACTCATCACCACCTGTTCAGCCTCAGGTGGAGGATGCTTCTTTCACACTAGCCTCAGCAGCATTCTAAGGAGGCCTGGCTCCAACTCCTAAGCAGCTTTGTAGAAGACCTGTCCTGACCTTACCCAACCTTCCTAGGAGCATTTGGGCTGGTTCCTAAAGGCTGGCTGGACCCTCTCCTTGGCCCACAACTTCTGTGTGTGGGCTCTCAAGGCTCATGAAGAACCATAGGAGGCAGCCAACAAGAAGAGGGTGGTGTAAGTACTGGAATCCCAAATCCAGACCCTTAGGACCAGAGAGAAATTGCATGTAAAGAAACAAAACAAGGATTCATTTTTAAAACAGACCCCACCCCAGCCTGGCCAGCAACTACCTAGGGTTATTTCAGAAGGCGCCATTACGACCCCAGCTTATGGTGCCAACTATGACATGGAGACCACACTGAACAGAAACGAGTGGCAGAAGTATGGTTCTGCCCAGAGGCCAGGCATTGTCCTCTGAATTAGCAACAATCACCACTTCTGTGTAAGAGTTCTGGCAACATTTGACAACTTAAAACACTTGGGATTCTCAGATCTTAAAAATTCTTTAAGTAGAAAGAATAAGTATGTAAAACAGACTTTAATATTTTATCTCAAAGACATGCTTTACATAGGTTCCCAAGTTAATTAGCCTTAAAAATAACTTACTAAAAAGAGAATAACTTACTAAAAGCTCAATGCTGCTGGGAACTAGTTGTTAATTTTAATCTCTAATGCCAGATATTTTTGTGGAAAATAAATCTTTCTTCCACAAGCTCTTTTATCAGCAATTAATTTAAATTAATTTTTAAAAATTTACTCATGACCTGTTTATTTATCAGGGTTATAGCACCCACAAGCGTCAGGGGGAAAAAACTTTAAAAAAAATTCCCAATAAAAATTGCTAACTAGAAATCTCAGAAGGAAAATATGAACAATATAATAATCTCTTTTCTCAGTAAAATAATAACATATAACATTTCTCTGGGTTTCTGAACTTGAGCAGCAGCAACACCAGCAGCAGCAGTCACTCAGCAGTGTTCTTACCTGGCAATCTAATTACTGCCCTCTGGAGACTCCCTGATTTTTTTAATTTTTTATTGGTACCAGGGATTTAACTCAGAAGCACTTGACCACTGAGCCACATCCCCAGCCCCACTTTATATTTGATTTAAAGACAGGGTCTCACTGAGTTGCTTAGAACCTTGCCTTTGCTAAGACTGGTTTTGAACTGGGGCTCCTCCTGCCTCAGCCTCCCGAGCTGCTCGGATTACAAGCATGCGCCTCGGCGCCCAGCCTACTCCCCTGATTTGAAAGATCAACTCTTACATAAAAGTCAATGCACCACCCTGAACTTTGAATGTACTCCACAGCATAACTCTATTCCTATAGAATAAAAATCAAAGGAAGTCATAGAATACAAATGTAACCTGTAATGGACTGCCTGTTTGTGTCCCCCAAAATTCACATGCTGAAATTCCAACCCCTTGGATGATGGTATCAGGAAGGGGAACCTTTGGGAAGCTATTAGGGCCACAGGGTTGAGCCCTCATGAATGGGATTAATACCCTTATAAATAAGAGAGGCTCCAGTGAGCTCCCTTATCCCTTCCACCATGTGAGGACATACAGGAGGTCCTAATTAAAAACCAGGATGTAGGCCCTCAACAGACACCAAATCTGCCCTGCCTTTATCTTAAGACTTCCAGCCTCCAGAACTGGGATACACCAACAGCTGCTGTTCATCGGCTTCTCCTCCTGTGATGTTTTATCACCGCAGTCTGAACAGACTAAGACATGGCCCAAGCCCACTCTTAAATAAGACCAGCTGTACTCCAGTCAGTCACCAAATTTCCTAACAATCATGTATTTGTTCCTCTATTGCTATATGTATATTCTTGATCTTAAATTCAAGCATTCAACTCAACATTTTGCTCCTTTAAGCCATATCCCTGAAATCAGGTCTTTTTTAATAGCATACACATGCATACACACACACACACACACACACACACACAAAATCTAACTGTAGTACCTAAATTTTCCTATAGATTTTATTAAAATAGCTCATTAATATAAAAAACCATCCTGACTTACAATTTCTAAAGCTGACCACCCATCTAACAGTCTCCAGTATTCAACACAACAATTTTATATTCTGGAAACTAATATTCTCAAACGAGGAGTTTATAAATGAAAAGTAAACAAATCTCCTTGTTAATGAAAGACAAAATATTCAAAGTACCAAATGAGTTCAAATATTCTACAGTTCTGATATTTAAGGGCATAATTTTTTCCTACAAAATTCAAAATACTACCAACAAAAGGAACAGAACTTTTGAAACACACACTTAACAAACAGGAACAAATTAGAGCTCTTGGTATAAAAGAACAAGAAAAACTATCACACAGAAGAACAAAGGGAAGAGCCCTCTGGAGTCTCAGTGCAGATGGTACTTTTATACCCAGCTAACTCACCTTACTGGGGGTTCCATGTGCACTGGTTCTTCCTTCTGGTGACTTTGGTGGAGAATGTATATCAGACAGATCCAGTGCACCCTAAAAATCACAATTTAAAACACATTTAAAAATAAAACAAGAATATACCAATTATAACTCAAAGGAATCTTAGCATTTAAAAATACTGTACAAAATTGGCATTTTACTTCTTTCCTCATTCATATAGCTATTCTTAACAGAGTTTCCTCCGATTTTACAAATTAAATAAATAAATAAATAATCAGAATGCACCCACATTCTAGTTACCTGCAAAATATTTCACCAGTCACCCTGAATAGGCCACCTAGTCTGCACTGCAATATGCCCCTAGACTACTTTTTCAACAGACTTCCTCCCTTCCCTTCTGTCCAGACTACTATTATTCTGTGAATCTCGACTTTTTCTAGCCCCCTTGGGTTTGTTTCCCCACTTCATTGTATGTCAAGAAAAAAAATACCAAATAGCAACTCTCACAGAAAAACTTCAGCCTCTTCAAACGGTAGTACTTATTTCTCTTTTATATCCCTTTATTAATTTTGTATTTTTTAAAGCAGCTATTCTAGTATAGCTTATGTGTGCAGTAGTTACATGTATGTCTCTCAGCACAAGGTGCTAATCATAAATGCAAAGAAGGAGTTTTTAAAAATGTTTCCTGAATAGAAATCACTCCCAAAAATTCACCTGCTATTATTATCATGAAATCTATGACACTGTATATTAAATACTGGCTATTTTGTTTTAGAAATTCTTTAACAACTACAATTTTTTAAATATGAAAATGTGCTATACATCATGGCTTCTTCCCAAGCCTATTTCTGATGACGGCAGCATCTTCTCCAGGTTAGGAACCTATAGGTCATCTCTGAGTCTTCTTTTCTCACATGGCCTTCTGTGACTCTGCCCCTTGCCAGAACACTAATTTACCAAATCTGGTTGATTCCTCTTTAAAGGGGAATCTTTTTCTTCACTCATTTCTATTCTGCTTCCATTCTTTTGTCTAGATTTGCCCTCCTACAGGTTTTACTTCTAATCTTCTCTAACCTTCACAAATTTGTCTTTCATATAGTACGCAAAGACTTCAAAGACTTTCCACTGACTATGAGCAAATAACTGCTAATCACCATGTCTTTGATCCTAGCAGGGACATGAAAAGAAAACCCTTGTCCTCAACAGACTTGTGATCCAGTAGTACAGCAAAAATAAGGATATGTGACTATAACAACTCAGCAGAGTAAGTTCTAAATTGTGTATCAGTTACCAGTAGTGAGAGAACCACAGAAGAGGAAACACCACAAAAAGTCAGCTGTGGACAGTACCACAAGGATAAAATTCCAGACTGAGGAATGGGGCAGATCTATCATTTCAGGTAGAGAGCAGGATAAGAAAATAAGACAGAAAGATACAAGCTGCTTTTAAGTAATTACGTTCAGTCTAGATTGAATGCAAGTTGAGCACCCCTAATCTGAAAACCCAAAAAGTTTCAAACTTCAGATTTTTGGATCAGGATGTTCAACCAGCACAGCCACACAAATAGTCCATAATACTCAGAGATCTGAAACACTTCTGTTCACAGCAGTCCAGATATGAGACACTCAACCTCCACAAGGTTCCACACTTTAAAAAAAAAAAAAAAAAACTACACAAACAGAATCCTGCAGTATCATTCAGGATCTGAGATCAAGGATAAAGAATCTAGAGACTCAAATTACCATTATGATAATCACAGCAATTTTTAAAGAAAGAATACATGAAGAACTGAATTTTAAAAATAATTCAGCAACAGTGAAGAGATGAGAAACCTGAGGAGGAAATGACGATGCAGAATGGAGATGAAGATGTGGATGATAAAGGTGCTAAAGGAGAATGCTTTTGATTATCTACAGCCTGGAGACATTTAATAGTCAACCACAATAAAGCACGTAGGGCAGAGCAACTCAATTCTTAAGGTAGTTTTAAAATGGAGTTTTGGCGAAAAGCACTAATAACTCAGTTCAACAAGTTAATCCATAGCTGGTTTTCTATTATCAAAAGTCAAAGAACAGTAAAACCTATAATTTTTTATTCTGTTCTGACAACAGGTTTTCTTTCAAAGTAATAAAGTAAAATACTAGTAAATGATGGAAAAGCCAAAATAGATTAAATACCCAAACATTAAGAGGGAAAAAACTAGCAAAAAGTGGAGATAAAATGTCCAACTTAATTGTTTTGCAATCTAGAGAGCAAAACAATTCCATTTTGAAGAACAAGTGTCTAGGCTTAGTCCGTATGAAAAAATCACAGATGTAAGTCAGGACACACTGACAGGGCAGGCTGCAGATCTACCCACCAGAACACAGTACTGAAGAACACGCTGATTCATTTTTACTCTCAAATCACACAACCACAAGGCAAAGGTTTTTTACTAGGTCTCAACTTGGTGAAAACATGTGTCTAGCAGAGAAAAGCTTCCAGCAATGACTTTTCCTTCACTGCCAGCTGCCACATCTAGAGCATGCAGGCAAAAGTGAATCCCTCCTAACAAAATGACCACATCCAGGGCACCTGTGAGGAGCCACTCTGGGGATGAAGCCTGGAGTTCCAGAACACAGGGAAGAAAGCAAGAACACCTGAAACTGAGGTTTGTTTGTGGGGGGGTGGGGGGGAAGGAAGGCTGTTTTTATCTTTTTTTTTTTTTTTTTTTTTTTGAAGTCAGTTTTTTCACACAGAATTTAAATGTACTAGTGGTTTGTCCAGATTGGTACGTGTAGTGAAGAGCTACAAATTCCAAGCTGAAGCTAGGGGAGAGGACTGAGCGTGACTAAGGGAGTCATCCATACAGTGACTATACAAAACTAAGAAACAGTAATAACAATGGCCAGTATTTATCCACTCATGCCTACATGCCAAACACTGTTCTGAGCACTTCCCTTAGTCTACTCCTCAGCTGTGGAACCTAAAGCAGCTCACACAGCCAAAATGTGGCAGAGCTGGAGTCTCAACCCAACAGTCTGGCTCCAGAGTCCTCCACACTGTTAAGTAGGCTATGAAGGGAGAGGACCAGAGAGAAACACACAACCACCACCGTAATCAAGACAAAGAATAACAGGGAAAGAAAAAGGACAGGTGAAAAGAGAAAAGACCTCAGGATCACAGAAGTTGAGAGGAGAGCAAAAAAAAGAGATGCTGTCACCAACTGTAGACTACTGGGCCCAGAAGACTGTTCAAGCTATTTTTCATACCCTAATACGTAACAATGTCCATCATATAAGCAGACAACAAAATCCTGCTAACTTACTGATGAATAAGTGAATGAAGTTGCAGCACACAAGCTCCAGCTCAGAAGCATCTGTCCCGGGTCCTGGATCCAGCCAGGCTCCCCAGCCCACTTGCTGCACTGCTCTGCTTCCCAAAGTGCCCTCCTAACCTGGTTCCCCAACCAATGCCCTGCTCACACTGCACTTCACCCTTTAAATGAAAACAATTATTCACAAACATTTGTTTAAAAAAAAAAAAAATCATGTGTGATCTTACTCTATAATCTTGAACTGTTACTTAAACACTGATTCTGTGAGTGTATTTTTTTTTATCCTGAATAGCTCTGAGCTCTTCAAAGACACAAGATTTTCTTATGTTTTATCTTACATTACCCACGGAATATATTTACCATGCCTGAAATTCAATTAATACTAAAGCAAGCTTTACTGATTTTCAAAGCTCCCAATACAAAACATACACTGAGACTCTCCAAATGGAATACATACGCAGGCCCATTTGCATCCACATTCTAGAAAATTTCTATGGCTGAAAAAACATACTTAACCACATATCTGGAATAGTCACAATATGTGTCTACATCTCTAAAACAGTACGTTCATGTAAAGATAGCGTGCATGCTATGGTTTAGATATGAGGTGTCCCCTAAAAGCTCATGTGAGACAATGCAAGAAGGTTCAGAGGTGAAATGATTGGATTATGAGAGCTGTAACCTAACTGATGGATCAATCCACTGATAGGGATTAACTGGGTGGTAACTATAGGCAGGCAGGGGGTGGCTAGAGGAGATAGGTCATTGGGGGCATGCCTTTGGGGTTTTGTTTTATCCCTGGTGAGCAAAGCTCTCTGCTTCACGGCCTCCATGTCCTGAGCTGCTTTCCTTCTCCGTGCCCCTCTGCCATGATGTTCTGCCTCACCTCAAGCCCAGAGCTATGAAGTCAGCTGACCATGGACTGAACCTCTGAAAACAAGAGCCAAAATAAACTTTTTCTCCTCTAAGTTGTTCTTGTCAGGTCTTTTGGTCACAGCAACAAAAAAAACTGACTAAAACAGCATGTAAATAGAAGTCAGACCTGCTCAGGAGCAATTCTAAAAAGAAAGGTTAAGAATAAGAAGACCACTGCTAATCAATGGTTTGAAAATGTCTAGAAACCAAGCAAAATCAACAGCTTAGTTTTAAGCATAATCTAAAAAACCTTTAAATTAAAAAAAATTATAGTTTATACATAATCTCTTCCAAATGTAACTAAAATAAAAACTAGCTGAATGTTTCCTATTTCAAGTACCATTCTTATCATTTTATGTGTATTAACTCATGAGTCTTACAACACCCACAAGAGATGGGTCCTATTACCCACATTTTATAAATGAGGCAGTGGAGAGAGGTTGAGCAACATGTTCAAGTTTGACAGCTAGCCAGTGAGAAGCTATCATTTGTTTCAGACAGTTTGACTCCTGAACTCAACACTCTGAGAATAACCAAAACAGTACACAAAAGTGTCAAATTCAGAATATTTCAATTTTCATTAAAATATGTACTCACTGCATTTCATTATTTTTAAGGAAATCTTCTCATGTAAACCTTGCTTCACTGCATATACACTACTCTACATGGCCAAACTAGACAATAACGAAAACAAAAAAATAATGAAGGATCACACTTACTTCCCCACCGGTGGACCCTTTCTCCTTCTGTTGGCAGCGTCTAATCACTTCTAGTAATAAGGGTCCTCCCACAGTGCCTTCTGCTTCAATGATACCTAAATCACGGGCTAAATTCTCTCGACCTTCAAGACCTTGAAACTAGAAAAGAAAGAAGACACATGTGCACAAAAACATACCAAAGTACATCCAGAGATCACAGGAAATATCTCCAAACTCAAATAAGCTTTCTAGTGAATACCTACTTTTAAAATTTTACTTTTTTTTTTTTTTTTTTAAATAGAACTTCTATGTTCAAGATCTCAATTAACAGCCACAGCATAAGATCATGACAAAGCTAACTCTGATAACACTCCTTTATTAGCAAGCTACGCATTATATGAACACTGGTACCTTTTTTCTGACAGTTCAAATAGCTTTTATGAAAAATGGATAATCAACTACAAAAAATAATCTGTGTGCAAGTAAATATAACTTGTCAAATTTTATTAGCTTCCAGATTAATATTAACTCATTTATATCAATGGTTTCAGAAACGTAAAAACAGATGTAAAAATCATTGTTCTTACTGTGCTTGTTTCAGGTTGAAAAACTGCCAAGGTAAAGTCAAGGTTAAAAAACTGGAGAAATTCTGCAACAAGACTAGCCACTAAACGACCTGTAAAGATCAAGAGAAAAATGTGTAAGCAAATCTTAAAGAACTTTCATTTTTTTTAATTAGCCTTGTGAAATAAGATACACTGAATAGGAAAAAAGAGGCTTCTAAATTTTTCAAATTATGAATTTCTTCACTTTAAATACAAATAAATAAAAAATCTCAATCTTCCATTTTTTCATTAGGATCATCAGTCTGAAACTATGAAACAATGTAACATTTCACAAAAATATTTTTATATGAAAATTGTGTTTATGTAAAATTTGCTTTAACCAACAACTTTCCACAACCAAACACATTTAACAATAGCAATGTGACTGTTACACAGTGAATTATTTTAAAATGAGCATCTATAAGACATACTTGAAAAAAAAATAAAATTTCTGATTTCTCCCAAATGGTAATAAGATTTGAAAATTCAGAGGCAGATAAAAATAAACAAGAATGAACAGAACATCTTACCATCTTTTGTATTTAAAAACTTTTTCAGGCTTTCATTGACTAAAGGAGTTTTGTTCTGTTAAAAAAAAAAAAAAGAAATATTTTAAGTGTCATGTTTATCCTAAAAATAACTATAAAATGTAAATTAAGTTTAATTTTTAGCAAAGACATAATACGTTGTTATTCACGAAATTAGTTTCTGAAATCCATTCCATAAACGTCAATTACTACAGGACTTGATTTGTGCTATTTAATAATGTCTTGAAGTTAATAAAACAAAGCCATACGTGAAGACCCATGTTTGTTTGTTTTAAATTGTTTTATAAATCACTCATTAAACTGCTTTTGAAGCCAGACATCTTCAATACTCCTGTAAAATGCAATTAAATTTAAACAACTGTTCATTATTTCAAACGTATGGAGTTTGATGTTTTATCATCTTAGGTATCTACAATTTATAGCACATATACTTACAATTTCCAATTACATGTAGCCATAGATCAACTTAGCTTTGTAATTAAGATCTGAATAAATATAGAAAAAAATACTCTTCCGAATCAAAGCTGTGATTATTGACAATGTGGCTCAAGTAAGGCAGCACAAGAGGGACCTTCCTGAGCTGACCACATGAGTTACAGGTAGATAAGCGCCTCATACACTGCAGTTTGGTGATTATTTTTAAAAAGCATAAAATATCCCTAGCATGAATGTAATCTGCTTATTTCACCCTTATGTATTTCTCAAGAGAGATCACAAATTTAGGCAAAGACTTATACATGAATGGTCACACCAGCAATTATTTATGATAATCAAAACCCCAAAATCATCCAAATATGTGTATCAAAGGTAAATGGTTAAACAAGTTGTCATGTATCCATTCAATGGATTAATGAAAAGATATATATTAACTTTGAACTCAAGATTAAATGACATGACTTAATACACACAAAATGAATTTCAAGTGCATTATGCTGAAAAGAAGCCAGACCAAAAATAATAGCCATATGATCCCATTCATATGGCTCTTAAAACATTCAGGATGTAGGGGAACTCAAGGAAATTTTGAAAGACTAGGGTTATGTTCACTATCTCAGCATAAATGTAAAAGTTTACCAAATTACACATTTTAAATATGCTGAATTCACTGTAGGTCAATTATACCTCAATTAAAGAAAAAGAAAAAAAAGGAGGGAAAGATCACAAAGGACCCTGATAGGCTAGTCTAGGAAATTTGAAGACTGAGTCAACTAAAATACTCAGAACAAAATGAAGGGACAAGATCACATATGTATTATAAACAGCCAATCTAGATCTAGGAACAAATATAAGGGACTCAAGGGGGATGGTGAGGGGCATCAGCAAAGGGAAGCCTCAGTAATAGGAACAGGATCCAGCACTCTGGAAAAGAAATAATGAAACATAGGCAAAGCAGGCAGCAGAGTACCTCCCACAAGATACTTCAGAGACAGACTGGCTAGACACAGCTGGGTGAGGACTGAGCAGGTAGGCGGAAAGAAAGGCAAGGCCTCAGAAACAGATTTCTTGCCTGATTTCCCCAAAAAGATGACTCTCTTGGGTAGTTTAACATACAGGTCTGCAGCTCAGGAGACACATATGTGCTGAAAATATGGTGCTGAAGTTACAGGTGTTATTAAGGTCACCAGGAAAAGAATATAGAATGGAAAGTATGGAAAAAGGTACCAACAGTTTAAGTACAGTACACAGAAAAAAGATCATGCTAAAGAAACCAAGGAGTAAGCAAAAAGAAAAAATAGAACAGAAGAGGTCTCAAAGGTCAAGGGAGGTTTTCAAGAAGGAATTAAGAATGTCAAAAGCCACTATGCTCAACCAGACAGGTAAAAACCAAAGTATACACAGGATATTCTTCTTGACTGGAGCAAGAGACCTTCTTAAGGTGTAGTAGTAGTGCATTTAAAATGCTAATGAAGTGATGCTGGTAATGTAAGAAATGGTATGTGATATACTATTCTTTCAAAACCTGGATTTGTGGAAGGATGAAAAAATAAATAGATAGAGACTATGGAAGGCAAAACCCAAAGTAATAATACCTGGATAAGACAGGGCCTTGCCAGGCGTGGTGGTGCATGCCCATAATCCCAGCAGCTGGGAGGCTGAGAACTTCGAGTTCAAAGCCAGCCTCAGCAACTTAGCGAGGTTCTAAGCAACTCAGCAAGACCTTGTCTCTAGATAAAATAGGAAAAAAAGGGCTGGGGATGTGGCTCAGTGGTTAAGCATTCCTGGGTTCAATCCCAGGTAACTTTCTCTCCCCCCATCCCCAACAACAACAACAGACGACAAGACAATACCTCTTCTAACGCAGGAAAGAGAGAGGTATAGATACATGCTTTTTAGGTAAGCTTTTCCTAAGGTAAGCAGTAGATTGGGAGAAAGAAGAGCAAGACACAAAGGACCTGATGGCTTCCATTTTCCCTGTGAAGGAAAAGACAAGACCATCTGTCTAGAGCAAAGAGAATAGATGAAGCAGAAGACTTAAATGAAGTTAAAGAGAGGACTGCCAAGTAAAATACAGAACGGCTGAACCTGATCAGCACCCAGCTGCAGGTGGTAGCCAATCTGTAACATCACCAATTCACATGGTGACGTGCCTTTTTTTTTTTTTTTTTTAATATGGAGAAACAGGGAAAGGAGTTAGCCTGCTGGACTAAATAAGCAAAGATTTGTTTCAGACCAAGTACAACTAGAAAGCGAAGTATTCAGGGTTTCTGAGGGATGAACCATGGTTCTATATTAATCAAGAAAAAAAGAACCAAGCTGGAGATATAGCTCAGTTGGTAGAGTGCTTGCCTTGCATGCACAAGGTCCTTGGTTCAATCCCCAGAAACACACACACAAAGAACCAAAAGAGAAGACTAATGTTTAGACAAACAAGGAGAGAGCAAACAAATGAAGAGTTCAAGGAAATTAAGCACAGGTACATAGGTCCAAGCAAGTGGGAAAAGTGTCATCAAGGAGAGTATAAGACTGTGGTTATAAAGTGAACCTTGTTGACAAGTTACAGGATTATTTACTCAGGTTGTTTACTGGATTATTAGTAGAGGGAAAAAATTATCCACTGAATAAAAAGGTGTGATTGGACTTTCGACAGTAACACTGTGATGCTTTCAAAATACTGGAGATCAAAAAATTTGGGAAGTTACATACTACATACCCCATACCTTGGAGATGCACAATGCATACAAACTTACGAATGGCTCTGAATAATCTCAGTTAACTCATTGACAATGAAACCACTTCTTCAGGTAACTCCTACAACTTTCTGTTTCAGATTTAGCACTGGTCTAAGGTACTATGCATACTTTTAAGAATACTCCAAAATCCGAAAAGATGCACAAAAGAATAATGTTGGCTGCCTCCCGGTCATAAAGAAACATGACGTTTAGCAGTTCATATCGCGACTGTGTGCTGCTATACATTATATTCTAAAGCAGTTCTTAACTAACGAGAAATTAGCATTAACGAGTGGCCATACTAAAATCTGGAGACTTCGTACCTCTACTTTTTCTTGCTCTTCTAGTGCTAAAAACACAGCTGCACGAAGTTCAGCCTTGGGAACGAGAACGAGAGTTACTTGGAGTCGGTCACCTGGTCCAGCAAGCGCAGGCACCAGGGAGTCCCCGCACCCTGCAGGGGCCCGTCCTCAGGCCAGCGCAGCAGAGGCGCGGGCGCCCGGCTCCCCGGCCAGCACCGGGAGGGCCCCGCAGCGCCCCAGCGGGGGCGGTCCCCCCGCGCCGCCCACGCCCGCGACCCGGCCCGCTGCCGCAGTGTGGGCACCCCACGCCGACCTCGCGCCCCGAGCCGCGGGCGGCCACCCGCGCTGCCCCCGCGCCTCCCACCCCGTGCCGCGGTGCGGCCACCCCACGCTCACCTCGCGCCCCCGACGCCGAGCCGCGGGCGGTCACCCCGCGCTGCCCGCGCTCCCGGCCCCGCGCCCTCTTCACCCGCCGCCACAGGATGGCGCGCCCGCCCAGCCCGGCCGCCTCCCGGCCACCCGGTCGGCGTCCGCGCACCTTGATGCGGTTCAGGACGCCGCTGTTCTCCAGCGTCTGCACCAGCAGGTCCCGCAGCTCCGTGTCCTCCTCAGCCACCACCGCGGCCGTCGTCGCCGCCATCTTGCTTCTCCTAGACAACCGCCCAAGCCGCGCTAACGGCCAACGGCCGCCGCAGAAGCCGCACGGCGCAGCGACGCAGCGAACCCCGCCCCTCACGTCGGGGGCGGGGCCTCAGGCCACGGGTGTACGCGAGAGGGCGAAACGTCGGGACGCAGCGGGCGAGGACTCGACGCAAGTCGAGATCGGGGTTGTCGGGGCGGGACGACGGGCTCAGGGGGCGGGGACTCGAAGCATGCCGAGACTGCGGGATTTGGGGGGCGGGGCCTCGCGAGGATGTCGGACGCAGAGGCGAGGACTCGACGCGCTCCCGGACTCACGGCCCTGGGGGCGTGGCCTGGTCTCGGGGCGGGGCTCGGGGCGGGGCTCGGGGGCGGGCTCGAGGGCGGGCTCGAGGGCGGGCTCGAGGGGCAGGCTGCTGAGCGCCGGGGCTGCTCTGCAGGGTTCTGGTCCCAGTCCTGACGGTGCCCGGAATGACCTTGGTTCAGTGCACTGCCCAACTGCGGGCTAGCCCGGAGAGACCGCCGTCGGGGCAGTGTCTGCGTGTGCAACTCATGTATATGTCTACGCCCACATGTGCGTCTGTGTGTGTCTGTATCAGTGTGCGTGTTCATGTGTGTGTGTAAACACTTTCTCAGAGAAAGTGAGTCTGTATTTCGGGTGGAGGCAGGGAATGGAGGGCCCTGTCCTACTGTTTACTCTGGTGTGTTCTAAGTCCTTTTGCAAGAATAGTTGGGAGGAAAAGGGAATCCCAAGCTCCAGCACGCGTAGGAAACAGACTCTCATCCACAAGGTCTGTGCCAGGGCTTAGGAGTCCTCTTTTATCTTTTATCCTCTTTTATCTTTTATCCTCTTTTAACCGGTCTGCCGGTTAGAATTTGAGATGCAAGTGCTAAAAACGTCTTCTGTATTGATGAATGAGAATACAGGAAGAACTGAGTTTGAATGAAGCTTTTCCCTGTATCTACAGAGAAAAGATGAAGAAGTTAGTTTTGAGGTGGACTTAGGAAAATAATTAGATTAATCTGAGAGAAGACCATTCCAAACATAAAAGATGACATAAGCTTTAAAAGAAAGAGTCTGGAAGTAGTGCTCAAGTTGCCGACCATAGAATCTGACCTGGTTAGAATTAGGGGAGAAAATGGGGGTGAACATCTGGGAAGACAGGAAGGACACCCATGAAACAGGTAGACAAAAGAAAGACAAAAGGAAAGAGTGCTGCGGCTAGGGAAGGAAACAGATGCAGAAGCTGGAAAGCTTGACCCATTGGGAAACGAGAACAAAGTATCATTGGCAGAAGCAGGATTCAGGAGCCCCTGCGGCAATGATGCACTCATTTGGAACATGAACCATTTGAAGCTTCTGCCGAACATGCAGCTTTGGGCATCTGGAAGACAATTTGAAATCCCTTGAATTGACAAACTGAACACCTTCTATGTTCTAGGCCCTAAGTTAGGTGGTGAGGAGACAGAGCTGGTTTCCCTCAGTCAGGGAGCTGACAGTTCAGGGATTCAGACAGATAACTCTTAAAACTGACTGAAAAGACTGAAAATGGGGTTCTAGGGAGGGTAAGGGAAGGAGCAGCTAGACAGACAGTCAAGAAGGACAAGAGTATAGTGTCATGGTTCAGTGTACCTCCAAAATTCATGTGCCGAAGCCGTAAACTCCAGTGTGACTATATTTAGAGAGCAGGCCCTCGGGCAATAAAGGTTGTGTGAGGTCATAATCCAATAGGATTGGTGTCCTTAGAGGAGCAAAAGAGACCAGGACTCTTTCCACCATGCCCATAAGACATGCAGAGATGCCTCTCAGAAACCAAAACTGCTGCCACATAATCTTGAACTTTCTACCTCCAGAAGTATGAGAAAATAAGCTTCCGTTGTCTAAGCCACCCATCCCGTGGTAATTCATTTCCTAATGGAGTGCTACTAAACACCTGTTGTAATAGGAGGTTTCCTGGCAAATAAGGAAGAGAGGCCTTCCAGGCAGAAGTAACCAAACATACCAGGGGCAGAGCCAAGGGACACGGGCAGTGGTGAGGTCTGGCTGAGGTGACCAGAGTGCAAGGGCTTCATCCACCAAAGTGACAAATCTGACTTTCATCCTGAAGGTATGAAATGGCATGTAAAGGTAACTTTAAAAGCAATGTGGGCGGGCTGGGGTTGTGGCTTGGTGGTAAAGCACTCGCCTAGCACACGTGAGGCACTGGGCTGGATCCTCAGCACCACATAAAAATAAATAAAACAAAGGTATTATGGCCATCTAGAACTAAAAAATATATTTAAAAAAGAAAGAAAAAAAAAAAAGCAACGTGGGCAGTAGCCTCTTCAGATTGAGACCACTCCAGAAGCAAGTGGGGATGGGCAGGTTAGGTGTGATGACACTGAGACAAGGAAATCACTCCAGTAGTCAAGAAAGGACTAAGGAGGGCCTCAGATAAGGTCCCAGAAGTGAACATGAAAAGGAGAGGATGGAATGAGAAATACAGATATTGTATGGATATTTTATTTATTTCCAAAGAAGCAGAAACTGTGTGTGTGTATACATATGTACATATACATACATATATACATGTGCACCCACAAAGAAATTTTTATTATAAAGAATTGGCTCATGGGACCATCAAAGGTGACAGTCCTGAGATCTGCTGATTAGGTTGGCAAGCAGGAGACCTAGGAGAGTGGATGGTGTGCCTCCTGGCCAAGGGTAGCAGGCTTGAGACCAGGGGAGAGTCTGTTTCAGTCTGAGTCTGAAGGTAAAAAAAAAAAGCTGGTGTCCCAGTCTGAAGTCAGGAGGCAGGAAGGACTCTCTTACTGAGGATGGTCAGTCTGTTTCATCAGGCCTTCAGCTGATTGGGTGAAGCACATCCAAATAGGGGGAGCATTCTGCTCTACTCACTCTACCAATTTAAACACGCTCACAGACATATCCAGGATAACGTGGGACCAAATATCGAGGCACCCCATGAAGTTGACACAAAACTAACCATCACAAGTATGTTCCAGTTACTAAGTTTGAAATAATAGATTCTGATAAGAATAAACACAGGAGGGTAGAACAAGGAAATGCCTTCCGACTTTCTGCTTGCATTTTCTTGAAATAAAACGTGTCTTTGATGTTAAAACTTAAAAATGTATCTTGACTCACACAAAGACTATCAGTCTGTACTTGGTGATAGACTTTCTCACTTGGGGTCAGGTGTCCTGTTCTTATAAGGATCAGGCAGAAGAATACATTTCTCAAGGATCAGGCAGAAGAATACATTTCTCAAGGGTGTGGGAAGCCAAAGCCACTTTGAACTTTGCATGAACCAGAGCGACCTTGAAGCCTGGTACTGGGAACTCAGAGCAGCAACCCTGCTAGTTGGAGAACTCCTGGTTTTTGTGGCTGCCTACCCAGCTCCATCACAAGTTCAGCACAGCACTGGAGATGGGGGTGACCCGCTGGAGCCACACAGCCTCTGGGTTTGGCTTGCCAAAATGCCAGTCAACCTGTTTACTGCAAGACACCCACCCCCGACCCCCACCCCGCCACACTGAGAAGCAAGACTCCTCCCGCTGAAACCTTTCCCTGCCTTTGATATACTCCTATCAGGCCTGGAAGACCCGTCAGTCTCTCCTCTTTGTAGATCTACTTTCTGGTTTTGTCTCTGTTTCTTGCTAATTATTTCAGACTTTTTACTTCCCAGGCAGTTCACACCACCTGAGCAGGAACCTACCCTGGCAGGTGCTGGTCACCTCACAATACCAGGGCTCATCGATTTCTTCAAATAGCTTAAGATTGTGCAAAAGACATAGCACACCTGGAAAACTTAGCAAAATTGCTTAGTGTCTTATTTTGACAAAAACTTACTGATAACAGGGTGTGTGGTAGTCAAAAGCATGGATTCCAGAGCCAAAGTGCATAGGTTTGAAGAGCCTTAATGGTTCTGTTGACCACAGAAAGTTACTTAACCTCTCTGTGCCAGTTTCTCACATGTACTTGGAGATAAAAATCACATATGTATATGTATGTATGAATACACATAATTAGATGGGTAGGCAACATTTAATATCTGAAACATAGAATGCACAATAAAAATATTGTTTTGAACAGCCTAATTTTATTGTCTCAGTGATGCTCTGAGCAAACTGAATTTTTTCCTGATTTGTTACAGACGAGACCTAAAGCTCCAAAAATCTAGGTGGTATGTCTGCAGTCACACAGCCAAGATCAGCCACTGAAGTCTATTGGGTGCTGCTCTTTCCATGATATTTCACTTTCTTCCGATATTTACATAAGATAACTGTTAGTTCACTTCTTGTTGCTATAACTGAATGGTGTAGAGAGGGGAATTCATAAAGAAAGAGGTTTATTTAGCTTGTGGCTCTGGAGGCTGGGAAGTCCGATATCAAGGTGGCCTCCTTACCCCATCAGCACATGGCAGAGAATCGAGTGGAGAGACAGGACACGTGTGCTGGCTCAGGTCTCTCCTTCCTGTAGAGCCATTGTGTCACGATGGAGCTCTGCTTCCACAACCTCACATAGTCCTAACACTCCCCCAAACCCAGATGCCATCAGCATATGAAATGGAGGTGAAGCTTCTACACATGAACTTTCTAGTGACACCTTCAAACCACACAATTTGCCGGAGACCAGCTCTGGTGGGGGGGGGGGGGGCGGTGAAGACGTCAGCAGAAAGGTGAGAGATAGACCACGCAGCACACAAGTCTGGAGGCTAACTCTAACTTTACTTCTTTTTCCTGAATTTTTATAGCCCAGACAGCACAGTCTTTTGCATTACAGCTTTTGAGGTTACATTAAAGAATTTCAGAGTTATACATTATGAAGTCAAGTGAGTAAGGCTCCTTGTCTGAAATAATAGGGAGAGAAAGCAAGGCCTCTCTCCCTCTTCCAGGAACGATGTTAGACAAAAATGGCGCCACAATGGTTAATTCTCTCTCCCTATTCTCACTGTGTTTCTGTGTGACCACTAGGGGCTCACAAGTTAGCTATTAAACATAAATCTGACCACACAAATTTACATTGTGAAGTCTGAGTCAGGAGCTCTATAGCAAATTCATTAGTACATGAGAAAAACAGGTTTATAATTAGACATTAGGCTTGTAAGTAATGATTAAACTTGTGGCTCTTGCTGTGCCCCATAGTTCAGACTTTTCTAAGTTATAGTTATAAGGTTTTAAGTTATAGTTATAAGGCTTTCTTGTGATTGATAAGGATTCTTTTATCTTAAGTAAGTTTAGGATATTAGTTTAAGATATATTGATATAAGCTTTCCATAGTAGAGACCCCTTAGATCTAACACCTGATCAAAGGAAAAATACCTGTTAGCTTAACTTCTGAGAAATAGCTGTACTTCCTTCTTTCTAGGTCAGAACAAGTTATTATAGGAAACAATAGTAAGCTGAGTTCAGCCAAGGTTTAGCTATGATGTATTAGGGCAATCAAGGTGTGGGACATTGTGAGTGATCTTAACGGGCTGTAAGAATAGTTTTAGGTAAAAACAGTTTTTGTTCTTGACATTTAAGATTGATCAATATATGCTTTCTTTACATTTTTAGAAAAGTTTAATCAGTAATATGTACTTAGAACAATATCCTGTTTCCCTCAGAATGTATAACCCTGAAATTTCCTTAATGTAACTTGTTTCCTTTATAATGTATAACTCTGAAATTCTTTAATGTAACTTCAAAAGCTGTAATGTAAAAGACTGTGCTGTCTGGGCTATAAAAACTCGGGTAAAAGAAGTAAAGTTAGAGTTAAGCCTCCAGACTTGTGTGCTGTGTGGTTTATCTCTCACATTTTTGCCGATGTCTTCACCCCCCAACTTTCCGGAGCTGGACTCCGGCAAATAATATGATTAAATAGAGGTAGGTAAAGAAGGAAAAAGATGTAAGGAAGGAAATGTGAAATGCAAGAAACTAGGAAGTGTTCTCCCTTCTCAAGACCCCTTCAAAGACGCCGCCACCAGGGGGCAGTGTGCAGCAGGACAACTGGCGTCATTTCTGATTACCTGCTCAAACATAGGATGCCAGAATTTGCCACCCAAGATATCCCACCATTTTGGCATAAGGCTGATCTCGGGCTGAAGGCAAATGAGTCCAAGCAGATAACGTTTTTAAAAAGTGCTCTGCTGTCTGCCTAAAGGCCTCCACTCTCTACCAGGACGGAGAGAGGTTGGTCCCTAGAGAAAAGGCTGGCCCTCCTTGGCCCAGAGGGCACCAGAGATGTCTGCGTACCCACCCACCACAGCAGCGGGCCCTGTCCTCCTCCATTCCCCACTGCTGGCCGCCCACAGGCTGCCGCCCTGGAGACTCAGTCCTTCTCCTTTGTCCTGTCACTTCTCTAACATTCGTTGTTCCCTGCTAAGAGGCTGCGTGGGCCTGAGTTCCGGCTGCCCCTCCCCACCCAGCGCTCCCCTGGGCACAGGCCACACAGGGGGACAAATGTGTTTTCCCCTCTTCCTGTGCAGTTTACGGACCCTTGACCAGAGAAGCTAAGATGGGTGGAGGGAAAACATTTTCCTCCCCTACAGTGTTAGAGGGGCAGCTAATATTATCGGTTGATGTCCATTTAATTAATGTCTTTAAATTAGATTTTTGGGGGGAGGAGTGGTGTCTGGAGCTTGAACCCAGGGCTCATCCCTCTAGTACTGAGCTACAGCCCAGTTCCTTGCTGTTCTTAAATACTAAGATCAATATGAAAATGTTTTTCTTCTACTCTACTATTTCCCTGAGAATTTTGTTATTTGTTTATTTCTTCGTTTCCCTTCACCGCCTAGCCCACTTCATAAATTTAATTACCTTGTTGCTAAGTGCACGTCTATGCAGAATTGATTGGTTCAAAAGCTGTAACCATGGCAACATAGCAATATCTGGTACATACAAGCCTTCGAAATGCACATTTCCAGTGTTCCAGTAGCTGTGTGCTACTCTACTACTTGAAGAATCACAATTTTTTAAATTGCTTCAAATTACTCTGAGCCTGCTATCTTAACCCATTACTCACATATCTTTGACATTCGGACTCAGAATCTGACAGATGCATTGGGACAGAAATAAATGAATTGAAAACAGTAGATGTCAGCATCATTTTATTTATGTGTTCATTTAAAAATATTTTTGGTGCTGAGAACCGGACCCAGGGCCTCACAAGCTAATGTGCTAAGTATGTAGGCTAACGCTGAGCTGCATCTCCAGCCCCACCTACCAATGCTATTTTAATTCCAAAATTGATATATATATTTATTCTCTAAAATGTGTGTGAAATAGAATATTACACTGATTTAATTAATGAATCTAAAAAACACACAAGAAGATTAAAATACACACAATTTGCGATATGCACACCAAGAAATTCTTCCTATCTTAATATTTCATTCATAAATGTGTATGTAGGAACATAAACCAATCCTCCTTTTTCTTTGAGTTTTCTATATCTTAAATAGTCCTTCTCCACTGGGGCAGTTATGCCCTCCCAGAGGATATCTGACAATGTCTGGAGACATGTTTTCTTGGTGGTGGTTGGGGTGGGGGGGCTCGGTTACTGGCTCCCAGTGGTAGAGGCCAGGGGTGCTGCCAGATGCCCCGCACAGCCTGGAATAGACCTGGACAGCACAGAATGAGGAGGCCCACGAGGTCAGTAGAGCTATTTTGAGAAAACCTGCTGCAGAATGATTCCCTGTTTAGAATTAGTGTTATGTAAGTGCGATTTGTCAACTTAATGGACTACTTTTTGTGAATTTTTTTGATCCACATGAAATTCCCCCTGCCTTTGAATACATCGAATACATCTCTTCTTTTTCGCTTGGTCAAGTGACTACCAGCTCTTCTGGACAACTCTAAATTCTGTAGCCAGTGAAACATTGCAACTGTAACACAAAAAAGGAAACAAAACAATGTTGTTTTTAATGTAAATGTTTACGCATAACAGGTTACTTTTAAAATCTAAAAGCTGTTCGCACGTTAATTTTATCATGGAAGTTTTAAAAATTTTTGAAAATCTTCAAGAAAAGGCCACTTCCAGGTGTCATGAGAATTTTGGACCAAAAATCCATGTTCTCCATGACCCTGGAAAGTCAGTTATTTTCCTGTTTTCCATCACCCAGAAACATTGTTGTGGAGATGTTTTTTAACATTTTATTTTGGACAAAAAATTAAACTTACAGAAAAGTTGTAAGCATACCACAAATAGCTCTTTACCCAGATTTATCCATTGTCACAACTTTGCCATGTTAGCTTTTTCTATCCTGTGATCTACCCATGGCCCTGTCGATCTAAGTGTCCTGAACCACCAGGGTAAGGAGCAGATGCCAGGCCCCTTTGCCCTCGCTGTGTGTTCCCTTAGAAATAAGACCACGGCTTTACAGCACACTGGTATCTGCAGAGGAAACGGAGTGCTATCCCAAGGCACTGGGGAGCACCACCTCTGTGCATTGGTGCCGTGGCAGTGGGGACTTGAAAGTATGACATCATCCTCCTGTCAATCAAAAGTCAAGAGGTGGACCTGGATGGGACTCTCTGGAAACTTTTCTGGAATTCCCAATAAAATTGGCATACAGGAGGACAGGCTGTCCCTCTCCTCTCTGAGAGGACCCGCTCTCTCCCATGAGGGGGTCCCCTTTCCCTTTTTCCTAGTCCTTCAATAAGCTCTTACCTGTTCTCTGAGCAACATGCCTGAAACCCTCCTGATCTGATGACAAGAATCAGGTTGAAGGGGGTCTTCACACGCCTCAATTTCCCAGAAGGCCTCGCCCTGTAACAGGTCCGTCTTGTCTCTTTGTAACCCAGCTCTGGAGTCAGCCATTTCTCCAAGGACCCCTATTTCCTTTTAGTGGAGGACGATACTCAGAAACGAAACTGACTACCTCGATTAGTCTATGTATTCTTCTAAAAGTTATAAAGTGTCACTTTCCATATTTAAATCCTCAATATTTTCAGATGTGATTTTTTGTGTATGGAGTAAGGAAGGGATCAAATTTCCTTTTTGTCCCAGGACTACTTATGTTAAATAGTTAAATAGTTCCTTCTTTACTTATACACCTATAATGCTCTCTCTAACGTCAATCAAAACTCCATATTTAAGTTGGCTTTTTCCTTGGTTCTCTTTTCTGTTTCATTTGTTAGCCTGTCTATAACCACACTAGCAACACACTGTTCAATATGCATAGGTGTGATGGGTAGGTAGAGAGGTAGATATGCACATGGATGAGTGTGTTCTGTGAAAGACCTTAAAGCAATGATCAACCCAGTACCAGAGAGTGTTCCTCATTCTAACACTGTCTTGAAGTACCATTTCCCAGGGGAGGGGAGGGTCTGAGGCAGAAAATGTACAAACTGAATCCAGAACATTTTATCAGAGAGCAAGGAAGCTACCAAAGACTACCGGGTCATGCTAAGAGGACACAAATATCAAGTTGTAGATTGTCCAGAATGGGACAATTTGAGCATCAGTGAGGACGTTAACTGCATCAGATTGAAACAGCCCCCAGATAATAGAAAACACACACACACTTACACACATGCACTCACACACACACACACACACACACCACACAACCTACACACACACCACTTATACTCACACACATATGCTCATGCACTCTCACACACACATACACACAAACACCTATACACACACACCACCTACACATACTCTCACAGAGACACACCTACACACATACACACCTACACCTACACATACACCCACACACACTCTCTCACACACGCACTCACATATACATGTGTCTGGCCACCCTGAAGAGATGCTAGGAAATCAACTATTCAAAACTGAAGATAAAGGGAAACGTGCCTTTCTTGTTCAAATTGCTGCTATTCAAGTCCCAGCGGTACACAGAGAAAGTGTTGCTACAGAGAAGAGTTTGGGCAAGTAAGGAGGAATGACAGTCTCTTGGGATTGAAAAATAGCAGGATTCTGTAGCACCTCACACAAACAAAGGCACAATATGGTGCATTCCTCTTGATGGGAAACCACCTGTGAGGTAGTTTCGTTACAGAAGCCAAACCTCAGCCTCAGTAAGCCTCTACGTCCAGCTACAAATTTACACAAAATACAAAGGAACAGAGGAACAGCCCAGTCTCCACGGGTGGTGGGGGTGCTGTGAATGAAGGCCGGTGGCCGGAAACGCCAGTGTGGACGGAGAGGCTGTTGCCACAGGGGCAGGGTTGCCCTGGAGTCAGGGCAGTCGTGACCGCGGGGGCGGAGGGAGGCTGTGCGTGGAGGACACTTGAGGCCCCTTGGCCTAGCCGGCAAAGGTCTGTCTCCCGACTTTGGAGGTTGTTAAAAAATGCCCATAAAGCTGGGCAAAAGACACGCAGCACACATTTCAGCACCAGGCATCTTGCGGGGCTGTGGCCCCGAGAGAACGCAGCCCCACAGCGCCAGCTCCTCGTCTCTACCAGTGCTGTCTGGGGCCACGTTCCCAGCAAGGCCACAGGGAAGTGGAACCCCCAAAGAAGAAGTGGCCCTGCACAGCGAGGAGAAGAGGCGAGAGCTTGGGCTGCCAGGTCACGAGGCTGGTGTGCGAGAGCTTGGGCTGCCGGGGTCACGAGGCTGGTGTGCAAGGCCCGGCAGAGGACGGAGCTGCACAGAGCAGGCGCTCCAGAAACCCGCAGGGAGGTCCTCTGTGGTGTGGAGCCAGATGTGCGGCCGCAGCTGGGCTCCCCGAGGCCTGGAAGAGAGCCGCGTGGAGGCGCTGAGCGGACAGACGACAGAGGCCACACAGCGCAAGACGACGGAGTTCCAGCTGCACAGGAGGAACAGCCCCAATGCTGGGAACCCTGGGCACTGGACGGGACACAGGAAGCCCACCCTCGCTGTAGCCCTGGTGCGGGGGCTCCGTCTACCCACCCCACCAAAACCTGAAACCAAGCCTTAGCGCGAACCAGCTGAGCTGCCTGTATATTCATCGCTGTGCACTTGTCAGGAGCCTTCAATACTCCTAGAGAAAGACAACAGAATCCACTCTCCCTGAACAATGTAGCACTTACAATAACCAGCATCAGAAGTTTCTAAATATAGAAGTAACCGGAAAATGTAAACCGCAACCAGAGAGAAAGAGAGTCAATAGAAAGAAGCCCCAAATCACAGTTTCTTGGAGAAAATGTGGGAGAATACATATGCAGCTCTGTAGCAGACAGAGACAGCATAACCACAAATGGAAAAAAAGGCAAACTACCAGCCGTTAGCAGAATTAAAGCTCCTTTTCATCATTAGAATCCAATATGTAAGAAAGCGTTCACCAAGCCTATATCTGACAAAGGGCTTGTAAGCAGAACATTAAAGAACCACAACTCAGTCATAAGAAAAACAACTCCAGAAAAGATGGGCAAGAGACTTGAATGGACACCTCACAAAAGAAGATGCTAGAGTGGCCAGCAAGCCCAAAAGCAGATGGGACACTCCCGCACTATGTGATGGTCAGTGCATAGTGCTGAAATTTATTCTGCACTCACGTATTTGTTAACATATACAACACAAAGAGGAAGTGATTGAAAATATAGAATAGACTTAAAACTTGGAGGATCGATCCAGAAGGATCCAAAACTGAATTTCTAGAAATAATAGGGGAAAAAATGACCTTAAACAGAAAATTAACAAAGTCTCCCTGAACTGAAACAAGTAAGTTTATAGCTTGAACAGGTGCTCCAAGTTCTCAGCAATGATTTTTGAATATAACCACAGCCATAACTTTCAGATATATTTGTTGGGGGAGGCAGGGAGCCCTTTTTATTTTCTGAGACAGGGTCTCACCGGGTTGCAGAAGGTGATTTTGAACTTACAATCCTCCTGCCTCAGACTCCCAAGTCACTGGGATCACAGCCTATGTGTCACACCTGCCAAACCTGCAGATTTCTATGGATGAAGAAAATATCTGAAAGCTGTCAGAAAACAGATTGTGGTTCATACAAAGATGAGGAGTGAAATCAAAAGGACCAGGACTCTGAGCAACAATACCAGAAGCTGAAAGTCAAGGATCAACGCATTGGAAGTCTGGCAAGAAATTTATTTCTGATCTAGATTTCTATAGCTAATGCTGGTGATGTAGCTCAGTGGTAGAGCATTGGTGTAGCATAGAGAAGGCCCAGGTTTCAATCCCTAGCACTGAAATAAAAAAACAATTGCAACAGCAAATGATTGTATGATTTAGTTTGAAAGTTTTGATGGGTCTTCACATGGGATACCAAGGGCACAAAATGCTGTCTTTGACCAGCATCTTAGTGCTTCTGTCTGCATCTGCTCTCGGATCTAAGGCGCAGTTGTCTTTGAAAGAGCAGCCTTGCCTAAACCTTAAAGCCCTAACTACAAGCTGGGAAATGCAGCTAAGCTATCTAAATGATATAAAATTGATGTTAATTATAGCATACAGGCCTCTCAATCTTCTTGCTCTATATTTTTGGTCAAAGCAAATATCCTCACAGCTACCCAGAATTGAAAGAAGCCAGACTAAAAGTAGAAATGATGCTGTAACAGTGACCAGGGTAAGAAATCCAGGAAGGGATTTCTATTTTTTAAAAAAAATATTTTTAGTTGTAGGTGGACACAATACCTTTATTTTATTTATGTGGTGCTGAGGATCGAACCCAGGGCCTCACACGTGTGAGACGAGCGCTCTACCACTGAGCCCCAGGCCCAGCCCCCCAGACGGGGTTTCTGTCTGTCATCTGGTCTGTGTGACTGTGCCTGTGAGATAGAGTCCCGTGTGCTCATAAGCATGTAGCTCTGTGCCCACGCACATACACATCCACAATCCGCACACAGGCACATGCATGCACACACACGTGCACGTGCTGCACAGGTAGACGTGTGTCTGTGTACACGTGTGGGCTGTGTGCAAAGATCCCGCCCGCATACCACATTGCCTCCTCTCACTCACCTGCGGACTCAACGGATCTCCCCTGCTGTACGCAGGCCTCCATTTCAGGAAAATAAGCAGGAAAACCTGGTATCTTCCCTGAAAGCGTCCATGGCCCGCGAGGGGACAAAATCATGTGAATCGAAACGACGAACAACTGAGGCAACTTGGAGAGTGTCATAGGGAGGCCTGGATCTGCTGCCACGTGAATGTCTGAGCTGCCCCGAGGGCCCTGGAGCCCAGCTCAGAGCAGGAGTTTGTGGGTGACGACATGGGGTCACCTGTCCTGGGCAAGGGGCCGGGCACTATACGTGACTGGACAGAATGACATCTACACCAGGGAGTGGGGAGAACATGGAGGACTGGCCCAGGACTGGCCCGGCAGCGGCAGGATGGGACAGACTCGTGTCCACCTAGCAACAGCACTCTGGGGGAGTCACCTCAGGGCACCAGGACTGTGTTAATCAGGAATGGTGAGGCAGGCAATGGACGTGGCCGTCACCAGGGAGGAGAACCCTAGAAACAGGCGGCTCAGCACGCGGGGGTCCGCACGGGGTGGCCTCTGTGCGTCATTACCCCAGACCCTGGGATCAGGGGCAGCCTAGATGCGGGCACTCGGGCGTGGCAGGACTAGATGCCAAAGCCCAGTAGACAGAGGGGCTGCGTGGGGGTGGGCTGAGGGCTGGCTCTTTGGCAAGCGAAGGGCTCGCCCGAGGTGAGACGCGTCCTAGGAATTAGTGGCCACCCAAGGAGTGTCCCTCCAGGGTCAGCAGGTCCCAGGTGTCAAAAAGAAAGAAAAGAAAAAGAAAAAACTGTGATGAGAGGAGGCAGAGTGGACAGAGCAGCAGGCCCAGCAAGAGGCCGGCCACGGCTCCGGGCAGCTCCTGCGGGCGGCTCCGGCTAGTGGGCAGTTTGGACAGCTGGCTCCAAATTCTCGGATACTCCTCTCATGGGGATGGGGAGTCTGGGGTCCTGTTTTTGAACCTGAACCATGGTGACCACCTCAGTCGATGGGTTTGAGGAGAGCACTGCCCGGTGGCCCTCGGGTACTAGGACCAGAGCTCACCATTCCTCCTGGTTTCCTTAGCACTCATCCTCAAAGGTCCTGAGAAGACTCCTCTGGAATCCAGCTGCCACCCCAGGGACCCCAGAGGGGCCACATGCAGGCCCTCTGGTGGACAGTCTCAGCTGGGCTTGTCCATCGGCCACTATGTGCAAGAGGGACCCAGTGTGGAGTGCATCCTCCAGCCCAGCCGCCCGCACCCAGCCGCTTCAACAAATCCAGAGCTGATGAGTCTCCCCAGGGAGGCCCCAGGAGCTGTGGAGCAGGACGGCCATTCCACCCAAGGCCTGGCAGAATTCCAGCCCACACAGTCATCGGCCGTCTGTGATACAAAGTGTGACTGGCTTCTCACAAAAAGCAAAAGGAACGGAACCCTGAGCAGCGGGCCCGAGGAGAGCACAGAAGCAAGGATGTTTCCCAGAAGGAATGGACAGTACTTCTGCGACCGGCTCAACGCGGCAGAGGGGGGCAGTCGAGGCAGGTCAGTTGATCTGGGTATAGGAAAACAGTGGTCCCTGTTTCTGACATACTCTATTGAAGGAGCCCTAATAGGAGATAGCTAATTGCGGTTAGCTGAGGGCCATAAAAGATGTTCTAATTTCCACCTGATATTAATAAAGAATCTTTGTATGCCCGTGAACTGTGTGACGCACCTGTCCTTGTTAATGCCAAAGGTATATAACTGGGTGAGGAGTCAGAGCAAAGAAGAAGTAGTTGCTGGTTGGAGTCAGGCCGAGGCTGCTGAAGAAGAAAGAAGAAGCTCTCGTTCTTTCTCTCTCTCTCTCCCTCTCTCTCTTTTCTCTCTCTCTCTCTCTAAGCTAAGAAAGTAAAAGTAAAAGAAAGTAAAGTAAAGAAGTAAAGTGAAGAAGTAAAGAGTCAGTATTAGAGTTTGAGCGGTTACTGAAAGAGTCAGGTTAGAGTTTGAGAGGTTGCTAAAGCCGACGAATAAAAAACCTTCTTTCATCTTCATTCTGCCTCCGAGTTTTCCTCCCGCGGTATTGTGGCTGTACGTCAGGCAGCTACACTCTATGAACACTGCGGGTGACTTTGCGCCATCTGCAAACTGTGAGGGTCAAGGGCTGTCACTGCACTTTCAGATCCAGTGACTTGCTCCACAGCCCAAGGCTGGTTGGGGTGAGGCTGGGTCTAGAACCTTCTTTTTTCGATCCCAACAGGCTCCCATTAGGTTCACGCACAGTTTGGTGTCAGCGGCCAGAAGCAGTCCCCCACAGCTTCCAGGTGGCTCCCTCAGCAGGAAGCACTAGCATGCGTGGGCCTCCTGGTTCCCACCTCACACGCTCCCAGACCTTCCCCAAGAGCTGCCTGACCTTACTCTCCCCATGGCCTCCGCAGGTGCACAGGCCCAGCTGCTCTCTGCAGCTAGAGCCCAGTTACTGGTGGGCTCAGTCAAGAGGCCTTGCCTCAGAAGACACAGAACCTCCTTTTCACAAGTGGCCTCTCTGGTTTTCCTCAGGTTGGAACTAGCCATCAGCATCCGATAGACACAACTTTTGAAACTCAGGGAAAAAAGGTATTTTTCTTTGATCCCAAAGCAGACTTCTCCTAACTCCTACATCGCGCGCCCAGGTCTGTCACAGTGTTTGTAGGAACAGGCTCTGGTTCCTAGCTGCAGTGGTGGACGCGGACATGGGAGCTTCGGGTGAGTCACAGTCCAGAAAGCAGCGCTCACAGAGGTGTGCCACCTCCCTCGTCAAGTGGACACTTGCACTTCTGTGTGGAGACCATCCAGAGCCACATGCCCCTCCACTGCCCACCGCCAGGTCAGCACAGAGCCCTCCTTTGTACCAGGCCCTCGATGCTGCTCAGTCGTCCCCTGCAGTCTAGGAGGCAAAACCTTGCAGCCTCTTCTCCAGGACTTGGCCTTGTCACTCTGAAGGTCCTTGCGCTCCTGGGGACAGGGGAAGGGGTACATCCTGAGGGTTCCTTTTCCTAACACTGATTCTCCTAAACTGGGAGTCCTGCTGGGCTGGGGCAGCGCCTCCTATCTATTAGAAAGATGCCCACGCATACCCATTGAGAGGCAGGGTGGAAGGACTTCAGGCAACACAAGGACCCTGAAGGGGACAGAGCCCCAGGGGCGGGGGAGGGCCCTATGCTTCTGGCACCCTGCTCCTGCGTTGGCACAAACTTTATTTCTGGTTCCTCTTCTGTGCACTTAGAACCCAAAGTGCTCCGTTGAATGAGAGATCAATCTTTTTTTTTTTTTTTTTGGTACCGGGGATTGAACTCAGGGGCATTCGACCACTGGGTCACATCCCCAGCCCCTTTTTGTGTTTTATTAGAGACAGGGTCTCACTGAGTTGCTACGTGCCTCGCCATTGCCGAGGCTGGCTTTGAACTCACAATCCTCCTGCCTCAGCCTCCCAAGTGCTGGGGTTACAGGCGTGCGCCACCGCGCCCAGCTGAGTCAGTTGAATGAAAAGGAGGATTCATCTCTAAGCAAGCATCGGGGGGAGGTTGATCTCAAAGACGATCAGCTGACTCCAGTGATTTAATAAGCTCCTCTCCAGCTCAAGATTTTGGCCCAAAAAAAGTAAGGCATGTGGAGCTAGAGGGAACACCTTGTTATGTTGAAGTCCTAACCCCCAAGAAGCTAGTGCAAGGGTGAGGGCCTCTGAGGGCTGATTCGGGTGGGGTCCTCAGGGTGGGATTAGTGCCCTTACAAAACAGACCTCAGGCTCTCCCTCGCCCCTTCCACCACCTGAGGCCCAGCAAGAAGGTGCTGCTTGTTGCAGGTAAGTTTTAAACTCATTCTTTTCCCATTGAAGTGTTCATAATTCAATCAATGAAAAACTGACAACAGGGATTCATAGGGAAGCCAGAGAGATTAACAGGGAAAAGAACGGAGCTCCTCTTACCACATGAGAAGCCAGGGTCGGTCCTGCCAGCCGAGGAAGCCTCCCAGGTAAGGGCCGCTGGGGGCCCTACACGCCCCCCCACTCCAGCGGAAAGATCTTTCAGGTTGGCGTGGGCAGAAGCTACAGAAGCTGTTTCCGTCCTCACTGCACTTGTGGTACCCACACCCACTTCCTTCACAGACTTAAACGGACAGAGGGCAGCCTTTCAAAGCCATTTCTGTGTCTGCAGAAGGTTTGTTTTTCTAATTCAAAATATGACAAAGAAATACACTTGTAATGGCATATTTTACTCCGCCTCGTGATGGACCAGGAGGGTGCTGACCACGGTCAGCGTTGACCCCAAGTCCTGGCTCTCGAGGGCCTGGATTGTGTGTCTCTTCCAGCCCAGAAGCATCGCTCAAGGACCAGGTGCGCCAGAGAGCAGCCTCAGAGGAAGGAGGCGCGTCCCCAGGCTCCCTGGAGGGCCTGCTGCCGAGGTCTCCTTCGTGCTCACCAGCCCTCCAACGTCCCCAGTCCTTTGCATGAGGCCCTGGGTTCCATTCCCAGCAGCAAAAAGAAAAAAGAAAGGAAATGAGTCAGAATGGAGATCGGGCTTTTTTTTTTTTTTTTTTTTTTTTTTAAGTAATTTCTCTATTTCCTTTTTTCAGTCCTGGGAATCAAACCCAGGGCCTGGCTGGGTAAGTGCTCTACCCAACAGCCGCACCCTCAGGCCCTAATTTCCTCACATCTGGCTGTGGTGTAAGACCTTCTGCAAGCAGAACTCACTTTCCTGGGAAGCTGCTTGAAGTCTGACCTGCAGAAGACCCTGAGCCAGACCAAACTGAAGTTCTCACACCCAGGGAGCCTTAGACAGGGTGGGAGCTTCAGGACTGGGTCTGATCGAGACCCAAGACAGTACCAGACCCATCAACTCCCAAAGCCCGTGAAAACCCTGCTCATGGCCAGCTGGGGAGACAGATCTGAGCGGGTCTCCTGTTCCCCTGTCGGGTGACATTCAGTTGACCTTGGACTTCCCAACCTCAAGAACTGTGAGAAACATGTTTCTGTTGTTTATCAGCCTCCTGATCTTTGCTCCAGCAGCTAGACTGGGATAACCCCGAGCCCAGCAGGCATTCAGAAAACACGTGCTCTACTCCTATTTGAACTTCAAGTGTCCAGATGTTAATTTACAAAGTGTGCACGGTTTTCAAGATTGTTTTAGAAGTCTGAGGGTGAAGCCTTCACAGTCTGTGTCTGTGTCACAGTCCAGTGCCAGCGGAGATTAGGCTGGCTTCCCAAGTGGGTAGTGGCAGGTGGCAGGCGTTTGAAGCCAGGTTCTAGAGCAGAGAGGCTTCCTCACCACACTGCCACCTGGACTGACTCAGGGGAAGTCAAGCTGGGGTTATGGCCTTGTGGTGTGGCTTGGGCTTCCGTGTACCCGACAGTCTCAGTGGAGCCTTGCAGGGCCATGGGGTGAATGTTCCTGCTTGGGAGAGGGGCACCCGTGACCAGCCTGGAGACACGGGTGCTTCTGACACCCCTGTTCGTTGGAAGGCTCTCAGCCCCACTGTTTCAGGAGGATGGAACACGAAGCCCATCCTTCCAGGAGTGGTGCCCAGTGATCTGTGATCTTGCTTCAAAACTGCCAGCAGAGATGGCCCTCCCTGCTCACTGTCAGTCCAGGTGCAGTGTGGCCTGGCAGGAGGGCTCAGCTTGAGCTAGAGCACCTCCCCACTGCCCCCCCACCAATGGACGGAGGTGCCTGGCATTTATCACACCCAGAGGCTGCACACCAGAGCGGCAGGATCTTCTTGTAAGTCTCCACAACAAGAAGAGTTGTAGGAGCCCTAATTAAGGAGATAGCTAAGATTGCAGTTAGCTGTGAGCCATTACCACCTTCCACGGTCTCGCGAGACTTGGCCCGGGACATGGCGGACGGGGTCGCGCCATTTTGTCGTGGTTGGAGGAGTGTGTATTGCGTGTTGGGGTGTTGTTGGAGCCGAAGAGAGAAGCTGGCAGAATAAAGAGCCTGTTTGTTTCCAGTCTGCCTCTGAACTTATTCCCGCGGCTTTGTTGCTGCAGGCGGCCATCGCTTCAGGCAGCAACAAAGAGTCTTCTTCCTTATGATGGGGATGCCTACCCCAACCCAAGTGATCACCTTTCTTGAAGAAGGCTCCTCTCTCCCCCACCACACACCAGGGTGCCTTCTATAGCTCTTGCAGATTGGTGGGTGCACACAAAATACCTCCCATCAGTCATCTCATGGCCTGGAGACTTCTTGGCACATTTATTGAAGTGTGATTTTCAAAAAGTTTTAAATATAGTTCTCATACAAGTGTGTAGTAAGAGCACATCAAATACTCAGCTCAATCATGTGGAAAACATCCAGAGAGTAAAGTTAGCTCAAGAGAACCTGAGAGACTATTTTCTGAAGAAAGATGAGGAATGAGATTGTCAGTGACAAAACTGGTTGATGCCCCTAGAGGGAAATAAAACTTAACTTTTGGAGTTATCTTTTCTATGGGACATAAATATTTTGCATAATGACCAATTGTAAGAGTTAACATACAACTCCATGAAGCCCTAATCAGTAACAAAATGCTAAACCAAACAAAAGACATGTTACCCCGAAATCAGCAGTTCCCCAAAGGTGATCAGCAGACCCTTGGAGGTGACCCCATCACCCCAAAAAAAGGTCAAAATTATTTTTTCATTTTTGATCGGGGCATTACAGTCACGTACACAGCGGGGTTCCCGGTGTTACCCGTGCACGTGCACATAGCATGCGCTGCTTTGTCTCTCCCCTGCATCTCCCCTTCACTCCCCTCCTCCTGCCCCTGTCCCACTCTGGTCTTCCCTCTTTTTTCCACTGGGTCCCTTTTCCTTCCTTTTTCTCTTTCCAGCTCCCATGAATGAGAGAAAACGCGGACTTCGAGTGTGGCTCATCTGGCTTGGAATGACGTTCTCCAGTCCCGCCCACTTCCCTGGGAGTGACTCAGTCCGTCCTCCTTCACGGCTGGACAGGACTCCCCGGCCAGTCTCACCACCCTTCTTCAGCCTCTCGTCTGCTGGCAGACTCCTAGTCTGGTCCTGTGACGTGGGTATGTGAACCGTGGTGCTATGAGCGTGGGTCTCTGTGTGTCGAGCCGACCTTACACCCTGAAGTGAAGCCAGCTTATGCTGATGTACAGTCTCCTTCGTGTCCTTCTAATACAAATCGCTAATCTTTTTTTTTTTTTTTTTTTGTGTGGTACCAGGGATTGAACTCAGGGGCACTCGACCACTGGGCCACATCCCTGGCCCTTTTTGTATTTTTTTATTTAGAGACAGGGTCTCACTGAGTTGCTAAGTGCCTCGCCCATTGCTGAGGCTGGCTTTGAACTCGCGATCCTCCTGCCTCAGCCTCCCAAAGTGCTGGGATTACAGGCGTGCGCCACCGCGCCCGGCTAAATCGCTAATCTTTTAATTAAGGATTTTTACGATTCTATCCATCCAGGATATTGGTCTGTAGTTCTCTTTCTCCGATGTGTTATCTGGTTTTGGTATCAGGGTGATATTGGCGCATGGGATGAATTTGGGAGTGTTTCCCTCGTTCTACTTCATGGACTGCTTGGAGGAGCGTTGCATTGGTTATTCTTTGAAAGTTGGGTAGAGGGGCTGGGGCTGTAGCTCAGTGGCAGAGCGCTTGCCTGGCATGTGTAAGGCACTGGGTCCCATCCTCAGCATCACATAAAAATAAATAAGTAAACTACAGATATTGTGTCCACCTGTAACTAAAAAATATTAAAAAAAAAAGAAAGAAAGTCGGGTAGACTTTCCCTGGGTATCCATCTAGTCATGACTTTTCTTTGTTGGAAGGCTTTTTATTACTAATTCAATCTCATTGCTCATTACTGATCTGTTTAGGTTTTCTATATCCTCTCGATTCAATTTTGGTAGGTCACGTGTGTCAAGAAATTTGTCCTTTTCCTCTAGATTTTCCATTTTATTAGATATGACTTCAAAGTAGTCCCTAATAATTCTCTGGGTTTCAGAGATATTTGTGATAACATCTCCTTTTTAGTGTTTAATTTTATTAATTTGGGTCTTCTATTTTGGTTAGTGTGGCTAAAAGTTTATCAATCTTATTTATCTTTTCAAAGAACGAACTCTTTGTTTCATTGATCCTTTGTATTATTTTTTGTATTCTCTATGACATTAATTTCAACTCTTAATTATTTCCTTCCTTCTACTGATTTTGAAATTGGTTTGTTCTTTTTGTACTAGGGCTTTGAGATGCATCTTTTAGTTATTTATTAGGGATCTTTCTGATTTTCTTATGTATGCTCTCATAGCTGTAAACTTTCTTCTTAGAACTGCCTTAATTATGTCCCAGAGATTCTGATAATGTTTCTATTCTCATTTGACTCTAGGAATTTTTAAATTTCTCTCTTTGTTTCCTCTATTGTCCATTGATTATTCAAAAATATATTGATCAATCTCAATTTGTTTATGTAATTTCTGTGGCTTTTCCTGCTGCTTATTCCATTGTATTATGATCTCATAAAATTTGAGGAATCATATTGATTTGTTTGTATTTGCTCAGACTTCCTCTGTGTCTTACAATAAGATCTTTTTAGGAGGAACTTCCATAAGTAGCTTAGAAGAAGGTTAATTTAGCTGTTGTTAGATGAAATATTCCATAGATATCTATTAGGTTCATTTGATTTATGTTTTTTTTTTTCAGTCTAATGAGTCTTTACTGAGTTCATGTCTGCTTGACCTGTCCCTTGGTAGGGGGATGTATTGAAATTACCCAGTATTATTGTATTGGGATCTTTGAGTTTTTACATCAAGTAGTGCTTGTTTATGCACACTGATGTTTGAGGCATAAATACTTACTGATGCTATATCTTCTCATTGGGTTGTTCCCTTTACCAGCATGAAATGACTTTTTCTGTCCCTTCTTATTAATTTTTGTTTGAGGTCTGCTTTATAGGATGTGAAAGTAAATATTCCTGCTTGTTTTTGGTCTCCATTTGCATGGAATATCTTTTCCCATCTTCTCACTTTCAACCTGTGAATGACTTTGCCTAAAGATGAGTCTCTTGAAAACAACATATACTTGGGTCTTGCTTTTTAATCCACTCTATTGTCTTAATTGGAGCATTGCAAATTTTTACATTCAGGATTATCAGAGGGAGATGTTTATTGTTTCCTGCTGTTTTGATTTATTTCTAATGTTTAATTTGGTCCTACTTCTCATTTGCTTAGTTATTCTTCTAATGAGATTCATCCCCTTGGGAGTCCTGAAGATTGCTTTTAACTTCTTTTTGTATACTGTTACCTTAAGTACAGAAATTTAGTGCTGACTTACTAGTCATGAATTCTTTTAATTTATGCTTATCTTATTTCTCCTTCAATTCTAAAAAACAACTTTGATGGATGTAGCCATCTTGGTGTGCAATTAATTTCTGCTAATTAGAGCCTCTGCTGAGAAATCAGAAGTAATTCTGATTGGCTTACCTCTAAATGAGACCTGATGTTTTTTCTCTTGAGGCTTCAAAATTATTTTTGTAATACCACTAAGATGTCTTTGGCCCCTTTTTTGCTCTTTTGACATTTATATCAATGGTGGGTGCCTCTGCAGCAACCGGAGTTGTGACACCAGCCACATAGTATTGATCATTGCCTTGTTTATGTCACACTCCCAGGCAAGGAGAAGAGGTCAATTTTACATGCCAGTGTCCCTGATGAGGATGTAAAAAGTATTAACTTTATTAACCTTGACCTTTGTGTACACACTTTCCAATATTCTGTGGGATGAGAACCGCACTGAGCACTTTACTGCACACTGAAGTACATTGTCTCCCTCAAGGTGCTTGGGTGCTGAGCTGCCGGCTGGGGCACCATTGTTAGTTGAAAAGGCAACTGACAGATGAGATGATTACTTGGACTTCAGTATTTTGAACATTTTTCCAAAATGAATGCAGTTAGTGTGCTACTTCAAGGAAAACAGCTGTCGTATTTGTTGTCAAGGAGAAAAGTGGAGTGTTCAAGTGAAAACTAGAATTTTGGAAGGCTGTCTGCCACCATGAGCTTAAAAGCTTCCCCATTCCTAGAGAATTTTCTGACCAGGTCAGTGGTGGCATTAATGAGGATGATTCCTTGGGTAGGGGATGATGAGACATGGCAGCAGGGGGAAACTCTGCAATCGCAGTGAACCAATATCATCCAAATGGCCCATGTGCGATGATACAAAATCATATGTGGTGTGACGTGTTTTGAGCCGTGATGCTGTAACAATTACCACAAACTCATAGGTGTACAACAAAGTTATCAGCACAATTCAGGCAGCAACAGGTCTTATCTGACAGTTCTGCAGTTCCAGAGTCTGATCCGAGTCTCCTTGGGCTTGGGTCATAGTATTAGATTGGGTCATGCTCCTTTCTGCAGGCTCTGCAGGAGAATCTGCTTCCTGGTCTTTCCAGCTCCCAGAGGCCACCAGCATTCCCTCGGCTCATGGTCCCCTTCCTCCATGCACGAAGCCAGGAGCAGTGGGTTGGGTCCTTCCCATGTGGCATCCCTCTGGTCCTCTCTGTAGTTACCTCTTCCTCTCAAGGTACTTAACAATTGCATTTTACAGAAGTCCCTTTGCCATGTAAGGAACAAATCCAGGGGTTCTGGTGAGTAGCATGCCAGTGTCTTTAGGGGGCCATGACTTTGACTTTTGCACATGGGCAAAGATTCACTCACAGTTCCAGATAGTGCCATGCCTTCTAAAGGAAGAGTGATAGAATTCCAGATTCCACATGGCAGCTGAAACTTTATAGAGTTTTTGTTTATATCTAAAAAGTGCTAAATCCGCCTCCCCTCTCCTGCTAGATATCTGTGTAGAGCTGAATTTTCTTTATAAACTTTAACCAAACAGCACATTTCAGTGACTGAATGCAGGAGCAAATATAAGAATCTACTTTCTTTTATTAAACCAGACATTAAAGAGATTTGCAAAATCGTAAAGCAATGCTGCTTTTCTCACTGTGTTGATTTTTCTATAAAAATGTTTTTAAAGACATAAATTTTAATAAAATGTGACTTTGTAACTGGCTTATTACAAGAGTTTTTAACTTATCAATTTTTAAAATGTTCTCAGATTTAATTTTTTTAATAAGCTAGATATCATTAAATATAATGCATATAAGCAGAGATTCTTTGGGGGCCTCAATATTTTCTTCCAGTTCTTATTAGTGTGTCGTAGTTGTACATGATACTGCATGATCATACAAGCGCGAAATGCACTTTGCTCCAATTCAGTCCCTGATGCCCTTTCCCTTCCTTCCTCCCCCGTCCCCGTCCCCTTTCCTCTACTCTATTGATCTTCCTTCTATTTATTTATAGTTCTTTTTTTTTCAAATTAGTGTCTCATGGATACACATAACGGTGAAATTCATTGTGGTGTATTCAAAGGGGCCTCAAAAATCTTTAGGATTATAAGGAATCCTGAGACCAAAAAGTTTAAGGACTGCTTCAAATAGAATACCCTGATCCTCGTGGGGTGACGTTCCCAGACGGCCTTGGCATCCCCGGTGCTGTTTCCAAGTGCTCAACACCATTTCTTGGCAAGTGTTTTCAAGAGCTACTGTGCTGTAGAGTGGGGGAACGTGGGTGAGGACTGGGGTGCTGGGCCATGTCGTAACACACCCACTGTTTAGCTGGGTCCCTTCAACATATTCTGAGCTTCACAAGGCTTGGCTTTCTTCCTCTGTGAAATGGGCACGACACCTGCTTTTTCTAACACCGGGTTGTTAGAAAGCTCAGCAAGATGATGAAAGGAAAATGTCTTCGGATTGAGAAATTGCTGTGTAACCTGTTTTTTTAAGATCTAACACACAGAATTACATCTGTGGGCAAAGTGCTTCTGGATGAGGGGATAGGGGAGGCTATAACAGTGGGGAGCAAGCACAAATCAATTAAGTGCCTCTCCCAGCCACAGTACAGAGGGGGCAGGCAGGAACGAGGACACAGCTCTGTCCTGGGGCATTCGCGTAGTTGGAGAGAGGGCTGAGTCAGCCCAGGAGTGTGATTTCAATGGCTTCAGGCCTCCAGAGAAAAGTGTGGGCAGCTGAGGCAAGAGGGGTAGGATGAGGTGGTGGGGGTTCAGAGGAAGCTGAGGGTGCCCCCTGTTCTGGCAGACGGACTCCAGCAGGGACTCTGTGGGAGGCCAGCGCTTCCGCAGGGACAGGCGGGTGGGCTGGGACCTTCCACTACCTCCTGGCGCATTTCGGGACGGTAGTCCGTCCTGGCCCAGCGAGATGCCGCTGTGGTTAGTTCTCCTCCTGGCAACCCCTGCCGGCGCTCTCCCCCTTCTGTTTGATGTCTGTCTTACCAGGCGCCCACACAGGCTGTGACAGCAGGGGTGAGCAGGTGAGCAGGCGAGCCAGGCGCCCCGAGACTCCAGCAAACGCCCATTAGGAGGGAACCTCGCTTACATTAAACTAGCAGAGGCAAGTCAGGGGGTGTCACCTTTATCTGGTCCAGGGAGACTATTTTGTGATTTAACCAGCTTCTCAAACCAGAGTCTGCCCCGAGGAAAAGGGAAAATTACTTTAATGACTAGCTGTATTTTGAAGAAGGAGCAAAGTAGCATTTAGGCCAAATAGAATTGCCTTTTAAGTCTGTGACCAAGAGATTAAAGGGAGAGGAGAAGAGATATAAAAATAAAGGACCAAAATAGCAAAATAAAAAAGTCCTTTCATCCTAAATTTGATTTATAAATGTCATTGAACTCATGAATTTTCTTTAAAACAAACAAAAAGCAGCCAGAGGAACACAGCCTACTTCCTAGCTCCATCAACCAAGCAGGGCTAGAAGGCCCAGCAGTCAGCATCCCTCAGGCCAGGACTCCACCAGAAAGGACAGAGTTCTTTTCAGCAACGTGAGGTGGGAGAAGCCGTGTTTGAGGCTAAACGTGTCCTGGTACAAAAAGTGACTTTTTAATAACAAATGACAAAAATCATAATGAAAACCTGAAGTGATGGCCCCAAACAACTAAAAAGTCAAGTGCACAGAACCCCAAGGCTGGCCAGGGTGCTCTGGAGGTGGTGCAGGGGGACACGCACCTGACTGTTGCTTTACGATGGGACTGATCAGTGATTCACCTGAGGAGTGGCTGATAATGAACAGGAAGGATAAATAAAGGATTTCTGCTCTGTTTACAAGTTTCTGGAATACTGACTCGATTCTCATGCATTCCCTTGATTGCTAAGGGCAACCAATGAGGCATCTGTTCTCTGGACTATTGCGCTTTCCGTACTTGAACACGGCGGGAATCTCCCGATCCACTGTAGTTATTATCTTAAATATTTTCTTGCATTTTATTTATGTATTTATTTATCTATTTATTTATATGTTGTGCTGAGGATCGAACCCAGTGCCTCAAACGTGCTAAGCAAGTGCACTACCACTGAGCCACAGCCACAGCCCCTTGTCATTACTATTCTTGATGCTCACAAGTCATTTCACTCCTCTATGAGCAGCCCCTTCGTGTAAGGTCCTGGGTCCTTGCAGCACGGCCCCAGCTGCGTGTCTTGCCTCCCAGTCCCCCACCCCCCCACCCCATGACACCATGCTGCCCATTCTTCCTGCACACTGGGACAGCCATTTCTCCAAGCAGTTCTGGTTTCTTGGAGACAATATGTATTTAGAGACCATACTCCTGGTCCTGGGGGTGCTTATTGCCACTGAGTGGTCATTGTTACCAGGCCATTTCAGTAGACATGGCAAAATGACAAAGTTTTTGTTTATTTCTTATATTAAAAAGCACACACCCCACCCACCATGAGTTCATAGTGAGATTTACAATTCAATTTTAGCATGACAAAACTCTTGCTTAATTTTGAATTTGTTTCTAAATTTATTTAATTTTTATTTTTGTATTTCCATTCTCTTATAGCATCCCCAGTAGCATTAATATCATTACTTGTTGGTTTTGTTAATTTCTCTAGATACACAATATCAAAACCATGTAATTACAAAATGGAAACTGGAAGCAGCTTAATGTTATTTGCAGGGATTTTTGCTTTCGTTTCTTGCTTCAGGATGTGTCCCATTAGGAGCTACAGTCAGGCAATGTCTTAAAGTTACTTGAAATGATGCTCTCTGTGGTTAAGCAATCTGCTCAATACCTAATTCCATACATTTCTTCTACTTTGCTTTTAGTTTTTAGAGGTTGCCAAGAATTAAATTTTGTTGTACAATTATAAAAATATTTGTAGTGTTCAAGTTCAAATGCACAAAACAACTGCATTCAGAGAAATTGGCTTCCACCCCCTCCTGGTCTGCTCCTCCACCCAGAACCATTTCTTTCTGTTGCCACGGCTGGGTAGCGCACTGTCCCCCAAGGGCAGAGGCAGGCGTATCCTTGATCATGCTCACACATTCTGTGGGTCATGACTTTAGACAGGTCACCACAGGCTGACTTACTGCTCCGTGGTGTCTGGGGTCTCAGCTCATCTTGGTTCATCTTCTGTTGTTAGGGACACGACAGACTGGGTAAATTGTAAAGAGGGGAGGTTCATTTAGCTCATGGTTTTGAGGCTGAAAGTCCAGACAGTGTGGTGCTGGCTCTGGGGGTGGTCTTTTTGCTGGCAGGCTCTGGAGGGCACAGCCCCCCATGGTGCCAAAGTCCAACTCCAGCAGGGGGGTGGGTTCTCAGGCGGATGGTGAAGGGAGTCCGCGGCGGCACGGTGAGAAACAGCACGCAAACAACCAAGTCAGGGGCTGAATCTCTCTATCCTTTATTTTTACATTTTAGTAGGGTTTATATAGCACAGCAAGGCTTTGAGATTACATCAAAAGAAAGTCATGGTTATGCAATTTAAAGAAGTAAGCATTTATTTCTAAACATAGGCTACTGATTAATCTTACCTATTTAGAAAGATTGACACAGTGGCTGGTCCTTGAAAAACATTCCTTTTCAGTTTATGACACCATTCTGTCCGGACCTTGAATTGCACCTTAATCAACCTTGTTTCTGAGCTCCTGTTAACCTTTAAGCCTATGTAACTTTTCACCCAGCTCAGATTCTTTGGCACCTCTTGTTTTTCTGTAATGGTTTTGTTTTAAACCCAGAGGCAGAAGATGGAGGCAAAGCTGTTCTCAAGTAAAGGATAAAGAAATCTTTTTACAATCTAAATGTATAGGTCTAAAGTCTCTTATGGGAAAACTTATCTATGGAAGAAGCACATTTCTATACTAAACTTACCTATAAAGGAATGTAATAAACCTTTAAGAAGCCACAGAGGAAGTTCTTACTATAAAGCCCACACAGGTTTTAGCGAGGAAGGTCAAATTGGGGATTTTTCTTTATAGCTCTCTATCAAATGCCTTAACCCACTGCAGGTTGTACAACTCTTACATTAATTTTGGCAGTCATATAGACTATAAGAAAAAATAGCAGGAATACAGAGAGTAAGAATAAGCCATCCTAACATTATCTATATGCCACGTCTCCCCTGGGGACTGTCGCCTTGCACCAGCTCCGTCTCGGAGAGTCCCTGCTTGTCTGTAAATGAGGAGGGGGACGTGGCACCATGGCCGAGAGGAGGAGTGGGAGGTCACATGTGCACGTCGCCCCTTTCCCATCTCTCTTCTCAGGTCACCGGGAGTCCATCCTGAAGGCTCTGCCCAGATGACTTCATGTGATCCTACGAAGACCCTCCCCTAACTCCACGGCCATTCATTTTCCACCTTCTTAACATTCACCATGGGGACTGAACGTCAGCATGAGTTTCAGAGGGGACAGACCGTGTGGGCCACGGCACAGCTGGAGGCTGGGCCCGGGGAGATGGTGGGAGCTGGCTGGAGGCTGTTCCAGGCAGGCCTCCCACAGGTCCCCGATACAGGTTAGTGCGCAGCTCCTCAAAGCCTGGTGGCTGGTTTTCTCAAGCTGAGCATCCTAGAAAGAGAGGAAGCCAGGTGGGGGCTGCACCGCCTCGGAAGCCAAGCTGCTACCCCGGGATTGCTCACGAGTTAAGCTTTTACTACTTTCTTCTACTTTCTTAGAGCTTAGAGAGGGAAAGAAAGCATTTTTCTTAGAGTTTAGAGTAAAGAAAGATAGAGCAGGTCTTAGTGGGAAAGATAGGGTCCCGTTTCTTTTTTTTTTTTTTTAAATATCATTACTTCTTTATCTGGTCTCTCTTTAGTTCTGCCTACGTTCAATGACAATGCATGAATTATGTTTATAACTGGCTTGCCTGAGGATTTGCGAACCTACAGGTGCCGCATACATACAGGTGCAAGGCGCTAGCGCTCCTAATGCCACTGAAGCCACAACCCCAGCCCAAGGGTCCCGTTTCTTGATGTGGCAGCAGCTAAATCATGGAAGAGCAGGCGGGGCCACATGCATGTGACTGCACTTTGGGGAAGTATAAAGTCCTACAACGTGTTAGGGTTTTATTTTGTTTTGTTTTTTGGTGCTGGGGATTGAACCCAGCCACTGAGACACATCCCCGGCCTTTTCTATTTTTTATTTTGAGACGGGGTCTCACTAAGTTGCTTAGGGCCTCGCAATCCTCCTGCTCCAGGCTCCCGCATTTTAGGCTTTTGTTTATCCTTGAATTTGGAGTGGCTCAGGACAGGAGAGATGTCCACCACGCAGTGGGTCTGGGAATAGCGGTGCAGGAAAGGCCAGTGAGCAGAGCTGGCTTCCACGACCCAGGCCGGGGAGGAGGATGGAGCCGAGCCCTGAGCTCAGAGCCAGGAGCACCACCAGCAGGAGCTGCTGTGGATCTTCATTTCCAGGACTTGGAGCCGATCATTCTCTGTAGGGGACAGCCACTGCCGCAGGCGTGTGTCCCAGCAGGTTGTGCTTTCCTTTGCAGTGCGGCCTCCTGTGAAGTGTCAGGACCACACTCACGGCTCCGTGAGAGGCGCTCCTTTGAGGTGGAGGGTAGGCGCAGAATGAGATATAAAAATGAAGGACCAAAATAGCAAAATAAGAAAGTCCTTTCATCCTAAATTTGATTTATAAATGTCATTGAACTCATGAATTTTCTTTAAGACAAACAAAAAGCAGCCAGAGGAACACAGCCTACTTCCTAGCTCTGTCAACCAAGCAGGGTTAGAAAGCCCAGCAGTCAGCATCCCTCAGGCCAGGACCGCCACCTCCAAGGGCCAGCTCCACCAGAAAGGACAGAGTTCTCTTTAGCAACGCGAGGTGGGAGAAGCAGTGTTTGAGGGCTTCACTGAAGGCGACAGGGCAGGTAACCCAGGTGCTTCAAGATCATTCCCTGGCTCACTTTAAAGCAAGTACTTTTGCCAATATATTTGGGGATTTGTTATTTGCATTTATATTAGTCACTAAAAAATTCATCAATCAGGAAGTATTCATAAAGTATCTACCATATCAACTGTTCATGTGAGTTTGTGAATTAAGCTATTATTTGTAAAGCAGATGTGCTCATCTAAAGGAAAACAGTTGGGTTATATGGTAAAACCTCAAGTCTACACTGGCTTGCTTATTTTTCTTAAATAATTTTTTAAAATGGCTCAAGTGAACAGTCTTTTCCAATACCCATGTGGAGCGTGCACAAGTGTGCATGTGTGTGAGTGCACAGGTTTTATCTTTTCCTTTTCTGGAGTAGCTATCCTTTTACAAGGAGTCAGAGATATTACAGATAATAAACTAATTTTAAGGAGAAACCTTCTTGGCCCTACAGTACAAAATTTGACCTCCAAGAACAAAGGTAATAATAGATGGTTTTCTTTCACATTTCAGAACATCACACCGTGGGACCTGATTTCTCCTATCTATTCCAAGACATTTCTTCCCTTCCAGTTATTTCAGTGACATTTTCAAGAAAAATTATACTGTGAAAAACACCTGAGCAGTCTTTCCCTTTCTTTCGTGTCCCCATTTTACCACAGTCATATGTCAGAATGAGATAATTCCACAGAATGTAGCCCAGCAGCCAGGCTGAGCTGGTGAGGCCAGAAGTGTCAGTGTGATTGGACCAGATTTAAAGCTAGGTGGTGAGTGTAGATGAGAGATACCCCCCCCCCCCCCCCCCCCCCCCCGCCAGAGTTTTCCATATCCTGAGCAAAGCAACCTTGTTTCATTCTCCGGGCAGGATGTTTCATCCCAGGACAGGATGTTTCTTCCCCGGGCAGGATGTTTCTTTTCCCCGGGCAAGAGCCAATAGGCTTAAAGGTTGCCCTGTTCTATGGGCAAAGAGCCAATGGCGTTGGGGTTCTCTGGTGCACCTCCCACCAGAAATCCCTATATAGGGCCCTGTTCCAGTGACTCAGAAGACACACACATCGGCTTGGTCGATGCTGAGAGGAGGAAGCCACTGCTACAGCTCTAGACCCACCGCCACTGCCACTTCAGCCCTAAGGCCGGCCGCTCCCAGCCAACAGCTCCAGCCTCCAGCCAGACAGCAGCTGCTTTAGCCGACAGCTCCAGAGATCCTAGCCAGTGCAACCAAGCACCCACCTTCTGTCCAGAGCTTGCACACTTCCCTCTCCCTAACTCCCCTCTCCCCAGAGCTTGCTAAGGCTGGCACTCCCAGCCGACAGCTCCAGCCCAGCAGCTGACTCCCCAAGCACCCACCTTCCCAGAGCTTGCACACTCCCTCTCCCTGACTCCCCTCTCCCAGCACCCTCTTCGACCTTCGACCAGGGCACCTCTTCTCCGGTTTTGCTACCAGCCTCAAAGGCTGTTGAATAAATCTCTTGGCTGCACGGCTGTCCCCGGTGTGATTTTTGCCCTTCAGTAGATAAACAAATCGGGTCTAACATTGAGTTTCATAAAGAAAATGGAGCCCATAAGGAAAAATGGAGTCAGTCTGAGTCCTGGAAAAACAAAACAGCTTTAAGGGAGGTAAGATGATTAACGTTCCCAGGTTTAGGGCCCATCTTATAGAAGGTTAATGAAACAGCTCCCAGCAGACAGAGATGTTAATCAACTAGCCCTAAGCCCTTCCCGTGAGTTCCCCACCCACCTGTGTCACATCTTTGGCAAAAGCTAGAAGATATCAAGGGAAGAAGGCCTCTCCTCTTTCTGGATCCCTGGTTTCCGGGTCCCCTTCTCCCTCTGGGGGAGTCTTTTGCTGTCCTTTCAATACATCCTTTCACTCTCCACTCTACGCTTACCTCGGAGTGCTTCTTCAGCGTTATTCTTCAGCGTTTGGGGGAGCAAGAACTCATCACGGGTAAAAAGAGGTTTCATGATGAGAAGAGAAAGAGAAAGGACATCAGGTCAGCCAGGGAAAGGCCTTCCTCAGCATGTAACTAGTCCAACTGCAAAGGCTTGTGCGATTCCCGCGGTAGGACAGGCTATTAGAAGCCGAGGCCCCCAGGTTGCTGCAGTGAAGAGGGAGCCACGTTGCTCCTCTTATCCCCTCTCAGATGCAGGCCGAAGAGCTACGTCTCCAGCAGGTCCCCCCAGGAGCCCTGCTCTCCCTCTGTCTCAGAGAAGGTCCCCAGCCTTTGAACTAGGAGGAGAAGGCAACACTGAGCTCTTCTAGGGACAGGGCACCACGGGGAGGATGATGGCATCTTCTATTTTAATCGCCACACCCCCCCCCCTATGGAGAGGATTGCTTTCCTATCCTACAAACAGGGAACTGAGCTTCTGAGAAGTCAGCTAACTTGCCAGGGGTCACACAGCCCCTCAGAAGGAGAGGCTGAACTTAACCACGGTGCTGCCTCTGCGCCCTTAGGAGACTTCTCCCAAACCTCGTGTCCCCCACCAGATCAAGAGCACTGTGTGCTCTGTCCCTCTGGTGTGCAGAGGCCTCGTCTTGCCCACCTTGCCCAGGATCGGTCTTGTGCTGAAGGGCAACCTTGGTGTGTGCTTGGAGCCCGGCTGGCAAGCTCTCCTGTCAGCTCCGCTTGGCCATTATTCCTGAAGCTTCTCGGCCTGCTTTCCAAGAGTAGGCACAGATACTGAGAATGTGATGTTTCTAACCCAACCTCCCACTCCAGCCTCCGGCTCATCCGATCGTCCTACAGCGGAGTGCTTGTTGGCTGGCGTCCCACCATTTCCCACCAACAGAGGTTGCTCACGCACTCACGGCTCTCCCGTGAGGTTCGTGCCCCTCCCGTGCCTCTGGTGATGCCAGGCTTCTGCCGGGAGAGCACAGAGCCCTGGCCTAAGTGCCTTCCTCTAGACGGGTGGTCTATGCTCACTCCTCGCCCCTGGTTTTCTCACCTGGTTTTCAGTGCGCTTCTTCCTACCTCCTCAGTCGTGCTAGACCCTACCACTCCTTGCGCTGGTCCCGATTAGCTGCTCTTCTGCCACGTGGGAGGGTGTAAGAGCCTTAATGAGGAGCCGCTAAGATGGCGGCTAAGAGCCAAAGAGGAGACGTTTAATTGTTTTTTTCCTGACCTTAATGTAATCTACTAAGAATATTTCTGTGCCCGTGAACACTGTGTGACGCACCTGTAAGTTGAGCTTGTGACACGTGTGTACTGGTTAAGGTGAAGAGTATTTAGCCAGGTAGGGTAGGAGTTGCGAGGGGGTTGTTGTTGGAGTTGGAGAGAGAAGTCAGAAGAGAAAGCAGAATAAAGAACCTACTCGTTTCCAGTCTGCCTCCGAATTCTTTCCCGTGGTATTGTTGCTGCGGGCGGCAGCAGCTGCGGGCGGCAGCAGGAGGGGACATTTTCCTACTCCGCTGACATCTCACTTGTTTTGGCTAAAGGAATTTCAGCGAAAGATTAAACATCAGAGCTGGCAAGGTTGGGCCACCAGGTGGTTCTGCCACTGCTCTGCCCTTTGGATGGGCAGTAGATTCATCCTGGGTTCGAGTGAAGGAGACCCTGCTCCTGAGACAGGGGCAGCCCGGGACTCCCTGCACAGGACAACTTCATTGTTGGAGTTGATCACTGAGACTTGGGAGTTGTCTGTTACTGCAGTGAATCTAACAAGTATCCACATGGGAACCGGAAATAGGAATCAAAACGGAGAAGATGATACGTAACAAAGCCTCTTGCTCTGTGGTGTCTAAACATTGAGTAAAGGGCATCTATCCATGGAAATGCCCATTGCAGCCTGCCCTTGCCCCCTCCGAGGACCGCTGCTACACAAGCTAACTTTGTCTCTTAAACCTCATAATCTGTACCTTCTTACACAGTGTTGTGGGAACCAGCAAAGTTACCACACTGGTTCCTGCCCAGCTCCCAGAGGCTCCTGTTCCTGTGAATGCTGTCCAGCCCCCAGAGCCGTGCCCAGCCTCCTCCTCCTCAGCTGCCCGAGGAGCCACTCTTCCTCTACCAGAACCTTGTAAGGCTTCACTCCCGCGGCTGAAGACCCTGGCTCACTCCTGGCGGGCAGAGCTGGCCCTCTCGGGAGGAGGCTGGCCTCAGGGTAAGGCTTCTCTGTCCCATGAAGCCACTCCCCAGCCCACAGTCTCCCCTGAAGTCTTCTGTGGAGCCCTTGTCCCCTGCCACTGCCCACTGCTGCCTGCCCCAGTCCCTCCCACCCTGTCGCAACCTCTCCACGTCCAGAGTTGGATTTTGTTTGGTAGGGGTTAAAACTGGCTTCTCTGAGAAGATATTTAAACAGACAGGACTATGGGTTAGGGAGAAGTAGGATTCTGGGAAATATTTTTGTTTCTAAAAGAAAGGAGAAGGAAGAGGACAGAGCCTTGGGGGCCTGTAAACTTAGAGATGGAGTTAAAGGGACCAGAGAAAAGGAAGTGAGGCCAGGGAGGGGCAGAGGAGGCCTGGTCAGCCCTCCTGCAACCCCTCTGCAGATCATGTGTTCATCAAGCACCTACTACGCGTCATCACTGTGCTGGCTGGCAGGGCAGTGGTGGTGGGCAAGATGGACGTGGGTCTTACTCTGCAGTCTAGAAGAAAAGACAAATGTTAACCACGTCTAATTTCAAACAGTCTGAGTGTTATTGGACGACATTGAGGCCTGTAGGAGAGCAGATTACAGGCCACCTGATTTAAAGTCACAGGGCCCTGAGGAAGCCACAGTTTTACTCAAAATGCACCTGTGACTGTCCGTGTAGTAGCCATGCGTGTGCGAGGAGCACAGAGCGGGACACCTGTGCACTTTGCAGCTTGGCCAGGTGGGTGGGTGCAGAGTGGACAGCAGTGCCTGGGGGAAGAGGGCGTGGGCCTGGTAGAGCACAGGAGGCCGAAATCCGGAACCCTCTCCATGCACCCACGGCAGACAGGTCCACACCCCTGCCTGTCTTCCCTTGGGGAGTACCGGGGTAGCTTCAGCAGATGGTTTTCCAAGCCTTGGCCCCAAGGGCTCCTTGCCGATGTCACAGAGGTGCCTTCCTAGTCTCTGGGACAGGTAGACAGGGCTGCAGGTTGTGAAGGCCAGGACACACTAGCAGTGCTAGCGACATCGCAGATGCAGGGGCGACTGAGAGTTTACAGGGAGGGACCCTTCAGATCCCGCCCTATCTCAGGGACGTCCCTGCAGAAGAAGGTCACTAGGACCTGGGCACCCAGAGCTGTTCTGCAATGAAGAGGGCTCTGGTATCCTCGGTGCAGACCCAGGACCGCTGGAGCAGCGAGTGCACGAGGGGACGCTGCGGCGGGTCAGCCTCGGGTCGCAGGCATGGGTCTGCTTTCCGCGGTGGCGAGCCGCTGGGGCTGCAAGCGAGAAGGTGGGCCGGGTCGGGGCTGCGGGCGCCGGGCAGGTGGTGGCGCCGGGGCGTCCGGAGGCGGCCCGGCGACGCTCTCACAGGCCCTGAGGCGCAGGCCACCAAGCCAACCCACGCGCCGACGCCTCTCCGGCCTCTCCGCGGGCTTGAGCCCTCCGGGCCGGGGTGTGGCGTCGGGCTTGGGCGTGTCCTCCAGGCAGGAGGGCGTGGCTAGACGCTGGGGGCGTGCCCGGTAGCTAGGCGTGGGCGTGGCAGCCGGGTGGGCGTGGCTAGGAGCAGGTCCGCCCCGGGCGGGCGGAAGCTTGCTGGTCCCGGGCCGCAGGCGGGGGTCGCGGAGCTGCGCTGAGCCGGGCGCCGAGGCCATGGCGCCCCGGGCCCTGCGCCGCGCGCTCCTGGGCTGGGGCCTGGCGCTGTGCTGCCTGTGGTGCGCGGGCGCGGGGTGGAGGTGAGTGCGCGGCCGGGGTGCGGGCCCGGGGCCGGCCGCCCCGCGCGTCCTTCCGCTTTCTGTTCTGGGCCCCCCTCGGCCGCCGGCCCTCGGTCCCTTCCGTGGCTGCCGCCCGTCCGGCCGCTAGGGCTGCACCGGCCGTCGCGCGAACTCCGACGGTCGCTCTGCAGCGGACGCCAGCGTTTCCAGACCGAATTCTGATCTTTCCCCTTGCGTTTGGGTGACGGTCGGGCTGACAGCATTCCACAGTTGCACAGTGGGGTGGAAAACGGGGTTTTATTACTTTTAATTAAGCATTATTGCCGTCTTAGCATATGCTTTAAGAGACAAGGTTTTAGTTCAGTGTCTCCAGAAAGAGTATTTTCTTTTTTAAAAAAATTATTTTTTAATTTTAATTTGTTGTATAGGACAGCAGAATGCATTACAATTCATATCGCACATAGAGAGCACAATTTTTCATATCTCTGGTTGTACACAAAGTAGAGTCACGTCACTCGTGTCTTCATACATGTACTTAGGGTAATGATGACCATCACATTCCATCCAGAAAGAGAATTTTCTAAGAGCTACATTTGCATACTTTCTCACTTGCCTTGAGGAAGTAGTTTGTGGCTGTCGCAGGGTGGGCCGAGGGAGTGCCACCTGCTAGTTGCTCTCCAGCGGTGTGCACCCAGAGGTCCGCAGCAGCGCCTGCTAGTATGGGACGGAGCACTAGAGGGACAGGAAGTGCTTGGAACAATTCCTGACTGATGGAATTAAGTCGAGTAGCTGGAAACCTGAATCTGCATTACGTGGCTCTCCCTGACTCTCACTTAACTCCTGAAGCTGGTGTAATTGTCCTGGTTTGGGAGAGCATGGAGGTAACTCAGACCCCAAGGGCATTTCCCCAAGTACTAACTGGGCTTGAAAACGGGGGTCCTCTATGCTAAGTGACTCTTCACTTAAGCCTGTCCTTGTTTCTTCAGGAGTAAAGTAGGATGGGATGTTGCTAGATGATGGATGGAGATTTTGCTACAAATGTTACATACATATGCTCCAAATCTTGCTGGGTTTATGGTGAGCATACTGATGTGGTCTTCCTGGAAATTGATTCACCTTGCAGCTTCACGTTTTGGTAGCACCAGGGGCCATGAAGTCCTGACCCTTAACACCTATCCCAGCTTGGTTCTCACACTGCAGTTCATCTCTCTTTTTTTTTTTCTTTTATGAAGAGAGGGTACATCATTAGTTCAGATTTCCACCATGATTGTGAATTTTCTCTCTCTCTCTCTCTCACTTTTTTTTTTTTTTTTTTTTTTTTTTTTTTTTGATACCAGGGATTGAACTCAGGGGCACTCGATCATTGGGCTACATCCCCAGCCCTTTTTGTATTTTATTTAGAGACAGGTTCTCACTAAGTTGCTAAGTGCCTCACCATTGCTGAGGCTGGCTTTGAACTCGTGATCCTGCCTCAGCCTTCCTAGTGCTGGGATTACAGGCGTGCACCACTGCGCCTGGCTGTGAATTCTCTACTTATTCAGCGGTACACATTATGAACAGAAGCTTGTGAAACTGGAGTTTTGAGATAAAACTAGACTCTCTGCTTCACCAATTTCTTTCTGGGTTCTTGTCTGGCAATAAGAATAATATCCATGGGCGATAACAGAAGGGAAGAGTAAACAGAGTAGGACTTAAGTGAGTAGAGGTAAAACTCATGCAGTGTGGGAGGGGACCTGATAGTAGGAAAGTCCATTTTGGTGCTCTAGCTTCAGGACTACCTGGTTTGGGGGTGTATGAAGATAGACTAAAATCTATGTCAAACGGGCATTGAAAAATTATCAAGGGCATTCATTATGTCTTTGAGCCTGCCTTTTTTTTGATATGTATATTTTTTAGTTGTCAATGGATGTTTATTTTATTTATATGTGGTGCTGAGGATCAAACCCAGGGCCTCACACATGCTAGGAGAGCGATGTACCACTGAGCCACAACCCCAGTCTCCTGAGTTTGTTTTTAATATATATATCAGTTGTTGATGGGCATTTATTTTATTTATATGAGGTGCCCAGAATCAAACCCAGTGCCTGATACATGCTAGGCAAGTGCTGTACCACTGAGCTACAGTCCCAGCCCTTAGCCTGAGTTTTAATCTCTCCTGTAACTCCCATTTGAGTGCACTTCATCTTGTGTTTTCTCGCCTCTCTGGGACAAAGGAGTTTCTGGAGTGTCCCCCAAAATAGTCTTTTACATTTGAAAAACGCCTGGATGGTACTCATTAATATTTTTACTGGTTAGCCTCTTTGTGTGGTCTCTGCCTTTGAATAAGACCTAAATCAGAACCCATTGCCTGACCATTTCTAATTGGATTCTTAACCATACAGTTTTGCAGATTTTATGGTTAGGAGTTCCAGGATGTGGTCTGTGAAAGGGTCACTAAAATATCCTCCTCAGACTAACTTGGGTTTCTCTTACCACATTATTTTGGGCCTGTGTGTCTAGCATAGGTAACAGGTGGTTTGCTGAGTAATGTGACATATCCTGTCCACCTAGGCAGTCAGAGCTGCGGGTGAATTGCTTACTGGAAAAGGAAGCATGTGGGGGTCAGCACAGTGGGCCCAGTTTATAGAATTGGTCCCTTAACCTCATGTTCCCACCATTCACATCTGTCACCCCGTCACTTGGATGGAGCCACTGATTTAGTTCACTTTGGGTCTTCCTAACAGTTAACTTGTTCTGAACTAGCTGTCAGCTGGACTGCTGACCTTTTCTATACTTTTGCCACCGCCCTTTCTACTTTGATCTCTTTGCATGCTGAGCCCTGTCACTGTGGTTAGAGGCCTCATAATGGTCCATTTTGGGTGCTGTTGTGAAATACCTGTGGCAGCTACTTATGAAGCAAAGGCTCATTTCGCTTTCAGTTCTGGAGGGTCAAGGGCATGGCTCCAGCACCCATGTGGCTCCTGCCAGGACCTGATGGCATGGAAGTGGGCACAGAGGCAGGAGGAAAGATCACGTGGCCAGACAGGAAGCAGAGAGGCCGAATGGGGTAGGCTCTGACCTTTGTCACAGCCCTCATCCCTTCCCAGGTGACCTACCTTTTAAAGATCCCTCCCCCCCAGCTGGGCCACTCTGGAGACTAGGTTTCAATATACAGGTTTGAGGGGACAAACCATAGCGGGCCTCCTGCTGGAGAGCTCGGAGTGCGGGAGCTGCCCCGCACCTCCTTGGCAAGGCAGACCGGGGCAGGCTTCGGTTTTGGTGTGTGGACGCGTTCTAGGTGGCACCTGAGAGGGTGTGTTACGGAAAGCTCGTCCTTTTCCCTGATGCCACTCTGGTAATGAGGACACGGCTTTGAGAAAAAGGAAAAAGTTTATTGCTTTGGTGGCAAAGGAGAAGCCTTTGCCTCCTGTCCCAGTGATTCTGCCCATCAGCAGGAACAGGGGCCTTTTAAAGAGGCGAGTCAAAGGCTACATTCCTCCTGTTCTCTGTTGGGGTTGTGAGTCGCTGGTTGACGTGGGAGGTAGTCATTCCTGAGATCTTCTGGTGCCATCCCCGAAGTCTGAATTATTTCTATGCTGTGATGGGTGTGTGTTCAAGGACAGATAACTGCCTAGGATGGGGAAGAAAGGTAATCCTGTTTCCCCTGAGATTAGGGAAGATCAGGGAGAGAGGAAGAGAGAGAATATAACTAATTAAAACAAATGAGAAAAAAAATAAGTGGCAGAGCATCACGGGCTGTATTCAAAGCGTAAGTGGACACTGTTATGGGGGTAACCGTAACTGCATGTGGCCCATGCTGCATTCCAGGTAGCCACATGGCCTGGCGCAGCCTGTGTACACGCTCTAGATAGCACCACGACAGGCACTGCACTGGCCAGGCTCCAGGTGACACGCATGTCGTGCTGTGCGCAGGCATGCTCTAGGTTACCATGGGGGCTCTGCAGTGGCACCCTAGGATCACGTGACACAGACTCTGCAGAGCAGCAAGTGAATCTCAGCACCGAGTGGAGTAGTGACAATAAATAGCCTTACACCAGCCCACGTGGTGTTTTGTTGTTACATGAGTTACAAACAGATGCCTGGTTTCCAGGACCCCTGAGACTCGCGGGTGCACTGTGGGTGTTCTGAACTGCTCCGCAGCCGCAGGAGGGAGCTGCTTCAGGCTCTGTGGCTTCCCTGGTCGGGACCCTTCCTGGCTCACCCCTGCCCGTCCTCTTCTGGTGGTGTTTTCTTTGCCATGTGACACTGTGTGCCACCATGCACCATTTCTTCGAGTGCTTGTTGCCGTGCTCTGTGGCACGTGTACTCCGGGAGGGGGGCTTTGTTCCTGCTGGTGTCCCCGCTCCCGTGGGTGCTCACTGTCGGGTGGATGGATGAATTAGTTTTTTCTGTAACTTTAAAAATGTTACTGAAAAATAAATATTCTGTGTTTTCACAGTGGTAGCCATGAGTGGAAGAAACTGATCCTGACCCAGCACTGGCCCCCAACGGTGTGCAAGGCGAGTTTTTTCTGTTTCACTGCCCCCGTATCCAGTGGGCCCCAGGAGGGTCAGCTGCTGCACCTGAGCCGCGGCCACGGACCTCCCAGCCTCCTGCCTGCCCCGGGCGGGCCTGGAGCCTCTCAGCAGAGCTGTGCCGGCCAGCAGGACACAGGCCAGAGGGCCGGGTGCTAGTGAACCAGGCGGCTGTGGGAGTCACAGGGGTGGCCTAGAACCCCAGAGATGTGCTTGCCCCAGTACTGGAGGCTGGGGTTCAAGGTCGCGCCATGGGCAGGGTTGGTCCCTCTGGAGGGCTCTGAGGGAGAGTTGTTCCGGGCTGTGTCCTCGCTTCTGGTTGGGCCGCAGTCCTAGGTGTCCCACCGTGCCCCCTTCACAGAAGATCAGGGAGAGGAAGAGTCTACCAGGGGCTACATTTAGGGGCCCCCTAGTCAAGTATGGCCTCATCCTGTCTTGATTACATCTGCAATGACCTTGCTCTAGGTGAGGTCACAGGGAGAGACAGGACGGGGTGTGTCTTTTGGGCAACACGTTCCGGCCTGGGCTTGTCTCCTCTGGTGTTATTGGAAGCTGGAGACAGTCTGCCGTGGGCGGGAGGGAGCCGAGACCGCAGCCTGCCCCTCTGCTGCTCCGAGTGGCACCAGCAGCACCCTTCTCCCTCTGGCTTGGCCTCTCTGTGTCCCTGCCTCTGTCTGCTTTGGGCCATGTGTCCCTTCAGGGAGGGTGTCCGTGTCCAGGCCCTTCCTGTTGGAGGTCACCAGCTGGGGCCCTCCCAGGGTCCCTGCCTGGCCAGTCCTCTGTGTGGGCAGTTTAGGAAGCGCATCTCATTGGTCACTGCATGGTTACAGAGTTCCGTGGACTCTCCAGGCCAGCACTAACTCTGAGGACGGTGTCCTGGGACTGGGCTGGTGGGTTTGCATTTGGAGGCCTCTCGATCATGCAAGGAGGAAGTGCCCAGATCCCGCGTACTTCCGCCATCTCGCCCTGCCAGGGCCTGCAGGCTTCTGCTGGGCTTCAGCTTCCTGGAGGATTTGTTTTTCTGTTGACAAGCCAAAGTGAGCTTTCCCTTGCTATCCTCACCCGGTGACGCAGAGGCTCTCTCCTAGCCGTGGCTCCGTGATTGCCTTGGACTGCTCTGGTCGCAGCCTTCCGCTCCTGCGTGGCATCCCCATCCCCTCCATCCCCGTCCCCTCAGGTGCTGTCTCGCTGTGGCCTAGGGTGGAAGGAGTTATGGGGAGGGTGCCGGGCACAGGGTTTGGCTGGCTGGAGCCTGGCCTGCACTCCCAGGTGCTGGGGAGTTGCTGACGACCTTGGCTCCTACTGAAGGGCCCTGGGCAAGGCCAGCACTAGAGGATCTGCCTGCAGGATGGGGGCCTTGACCTTGTAAGGCAGTGTGGGTGTGTCCCTTGGACCGCCTTCTTGCCTTGAGGCTTTAGAAGGGAGGATTTTTCTATGTCTAGCAGAAGGTCCTTGTTGGGGTTTGTTCTGAACAGGTGGGGTGGCAAGGAGGTTTGTTGCTTGGGTCTGGCCATCCTTGGGCTGTTCCTGGCTTCTTCCCTGAGATGTGCACACGGCACGTGCTGGGCTGTCTGTCGTAGCACCACAGTGTCCTGAGTGCCGCGGGAGCTGAGGAGTGCTTGCTGACCTAGTGGAGCAAGCTGGCCCTTGGCCCAGTGACCTCCACATGGGCAGGGGCAGAGACCCGACGTGGAGCTCCAAGAAAGACTGGTGTGGTGCTGCTTTGCTCCTCCTGGGGTCCTGCATGCCGTGGCCCGTCCCCTGTAGCAGGCAGCAGTCTCCTAAACCAGGAGACCAGCCGTGAAGGCAGGCCGCCTCCCCACCGAGGGCGGTGCGGAGGGAGAAGGTGGGAGGCGGAGTGGGGCGCCCCCTGTGCCCTCCGCCTCAGACTTCTGCTCCTTATTAGCTTGGTCTCCTGGGGGGCTGGACCTGCGATCCCTCTTATGCTGTTATAGCCTGGATGAACTCCATGCTGCTGGTGGGAGCTCCGTCTTGGCCGATCCTCCGTTCTGAAGAGGGCTGTCGTGCTGAGGTTTTGGAGCTGTGGCTTTTCCTCTTTCTCGTTGATGCTGAGGCTGTCCCTGTTTTCACCTTCTCTGTGCTGGCTTCAGCTTTTCAGTACTTATTACTTTACTGGTGTATATACCTGGGAGGAAGCGTGAATGTAAATGGTAATGAAAAGAACAAAAATAGCTGTTTCTTCTGTCCGTGAAGTCATGTTTTGAAGCCTGGCCTGCCGCATGCAGCCCTGATTTCCTTTCTTCAAGGTCGTGTTCCCGCGGTGACCTTGGGTAGATTAGCACTGGATCTACCTGGTGTTAGTACCTGCCTATGCCTTGCTGAGGCACACTGACAAGAGCTGGGGTGCTGATGTGCTTCCACAGTGAACCAACCATCTCCTGTGTCCTTCTCCCTAGGAAGCTGACAGCTGTCGGAACCCTCTGGATTACTGGACGATACACGGGCTCTGGCAAGCATCTGACGCCATGGGGCGTGTGGCAGTCGGGGCAGCAGCTGATTTGAATTGTCTCATCTTCAACATTACACTTGTTTTTGTTAAGAGTTTTTACAGTGGACCAGATCTTTATTTAAAATGTTTTCAGCCTTTCTAACAGACCCCTACTTCTGTTGTTTAGTTCTGTTGGGGTAGACTATTAACTATCTATTTTAACAATGTGCTAAGGGGTTCTGGGCACATTTTAGGACCCCCAGATTTTAATTTTATTGCATTATTTCTTTGGGTCCATTATACATAAATATAAGAACAAATGACTAAGTGAGGTATAGAGAGAGGATGGGAGAGAGCTGCGTTGTGCTCCCCCTCGGGCTCGGAGCTGTCCTTTCTGGTTCGCCTGTGTTCTGCTGGTGCTCCTGTGTACGCAGGCTCTTGTCACCTCCAGTCACACACATTCGCTTGTGCTTGACGGGCTCCGCTGCTCCAGTGCAGGACGGGCTGTTTTGCTCTCCCTGTCCTTCCTCCTTGCTTAGGCACGGGGCTTAGTAGGAGACAAGTTAGGTGGGACCTGGGCACCGCTTCTAGTTCCACATTCTCCCCAGCTCTCCAGGTCACCAACATGCCAGCCTCTGGGACCGTGGCCTTCCTTGGACTTTGCTAGGTGCCCTCTGCTGTCCTCAGATGCCCCAATTGTGGCTGCTGCCTTTCTGAGCCTGGAATGAAAATCTGCCGGGCTTTTCTCCCTCCTGCCAGCTGCGAAGGGTGCGGGTTTCTGCGGCTAGGCATCCTGGGCTGTGCAGGCTCCCAGGGGTCTTGGAAGGTCAGGCAGTGACCTCGTGGACCACGCTGCTCCTAGGTGTGTGCGTTGGAGTGTCCAGAGTCAGACTGGTCCTGATAGAAAGCAGTCAAGCTCAGGGAGGGCGAGTGTGCCACGAATAAAGCAGCCGTTGCCCGCACTGGTCTTGTCGTGGGCCAGGCCCTCCGTGAGCCTGCCGGTCGGGTCACCTCCCTGAGTGCCAGCGCCCTATAGAGGGACACAGGCTGTGATTGGGAATGCCCACGCCCGGGTCAGACCCCTGAGAACCTCCTGCTGGAAGACAGCTGGGCTGGGGCGACTCCAAAGCGCCCCCACTAGGGGTTATTGAGCTTCCTCCACTACAAAGCCTGTTCAAGTTCTTCCTGGGTGTTTTTAACACTCTTTCCTCTTCAAAAGTAACTCAGACTGTGACAGCTGGCATCTGGGCATTCTTTGAAAAAAGGCTCGTGTGGGTAAAGAGTTCCCAGAGGGAATTTCTCTGTTCACTGCAGACTTTAATGTGTGTGTGTTGTGATGTCATTTTGAGCAAGGCTAACACTTCTTGTTTTTGTCCTTTCCTTTGGACCTCAAGGCCTGACAAAGCAGAAGAGTGCAATCGGTCCTGGCACTTCAATGTGGATGAGATCAAGGTATGACTTTTGGTTGTATTTCTGCTGTGGTAAAGAGTGGAACGACCTTAACCTCTTATTCACAGGTGTGCCTTCAGAGTCATGTTTAAAATTCCAGGGTTGTGAAGGTATCTGTAGGGTGGAACCCCTGGTGATGATTGAGTGATTATCAGTACAGAAAACAACCTCATAGGTCAAGTGAAGCTGCCCGGCTCACCCTCTGCCCTGGGTCTGACCGGCTGCAGGAGCGAGCGTGGGAAGGCGCTCAGGCGGCCCTGGCGGACCTGGCGGCCCAGACCCGATGCTCACTCTCCAGGCCCAGGCTCCTGGGTCAGGGCTGCACAGGTTTCTGGGGGATGTGGGATGTGGTGTGGTGACTCCAGACAGCTGTGGCTCAGGGAGCACGCACAGAGCACTACCTAGGCCGGCCTTTCTGGCCATGGTGGGACTAGGTTTCTGAGGAGAGACCCTGAGTGGGGAAATGATGCCTGATTCCAGTGCAGGTCCTGGAAGGGGGTAAGCCCACGGGCACGGGTCATGAGCACTGGCAGCCAGGAGCTAGCCATTGTGATGCAGGTGGAGTGTAGAGCCCGCCTGACTCGTGCCTGCATCCTTCCTTGCTTAGAGGAGCCTGGGTTCTTACGTGTAGCCAGGCAGATGTCAAGGTGCCAGGGTGGTGGGGCAGTGCAGGCCACGGTGTGGACAGGGAGGAGCAGGGGCAGGTCTGCAGCGGCCTCTGCGTGCACAGGGCCTGTGGAGACAGTCAGGGAGGGGAGATGGATGGAGTGCTGCGGCGCACTGTCCCAGGGTCCGTGACAGAGGTAGAGCTGCCTCCTGGACGGAGGGCCTGGGCGCCTGGTGGGCACACCCTGCTCCCGTGTGGCCTCTTGTTCAACTCAGCACTTGTCCCAAACTAAAGTGGCCTAGTCGGAACAATAAGTTATGTTGTCACCCTGTGTCTTCTCCAGGGGCTGATGGTGGCTGGAGACTGATTGAGTGGGGGTGGCAGGTGAGGAGGGGTCTCTTTTGGCAGGGGCCCTTAACCACTGAGCCACAGACCCAGCCCTATTTGTTTATTTATTTTCTTATTTTGAGACAGGGTCTTGCTGAGTTGCTTAGGGCCTTGCTAAGTTGCTGAGGCTGGCTTTGAATTTGGGATCCTCCTGCCTCAGCCTCCTGAGCCGTTGGGATGACAGGCATGGGCCACCATGCCCGGCTGAGGGAGCTGTCTTGATGGTGGGCAGCTCTGAGGGAAGGAGGGGGCAGAAGGGTGTGCTCACGGGGCAAGGAGGCAGTTACTGGAGGGCTGGTGGGTACTGAGGGTGGTGTGGGAAATGAGAGAAAGCAGTTTCCTTCAGTTTGTTTATAGGCCTTTTTCTCGGAAAAAAATCTCTTTTGGCTTAATAAATGTATAGAAATTGAAAAATACACTCGAGCCCTGTTGGATTTGCTGTAACCAACTGCATAGAGCAGGAGGGCTCAGGCTGCCCGCTCAGACCAGCCCTTCTCTGCAAAATCAGAGCTTGGTGGTTCCGGAGGCATTGTTTTTAGAGCAGTTTCGTGTTTGCAGGTGAAGTGGATGGCGGGCGCAGGTGAGGCCTCTGGGAACAGCCTCTGTGGTGTGTTGGGTCTGGCGTGACTGATAAGCCACCGTGGTCATGATCAGCTCAAGGCTGCAGTTTGCCTCAGGGTTTACCTCCTGTGCCGTACAGTGTTGATAAGGCACGAAGACACAAGTCCCCACACGGTCATTCAGAGTAGTCTCACTGCCCTCAAAGCCCACGTCCACTTGTCCCTCCCTTCCACTCTCTCTCCTCCCCCGAGCCCCTGGCAACTACTGTCCTCATTGTACCCTAAGATCTTGCGTTTTCCGGCCCGGGGATGCAGCTTGGTGGTAGAGCCCTTGCCTGGCGGGCACAGGCCCTGCGTCAGCCCCCAGCGCCACAAAAAACAAAAACCAACAACTCTAATAGCTCTTCTCTAGGGGAATTTGCCTTTCCCAGAGCGCCACGTGTGGGAGCCACACGGCACACAGCCTGTTTGAACAGGCTCTTGCACTCGCCAGCAGTGCTCGCGGTGCCGCCGTGTCTTTTCCTGGCTTGGGGTCTTGCTTCTTTCTAGTGCTGAGGGAAGTCCGTGGTCTGGATGCACCTGCATAGCCTTCGCCCACCAGGGCCTGTATTCTCACAGGAGCTGTTGTACGATTGCTCAGATTTTAGTCCTGCACATGTCTTAAGACACACTTTGTGCAGAGTGAGGGCACATTGCTTTACTCACCTGAGTGTTATAAACCAGCATAAGCTTGAGATTTTGAAAATGTTAGTTGATCCAGCTTGCCTTCTGGGCTTTGTGTTTGTCGGGTCTTGTGTAGACTGTTTTCATTTATTTTCAAATTATGTGTAGGATCTCCTGCCGGACATGAAGATGTACTGGCCTGATGTCATTCACCCGTCGTCCAACTCTACCCACTTCTGGTAAGTGGCAGCCGTCATGCTGGGGTGGAGTTGCCTGGTGTGTTCTGAATGGAAGCTCCGTGGACGACGTGGGGAGCAGGCGGGAGCACCCGTCTTCTGAGGCGGGGGAGCAGGAACAGCTTCGACGTGGAGATGACCCTGTTAGGCCAGTTTGGGTGGCTTTCTCCAGTGGGGAAGAGGTGAGGGACAGCAGAATGGGCCTTATAGGGGTGTCTCCTCTCCTGTGTGCTTTCATTCACTAGTTCGTTTAAGATTTTTCTCTACTACAGATAAAATAAATCAAGTACTTGCGAATTAGACGGGAGTGAGTATTTCTTAGGGATATTGTGCTGTTCTCTTGAAATATATTTCAAAGAGAAGACATACCTAGCGACAGTGACCTCACTCCTGTCTGGGAGCAGAGAAGGTGGGACCCTTGCCTGAGGCCAAGTCCACAACACCTGCCCCAGCACTCGGCTCCGAGCTTCTGTGGGCTCCTGCCTGTCACCCAGGAGTGTCAGGTCAGCTCAGGGTAGCTTCTAAAGTCACTGCTTTTAGAAAGATAAAATCGAGATTCCTTTTATTTGCATCGTATCAACTGAAGGTAGTTCCTTTTTTCCCCAACATCTTTCTCTAATGTGACAACATATGATTCAGATTATAACTAATCTTTCCCAGAAAGATTAATCTAGCCTAGAAATATTTTCATGTATGATTTTCAGGGGAAAAAGGAAAGCTGAGTTTAGCAAAAGCTTTGTGACACAGTGGAGAGAGAGAGAGAGCCCCTCCCGAGCGGCGCTCAGCTGGCCGTCCACCTGAGCTCTGTGACTTGGGGCCCGCGGAGCCGCTCCCAGGGAGCGTTTGCTGATGAGCAGCTCGGGCCTCAGCACCTGTTCTGCGCAGCCTACGTTCTAGGAAGCGCTTCAAAGTAGGTCGTCTCCGTCGTGAGTTGAGGCAGGGGAACAGGAGAAAACCTCTGCGTGTCACTTCAGTGTACTGCAGATGAGGAATCTGGTAATTGTGTTGGTTGGCACTATAACAAATACCTGAGAGAATCAACTTAAAAAGAGGAAAGGCGTATTTTGGCTCATGGTTTTAGAGGTTTTAGTCCATGGTTGCTTGGCCCAGTGGCTTTGGGCCTTGGGTGGCACAGGACATCCTGGCGGGAGCACTTGGCCCTAGAGGCTGCCCACTCATGCCAGCTGGGAACAGGAAGGCGGGGTCCCAGTCTCCCCTCGGGGGCACACCCCGGTAACTAGCTCCTCCTCTTTGTGAGTTCCCACCTCCTCCTAGCAGCCCCACCGGCTGGTTGGTGACCAAGCCTGGAACACAGGGCCCAGGGGACGTTTCGGGTCCACGCTGTAGCCATGACTGAGCACACAGAGCACGGCTTCCAGCTGTAGCACTGTCTCCTGAGAGAGGCGGTCAGATTTTAGCCAGATGACAAAATAAATCAGCAAACAGATAAGGCTGGCTTCTGTGACTGGTCCCTGATGCTTGGGGCAGCGCGGGCAGGGTGTGTGGCCGTGTCAGTGCTCTGGCACAGGAGGGGGGGTTTCTGTGCTCCTTCAAGCTGGGTGGTGGACCACACGCTCAATCCCTCTGTACTAAGCAGAGGGCAGCCATGACCGTGGTCAGCACTGTTGAGAGCCCCTGGCACACACTGAGGGCAAGGTGTGCTCCTGTCTGCCTTCCGGGGCCTCCCTCTCTCTGCCCAGTCTGTGTCCATCAGGTGCCCCGGCACTCCACAGGGAAGCACCCCGGGAGGGAGGCTCCCACAGAGAAGGGGGTAGGCCCCACCCAATCCATGCGTGGTGGGCCGTCTTGGCATTTGTTGCTTGATGTTTGAGATAGCTCCTGAGATCAGCCGTGATGAAGAGTGTGTGGCAGCCCTCTACAAAGTGAGGGCTTTTGTTTTGTTTTCTGATCCTTGTAAGAAAACGAAAGAGATTTGGGTCATGCCAGCTTGGCCACGCAGCCTCGCGTGGGCTCTCGGGCCTGGTTGGTGCCTGAGGGGTATGTGCCTCTCGTCCCTGACAGGAAGGTGACAGTGGAGGGTGGCTCCCAGGACGTCCACCCTGGGCCCTGTTCTGCCCTCGGTGGGCCAGCCAAGGCATCACCAAGGAGAGGGCAGCACTGAGTAACCTGGGATTGGTAACCAACCCCTCTGATGGTGAATAAAACACATGCAGTTTTAAATGAGGTGATTAAATATTTTGAGCTACATTAATATCGATATTTAAACAACGTCTATTGAGTCAAGCTTGCTCTGAAGGTAATGATAATGGCTTTTTGACATCAGTGGTCAGTGTCACTGTGCGCTGAGCACCATTTTTCCTGTGTGAAGTGCTCTGTGCTTCTTAGCTCCCCACAGCTTCCCTGTGGGATGGGCCATAGGTCATTCTGTCACTCCGGTTACATTGCAATGACCGTTCAGCCTCCCTTTTCTGTCCCATTGAATATAGAAAGTTGAGGCAGTTTGCCTGGAAACTGTCTGGATGGAGAAGGTGGTCATCCACCTGCACTTGTCCTTTCTGTGTTCAGCTTCCCTGCATTTCTCAGGTCCGAGAAGCTTGTCACTTCCATCCAGTTCTTTAAAACTCCTCTGTAGGTGAGGTCTACCATGAATCCATGCGCACACCGTACTTTTGAAGGCCCGCATGCCAAGTGCTCTATAAGTGACTGCATAAACGGCATCTATTAAAGCTTAATGAGTTAGTCCCTGATAAACCTGGGGAACCTGACCCCATTTTGTCTCTCCACGCTGACCGTGGTTGTATCTGGGGGTCGAGTTGTCGGCCGGGCTCAAGGTGGGTGCGTGTTCTGTTCAGAGGTTGACTGCAGGGCCGTGAGGTGTGAAGGGCCCAGACCTGGATCCAGATGGGCTCAAGGGCAGGCTCTGGGACAGCCTGGCCTGTGACCTTCAGCAGGATACGCAGCTCCCCTTGCTGAACGGGCAGTAGTGCTCTCCCCCTGCTGACAGCCAAGCGGAGACCGGGAGCCGTGCTGTAACCCGCAGCAGAACCCCAGGGCTGGCCACAGCCTCGTTTCTCTGGGACACCAATTGCCGTTCATCTGCGGCTTGGTCAGGCTCCTAGGCGGTGTGTTGTCTCTCCTGTGGAGGGGCTGCCGGTCTGTAATGGTCAGTAGCGGCCGAGAGGGGCCTGGCAAGGCGTTCCTGGGTGACCCGTGCCTCCTTGGCCCCTGCGCGGGAGCGGGGTGTGCCGCCGTCTGGAGCTGCCTGTCGTGGCGGCGTCGCGGCGGCTGGGTGGGCGTCTCCACGGTGCTGGTTTCCTCTCCTCACGTGGGCGTGTTCTACCCAGCAAGCCGACTGCTGGGGTGAGCTGCTGGGTGGTGGGAAGCAGAGGCACAACGGGAGCCCTTGGGGTGGGCCTGTCTCTGGAGCCTGTCCCAGGTGCAGGTGAGGCGGGCGCCGGCATTGCGGGCGCTGCTTGCCTTCCCGTTGGTGAGGGCGGCGGCGTGCCCCGGGGCCTGACCCTGCTCTGAACCCGCAGGAGGCACGAGTGGGAGAAGCACGGCACCTGTGCTGCCCAGCTGGACGCCCTTGGCTCCGAGAGGAAGTACTTCGGGAAGAGCCTGGCTCTGTACAAGCAGGTGGACCTCAACAGGTGGGTGCACCCGCTGCAGGCTCCCAGCCCGGGCCCGGGGCCGGGGGTGACTGTGGACGGCAACCCGCGGGCAGCCCCTGCTGCCCCTGAGCCTCACCGTGGGGGCTCAGGCTGGCGCAGCCTCCCTGGGCGCTGACCTGCTGTGGAGTGGCCAGTGGGCCCAGTGGGGGGTGGCGAGGCTGCCCAGCTGTTGCCCTGCCAGCAGTTTCCCCTGAACGGCCACTTCCCCAGTGCCCAGTGAGCCTGCAGCCTGCGGGACTGGGGCAGGCAGGAGCAGCGGGCCAGAGTCCTTGAGCCCTAGAGGTGCCCCAGGCTGCGGCCCTGCCACTGCCGCCCTCGCCTCACACCTGGAGTCGGGGAGTACGCTGTCACCAGGCAGGAGCCAGTGGGCTTGTAGGGAGGCATGTCCTGCAGGGCCACGTGGGTGCACTCAGGGCCAGGATGGTCACTGAGAGGGCTCAGGCCCTGCCCCTCCCATCTAGACACGTATTCGCTGTCCCTTGTGTAAGTGATCATGATAAGCCAGGGAACAAGTTTTAAAAGTGGCACGACAGTGAGGGGTGTTAGCGCGGGAGCCTGGCTGAGTGTGCTGCCCCCGCTCCCACTCACCCCAGTGCGGAGGGGCCGGGCCTCCTGAGTGGGATCAGTGCCCTCATCCAGGCCCCCAGGAGCTGGCCAGGCCTCCCTGTGAGGACTCAGGAGCGGCTGAGGAGTGAGGAGTGAGCCGGCTGACCTCGGCTCCACTTCCCGGCCCCAGGCCGTGGAGGTGCGTGTCCACTGACTGAGAGGAGAGGAGACGGTGAGGCAGCGTCTGCGCTGCTGCCTGCTTTCCTTTTCCTTCTGATGAGACGACGCGTCCCAGGAGCCTTCACGCCTCAGCCATGTTCAAGGTGCTCAGATGGGTCCGTTTAGAAGGTGAATAAGCTGTCCCGGCTCTGTGGACACCTGCTCTGCCTCCGCAGAGCCTGAAGGCGTCTGCAAGTGATGTGTCACCATCTCTCACAGACCGTTTCCTGCGTCACTGGGATAAAAAACGACTGGAATTTGGTCGGTGGGCCAGGCCCAGAACAGGAGGAGAGACCGAGGCAGGGTGAAGAGCGCCCTGTGGAGGAGCTGGGAGCCGCGGGCTGCAGGGTTAGGGTTTCCTGTGTGCTTGGCCCTGAAGAGTGGTTGTCTGCCTCCTGAGGTCACCTTCCCATCACAGGGTGGACGGCTGGGTCACCTCACACTCGCAAAATCTGCAGTGTCCAGTGCACTCCCTGGAGGTGCCCGGCCAGCAGAGCGTCGCGGGGCCTGTCCGCGTTCAGTTGTGTCCACTGTTTGATCTGCAGCTGCTTCTTAGAGGGAGCAGTGTTCTTGCAGCGAGAACAGGACCGTGGAGGGGCCTCTGCAGAAAGAGCAAGCCACATCTGCACACGACTCTGGTCCTGACTCTGCCACTGGCCACTGCCGTATGAGCTGAGGCTAGCTCTGCACCCAGGGTTCATTCAACCAAACAAAAAAAGGAGAATAAGTCAATATTTGTCGAGTTTTAAAGTAAGGCGTCTAAACAATTAAGTAGTCTTTTGGCAGCTTTTGAAATGCAGTAGCTTTCTGCATATTCACATTTGCAGAAGTGCAGGCCCTGAAATCTCTGGGGTAACTGGGAGGCCAGAGCTGCTGGCCCGTGCCTGGGCAGGCATGTTGATGAAGAGCACTACCAGGACTGCAGCACTCACAGAAGCCAGTTGTAGAAAAATCATGTGCTTTCCCAGTTTCTCCAAGGAAAATCCAAAATTCTTAGCTTCCATAAAATTAAGAAGTTGAAATCCAAAACAAGAACCCTTTTTTCAAAATAAACTATTGCAAATTATCTTTTCATTATAGAATGTAAACAAGTTATTGTGAACTATAGGCAGGTATTTTTGTTTTGAATTCAGGGGCACTTAATCACTGACCACATCCCTAGCCCTTTTTATATTTTGTTTTGAAACAGGGCCTTGGGTCTTGCTAAGTTGCTTGGGGCCATGCTAAATTGCTGAGGCTGGCCTTGAACTCCCAATCCTCCTGCCTCAGCCTCCTGAGCCTCTGGGATTATAGGCGTGGCCACCACACCCAGCCTTGTAGGCAGTTTTTGGTTCACTGTCACCTGAGGCAGCAGATGTGAAACTGCAGGGCTCCTGTGGGGGCCACCTGAGTACCTACAGGCGCTGACCTGGGGTGGACACCCCACTGACCTTGCACACCGTGTTGTGGGCTAGGTGCCATGTCGCCCGTCCTTCTCTCTCTGCCTTTTTTCCATGATCGCCTGTGTCAGGAGGGCAGAAGAAATAGAACTGAGCCACAGAAGTCACTACCTCTCCCACGACACCTTTAAAATGCAAGAACCGGTGAAGCTGATGGCAATAATGTGTTTTATTTAACTCAGTTTACATAAGATATTGTCATTGTAACTCACAATAATTACTTTTAGAAACCAAGATGTTTTATGCTGGTTTTGGTTGACGGGATGCTGATGGGCAGTGCAGGCCGTGGAGTGCGTAGGTGGCTGGGGCACTTCTAGGTCTTCGAGGACCCTCTCCTGCCACTGTTTCCTGCCTGTCCTGGGAGCACTGCGGCTGGCGGAGGACAAGTCAGTCCCCAGGGAATGGCTTGGGAGGGGCCGCGGGAGACTTTGCGCTGGACCTCACAGCTCAGGCCTTGGGTGGCTCCCTGATGGCTCCCTGCAGCGGTGCGTCAGGACATGATTCAAGGCTGACAGGCATGGGACATATTTAAAGACTTGGCCAGGTGCAGTTTTCTAGGATAAGCCTGGGTGCCAGAAGTTGGTCGGTAACCATCTTCAGGACAGGTGCCCTCCTGGGGGCTCCGGAGGGCCACGTGGAGGAGGAGGGGCCAGGCCCAGGAGTGGTAGCGCTGTGGAGCCCTGCGGTGGCTTCTGGAAGGTGCAGATGGAAAGCCTTCCATCTGTGAAAGGGTCGGGCCGCAGCCTGGGAGCCGCTCCTGCAGCAGGTGTAGTGCCGGAGTCACAGGTGGAAAGCCCCTCCTGTGTGGGTGTCTTAACTCTACAAAATGAGCTTCAGAAGACCAAAGAAACGAGCTTGCCTTCCACAGCTAACTCTGTCTCCTCAATTTCAGCATGCTTCTGAAGTTTGGGATCAAACCGTCCATCGATTACTACCACGTAAGTATGGCCTTCCGCGTCTGACCCGGTGTGCGCCTTCCCGGGACACCTGCGTGTTGCTCCACCCATGAGCCATGGTTGGGCCTTAGAGGGACCCAACACGACCCCTTCTCCCCTTCATGCTCTGACTAGCTTCCCCGTGATGTTCTACCCATTTGCACACTGAGTGTGAACAAAGGCCACTCAGATCAATGGCTCGGAAGCATTCGTGGCCCTGCTCAGCAGTGGTGTGCTACGCAGTCTCCGAGGCAGGTGGAATCTGAGCTTGAAAAAGGGACGTCCATTTTTATAATATGTTTGAGAAAAAAGCATTTTTCCACGATAGAAGTGTGTGATGTAGAAACGGAAGCATGGCCAGGTCTGATTGGCTGGCAAGGGTACTGAAAAAGGAGCTGCTCTTGGCCCTGGGCTGTTCTCGGTGACAGTTTTGTTGGCCTGTGGCCACAAGCGCTGTGCTAGGGGCTGCTGTGGTTCATGACGCACCGTGGCGGAGCCGCAGCAGAGACAGACGCGTCACCTGTGGAGCCTGCAGCGCTGCCTGGGTCTTCATAGACAGCGTGCATGCTCTTGCTTCAGGGCAGCATATCATTCCTGAGGTCGCTGGTGCATGTCTCAGGGTGTGGATGTCCAAACCGGGCGAGAGTGGCTGCGTTTAGCGGTCAGGCAGCCTGGGCCAGGGCTGGACCCTGAGCGTTGTTTTGGCTTCTGACGAGCCGGCAGCTTTGCCGCTGCTCTCCGTGGTGACTGCCGGACCAGAGACCTTCCCCCAATTCTCCCGTGACCCTCCCTCCGTGGAGCCCATAGCCCTCGTGCAGCATGAAGACCCCCCCTGGCAGCCGCGTGGCCCTTTCAGGCCTGCTCTGGCCTCACATTCACATAGATAAGGGGGGTGGGTTTTAGGTGTTTGCCCAGAACTTGGGGTGCAAAGACCAGTGAGTGGTGGGAGCAGCAGTGGCCCCCGTCTGCTGAGCCTGTGAGCTCTGGCGCTGTCTAAGGTGTGGGGAACGCGCGGCGGTGACCCCGGGTCTGGCCGCGAGGGTGAGTCCAGGTGGCCGGCTTCCTGCTCTCTGTCCAGCGCGTGGCCCGGACACGCCTGCTGAGCCCGAGAGCTCCTGAGCAGGTGCTCCTAGGAAGGGCGCTGTTGAGAGCCCACGGCAGGGCACGTGAGCTTGCAGGAGTGTCCCGGGGCAGGGCCGAGGGCGGTGCTGAGTGAGAGCCGTGCCACCTCGGGGACCCAGGAGCATGCGCCCCAGTAGGGCTGCAGAGCTGGGGCTGCTGCTCAGCTGCCTGGAGCTGGGGGTCCAGAGAGGCCGCCCTCCTGGGACGATGGCCCAGGCCTCTGGGACTCAGCAGGGGCCGGTGACTGGATCCAGCCTGGGCAGTCTGAACTTAAGGTCTCTGCAAGGTCCAGGAGGAGCGCGGACGGGGAGGGAGCCCGTGGGCTGGGAAGAAGGCGTCCACCAGCAGGCGGGGCAGGGGCAGGAGAGGACAGGGGCAGGGAGGGGCTGTGCTCAGTGCGGGGCAGGGTGAGGGTCGAAAGCATCCACCGCAGAAGCAGAGCACATCGGATGGCCCCGGGGGTGAGGCTCCCCAAGGACAGTGCAGGGGAGGGGTGGGGGTGGGGGTCCCCAATGGGGCAGGGATGGAGGGTTGGGGGCATGTGCTGAGGCCGGGAGGTGGGTGCTCAGAGCCAGTGCCTTTCTTCTGAGTAGGAGGTGGCTCCTGTGTGGCCTGGAGGGGTCTGCAGAGTGGACGGGGCTAGAAAGGCCTGGGGCTGCAGGAGATGGACACGGAGCGGGCCTCGAGGGGGCCGTGGCCTGGGCACCTGAGGAGGGTGGCCCTGCAGAGGAGAGGCTGGGTGGGCACGGAGGGCGAGGGGAGGGAAGCAGCGTGGAGCAGGGAGGACTTGTGGGTGGAGCCCAGCCCACCTCGTCCTCTCTGCAGGGGGGGTGGGGTGGTCACTGTCACGGTCTTTGAGAGCCAGCCAGGAGCTCTGGGAGAAGGAGGTCTGACACTGCGGTTGCTGTCAGCGCCTCCTCGCACTCCCTGTCCCTGTGACCTTTCCTGCGAGGCTGCGTGTCTAACACACCCTTATTCAACGTCAGATTGCAGATATTAAAGACGCCCTCGGCAGAGTCTATGGAGTGGTGCCCAAGATCCAGTGCCTCCCGCCACAGGTCAGGCGGCCGCGCCTTCGCACCCGTGTCCTCATCCAGAAGACAGGTCCCTTCCCTGGCAGCTGTGTCTTCCCCACGGAGTTCCCAGGGGTGGAGTCGCGTTTGTGCACGTGTGTCTGTGTGCGTGTGTCTGTGTGTATGCGTGTGCTGACATGTGCTCTGTGTGTGTATGTATGTGCACAGTGGGTGTGTGCTGTGAGCACTAGGCCTGTGCATGAGCACGTGTGCACACGTGTGTCTGTGGGGTTTGTGTGTGCGCACAGGAGTGTGTTTTGAAATGACCGTGTTTCTCCAATGCCGCGCTAGAATAGGGCTTGTCCTCTTGCCACGTAGCCCGGCGGAGGACAGAGCTGGTGCCCGAGGGAAGGTGGAGTGTGGAGAAGGAGGGAGGGGCTTTACTAAGTCAAACATCTCTAAGTTACAAAGTTTCTAAGGTTTTGTTGGCCAATCCTCGTTTTCTTAATTGCAGTCTTCTGTCAGATTTATAGCCAAATTGTAGTTTGTTTTTCCAGCTGAAAAATGCACGGGTTCTTTTAGCAATAGGGCAGGACGTGCCTGTGAAGCCCCGTTCTCTCAGGCTCCCGGTGGGTGGGCCTGGCCCTTGGTCTGCCTGCATCCGGGGCCCTTCCTTCCCAGAGGCTGCCCGCCTGTGGAGGCCTTGGCGGAGCTGTGCTGCTGTGTGTGCCCTGTGCTCCGAGCCTTCCTCTGCTCCCGGGCTTTGCGCCTAGTCTGGCCCTGCTGTGGTTGTCGAGGCGTCTCTAGAGCTCCCGGTCCTGAAACTGTGATGATGATCTGAGATCTGAACGCTGAAGTCACTTTTGTTTTCAGGGTGAGCAGGTGCAAACCATCGGTCAGATAGAGCTGTGCTTCACCAAGGAGGACCTGCATTTGAGAAATTGCACCGAGCCGGGGGAGCAGCTGTCCCCCAAGCAGGAAGCGTGGCTGGCCAAGGGGGCTGCGGCACAGGGGATGGAAGTCTGTGAAGATGGCCCCGTCTTCTACCCGCCTCCAGCAAAGAGCCAGCGTTGATTCCCAAATTTGGAGACTTTCTGTTTTATAAAAGAAGAGATTCACAAATCACTGCTTCCTAAACACGATTCCAAAGGCTTTTAAAGTGTGCTCTGCTTTTTCCTTTGGTGTCTGTGACGTGATTTTGTCCCTGTCCGTCACCTGCGCTCTGGGCTCTTCTTCTGTGGACTTACAATCTGCAGATGAGGTTGTGTTGGGCCTCATTCCCATCAGAAGGGGACCAACAGATCCAAGCCACCACTGATGCGTGTTCAGAGATGTCAGTGCAGCCCAGCAAGTGCCCCATCCCTAGGTCACAAGTTCTAGAACCTCGAGATGCCCCTCCCTTGGAGGGCGCGACTGCTCCGCCTCAGGATCTCGGCCTGTGACGTGAGGGTGGCGTTGCTCTGGGGAGAGGCTCTCTTCCTGGTGCTTTATTAAAACTGCCTTCTGCTTGTGTTCCGTGGGTCTGTCTTTTATTTTAATAATTTTTCATTTCTTCTTATCAGTTGTGCATGACAGTAGAATGTGTTGTGACATATTGTACGTACATATTGTATGTGCACATAACTTCTCGTTCTTCTGGTTGTACATGATGTGGAGTTAGTTGGTTGTGTAACCAATATGCACACAGGAAAGTGATTTCTGATTCACTCCACTGTCTTCCTGTTCCCCTTCCCTTCATTCCCCTTTGTCTAATCCACTGCCCTTCTATTCCCCCTGCCCCCTCCCCCCCTTATTGCTTGCTAGCATCCACATATCAGAGAGAACATTCAGCGTTTGGCTTTGGGGGCTTAGCTTATTTCACTTAGCATGATATTCTCCAACTCCATCCACTTACCAGCATGTGCCATCATTTCATTCTTCATCAGGCTGAGTAATATTCCATTATGTATAAATGTCACATTTTCTTCATCCATTCATCTGCAGAAGGACACCTAGGTTGGTTCCATAGTTCGGCTATTGTGGGTTCTCGCTGCTATAAACAAAGGTGAGGCTGCGTCACTGTAGTGTGCTGGTGGTGAGTCCAGTGGGGGAGCTGGGTCAGGTGGAGGCTCCATCCCAGGTCTTCTGAGGAATCTCCACACTGCTTTCCAGGGTGGTTGCACCAATGTTCAGTCCCACCAGCAGTGTATGAGGGGACCTTTTTCCTCACATCCTCGCTGATATTTACTGTTGCTTGTATTCTTGACAATTGCCATTGACTGGAGTGACATGAAATCTCAGTGTAGTTTTTTTTTTTTTTTTTAAATGTTTATTTACTGACGTGGAGGTGAGATGAGATCTACCGCTGAGCCACAACCCCAGCCCCCTCAGTGTAGTTTTAATTTGCATTTCTCTTCTGTTTATTTTAGGTTAATATCTTATTTATTTTACACATGGAACTTAATCTGTGCAGGTGTTAAGTATTTAAAAATATTCAATTCCTGGAACAGCCGTGTTTTCAAATAACTATGTCTTAAAAACAGCTGTATTGGTTCATGTGAAGGCACTGACCTATTAAAAAGATTTCCAGATTGACTCCAAAACAAGACCTAACCCACTACGTCTCCAAGAGATGCATCCGGAACGCAGAGATTCACAGGGCAGGACACACAGAGGCGATGCACCAGGCAGACGGGAGGGTGAGGAAGCAGGCCTCGCCGTGCTGGGTGGCAGGAGACGGTGGGGCTTTTATGGTGCAGGAAATGAGCTCTGTCCTAGGTGCCTGGTGGCTTCTCGGGCCCCAGGGTGGCGTGATCAGGGACTTGGACAAAAGCAGGACTTCGTTTTTTTCTTTTCTGTGCTGGAGGGAGGAGACAACCTTGCCTGTGTGCTGGGTGGAGCAGGGCAGAGTGCCCCCAGGGACCTGTCCCCGTACTGTGCGGGTCCCTCCACCTGGCCACGTCCCTCTGCCCCTCTGCCCCTCTTCGCCTGTCTCCGGTGCCTCCCCCAGGCTAGCCAGTCCTCAGTGCTGCTTGTCCCTGCACACTGGCTTGTTTAGACGTGGTGAGGGCAGGTGGCAGCATCAGCAGGGCGCCTGTCTCCCTCTGACGGCCGAGCTCCCTCGGGTGCTTCAGCAGGGACACTTAGGCTTTGGGCACGTGGAAGGTGCTGTTTCTTTGGATTTTCAAGGTCATGGCTCAGGGCTAGGGTTTCCGCTTCAGTGTTTGCAGATGAGCTGATGACTTTGGACAGTGAATTTGAACCGAGGTCCTCTTTGAACTGTGTCTACCTTGGCCTTGGAAGGTTGAGGAAGGCAGGGCTGCCGTGTTCCTTAGACATTGTCTAAAATCTGCCTGTCCATTTTAGATAAGCCGTTATTATTATTTTTTTAATAAGGCACAGTTGTTATCCTGGGCTGAGCATTCCTGGAGAGCAGCCTGGGGCTGAAACAGGGTGGTATGCTGGACCGAGGTGGGCTGGGAGTGCAGCGGGGGTCATGCAAGATGAGCCTGCCGTCGTCATTCTGTCCTGGGGCGGCCGGGGTTCCGCATGCATGCGGGGCACATAGCCCACGCCACCAGGGCCCCCGTAAGAGCTCCTGACGCGATGCGTGGCAGCAGGCAGCAGCTAAGCTCTCAGCAGTGGCCTGAGCCCGCTGGGCAGGGCACCGTGACGAGCAGGGTCGCGGGAGGGCACCATCTTTGGAACACACTTTCACATCACACAGGTGAGTCTCGGGTGTTTTCCAGATTCAGCTCACAAGGCCGGCTGTGACCGTGCTGTCCCTCTGTCGGTGCAGCAGGGAGGAGTGAGTCTGCCCTGGGGTTTGGAAGATGAGGAAGCAAGGGACAGGCGTGTGGGGTCTGAGCCAGGCCCTGGCATGTCCCGTGGGCAGGGAGCTGAGGCAGCCACCAGGGGCTCAGTGAGGGGTCCCTTAGCCTGAAGCATCCCCGTGGTACTGTGGAAGAGCACCCTGGAGCTAGCCTGGAGGGTGAGTGGGGTGGTGGGAGGGTGCCCTCAAGAGGAGGCTATGGCCCTGCTGCCCCGCTGCCCTGGTGTCTGGCCTGGCTTCCCGCGGCTGCCTGCACGCCCAGAGCCCCTGCTGCAGGGGGGTGGCCCGTTCAGGGCGCTCTTCCCACCTGGAAGGCAGAGCCTCGGGTCAAGCCAAGCGGGGGCGTTGTCATCCCCAGCGGTAGTGTCCTGGAGCTGGACAGCTTTCCAGGAAAGCGCCTCCCACCGCCTCAGCTGACATCTCCACGTCACTCCTTCCAGGAGACCCCACAGTGAGCGGGGGGCTTCTTGTGGAGCTTGCCTCCGCCACGAGCAGTACCTCTTAGTGCGGCCATTGTCCGCTCCCCGTTGCTAGCGTAGCTCAGGGCTCAGGGCTCCTTGCAGGGACCGTCCGCACGCGCCCAGCCAGCCCTCGTCATGGTGCCAGTGGGGAGGTGGCAGGGAGCAAGGGGATAAAATAAAAATAAGATAAGATGGGTGGCACGTCTGGTGGGGAGAGGTCGGCGGGAGCGATGCAGGAGGTGGGCGGTGGCCAGGGAAGGCTCCGTGAGGAGACAGCTGCGAGCAGGAGCCCGGGAGGGAGGGCCGAGGCCCGTGGCCCTGCCCATCAGGACAGGGCTTTGTCCAGCTGGGCTCCCTGAGGCCACCGTGGTGTGGGGGCCAGGAACGCTGGTCCACTGTTCCTGCGCACGTCCGTGGAGGGAAGGCCAGAGAAGACGCCGCACGGCGTGCGTCGGAAGCATCTGTTTCTCTCCACACCCAGACACAACGAGCCCGCGGACTGGCTCTTCGGCATTTCTGTGGATTCTGGATCAGGCATAAGAAGAATTGAATCCAGATCCCAAGGCAGCTGAACACTAGACTGTAGATTCTTTTCCAGAATCCAACGGCGCAGGCTGTGTTCATCACCGCAGAGCGCTGGGGACAGGTGGAGTTGGGAACACTGCTGTTTGTCACAAGATCCTCTTGTGAGTCCACCCGGATGGGCCCTGGATTAGTGATGGACTTTGCAAGAAGACAACTTGATTGCGTCGTTTAGGAACGAGCTACATTTCCCACAGAGGAGCAGTAGCTGGGGCTTTCTTAGGCTCAGCAAAATCTTTGACAGGAAGGAGAAGTACTGCAATTTTATGTAATTGTGTGATGGAAATTTCTGGGGTTTTTTTGAGTGACTGTAATGAGTCTTCCATTCACTTTAGAGAAAAAGCACAGAATTAGCATTTCAGGCTCAGCTGGTGTTAGGAAGCTGGGGACGCACGAGGCCGAGAGCATCAGGTGCCGTGTGACTTGACGCTGACGTGCCCTTGCTCAGACCTGTGCAGGCCCAACACACTCACAGCCCTTCTGCTTCAGGGAGGAGGTTGTGCAATAACGGCTATCTGCTTTTTTGATGTTGAAAAAGTGACACCAGCGTATTTTCTACCGGCAGACGTTGCACCTGGCCCCTTCAGTGGCCGGGGGGGGGGGGCCTGCTCTGCTCTAGGTCTGGGTGCACACCGAGGTCCCCAGGAGATGCCAGCTCCTCACACTGCCACAGTGCTTAGCACAGCCAATTTGTCCTCGTAGGTGCTTCATGAATATTTGACCTGAGTGGAGGAAGGACAGTGGCACCAGACCAATGGGAAGACATGAGTAGAGTGCCACATCGTAGCTGAACTAGAAAACTCAGCTGGTCTCCAGTATCTTAGCGCTTGGTACCTCGTGGAAGCTGGAGTGTCACCTGGGTGGTTTTTCTCTGAATGTCTTGTGGCAGAACAGAGCCAGTCCCCACTCAGGTGGGCTGCTCCATTTACATCAACGAGTGACCTTTAACTTTGCTACAACTGAGAATATGATCTATGGTGACAGCTGGAAACCAGGAGGTCTTTGTGGGGCTCCATGGGGACAATGTGCTGCTGGCAAGACAGCAGGCCCAGGACCCTCGGGCACCAATGAAGGCACGCAGTTATGCGCCTGCAGTTAGAAACAATGAAAAGGAGGCTCTCTTAAGAAAGGAAGGCAGTTAGTGGCTTAAGTGATCGAAGGCATGTGACTTCAGATGGTTTGATCCGGGCCGCAGGTCTCTGGGCCCTGTCCCCTCCACATGGTGGCTTTTCCTCATCATGCCAAGCTTCCAGAGGGAGGTTCTGAGCTGTTTCCCTGGTGACGAAGCAGCTTCTCCCTACGCCAGCCTCCTGAGCTCATTATTTCTCCCATCTTTTTCCTGTACAGGATTCACAAGGACAAGTGCTACCTTTCTTTCTGTTTGCTTGTTTGTGGTGCTGGGGATCAAATCCAAGGCCTGTGCATGCTAGGCAAGACTGTACCACCGAGCCGCAGCCCTAGCCACGCAGCCCCTCTCTCACCCCGCCCCACTTAGAGCTGGAGGATTCTAGTGGAAGGATCAGTTTTATATCTTTTGCCTAATAACAGTGTGTGGCAGGTGCCTAAGGGGTATGTGCTGGGCATTTACACCATGCTCTTGTTAGTTTTCACACTCTGCCAACTACAGTCCTAGCCACTTCACAGACACAGAAGAAGAGTCAGTCTGGCAGCGTAGGCAGGGACGCAGGTGTAGGACAAGCACCTGGGTGCAGCGGAGCGGTCAGCACAGGGCCTGGGTGGATCCCAGCGCACAGCAAGCATTTGAACTCCCAGAGAGCGGTGAGCACATGCCAGTCACGACACGCGTGCTCCGGTGTCTTTTGCAGAGGAGACCATGACGTGATGCCCTGCTTCTCTGCAGGGCTGCTCTCTCCTGTGCTGGGGGAGCACGTGGTGCTGCCTTGCCAGGTGAACTCAAGATGCCTGTTGGGTTCCGGCCAAGGTGAGCGGTGCCAAACACCAAGGTCACCCAGCTTTCTTCATGACTTTGAGAGGGGGGCTTGAGATGTGGCCTAGGGTACCTCTTCATGGTCCTCTCCTTTGGGCCCTGTATGCAAATAGCAATAGAAGGTGGGCGAGAGGTCCCCAGGGCCTCCCGTGGTTGAGCCATGCTCAGTGGGCAGGGCCGGCCTGGCCGCAGAAGGTGGAGGTAGCAGAAGGTCGCCATTGTGGTATCTTAGTGGACACTAGCAGGGTCCACGCCCCTGTCAGTGAGGCATGGAGGGGTTGCAAAGTCCCCAGCACACCTCCTCAAACCGAGCAGGCCCTTAGACTCTCCAAGCAGCAGCAGCAGCAGCAGACACAGCCCTGAGGGCACAGCCTCGGAGAGCAAGGTGCAAAGTCTAGCTGTTGGGGACCAACCTGCTCCACCCTGGCCTGGAGCGCAGTGGCCACTGTGCCCTGAACGTGGCTCTGAAAAGGCACCAGGTACCGAGTCTGAGTCTTCTACTCAGACCCCTCCTTCTGTGCGCTGGGGACTTCTGCTGGTGGAGGATGCAACCATTATTGAGTACATTTTTATTTTTACATCAGGCAAACTTGGGTTGCGGGGACACCTTTTTTCCCCATCATTCTGGGAAGCACAGAGAGGGCCACTGCAGGACTTGGGAGGAGCGTTCACCCTGCCCACGTCGTGCAGCCAGCATGTGGCTTAGCAAGCAGAGTCCCCAGGGCACCTCCCCAGACAGCGGGACCTGCAGCCTGTGAGGCTCTGTCAGTGAGAGCAGGCGGCACAGACTTCTCTTTGTGCTGAAAACCTGGCACAGGGTCACGGCTACTGCGTTCCGAGGGTCAGAGCCCTGAAGGAGACTTGAGACTTCTTTGAAGCAGCAGAGCTTCCCGGATGTGGCAAATTTGCCTCGCACCACAGTTCCGATTTTCTTAAATCTGACATAACCAAGTGCAGTCGGGGCTTTTGAATGAAATAGCCTCGCGGTGAGTCGAGCTTGGGCACGTGCGTGGAGTGTGCCCTGGCCCTGGTCTGCCGCCCTCCCCACACTTGGCTGGAGCTGTGGGCTGCACATTTGCTGTTCAGATTGGTCCTTTTAGGACAGCCTGTGAGCATCACCTAGGAAATACGTGTGCTGATTCCTGAAGTCATCACCAGGAGGCAGCGGCATGTAGGTTTTCACCCAGGTGAGCTTCTCTTGTGAATATAAAATTCTTCAAAACAGTAGAAGCTCTTGCTTCTGCTTCTCTGAATGCTGCTGTGGTGTCTCGACATGTTTTCTTCCTTAAATTTCAACAGATCCTTGTTTTATTTGTTTCCTTGTTCATTTCTTCCTTCCTGTGGTGCCAGGAATGGAAGCCAGGGCCTCGTTATGCTAGCAAGTGACCTGCTGCTCAACTGAGACCCAGTCCTCTGGTTATTGATTCTCAAGCTGAGTCCAAGTGGCTTTTGGCTGTCATGTGATTCTCAGTGCTTCTGTAGGTCCCTGTCCTGTTCCTCACACATGGCCATGCAGGGGACTGGAACAAGGATGTCTGGAGTGCATCAGTGCACCTGCATTTGACTGTAACTGAAATTCAGGCATTTCACCCCATTTGCTTTAAAATAATGAAATTATGTGAAAATCGTCCAGAAGATTGAAACTGGGTCCTGCTCTTCCCTGGATCTCTCTGTTCAGGACATCACGATCTACTGCAGGAGTTAGTCTTATGTGTCAACGTGACTGGGCCACAGGGTGCCCAGGCGTTTGGTCAAATGTTTTTCTGGATGTTTCTATTAGGATGTTTTTGGATGAGGTTAACATAAAACTAGTGGAATCTGAGGAGAGCAGATTGCCTTCCCAGGCCTCCTCCATCCTGTTGAAGGCTGGAATAGAACGAGGTGAGCCCCTGGCAAGAGAGAGTTCTCCCGTGGGCCACCTATGGGCCTGAACCACAGGTTTTGGCCTTGCTAGCATCCATAGCTGCACATCCAGTTCCGTAGGACAGTTCTTTCTCCATGCATGCACATTCTGCTCGCAGAATGCTGGCCAACGCAGACCTTGCATGAAGGTGGGGCAGTTTGTGTGTGCACCTGCCGCCCCAGCCACTGGGCCTTCCCACACTGACTGCTTCCGGGGCCTCCTTGCTGGGGGCAGTGCAGCGCTGGCACAGCCTTCGTGTGGGGCTTCCGATGGCCCTCACTTCCCAGGGAAGGGTGCCCTCAGGCATGGACGCCACTCCCAGCCTGAGCAGCAGAGGTGGAACCCAGGTGCATGGTGACGGGGAGCCTGGCACCCAGCCCCTGCTCCACCAGGCTCCCCCCAGGGACACTGGCTGCCTGATACTGCACTGAGCTTTGCAGGAGAGTTGGAATGTGGTGCCGAGAACTGCTGCCCCGGAAGCACTTGAGAGTACGTGGCTGACCTGATGCCTGTCACCCCAACATTCTTTTACTCACTCACACATGCTGTGTCATCGAGACATCGACCCCAACAACCCACTTCACCCATCTCTAACCTCACTCTGTTCACACGAGTTGTTCAGAATGCCCAGAAGGCCATGCACAGGTGGGGTCCTGCATGGCGGCTGGCCGTGGAGCCCGAGGCCTCCTCCAGTGTGCCACGTGCCAGGACTCCCACGTGCAGGGCCTCTGCCTGTGCCTGCTCCCAGCCAAGCCCCCTCGACCTGTCCCCAGGGCAGCCTCCTCGTGGGCCAGAGGCTGTGCTGCCCGGGCACATCCTGCCAGGGGCTTGGTCAGGGCTCGCTTCTCCACTGCTCTCTCTGTGTGATGAATCAGGTGCCATGTCATACCTTCCTCCGCGCACTTGCCACATGTTCACGTGGTGTAGGTCAGTACGGAGCCGGGCTTCCTGTTTCATTCCAGGAGTCAAAACCCGCTCCTTTCACTTTGGCTCAGTGGCCCCTGCTGGGCCAGGGCGAGGCCTCTGGCTGGCACCTGTGTTGCTCTCATGCCCACACCACTGTTCCAGCACATTCCAGGCTCACGTGCCGCTTTCCAAGGAGAGAAGCTCGTTCTGCAGACATGGACGGCCGCATCCGTGTCTCCTTTGACTCACGCGTGGCAAACCACGAGGCGGCACCAGGACATCCAGTTCTAGTCTAGAACACACACGTGCGGTTTTCTCCCCATCCCCACTTTCTAGTACTGATGAACCTGCTCCTGGCCCTCATTGTCTCTCCTCATCTCACCACCCAGCCTGCTCCTGCCCGTGCTGTCCCACGTGGGTGAGGACGCTCCTGCCCCTGCATGGCTCTGACACTGCGTGCTGAGCTTCCTTCACCCCCCAGCCCTGCAGCTGGCCCGGCGCACCGGGAGGAGGGAAGGGATGGTACAGGCCTTTAGCGTGGGATACACTGCACGCGTGTTCACTTGCTGAAGTTCTTCCAGGAGATGGGAGATGCAAGCAGTAAGACCAGAGAGAGTGAGACGCTGCCTGGCTGCAGGATAGGTGGCCCAGGAGCCAAGGCCCAGGCAGTCACATCCCAGCTACCTGCCCAAGGGCCCTGCGGAGGGGTTGCTGGGAGCAGGCAGGGGACCCTGGGCCTTCCTCCACCTTCCCGGCAGGAAGACACCCCTCTGATCCTGGCCCCGGAGGCAGCGGCTCCTGCAGTGGTAGCACCAGCGCCGGGATGTGGAGCATCAGTTCTGGGGGCGGAAGGGTGCCCTCCTCTGCAGAGCCAGATGTGAGCAATGCTGAGACGACACCTTTTACAAACGCTTGTTCCCATCTCCTGTGTTGGGTGTGGACGGCGCCCTGCCTCCTGGGAGCCCCAGCCCAGGGAAGAGGGACACTGCTCTGCAGGCAGCGCAGAGGCCAGGAGGGAGCCTGAGGGAGCCGAGCCAGCCGGCCACGCCCCTCCTCAGGGGGCCGAGCCAGCCGGCCACGCCCCTCCTCAGGGAGCCGAGCCAGCGGGCCACGCCCCTCCTCGGGGGGGGGGGGGGGGGCCGAGCCAGCGGGCCACGCCCCTCCTCAGGGGGCCGAGCCAGCGGGCCACGCCCCTCCTCAGGGGGCCGAGCCAGCGGGCCACGCCCCTCCTCAGGGGGCCGAGCCAGCGGCCACGCCCCTCCTCAGGGGGCCGAGCCAGCGGGCCACGCCCCTCCTCAGGGGGCCGAGCCAGCCCACGCCCCTCCTCAGGGGGCCGAGCCAGCCGGCCACGCCCCTCCTCAGGGGCCGAGCCAGCCGGCCACGCCCCTCCTCAGGGGGCCGAGCCAGCCGGCCACGCCCCTCCTCAGGGGCCGAGCCAGCCGGCCACGCCCCTCCTCAGGGAGCCGAGCCAGCCGGCCACGCCCCTCCTCAGCGAGCCAGCCGGCCACGCCCCTCCTCAGGGGGCCGAGCCAGCGGGCCACGCCCCTCCTCAGGGGGCCGAGCCAGCGGGCCACGCCCCTCCCTCAGGGGGCCGAGCGCGGGCCACTCCCCTCCTCAGGGGGCCGAGCCAGCGGGCCACGCCCCTCCTCAGGGGGCCGAGCCAGCCGGCCACGCCCCTCCTCAGGGGGCTGAGCCAGCCGGCCACGCCCCTCCTCAGGGGGCTGAGCCAGCCGGCCACGCCCCTCCTCAGGGGGCTGAGCCAGCCGGCCACGCCCCTCCTCAGGAGCCGGCCGGAGGGAAGTGTCCACAGCAGAAGTCACGCCGCAGCACTTGCCTGGTACCGCGAGAGCTCGTGCTGCCCAGTGAGGCCCAGTGAGGCTGCAGCACGCGTCCGCCAGACCTGGACCGTGGCCTGTCTGTGTGCCAAGCACGGTCCTCTGCTCTGCACCTCGGCTCAGGCTGTCTCCGCCCAGGTCCCTACGCAGGTGTGATGGGCGGCGACCTCTGCCCTAAGCTCCTTTCCCCTCGACTTGCCAGGGACTCTCCACGCAATGGGCAGAGTGAACGGCTGGCAGTTCTGCGGTTCCTGTGCCACCTTGTGTTGGTCTCACCCTCACGAGATGCCCATGGGGAGGTGCGTGGGTTCCTTGGAGTCACTGGTGGGCGGTGCACGTGCCGGCGGCCCTGGAGCCACTGCCAAGCAGCCCTCAGACCCGGGCCTCCGCCCTGCCGGTGTCTCAAGGCTGCCTCGCATCTGTGAGCACCTGGGCGGGCCAGGCAGAACCCGGAGACGGCCACAGCGGCTGCCCACACCGCATGCATCCCTCGGGTCCCCAGACTCGGACTTGTTGTTCGGGGTGAGCGCCTCGTGTGCTCTGTGTGGGGTTTGCTGAGCCAGGGGCTGAACCGAAGTAGGGGCTTGAAGGCCGCATCAGGCTTCCTGGCCAGCGCCAGGAGAAGGGCTCAGGCAGACCGTGTCCAGAGCTGCAGTGGGAGGCGACAGCACCACCAGGGCCGCTTCCCTCCTGAGTCAGCAGCAGGAGGCGGCCTGAGGCCCGAGAGCCAGGTGGACGATGCGCAGAGAGAGCTCGTGGGGCACCTGTGGACCGTGGTCTCGCCCGAGCAGTGGCACCACCTTGCCTGGCCTTGGCTCTGGCAGCGGCCCCTGCCAGCAGCCCCACACTTCATTTTCTTCTAGTTGGAGGCTCTGAACAGTGGCCACTGCGTCCCCCCTTCCCTCCTGGTCCCTTGCCTCTGCTGCTCTGTAGGTCACCCTCCTGGTTGAGTGGCAGAGGGGACCGGGGACTGTGAGGAAAGCAGCCCGAGGGCTTGGGCCTGGACGTGTCGGGGGCACAGGACAGGCAGAGGTGGCCGGCGCAGGCAGGGACACGGCTCAGAACCCGTTCCTGGTGCCTGCTGAGTGGGAGGGGAGAGTGGGCTGCGGGCAGCTCTGGGCATGCTGGGCAGGCCGCAGCTCAGAGACGCCTGCAGGCTGAAGACACCCTGGGCTCCTGGGGGACTCCTAGAGCAGAGCCTCTCAGTCCCCTCTGCCCCAGGAGGTGAGCACAGGACTCTGGAGCAGAGCTGCACCTACGTCCTGGGCGCGTCCTGCGAGGGACAGGCTGTTCCCAGCTGCTCCGCGCTGCCCCGGGCAGTGCTCACAGCTGCTGTCCAGCCTCGCCCTCTTTCACCAGGCGCTGGTCGCCCTCTATGCACAGAGCCCCCCACGAGGGCAGAGCCGGGCGGGGCTGAGCATCCCATGGCGTGGGGAGAAGCGCAGGCCCCACCTGCCCGCTGAGGGGGCAGGAGGGCCACGTGTGTGAGGAGACCGTGCCCAGCCTAGGTCTGGAAAACCCAACGCCTGGGGACAGTGCTGGAGAAGGACGGCTTGGTCCGTGGTCAGGGGAGGGAGCAGGCCTCTGCCCGAGCCGGCCTCAGGGGGCGCTGCAGACTCAGCATGGAGCACTGGTCGCTCATGAAGGGGAGGGACACGGTGTCCCGGGGGAGGAGGAGGCCTTCCAGAGGGCCTTCCAGCTCAGGGCCTCCCCTCACTCCTCCACAGACCTGTGTTCCTGGCCATGGTGGCCGGAGGTGACTTTGGCCTCAGAGGGGAAGAGACGCGAGGCTAGTCCCGGTCAAGCCGTTCCCTGCTGTGGCTGCAGACGAAACATGACTCCCGCCTCAACGTGGCTGCCCAGAGCCTGGGAGACCCCGGCCCCGGGTCAGGGCAGCGCAGGGGCAGACAGTGTGAAGACAGAGGCCAGGCCTCTCCATCCTGCTCCAGCCCCCGGGGACGCCTGAGGTCCAGGTGAAGAGTCAGTCTTCAGCCATAGTGGCCTCAGGTCCCCGGCGAGTGGCCCGGCCACTGTCATCACCACAACCCACAGGTCTGCAGCAAAGCCAGGGGGATGACACTGCATTGTCCACCGTGTGACCTCCAGGGTGGGTGGCTTTTGGGTCAACTCAACAAGTGATGTGGGGACACTGCCCTGTGGCACAGGATGGTGGGCAGAGTCCGTGGCCTGTGCCTGTTCTGCCCCGTGTCCCTCTCCTCTGTTCTGCTGCACTCTGGGGCAGTCTAGCCCTGCCGCCTCTGTGGTTTTGAGAACCGAGTTTCAGTACCTCCACATGACATCCCACCCTCCTCAGAGGGCAAGGCCCTCGCACCCCTGGCCCTCTGCCGTGTCACATGCGACTGGTGGCTGAACACTGGTGGCCACGCCTGGGGCTGAGCCCCTCTGCACTGCAAGGACACCCAGCCAGGCGGCGCGAGGGGCAGCTCCCCGCCCGCTGCAGCCAGGCCGAGAAGCCCAGCAGCCCCTCACTGGGCTTTTTCATCCCAGCGCTGGGCATGGTGACATGGGGCTCGGTGCTGACATCTGGCGGGATCAGGCTGGGACCTGGGCAGCCCGACTCCAGCTGCACAGAGGCCTGGCACCAATGTCTGGTCTTCACAGCCCTGCGCCTGCCTCGTTGTGCCAGCTGCGCGGTTGGCTCTGGCTGCAGCATCGGGTGGACAGAGGCTGTGGACTCGAGCTGGCTTGCTCACGGGAGGAGGTGGCGGCTGTTTGGTGGCTCTAACATTCAAGGAGCAAGCAGCACACATTTTACCCCCTTAAAGTGCTGACGCCGTGCCTGCGATTCACCCAGCACCCTCTGCCCTGCGCACTGCCCGGCTGAGCTGTTCTCAGCCCTGCCTCTGAGCGCAGGCTGGAGAGAGTGTCAGACAGGCTCCTGCTGCTGGCTGCCTCGGGCTCCTGCTGTCTCCAGGCTCCCTTCTGTGCCTGGCTGCTGGCCAGCCCTGCTGTCTGCTCCTCAGAGCAGAGGACTCCCTCCTGACTGCAGCAGGGTCTAAAACGTCCCCACCGTCACAAGCTACTTGGATGCCAGCCACGGTCCCTGGCTTGACCCTGGCAGCAGACCTGGAGACAGGCTGGAGAGGAGCCAGCTGGGCAGGATCTAGCCTCCCGGGCCTGCGTTAGGCCTCTGGGCCTTCTGGTGAGGCCTCTGGGGTCCACGGCTCTGCGCGGTCCCCGTCGAGCAGACCTGTCTATGGACACAGAGTCAGATACCTTCACAGCTGCAGTGGGGGGCACGTGCTCTCTGGTGTCCTCTTAGGGACACTAACCCCTTCCTGAGGCTCCACCCCCCTCGCCTCCCCAAGGCCCCACCTCCTCGCAGGGAAGGGGGTGAAACACTCCCTGCTTCTCGGGCACCACCTGGACCAGCGCCTTGGTCCTGATGGCTGAAGGCGGAAGAAGCTTTGCACACGCCGAGGTCTGATGAGCAGTTCAAACCTGCGGCCAGGAGCCCCTGGTCCTCTCTGGGCAGCACTTGTCAGGACCCTGCCAGGCGCTGGAGGCACAGGCTGGAAGTCACACCGCCTGCCTTGAGGGACCTGGCACACGTCTTCCCAGCTTCCCAGACTCCTCCAGTGGAGTCTTGTCGCCAAGGGCGCTGTCTCCGCGGCTGTGAGGCCCCGCACAGCTGTCCAGGTGGAACGCCCCTCAGCCCTGGTCAGTGGCCACTGAGTGGAACGTGAGCGAGGACAGGGGGCGTGGTCCCCTCGGCCCTGGCTGCTCTGGCCGTGACCCCACGCACTGTCCTGCCAGCCTGTCCTGCAGGCCACGGGAGGTCTGCCCTCGCCACCTGACCTTGGTGTTTTAGAAAGACGTTTAACTGTGATGGAACCTTGGCTGGGGAGGGCTTGGAAGCACAGGCAGGCGTGAGGAAGGAAGGAGATCGGCCTCGACCCCACAGTGCCCAGGAGCCTCCCCGGCCCCCCCATCTTCCCGGTGGCTTCCGGTCCCTGTTGCACACTTGCACCTTAAAATTACCTGGGAGCTGAAGAAGGTCCCTCCTGCCTAGCCCCTCCCAGGCAATCCCACCAGACCCCGGGACACCTGGCGCAGCCCTTCAGAGCGCTCCAAGGATCTGGCCACTGGCTAACGCATCGGGTCTTTTGATTCAAAGTTTTACTTACATCCTTTATCTGGACCCGAACAGCTGTCTTAAAAAAAAAAAAGAAAAAAAAAGTTCAAAGGAAGCAAGGTGAAAGACTCTCCCAGCAGGCTTGTTCGCGGCCCTCGGATCCGGACGCTGGGACGGTCGGCACGGCTCCCCTTCAGGAGGGGCACGGCTCCCACAGGAAGGCGCCAGGCGGGCTCCCGGAGGGACAGAGGGAGCTGGATGTCCTGGTTACTCGGGGAGGGACTGGCTTGGGGGCACTCCACCCAGCACTTCGCCCTGAGAGCACACAGGTACCAGGACCGCAGCGGGGGACGCTGGCGCAGGGTGCTGGGTGCGCACTGTGTCCCCGGGCCTGCCGTCAGGCGCACCAAGGCCAGAAGTGCGGGGGCCCTTCGTCCTGGGGGTCTGTCCACCTATTGATCCCACCATCGTGCTTCGTCACGTGAGCCTGATCATGTGTCTGTCCACGTCCACCCCTCGATCTAGCCACCCCTCCTTCTCATTTTGACCAATTTCAAAGTAAGCTGCAGATGTCACTGCACCGTACCCTGGTCTGTCACGATCATTGGCTGGATTCCAACTCCTGTGCCGGTTTTACCTTTAGTGCGGTTTAGACTCAGTGAATGCACAGTTGTGCTCACTCTCCTCGGGGGCACACTACGCAAGAGGGACCCACGCTCAGGGTGACTGAGGACCACCAGTTTACTACCAAGGACAGCACTCGGGACCCGCCACAGAGCAGATGCAGAGGGTCAGGGGCTGGGAGGTCCTTACCGTGGGCCCAGGGCAGGCTCTAGCCCCTCTAGCCCGGGGCTCCTTTGCTCATGTTATGAAGGCAGTATCCCTTTAAGAATCCGCATCAAGTTAAGTGTCGTAGTTGGGCAAGTGCAGCAGAGGGCGTGACCAAGCCGAGCGTGGGCTTCACGAGGGTCCTAGAGGTCTGCCTAGGGCAGCAGGGGCACTGCCTGCTACGGGGCAGGCTGTGCACAGGCAGCACTGGAGGCCCCAGCACCAGAGCGCCTCGAGTTGTGCAGTGTAATACCTGCACAACGGTCCACAGCGGCCGTGGAGGAACCTAGGAAAGACTGGAGAAGACCCGACGTTGGTACGATCCACTAACAGAGTCAATCGTCCCCACACCTTGACACACATATCTGTTCCCGCGCCCCCTCAGTGAGCTCGCAGAGGTCGGACCCTCGCCCTCGCTCCACCAGCCCGGTGTGCCCGTTCCCGACTCGGCAGCGGGGCGTGACGTCAGCCCTGAGAGTGCTGCTCCTTCAGCCAGAGGCGCTCCTTGTCACCACCAGGCGCATCCAGCTCCCTGGTCTGGCACGCCGCCTTCCTGGACCCTGGGTTTGCGCCACTGCTGGGCCTTTGTGCTGCTTGAAGCCCAAGTGGGTGGCCCCTCCGCAGCCCTGGAGCCAGGGCCTGCAGCTCCTGGCCGTGTGTCCCCAGAGGCTTGCTCCCAGGATGGGACTGTGGCAGGTAGGGCCTCGGGGGTCTTCATGTCACGGGGGGGGTGGCGCCCTTGAAGGGGGTCCCAGCCCCTCTTCTGCCTCTCTTTTAGTTTCCTGGCTGCCATAAGGTAGCCTTCATGGTGGGCTGCCTCGCCACAGGCCCTAAAGCACCAGGGCCGGTTGACCACGGATGGACACCTCCAAATCTGTGGGTCAAAATAAACCCTATCTCCTTGACCAGCTCAGGGGCTGCTGCAGCCGTGACGCTGAGGCACACGCCCGGGGGCGGAGCCTGCGGTGTGGATCGTGCTCCAAGTACTCTCACTTCCAAGGAGGAGCTGGAAGCTCAGGTCCCAGGAGGAGGACATACGAGGCCAGGCTTGGAAGGCTGGGCGCCCTCTCAGGCCTCGGCCTCCTCGCAGCGGGGTGCTCTGCCTGCTGACCTGGACACTGAGATGGCCTGTCCTCCTGGTCCTTGATCTGACCGTGCCAGCACCCTGGCTCTGCTCTGGCTCGCTTAAACCCAGCTGCTATTATTTTTCACCCCACAGTTGCCTCCGCACTTCTCAGAATGCTCAGCTGAGATGAAGGCGACGTTTGGACAGATGGCTCATTAAAATGTAGTAGAAAACATCAAAAGTGTTACAGACACACAATGAATGTATGGATAGTGCTTAGATTTCACGTTCAAAAGAGATTCCTTTATTCCAATTAGGGATAAAGGTAGAAGTTTCCGTTCCTAAGTACAAAGGAGAGGGAAGATTTCATAGATATGTTAACACTACTGAAGATGTTGATATATTCATTTATTTCAAATCTCATACAACACATATTATTTAAAAGTGATATTTGTAAGCCTTTAGTGTCAATTTAGGGTAGGAATTTTGGTCTTTAATTTATAGAGACACCATCTTTTAGTCTATTTCTTTGAAATTTATTCCATATTTTATGCTTAAAAAAAGTCCTCAACCAAGTCACATAAATATTCACCAATATCTTCTTTTCTTTTACATTTTCATATTTTTACAATAAATATTTTATTCATTCTTAAGTAGTTTTGTGTATTGGAGAAATGGGACTTTAAAATGTTGCCCCCCAAACATGGCCAATTCCCCCCAAGTGTCATTCCGTACCCCACCCCTGTGCCCAGCATTCAACGTTTTTCCTAGTGTATTTGAAGTCCACGTGTGTTTACTCTATTTTGTAGCTGAATTCCCCGTGGCTTATGGGCACAGTGCTGTTCTGCCGCAGCTCAGCTTTCCTCAGCGAGCCTCTGGGGCTGCTGTGTACCTGCGAGAGCAGCTGTTCTTGTTATTCTTTTTGTTCTTTTTTAGGTCGGCCTTACACTTACACTTTCGCTCATTTCTTAAGTTATACATCACAGCTGAATCTTGACTTAGACCCCATGAGCTCAAGTTGACATTTTAGAGTATGCGTATTCATACCTTGCAGCTTTCCAGCCAGAAACGCAACACCCACCTGGCCCGGCTGGTCCGCCCACCTGCCCGGCTGGCCCGCCCACCTGGCCCGGCTGGTCCGAGCTTCAGCCCCATGGAGCTGCCACAGCAGCTCTCACAACAGCAGCCCCAAACAAAAGTGAGTGTGAGTCAGGAAAAGCTTTCACGTCACTCTGGAAATCACCTGAAAGCAAAGACCATTTCTCCTATTTATAAGCTAAACCCTGCATTTAAAAGAGATTATGGTTGTATATGACAAGGGGCATAGAAATGTTCAGACCTTTTGCCTGCCAGGCTCACATTTGGGAATTTACCCTTAGCATGCAGTGGAACTTCAGATACGGAAGTGTTTATTAAAGCAAAAAGTCTACTTGTGGGGAGGACTTCCATGAATCAAGGCGTAGCTACATGAAGGAATATCACACAGCATTCTAAAGTGATTTAGAGGACTGAAAAACTATTGGAAGATTTCTTTAACAGATTATGATTTAAATGATGGAAAAGCTCGTAAGACATTTTGCTTTAAGAGAAGCTGCTTTGGTCAGTTTTTATGTCACTGTGACCAAAATACCCAGCAAGAAAAACTTACAGAAAGAAAAGTTTATTTGGGACTCCTGGTTTCAGAGGCCTCAGGCCACAGAAGGCCGACTCCATTGCTCTGGGCTCAAGGTAAGGCAGCACATCATGGGAGAGGAGCCCAGTGGAGGAAAGACCTCAGCCCCTGGCAGCCAGGAAGCAGGGGAGGGGGGCAGCAGGGGCCAAGGGGAAGAGGCCCCTTCCAGAGCACATCCTGTGACCCACCTCCTCCAGCCACGCCCACCTGCCTGGGTCACCACCTCTCAGTCCATTCAAACCGGAGGGACTGATCAGGTCACAGTCCTCTCAACCCCATCATGTCACCGCCGACCGTTCCTGCAGTAAGAGGGGATTTTGAAGGACACCTCACACCCAAACCACAACAGAAGCCAACATTTTTAAAGCCATGTTTGTAAGGAAAGCCAGCGTGGAACCCTTCCCTGTGCAAGGGTTAGGGAATGGGGACAGGGCTCGAGTTCGAGTAGTAGGAAGAGCCATCCCTGCCCCTCTGCACCCTCACCTGGCTTGAACGGGAGGAGCTCTGGGTCCCCTCCTGTGTGAGGCAGGTCACTGCAGTCCAGAGTCATGCAGCCCAAGGTTGAGGACTTGGCTTCACATGGGTTCAGTGGAAATGGTTCTGGCCAGACTCCAGCTGACCTCCTCCCTCCCTCCCTGCGCCTACACCAACCGTTTCCTTCAGCTCTGGATAACCAGGGACACACCATCGGGAGGTCAAAATAACATATGCATACGTGTGCGTGTGTGTGCGTGTGTGTGAACACCTATGTATGCCCACAGGTGTGCTGCTCTCCTCTCCTTGCTCTCAAAGTTCATTTAGAACATGTCTTAAGAGAGCGTCAAGGTTTGTGTTGCGAGGGCTCAGCGCCTCACAGTACAGAACTTCCACGAGTTGCCGATCAGAAAACGTCTATTTTTACTGAAGAGGAAGAAGCCTTCCCGGCTGACAGAAGCGCCATCTAAAACACTGCATGACCAGCTGTGGGAGAGAAGCATTCAAAGCACAGCAAAGGGCTGTTTATGCAGGAATCCAGCCTATTTTCTGTTTTAAGCTGGATGAGGTAAACACGGCAGAAGGCTGTTGGGATGTTCTAAACAGCCAGGCTTCAGTGTTCTTAAAGGAAAGGCAGGTCTATGGGGACAACAAGCTGGACCACCGGCACAGATGTGATGTGCCTGCACCGAGGTCCTCCGTCCGAGGCTCCAGGACAGCTTCGAGGGGCGAGGCGAGACGTGCATTTGAAGGAACGTCAAGTGCTAGCCACGTTCTGAGACTACATGCTGAGGATCAGATACACAGTCTGGAAAAGCTGCAGAATCTCCCCTCGCGTCAGGGGCGTCCAAGCTCGCCGGCTCCACAGTGATTATGTTATCCAAGAAGCCCACTGGGAACAGAAAAACCTGAGACAGATGAGGCTTAGCAGAGCTCATGGAGCAAGGAGTGCTTCGGGCACGGGACTCCTGGAGCCGGCAGAGGCCCAGGCTGCCCGAGCGAGGGGCAGGTGGGGTCCGGACACAGAAAGTGCGGCAGGTGCAGCCGCTTGCTGCTGCGATGGTGGCAACATGGCTGGCTGTCACTAGGACGCTCTCTTCACTGGGTGTGGCTGGTGCAGGTCCTAGGCCAGGGGCCTCTCCAGGCGTTAGGGCCACCGTGAAGGTCTGCGTGCTGTGAGTCCAGGCCAGGCTGCCTGGTGTCCCTGAGGGAAACGTGACCCACGCAGTGTCCAGTAGGCAAAAAACTGCCCAAAAATGCAGGTATGCAGGGACTCTCAAGGTTTTCCCCTTTAAATCCAATTAATTCTGAGAGGAGGCCCGGCCAGCCCGGACTCTCGGGAGCCTTAGGCAGTTTCCCTACATAGCTATGCGATTATAGGGCAGTGGGACCCACGTGGTCATTGGCTGCCCCCAACACCTGCTCCCTTTAGGGCAGCTACTTTCTTCCCTGCTCCAAGCAGCGGGGACGAGGCACCTGAAGCCAGACTCCGGCTGGGACAGGTGAGGGTGGATGGCTCACAGCCCAGGCAGGGCAAGTGTCTGCCCCAGACGCAGACCCGACTCCTGCCCGGGGGTGGGGGGGGTCCCTGTAGAGCCATGGCCAGCTGCAGGAGCTCCCCGGGGCCACAGCGCCCGCCTTCTGCATTTGTGACCAGGACCCCTGGAGGCTTGGAGTGGAACCAGGAGTGGCTGTCCCGGCTTCCTCGGAAGACACTACAGTCCGCTGACCACTTTCTGGGAAAAAGAAGTATTTGAAGGAAGAAATATTTATTTTTAACAAGAAATACTCCTAGCAGGGACTTTATCTCATTTCATTCTTTAAATGAGACAGATTTCAAAGTTAAATGATTCTCAAGAAATAATATGGCAATATTATAAGAACTTAAAAAATACCTTGCTATGATTATTCCTTTCCCAGTGTCCTCACGAATATACTCAGTATTCATTTTATAGCATTTTAATTTAAAACCACTCTTTTACCCCCAAAACAATGAGAAAATCAAGAATTGATTTGTTCATGTTGTGAAGTAGGTTCTGTTGGGTCCTAGTCATTGTTTCTGTGCCCCACCTCGGACGCCCCAGCCCCCCAAAAGTCCACACGTCGCTTTGTTCAGCAGAGACTTGTCCACAGACGTGGTAGAAGCCTCTGTAGGCCCGGGTGAGACTAGACTGGCCTGAGAGTCCCTCACCCAGGGCCCCCAGGAGGGGCCATGGCGCTGGCACTTTCATTTTGCTTGAATGACTGGTCAACGCAGCCAAAAGGGGTGGAGAGTCCTGGAAAATCCTTTTATTTTTTATTTTCATTTTAAAAAATGTTTGCAGTTTTTGAGGGACACAATACCTGTATTTAATTTATTTTTATGTGGTGCTGAGGGTCAAACCCAGTGCCTCATATGTGCTAGGCAAGTGCTCTCCCCCTGAGCTACAACCCCAGCCCAAATTCTTTTATTTTCTTAAATATTTATCTATTTATTTATTTGTGGTGTTGGGGATTGAACCCAGGGCCTCGTGAATGCTGGTCAAGCACTCTACAACTGCACTGCATCCTCAGCCCCTGGAAAATTCTTGTAGCTGTTTTTTTCCCCCAGGAAATCACACACACACACACACACACACACACACACACACACACACACACACACACACACAGTACAAACCATTTTGTTGATACCTTTAAAAATTCCCTTAGGAATTATTCGTTTGTCAGTTTTTAGGCATTTAGTGTATGTTCAGCCCTGCCTTGGGTGTTTGGTGAGGGCAGGACAGCTGACCTCCAGGACTTTATTGGTACTTTATGTTAATAAACGTAAATGTGGTTCACAGAGGAGATACAGAGCCACTAGCCCATTGCTGGAGTGCCGGGCACACCCCGGGCATGACTAGTCCCTGACCAGGCAAGGCCTATCACTTGCTTGGTGACTAGTGGGACCTTCGGCCAAGCTGTCCTTCAGGTAGCTCTTGGTCTTGGCCTTGTAAACTTACCACCGTCCCAGCCTGGGAGGGTGCTCTGCCACCTGCTGTAGCCACACCTGCTTCAGTGTTCCTGACCACCCCCGGACAGCCCAGGCCCTCCTCAGGAGCCGACGGACTAATGCAAGTGACCCATGCTGTGTGTGGGGGGCACTCTTCCAGGTTTGCTAGTTGAGTGTTCCAGGGTCACTGTTCCATGGTTTTGTGCTGTATAGTTCTTTTCGTATTTTGACAAATTGATGCAGAAACAGTTATGACTGGCTTTTTCCTATTCCCGTCATTCTTGAAGCTCAACACATCATGTAGAAAAGGAAAAGCAAGAAATGACATGTTCTCTACAGCACCGTGTGTCAAGGCTGGCGGCTCTGTTCTCGCCTTACGTTTCCCCACAAGGTAAGAAAACATCAATGATGTTCTCTAAAAAAAAAAAAAAAAAAAAAAAAAAAAAACAGAGGTAGGCTGTATGCCGTGATACCCAGCAGCTCGGGAGGCAGATCGTGATTTCAAAGCCAACCTCGACTATTTAGTGAGGCCCTGTCTCAAAATAAAAAGGGCTGGGGAGTGGCTCGGTGGTAAAGGGCCCTTGGGTTAAACCCATGGCACCAAAAACGACAGCAACCAAAACCACGCCTGAACAATAACATGCCATGCATTTCAAAAAGCTGGAAGAAAGGGCCAGAAAGCTCTCGCCCTAGAGAGATGACGACAAACGTGCGAGAGCAAGACGCTCAGCCTGAGTTAAGCACTTCACCGTGCAGACAAGTGCTGCTACAGAATGGTGCCCCTTAGTGTGTACGGTGTTTGTGTTTGTATATCAGTGAAAGTTAAAACCTAAGCCCCCTAGCCCTGCAAGCAGGAGGGCGAGGGTCGGCTCTGGGAGCTGTGCTCGGACGTGCTCCTGCAGAAGGAGTCCCCGTCCCCTGCAGCCCCGGGCCTCTTCCTTGCTCAGGAAGCCTAAGCACTGTGGAATCCAGTGACGCACCACACCCCAGACCTCTCCTCCTGTGCATCGAGGAGCCCCCGCAGCACTGGGCCTGCCACGCTGTCATCGGTCATCACTTCCTAGTGCATGCCTAGAACTGTCACCAGGAGCAGAGGACTGGCCCCACCGAGTAGCGGGAAGAGTCCTACCATCGCCAAGCTTTTACTGACTTTGGTGCTCTGGACAGGAAGTGCTGTGGTTCTGAGAGTTTGTGGGGTCCTGTTCATGCACACGTGCACTTTCCTCTGTGCACACCCACCACCCACCTCGGCCCTCCCACACCTGGTGAGACATGGCCGCATTAGAACCCCATTGACACACTTCAGTTGTTTTTATGTTTCCTGTCCTCTTCCACTCTGAGCCCGACAACTTAGGATGGTCTCCTTTTTAATAAAGACGAGTGGCCATCATTGAAGCGTAGCAAGTCCCCGTGAAAACCCTGTATGCCCTGGGTCTGGGCACTGGGTGCCTCTCCCTTCTCCTAGCTGGTGCCTCTGTCTCTGCAGCTTCCAGAGAACTCACACTTCTTCAATTGTAAAGCACTTCTGAATTCAGGGTGACTATCGTACACTTACATAGTCTTATTTTCAAAAGAACTTGAGTTCATTCAACAGAGAACACATTTTTTAAAAAACATCTAGAGGACTGGGGAGATAGTTCAGTGGTAAAACACTTGCCTGAGTTCAATCCCCATCATCACATACAAAAATAAACAACGACACTGACATGATTTTTAAAGATCTAGAAAAACATCTTGCTTTTAAAATGTTGTTGAAGGCCATGCTCACTTAGGTGAATTCCAACAGAAGTGCTTGGACCTATGGTGAGAGCTTCTTTCAGTGTGGCCTTGGGAACAGCAAACGTCAGATCTTCCCAGTGATGGTTCGTCATGTTGTGTCAGTTACATTGCTATATGATTAGGCTTAGGAAAGCTGAAACACATTTTGCAACAGATATGTTTGGCTTGAGCTAAATCAAATAAACCCCTGGAATCACCTAATTGACGATTACTGCTCGGTGGGCCTCATTAGGAAAGGGCGCAGGGTTTGTAGGGCCTCTCTGCAGGACCAGCAGCCAGGAGGACTCCCAGCTGCAAGCCGGGGAAAGACCAGGCGTTCCTTTTAGTAAGTCTGTGTTAACTCCCGGGACGTCAGGAGCGGTCAGAGGGCGACCGGAAGGGAGCGGGGTCTCACCCCTTGTGCGGTGGGCATGTGCGCCGCCTTCCTGAGGAGCACACTCGTGCCTCTGCAGCCCGTGAGCGCTTGTCCAGAGCTGCGGCCACCTCGGGTGGGATGCCCTCCCAACCTAAGGGGAGACGTTGGGGGTCCTGGCAGTTTGGGTCACATGACTTTCCTCACCAGTGAGATGAAAATATTAGTCGAAGGCTGCAAGCTCCTTCTTTACAATCTTTTCCTGGCTTATAATTTGCTCTTCATAATGAAGAGAGGCTGTTTACTCTGTGCCCAGCCTTCTGTTTCTTCCTTGTGAAGTTTCTTTAGAAAACGCTGCTGCTCCGCCCTGCACGCCACGCCGCTGTTGAGCCGGGAAGGGGCTCTGGCGGCGTCCTGGGAAGAGCTGGTTTGGGCCCGGCGCCTTGTGTCTTTCCGGCCCACACTGCAGACTGTTAGCAGATGAAATGGTTTCTGTTAGCCTCTGAGGGCTGCTTTGAAGCGTAACAGTCGCTCGCTAAAATGACGTCCCTGCGCTCAGCTGGCCCCTGCAGGGGGACCGTGTCAGGGCGGCTTCTCATGCACCAGGTCATTCTAGCGACCGGGTTGCTGAGTTCTGTGCTGTTTGATTCGTGGCTCCGTGGGTGTGTGGGTCTGCTCAGTCCGCCACAGCAAAGCCCCACAGAGTGGCCTGCGCGGCAGCAATGTCCTGTCTCACGGCCAGAGGCCAGATGTAGGCAGCTGGCACTGCCTTTGCGGGCCCCAGGCAGGTCTGTTCCAGGCCTCTCTCAGGCTGGTTGGCTCACCAAGCCTGAGCCCACAGCGGCAGAACTCATCTTCCCGTGCCATCTCTCTGCCTGTGGGAATGGTTCAAATACCCCCTTTGCATAAGGCCACCAGTCGTATTGGGTTAGGGCCACCCTAATGCAGGGTGGCTTTGGCTGGGCACATCTGCATGGACCCTGACTCCGTGTCAGGTTGCACCTGCAGACAGAGAACCAGGCCATCAGCCTGTGCCTGTGGGTGCGGGCACAGACTTCAGCACACTGTGATGAGAGAACTAAAGGGACTCCATCTTGTCTCAGCAGCCATCCTAGGCGTTCCGAGAAATAGTTCTGTTTCTCAGAAATAACAGAACACGGAAAGTCCTGCCTCTGCACCCATTAATGGTTACCTAGCATAACATACTTGGCAACACAAAAATAGCAATTCTTATACAATGTAAAATTGTTCTCTTTGGTTTCCATTTTTCTTGGGCAATGTACCTTGTCAGAGATTGATTGTCTAGACGTTAGTAACCATCCTCTGACGTGTACTCAACTAGGGTCATTTTGACCCCCTTCCCTTCTACTTGCTTGCTGCTATGCCAACCTGGAAAGTCCCATGGGAAATACCATTGTACCCATTGCCTTGTCTCGCTAACTGCCCAAATTCAGCTTCTGCACCGTGGCTTGTTTGCATTGGCTGAAACGCTGCAACTAAATATTCTACCCTCTGTGGTTTTTCTCTTTATAACCCTTGAAAATAACTGCCAGTGCACCATCTTGTCTCGCTGCGTAGTGCGTGCAGGTGGTGGCCGCTGATCAGCTTAATAAAGGCTTCTTTCTGGCCCAAGTGTACGTGGCTTGGAGTTTTAATTCACGTTGTGCTGGGTACAACACCACGACACAGAGCCACGTGCCTTTTTGTTAGAATGCATTTGGTTCTGAGGATTTTGGAGAATTTTGTGAAACCCTGGAGAGAGGAGATGGCTCGGCAGGTGACAACTGCACTAGGAACCGGTAATTCCTCGTATTCTACCAGATCCTCCGTACAGCACAGCTGCGCAGTAGAACCGCCCAGGGTGACTGGCGAGTCTTAGGAAACCGCCTGTCAAGGTCAGCCTGTCTAGGGGCCTCAGCATCTCAAGTACAGGACGGCCCCGATTCAGCTGGGTCCTTGCCCTCGGGTCACAGAACACACCAAGGCCCTGCGGCCACCGCTGCCGCTGCCCCTGCCATCGTGCAGAGGGGGAGGCTGAGCTGCAGGAGGCAGCGAGGACAGCCGTCAGTGCAGCTGGGGCCGTGCCCAGCCCCTTCCCCACGCTGCCCTGGGGAGAGTTGGCTGGCCTTGGTTGCAGACACCCATGGGCGCAGGCCCCTTCCGCCCTCCGGCCCTTCCTCCCTTCCTCCTTCTCCTGAGGAAGGTGTAGGGGCGAGCGCGGGAGGGCTCTTGGCTTCACTGGCGCGTGGGGCTGGGTACCACTGGGCCTGATGCCAGCGCACCTCACGCGCCGGGACTTTGTGACCTGGCTCTCGGGCAGTGCTTCCTGTGGGGTTCAGTCTGCAGGGTTCGCTTCATTAGAGACCCATTTTGAACAAGGACGCTTCAACTGTTCTCTCTTCTGGGAAGTCGATGCTTGCGAGGTGAGTTCTTGGAAATCGGCTTTGGGAGAGGGTGTTCCTGCCGAGTTTCCTGGGATTCGGTAGACTTGAATGCTCTTAACCCAATGTACCAAATGTCTTTTTTCCTTTATTGGGACTTTTATCCTCTTTGGGATCTAGATGTAATCATTATTTCCTTTCACAAAAAGGTGATTTAGACGTAATTATTATTTCCTTTCAGAAAAAAGTGTGCTCCTTCTTTCTCTAGTGGGTCATCTTTTCTGATGCATGCTTTATGGACGGGGCTGATACTTTCCTGGATGATAATGGTCTCTTGAAAGTCCTCTTTCTAAGCTCTGTTTCACCCCTGGGTCCTGGGTAGCTGCCGCAGGTCCCTCCCTCTCCTGCCCAGCAGGCCTGCGCTGGGTCTCTGGGACCGCGTCCAGGACGGTGACAGTGGCCCTGGTGTGCTGTTGAATGACTGTCCTCGTGTCCTCAGAGGCCGTGGTAGAGCGTGGAGGAGGTGTGGAGAGGCAGGGGCAGACTCTGGGTGCAGGAAGTCCCTCCTCCCCTCTGCACGCCACTGTCCTTCAGTCTCCCCTTCGCCTGGAGGAGCCCAGGAGGGGTTCAGCCCGTGTCTCAGTCACATTTGCACAGTCGAGGAAGGGACATGCTGAATTACGAGCCACATTTCCAGCACTCCCCAACATGCCCCTCGGGATCACAGCTCTTGTGTTTGGTGACAGCTGATTGTGCCGAGTTCTCCAACCCAAGCCTCCTGGACGCCTGCCTGAGGTTTCCTCAAGCTTCCCAGGAAGCATGGCCACTCAGAAGAGGCCCTATCCAGAGTTCTTCTCCTTATTTCTTCCTCAAACAACAGGACCAGTATTTCTTTGGATCTACCAGCGTCAGAGTACCTGTGGAAAGTTCCAGAAATTGTAGACTTTGTAGGCACACAACAAAAAATCCCATTTCACTCTTTCTCCATTGCTTACAGGAGTGTTTTAGTCAGCTTTGCATGACTAAATGGGAAGAGTGAAATGGGATTCTTTGCTGTGTGTCTACAAAGTCTACAATTTCTAGAACTTTCCACAGGTACTCTGACGCTAGCAGATTGAAAGAAATACTGGTCCTATTGTTTGAGGAAGAAACTGTCACCAAATACCAAACAAGGGCTGGGGTTGTGGCTCAGTGGTAGAGCTCTCGCCTAGCATGTGTGAGGCTCTGGGTTTGATCCTCAGCACCACATACAAAAATAAATAGACAAAACAAAGGTGTGTCCATGTACAACTAACAAAGGTTTTTAAAAAACACCAAACAAGAACAGTTTAGAGGAGGAAAAGTTTATTTGGGGCTCAGAGTTTCAGAGGCCTCAGTCCATAGACAGCCGGCTCCGTCGCTCTGGGCTGAAGGTGAGGCAGAACTTCGGGGTGGAAGAGCCCAGGGGAGGCAAGATGGTAGCTCGTGGTGGGATCAGGAGGGGGCACGGGAGGGCATGGGGCCACAGGGACGAGGCACCCTTCCATGATGGCACACCCCCATGAGCCACCTCCTGCAGCCAGTGCCCCCTGCCTCCAGGCACCACCCGCCAGCCCGTTCAGACCAGATGGACGGGGACGTCACAGCGCTCACAGCCCCATCACTCCACCTGTGGACATGCCTGCCCTGCAGGGGCTTTGGGGACACCTCACTTCCAAGCCGCAACAAGAAGTTTCACGCCTTCAACTACCAGAGTGAACGGTCTTCATCTCTGTTCAGCACTGTCTGTGATGAGACACCGTTCTGGCTTCGTGACAGGAAAAGCCCCTCCGTCCGTCCGTCTGTTACTAATCTGTGACCTTTCATATTCCAAGCAGGTCACCTTCATATGCTTAGCACGTTGGGGACCTTCATTCTGCTGTCAGTGGAGGGAGGGCCGATTTGGAAATGAATGGTGTTGCTGTTGTTTTGAGTGGAATTGATTACCAAGGCCCCCGCTGACCTCATCTCGTAGAGCATGACACCCGTGTTAGGCACTGAGCCCCCTGGTAACTTCAGAGCTGTCGTTTTGCTATGCAGGATGAAGTATCTGGGAGTCGAGCTTCTAGTTTTTCTAATGAACTGGATTTCTTGGTGATTTTATAAAGATGGAAAAGAAGGGGATTGGTGATTGTTGGGAACAGTGAGCCATTTCATGGACGCGTTCCAGAGATCAAGGTGCTTGCTCGAGAGATGAGCTTGCTTCCTCCTGGGGTGGAACACTGTTAAACCCTGATAGGCTTTGTCACTGCTTCCCAGGAGGGAACGGGACGCTCAGGCTGGCACTGGGGAGCTGGCTGTGTGTCCACGGGACAGAAATGGAGGGAGACAGAACACCGCCCCCCTCCCCCCAGGGGAGTTAAGAGCAGGAAATCTCTCCCTGGAACACTGTCCTTATTAGCAGTCCCCCTCCCAGAAGCTGAGCTCATCAGCCTGAGTCAGGCAGGACTCCATCTCCGGTTGTGCCGAGTGGGTGTGTGTATTTTGCACACTCCTTTCCCCAAGCCTCAGGATTTTCTCCCCTGTGACGTGGGACTGTAATATCCACGCTAGGCGGAAAACTGAATGAGATCATGTGCATGATATACTGCTTGGCTTAGTATTTCTCCCCCAAGAAATCCCTGCTGCCCACAGCAGCTCCTGTGGTCGGTGTGGAGCTGCTGTCTCTGCGCCCTCCCCCAGCAGGACACTGGGCCAGCTCAGGCCCCTGTGGCCGGCTGGTCAGGAGGGCTGGGGCCTGCTGCGTGGGCACCCACCCTCCAGCCAGGAGGCTGCTCTGCTCAGTGACTGCGGGAGGGACTGAGAGGCTGCGGCTCTGCTGCTGGATCTGCGTAGGTAGGAGTCTGGAAACGTGAACGCAGGGGCAGCCCTGCTGCATCTGGCCTCCTGACCGGCAGCTGAAGGTGGTGCCGAGGGTCTTGGGGGAGTGCCTAGAGGTGGGGAGGGGAGGGCAGACCTGCCTCGTCCCTCCTTCTCTTCCCCAGCCCTGGTTGCTATGCAGTTTCTATGGCAGCAGCATCCTCAGACTCAACTTTCACCCTCGTTTAGAGCCAATTAAGGTAAAATAGTGAGGGGAGGGAGCAGAGCGGCACTGGCGGGGGCAGGGCCTGTGTGCAGGCTGCAAGTGAAGCGTGCACGCTGTCAGAGACGGCCTGGGAGCTGCAGCCCATCGCCGCCTCCCTCTCCCCGCCGCAGCCCCGGAGCCAGGACTGGCAGAGCAGGACGCGCCAGTGGCCACGCTGAAGACGCCAGGGACCCTGCCCGGAGGCCCCCCAGTGCGGGCGCCCCATCCGCTCCCCGGCCACGCTGCGCTGGTGACCACTGCCGCCCTCCGCCTCCCACATTCTGTCTGGCTGCTTCTCTGGACTGCTCAGCGCCTCTATTTATTTTCTTTCTTATTACCAACATTCGATCAGAAGAAAAGGAAAGTTTTTAAAAATGCCGATTGCACAGTTGCTGGAACTATGGAAAAAGATAGAGGTGGAGCCCATGGAGATAGAGGTGAGTGCGAGAGCGGGCGTGTTTTCACAGCGGGCGAGCAGCCAGGCTGTTTACTTCCAGAGGGACGAGTGTGAGGAGAGGCTCGGGACCGAGTATGTGTGGACGTGTGTTCTGGCACACGTGCGTGTACGTAGGCAGCGTGTGTGTGCACATGTGGCGACATGTGTGGTGTGACACACGGGGAAAGGCGCTGCTCCCGGCCGCCCCCCGCCGCCCCCAGGGTGCTCCCTGCAGCCTGCACGTGTCCCGAAGCCTGGGTGTCTCCACGCTGGTCTGCGTCAGCGTTGCGTGCTAGCCCACAGCAGGTGGCTTGCAGGCCAGGCCTCCCTCACCGTGGCCAGGCATGACAGGGAGGCAAAGCTCCCGACGTCTTGTAAGGCACAGCCGCAGGGCACAGCCCCGTCCCAGAGGAGAGTGTTTAGATGAGAGGAGGCTGTGGGGGGAGGGCTCCCCCTCCCAGGAGTGCCATCGGCTCTGTTGGAATCACACATGACCAACAAATGTCTTTTGGAGAAGAGGAAGTTCCTCAAAGTTATTAACATCTCCCAAAGTTTTATAGGTACCCATGCTGCCTTGATAGCAGCTCTGATTGCATTTAAAATGGCTAATGTGGACAACTTACAGAATCTTCAACCAATCCCAACGTCAACTTCTGCCTCGACCTACCCCGGGGCCGTGTTTACAAATGCAACCCCATTCACATGGCGTGATTTTAAACTGCGGAGAGATTTGGGCAAGAAAATGTACTTGATATTTTATATTTACTACATTTCTCAGCAGCCAGCGTGAGCCGTGCCCGAGGTGCGTGCCAGGGCATGTGGGCTGCTGAGCCTGGCGCAGCCGGAGGCCCCTGCTATAGCCGAGCGGGCTGGTGCCGGTGTCGTGGGGCGCCTTGTGGGAGGACGGCACCTGCTCGGCTGCTGTGGTCACTCTGTGAACGTGCTGCTGGGCGTTGGAGATGAGGCCTGGGAAAGACCTTGCTGGGGCCGGGACAGGGGGTTGGAGGGGGATCCAAGTCTCTTTTTTTTCCTGAGAGAGAGTTGATTTTTCTAGAAATTGAATTGGTGAATGAATGGACGAGTCAGGCAGAGCTGCTCTTGTTTCCGGGTGCTCCACGACGGAGGTGCTGTGGTGAGGCGCCCAGCTGTGAGGCCTCGGAACCCAGAGCCCTTCAGGGGAGGGCGGGGAGGACGGTCGGTGAGAGGTGAAGGAGCCTTTGCAGGGTTCCTGCTGGGACTCTGGGCTTGACTCTGTGCCAGGGACGAAAGCCCCCAGAGGCAGCTTGTGCTTCAGAATTTCTGAAGTTAATAGCAAATGGATGGGCCATGAACAAATTATAGAGCTGTTATGTGATTATGAAGTCATAGACTCGTACGAGTACATATGACTATAAAATGGTGCCATGTCCCTGGAGAGTATTGCACATCCAAAGAACTGGAAGCCGAGTTGACTGAGAGCCGGGCGGCCGTGCCCCGGCGAGGAGGCAGACGCTGAAGTTTTAGCCATTGGTCTGAACACACCACCACGCAGGGAGTGTGGGTGAGTTAACCTCTGAAGCAAAAGAGATTTCCCTCCAGCTTCCTGGGAGGGTTTTTCAAAACAGCGGGCCTTGTGGAGTGCGTGTATTTAGGATGGAGTGGTAAAGTCCTGCTACTCGGATGCACAGGAATCCGAGCCCACCCACAGGATCAAAGCTCAACTATTGATCCTAAGCATTTCAGATTCCTGAGCAAACTGCCAAGTCCTTAAAGACATGAACCCCCTGGGGTCCGGAACCCTGAGGGAGGGCTTGCTCTCGTGTTGCCTGTTTTATGCTCCGTGGTGGGAACTAGCTCACCCATGGAGACAGCAGGCAGAGCCCCCGGAGGGCACGTAGCCTCTGGACCCCACAGTGTATCATGAAATGCCTGCTGTCCTTCTCATGAGAACATCAGCTATGAAACTTCAGTTCTCATGGTTATCTGCTTTTTTAAAAAAGAAATTCATCAGAGCGTTACAGGGAGCAGGGAGCAGATTCGCAGCACGCAGGTACAACCGGCCCCGCGTGTTTAACAGCTGGCTAGTCCTTCCAGGGCTGGAAGTCACCCGGCTTCTCCTCTCGCCAGAAGCAGCTCTTCCTGCTGCTCTCTCCTAGGCCTGTCCCTCGTCCCCTTGGCCTGTCCCTCGTCCCCTCCGGGGGCCCGAGGTCGGAGGCTGAGCTGTGGTCATGCTCTTCACCTCTGTCACGCAGCACCGTCTGTTCCCCCCCAAAGTCGCCCTCACTTCAGCGTGGAGAAGGGAGCGTCACTTGACTGTTCTGGGAATGTGACTGTGGTCTCATGAGCTGTTCTGAGGTGCCTGAGGTGGCATTTACCCCCGAGTGGGGCATGTGGCCAAGGAAACCTGTGCTGTTAGAAGCTGGGCCCCTGGAAAGCCCCTGAAGGAGGTGTGGAGAAAGAGGCAGGCAGGGTCTAGTGACTCACTGTGCACCAGGTGGAGGCAAATCTCAGAAGCAAGACTTTGCAGTCACTGCTTTCAGCAGGGTGACAATGGCCAAGGACGCGTTTCCAGGAGAAGGTGTGTGTTGGGGGGGGCAGCAGTGTGCAGGCCAGACCACCAGCCCTAGCTGACCCGTTTTATTTCTGTTGTTTTGGGGGGCAAGCATGATTTTTCTTCCTGGGTGTCACCATGCACTGGAGAAGGGAAAAGCCCCCATTTCCAAACAGTGCCGATCAAACAGACTCCTGGGACTCCGAGGCAGGCTGCTGTGACAACGCGTCTCGTGGTGCCTCGGCTGGAAGCAGGGACTGGCAGCTGGCCTGGACTGTCTGTGCGCGAGGGAGGCGAGTCGCGGCCGGGCAGGTGTAGTTTCAGCCCATCTTCCCGCACCTCCAGGCAGCAGGGGCTGTGAAGTGCTTGGCTCTGTATCCGTGGAAGCTGAGGCCACCCAAGCGTTAGCCAAGTCGTCAGGTGTGAGCAGAGACCCGGCCCGGCCTCCTGTCTAAGCCGCGTGCTCACAGACACTTTGCTGTATGTCATTGTGGGCCAGGCTGTACTCTCTCTAATTCAGTTGCTTCTTAAGCCAAGACTGTGGTTCCGTTCATTCAAATGGAGTGGCTGCAACGCGCCGGCCGTCCTGTTTCCAATCTTAGCCGCGTAGGTGGGAGCTTCGTGGAAATCGCGTCTCCTGCACTTGCTGGCGGGAGGCTGCGTGGTCACGTCCTCCTCTCAACTGGGCTGGAAGCCATGCGCCCGTTGCCTTAGCAGTCCGCGGCTGTGGACATGAGCACTCACAGCTACCTTGCTCCTGTTACAAGAGCAATCGTCTCCTGCATGAAGCATCGTATGGTCACAAGTAAACTCAAGCGTAGAGGGACCGAGGCGTGGTTCCCGCGTCCCCCGAGCTCAGGTGGAATATTCAGTCAGCTTCTGTTGACTCTGTCCCCAGTGTGAGGCTATGTCCCAGAACCCCACAGTGCTAACTGTCCAACATCTGTCTTTGACAGACCGCTGAGGAGGAGCCCAGCGTGGACACGGAGCCCACCCCGGAGGACGCCGCGGAAGAAGTAACTATGTGCATGTGTCATTAAGCCTGAGTGCTTGGGGTCGGGTCTGGAGGGTGGGGTAGAGGGGCGGTGGAAGCTTAAAATCAGTGGCCCACGTGTGGTCACCTAGTTAACAGGTGGCTACATGTGGATACAGGCACACGTGCACACATGGATGTCACGTGAGTGTCACAGGCAGCGACTTCACGCAGAAGGAGTCCTGCACACGGGAAGGTTGGCCGCAGGCCGAGGTAAAGGCCCCGGGTGGCTGGCCGGGCCTTCTCATCACCAGCGAGGCTGCCGTGGAGGTGCAGCGGGGCAGGAGACGGGGACAGAGGGTCCCACCTGCGGGGCTTGTAACCAGCCTTGGAAGTTCTCAGTGAGGGTGGAACCACGCCTAGGGTCCCGGGAGGTGGTCCGTCTCTGAGGAGTGGATGGAGGTCTGAGCGGAGAGCTGAGGAGGGGCTGGGGAGAGGGAGGCTGGGGGAGCAGGGAGCTCTGCTGAGGGTGACGTCCCACGGTGGACGTGAGGAGCGGGGCCTGCCCCGGCCAGGACCCCTGACTTGGCTTGGTTAGGGGAAGTATCCTGGGGACTCTGGTGTGGTAGAGAGAAGTGTGGTGACAGCCGCAGACCCCCCAGGGGGACCTTGGCTGTTGGAGAGCTGAGTTCCACAGTGGAGATGGAGCTGGGGTAAAGGGACTCTAGCAAGCAGCCACGTTTCTGTCACCGTGAAGGACCTTCCGCCACGGCGGCTGGAGGCACGGGGTGTGGGCAAAGCTGACGACGTGTGGCAGCCCGAGTCTGCCTGTCCGGGCACCCTGAGCACCACACGCAGGCAGCATTTGCAGCTCTGTGGACTTTTAAAAATAGCCGTGAGCCGGGCGTCCTGGGAGGATGGGACCAGTGGGCTCTCCTGGCCTCACAAAGCGTCCCCGCAGATGCCGAGGTCTGCGTTCTGCTGTCCTCTGACTCACGCACACCAGTGCGCATTCAAGCCCGGGGTCGCTGGATCTCACGTCTAGGAGACACAACACGTTGGTTAAATAAGGAAGGACCCGCTAGGCCGCCGTCGCCGGCCAGCTGGCCGCCCCTCCTCTCCGTGCTCCTGCTGCTTTCCGGGAGTTTGGGCTCCGCTCTCCGCCCAGCCCTGCAGTGACGTTGCCCGGCTTGGCCCTGTGCGTGGCAGTCCCCGGGAGAGCAGGCGTGGCTCTGCTTCTGCCAGGACACAGAGTCAAAGGGCAGTGAGGCACGAGCTGGTGACTTTCCTGAAAACCTGAGTGTCCATCTGGTGTGTGCAAAGTCACGGGGTGCAGAGGGGAGGCGCCCCTCCCCATGGAGTGAGGAGGCCCGAGGAGGCCCAGGCCGGGGGAGGCCGGCCCAGCTCCACTCTAAGCAACACGCTGCCGGGCTTTGTAAGAATTCTCCTTGGGGGGAGCCTGCAGGGCAGTGATTGAGGGCAGGTCACTGTGGTGACTCAGCACTTGGCTTCTGGGAGCAGATTCTGGGCACAAGGCTAGTGGAGTGGGTAGACCGTTCATTCTGTGTGCTCCGGCTGGCAAAGAGACCGGGTCGCGGGTCTCAGTCTGACGGGCTGCCGCGGCCAAACAGAAGGAATGGGCGGCTTGTGAACAGCAGGTGCCCGTGGAGACTGGCACGTCTAAGGTCAAGCACCACGAGTTCAGGGCGTGGCGAGCACCTGCCGACGGGTTCACGGACAGCCACCTTCTCGGTGTCCCTCAGGGCAGCAGGGCCCGATGGCGTCTCTTGGCCTCTTTTGTAAACGCTCACCCCACTCAGGAGGCCTCCGTCCTCAGGACCTGACCACTCCCAAGGCCCTGCTGCCTAACAGCATCATCTTGGGAGTTAGGGCGTCATCAAATGGACTTTAGGGGTTCGCAGACATTCAGCCTGTAGCACAGGATAAGGGTCACAAGTACTTAGGAAGCTACCAGAGAATGGTCTTCGCTGACCTCGTGTAACAAGAATAGGTGCTAACAACGTGGACTCCCGGGGCCCCTCGCCTCGAGCTGTCTACGCTCGGCATTTCTGATGCAGATCTAGACGTGAGTCTGTCCAGGAGCGCAGGGAGGACAGCTGGCCTCTTCACAGGTTATGTTTAATAATGGGGTATGAGATAGTGGAAATTATTACCTCCTGATGTTTGCTTGTCTGGATGATACAAAATCAGTATATTTTTTATTCCTAATAAGTAAGAAAAGAGCATTCCTAAATACATAGAGGTATTAGGTATTTCACAGGAGTATGATGTTGACATTTAGATACATTTGTAGTGTTTGTGGGACGATCGAAAGAATACTGGCGGAGGTCACCTCTTTACCCCGGGTTTCTGATGGCTATTCTGAAAGTCAATGTGGCTGATTCAGCGCAGCCCCCGGTGAGGCCAGCCGGGGTCCTGTGCTGTTGCCTAGCTTTTGTTAGAGTCCAGTAACTCTCCATGCACTGTCCGTGGCCTTCAGAGTGGCCAGCACTTCCGTACAGCACTCCTGTAACTCAGAGATTGGTGGATCTGGTAAAAGAGGGGACCTGGATACACGCAGTCTCACACCCTTTGCCTCCTGAACATGTGTGGCAATCAAACATTCCTCTTATGGGGAGAAAATCACTCGGCCAAGCCTGCGGCCCGCGCCACGCCACACTGTGTGGGCAGAGCCAGGAGGACGCGTTGTGGGTGAGTGCTTTCCTTTCTGAAGAACACGTGGCACTGTTTTCATACGACCACCTCAGTGTGTGGCTCTCGCGCCCTCGTGCCTCCTGGCTGGCTCTGTCCAGCTTCAGGGAGGAGGACCCTGCAACGGTGCTGTAGGAAGATGGCCCGGAAGCCTGTTCCTGACCCCAGGACCCCCACGCTTCTCCTTCCCCAGGCCAAGAGAAAGGCTTCCTCGCTCTGGAGGTCAGGGCGGGCACCCAGGGGGGGCACAGTGTGTGGGCTCCAGGAGGGTGGGCTTGGGCTGGTGTCGCTTGACACACCCAGGCAGGTTCCCTCTGTTCCCTACGGTGAGGTGCCAGCAGGCTCCAGCAGGAGACCTCTCCTAAGGGTACTGGGGGGTCTCGGCACGGGATGGAGCAGGGCCCGGGAGACCCCAGAAGCAGACGCACTCTGTGAGCCTCTGGAGGTGCCTGCCGGGTGCAGGTGGCTCTTCTCCTCGGCTGGGCTCCCTCTTGCAGATGATTCGCAGTAAGCAGAAGTCGGGACGCTGGAAGTCAGGAGAGCCAAGGTGGTTTGACATTCAGTGTGACAGTAAGTGTGCTGCTTGGCCCCGGTGCTGTTCCGCAGAGCGAGGGGCCTCTAGAAGGTCCCCAGCGGCTGCTGTGCTACCTCGCGCTGCAGGGCGATCGAGGGACTTTGTCACGGGTCCAGAGGCGACCTGCTGCCTGGTTGTCTGGGAAACCTGTCTGGATGTTGCACCAAGTCCTCAGGCAGACTGTGGCAGCCGTGTGCAGACTCTGGGTGAGGAGGCCCGCGTGCTCACCCGTAGGGAAGGAGGCTAGCTGATGGCGACAGGGCGGTCGGTGCGCCCTCCTCCGAGGGCAGAGTTGACCACGGCCAGCTGGGAGGGCCAGCAGCAGCAGCGCTGGGGGGGAGATGCGGGGCTTGCCGTTTCCGCAGCAGATGACCACACCCAACTCCTGCCTCTGTCTCGTCGTCCTTGGCCCAACGTATATTGGAATTTTTAGGGCATGATTTCTGAAGTGCTAGATTTCAGGGTTATGTTTACTATTCGTCAGAAAGACCAGTTTCCCATCTAGCAGCTTTAGAAACCAGGTCTAGGGAATTGTTAAAATATTAGCATGTTTTTACTATGTTTCTCGTGACCCGGGGTATCTCCCCACCCCGACTGGGTTGATGGTGGAGCAGGAGTCGTGTGGTGAGGGCTGGCACTTTGACACAGCCCTGTCGGTGGGCACCAGAGGATGCTCCCTGGGAGCCAGAGGACAGCGGAGGGGACAAAAACAGCTCAGGGGCAAGGGAGGGTCCTGGCTGGGTGCACAGCCCCTTGCAAGGTGGCGGAGTGTCTATGGGTGGCTCACTGATGAACTTCTGGGCAGCTGCTAATGGGACCTCCTGTGGTGACAGTGACCAGCTCTCTGACTTCCAGAGCAGTGGCATCTCTGATCCACGCCCTCTCCACTCGGCAGAGCATGGGGCGGAAGCCAGGGAAGAGACTGGGGCAGTGTGCAGGAATGGGTCGGGTCAGAGCACCGCAGCTGGGAGGAGCCTGGCGTCGCTCCTCTGTCCCTGGAGTCTAGGCAGAGGTTCAGCGCTCCCCTACAAGGGGAAGAAGAAAACGCCATCGCAGCTGGCGTGACTGGGAACGAGGCGGGATGGGTGTGGAAGCCGAGCACTAACACAGCGGCGGTGAGGAGGAGCCAACAGTCCTGAGAGAAGAGCAGGGGCTGGGGTCTCCCGGGGTCTGTCTCGTGAGTCACCAGTGGCACCTTCAGAAGCCGGTGGTCTCAGAGGAACAGCCACTCTGCGCAGCACGTGGGGCCAGGCCGTGTGCCCGCGGCTGTGCCGCAGTCACCCCTGCCAGGCTCTGTCCCTCCTGGGGCGCGGAGCTGGTGGAGGCTGCGTGAACACAGGCGCGGGCGGGCAGTGGTCCTGGGTCTGCGGGCGCCTCCCTGCGTCTGTGCTGCTGTGTCCCTCCGGAGCAGCCCAGGGCCACCGTGAGCCTCACAGAGAGTCTAGAAACGGAGGTGGGACGCCAGGCCTTTGGAAGGGGAGGCGTGGCCACCCGCGACACCCTAGCCCCTCCGGACCCCGCGGGGAGACTGCGGTGCGCGGGCTCCATCACGGCAGCACTGACTGAGGCGGAGGTGCCGGAGGCCAGGAGCTGCGACCGCCCTGGCGCGGCAGGTGACGTGATGCGGACGTGGCAATTATCTGCAAGAATTCACAGAAAACAAGGCCGTCGTCGTCTGTGGAACGTTGGTCCTTCCCCGCGGGTGGGGACGTGGAAGGTGTGCAGCTCCGGCAGTCCCGCCGGCCCCACCTCTGCTGCAGTAACAGAGCCCGCAGCCGCGCCATCCCCAGAGCGCGTAGTGGGACCGCAGCGGCTCCCTGTGGGTGTGAATAGGGACGTCCTTGGAGACCAGGCGCCAGCTGGAGAAGTGTCCCGGGACCCGAGAGCCCCACCGGCGCCTCGCCTGGCAGTGGCGCAGAGGCCGCGCAGCACGAGTGACCCTGCCGCCCCGTCGTGTTCCCACGCGGAGGTCGAGGCTCTCAGGGGCACGGTGCCCTCCGAGACAGCCCAGCATCATCCCCGGGCAGCTGTAGCTGCATCAGGAGGCACAACGCCTCACCAGGTGGCCTGTCCTGTGTCCTGCATGAAGAGCAGGCCACAGGAAGCCCTGGTCAGCCCCTGCGTCCTTAGGCTCCTGTGTTGGCCCAGGAATGACAGTGCAGTGGCCTGCCTGCCGGGAACAGGACGCTCCGTGGGAGGAGAGCCTGCCGTGGTGTGCCTCTGATTCTCACAGACTGGAATGTCCCTCGGCCCTGGGATGGGCCAGAGACCTGCGGCGAAGTACGGCGATGCGCCCATGAGCAAGGCACTACATCGTCTACAGACAGGCTTTGTGGAGTCACGGACCCCCTAGGCACCCAGTGTCGGACACAGACTTAGCAAATGACCCTGGGCTCCGGTCAGCCGGGCTGCTCTGTCTCTTCCTTCTGTCCTGCCCTGAACACAGCCTAGTGCTCTGGTAGCAGAGAGGCCATGCCCGCTTCACCTCCTCCCTGCTCTGCACGCGGGAACACCACCCCAGGAGGCGTCACCACGGGGCCTGACCGCGGCTTGGTCTCGGTGGGCCTCTGCCTCCCGAGGAGGTCCCTCCTGGGGAGGAGCCACGCGCTGGAGCTCACAGACCACACCCTGTGCTGGGATTCCTGCCCCCTTCCCCTTCCCAAACTCTCCCTCTCCTCTGCAAATTAGAAAGAAGACAAAGGTTCATTCTTTTAATAAAAGTGTTCAGGACACTCCAGAAGAGCTTTCGCTGGGATGTTTTTGAAAACGACACCCCACCCCCAAATCTTTGGCTGACATCTCTGTCGTAGGTGGGATTTATCATTGAATTGCAAGAATCACTTGAGCTTCTTGATCCCAAGTGGGCACTTGGAGTGATCATGCTAAGAAAGGACACATCCACGTTTAATCGAGAAGACTTCCTTCCACGGATGACTCTGGGCTAGGGCAAGACGCAGGGTATCGGTCACACAATCGTGTAGTTCATCACTTTCAGAGTTTTTGAGGCGATGGAAAGGGAAGTGCAGCGAAAGCCTTCCCCTGGAACGCTCACGCAGCTGGAGCCGGGCGTGGAGGTGGCGGCTCTGCAATCCGTGAGTCATAAAGATCTCCAGGGAATCGTCAAGACACATTTTTTTCCAGGATGCAGTATTAGAACACCCGCAGTGCCAAGTGCGCAGAGCAGCCACCAGCACCACGGAGGGCTGCCATCACCCCGGTGCTCTCAGCACAGGCTCCCAGGGGACCCCTGGATCTGGTCTCCAGACTCGCGGCACCTCCTGCCTCATGCGGATTGGATGGGCACCCTGGGCATGACTCATGGGCACAGAGAATGAAGGGCACAGTTTTGGACTCACAGGGCACCTGCAGGAGCCCACACTCTGGGGCACGCGGGGCAGAACCCGAGTGAGCTGTGGCTCCTGTTCCCGGAGCTCACGTTAGAGCAGATTTCTGAATTGCCCAGTCACTGTGACAAGAGGGCAATTTTCTGTTCCCTCCTGAAGCTGTGAAAGGCTCGGGTGTACCCACAGGCGCGGTGCCGGGTCGCCCGTCCTCTCGACCTGGGCTGCTGTCCGGCTCAGGCTGAGCGGCGCTCCCTCCGCTCGCTGCCTCTCCGTGTTCAGCAGCTGTGCGCTGAGCCCTCGCTGTGCGCCCGGCGTGTGCTCAGCACTCACAGTGACCCAGGGCTCTGCCGCAAGCATCGAGAGGCTAGTGTGCTCCCAGTGAGCACGTGGCCACCAGCCTCGCCCCTGCAGAGCAGGCGCTGTGCAGAGACAGGCAGGGCACACGGGCTTGGGAGGGCTGCGGCAGCCGCCCGGATCCCGAGGACCCCAGTGCTAGGCTGGGGCTGGAGGTTGGTGAGGGCCAACCAACAGCACAGATCTGCTGGGAGCTGGGTCAAGACCAGGGGTCCAGTAGGACCGGTCTGTCACCTGCACCTCCACAACACTCCCCCAACTGGTCCCTGTTGCTTAGTGGGTGTCCCAGCACTGTGGGTCGGTGCCCCGGGAGCCCCTCAGCTCCCATTGCCCGCGCCCGTGGGGGCAGGGCAGTGCCCAGATGGCGCTCTTCCAGAGGGTCTCAGCCTCCGGCCTGTGGGTGTTTGTCTCTGCACTGGGTTTTCATGCCGAGCTCTCACCTCGCCTTCCATAACTGTGAAAAACCCATTGAAGCCGGGCGTGGTGGTGCAGGCCTGTAATCCCAGCACTTGGGAGGCTGAGGCAGGAGGATCATGAGTTCAAAGCCAGCCTCAGCAACGGCGAGGCACTCAGTGAGACCCTGTCTCTAATAAAATACAAAAACGGGCTGGGGATGTGGCCCAGTGGTCCAGTGCCCCTGAGTCAATCCCCAGTACCAAAAAAAAAAAAAAAAAAAAAAAAAAACCACATTGTCCTGCCTCTTTCCTGACCCTGGACTCACTCAGAGCAGCCCTCCCTGACTGCTGACCATGGTCTCTGAGACCACCATCCTCCAAGCAGCAGGACAGCCCCCCAAGCTCACCTGGCTTAGCACAGGAGCGGCAGTGCCTGGTGTGCCATGTCCCCCTCCTCCTCCTCAGCTGGGAACCTGGGGAACGGCCTCCTCTCCTGATGTGTCGGGAGCACTCCGCGTTCACTTAAATAGTGCTGGACGTGTGCTTCATCATCACTGATGAGGCCAGCCTCTGAGTGTCACGTGTCACACAGGGTCCACACAGGCAGTGTATCATAATGCAGAAGTGTCCCCTGGGAACGTGGTGCATTAACGTCGCACACCACCAGGTGCTGCCGGTGAAGTGACAGGAGAGGGCAGGACAATGGTCTGTGCTGCTGGAGGATCTCAGTGGAACTTTGGGAACTAACTCCCCACACCGTCATCCCCTAGCCCTGGAGGAGGCGTCACACCTTCTTCGTGTGCCTAGGTGAAGGAGCCCTAATGAAGGAGATAGCTAAAGACTGCGGTCAGCTGAGAGCCATAAAAGATGTTCTAGTTTCCAACTGATATTAATACATTATTCAAAGAATCTTTGTATGCCCGTGAACACTGCGTGATGCACCTGTAAGCTCGAGCTGTAAGCACGTGTCCTTGTTAAAGCAAAATGTATATAACCGGGTGAGGTTGATTAGAGGGTGTGGGAGGAAGAAGAAGGTGGTGGTTGAAAGGAGTCAGAGCGGTTAGAGTTGGAGAGGTTGCTGAAGCCGGAGAGAAAAGAAGAATAAAAGACCCTTTTTCATTTTCATCCTGCCTCCAAATTTTCTCCCGCGGCGTTCGTTGCTCCAAGCGGATCGCTTCAGGCAGCAGCACCTAGGGAGCTGGGTGTGCCCTGGGCAGTTGCAGCTGTGGGACGTGAGGAGAGGCAGGCAGGGCTCCCTGGGTGGACCGCGTGCAGGGGTTGCTGCAGGTCTGGAGCCGTGCGCTGGGGGTGTGCGGACTGCAGATGGCCGGGTGGCCTCTGTGGGTGAGGCTCCAGCAGGCTCCCAGGTGGGGTGCCTCCCCCGGGTGCGGGTGTGGGCTGCTGCCAAGCACTGCAGGACGGGGCATGGAGACTGGCCGGGAGAAGCCTGTTCTAGAAGCTCCAGAGCAGTTTGGGGCAGGATTCCAGAGCAGTGGGGAATCTCCCTTCCCCAAGCAGGCGGCATATGGCACCTAGTTTTTATGTTAGTACTGAGCTTGTTGCTTGTGTGACAAATATTTTACTATATACACAGATAACACCAGTTGTTGTTAATAGTTGAACTCATTACTTTTTAGAAAGATAGATTTTTGTCTTTTCTACTTAGATTTTTTTTTTTTTTTTTTTTTTTTGGTACTGGGGGTTGAGCCCAGGGGTGCTTAATCATTGAGCCATATCTCCTGTCCTTTTTATTTTTTATTTGGAGACAGAATGCTGAGACTAGCCTTGAACTTGAGGTCCTCCTGTCTCAGCCTTCCGAGTCCCTGGGATTACAGGTGTGAACCATGGCACTTGGCTTAATTAATTTTTTTTTGTAAACAAAACGGGTTTGTAACGGTACAGTTCTGGAGAGCGGAAGTTCCTAGGCGCACAGGGCTGGAACCAAGGGCAGGGTCCTGGTGAGCCCTGGTGGAGAGCGCCCTGCGGGGCGGGAGCTTCTGGGGGCCACTGTGTCCCTGGCTCCGGCACTGCTCGGCCTTCAGTGCCACCGTGGCTTATTCTACCCTTTCTGACTCTGCTTCCCCTTTCCTCTGTGACATGGTCCTTCCGCCTCCCTCTTACAGGACCATGCTTATTACGTTGGGGTGGCATCTGGTTTTAAATCGATGAATTCAAAGTGCCCATTCTAAGATGAGCGGTGAGTCAGTTTAATTTTATGCTTAGGAACTAATGATACGTATAAGGTAAACTCTGAGGTTAGCGTACATTCCATTCCTCCTCACTCCGTTTTCTTTTTCTTCCTTGAAGTTACCATGCGAGCAGGACACACTTATCTGCTTATTTATCCGATACATATTTCTTCACAATTTATCCTACAAAAGACGGCCGAGAGGCCACTGTGGCCATGTGTCCTCTGCTCCCGGACGCTGCACAGCAGGAGCGATCGTCTCAGTGTAAAGGGTAGGTGGCAGATTCATAAAACAGAAAATTACTCCAACCCCAGCTGCCAAATTACAGAGAAGAATTGTATGAAGAAACAAGTGAACAACAGCCGGGGTACCCTCAGGTGACTGCATGGGTGGTCATGAGGGTTTCCTCTGGCTGCTGAGCCAGTCTCCACACACCTAGACAGAGATTCATCACCCCATCATCCCTGCTGCCTTGTCTAGGTAGGCCCTGATGTTCCATTAAACCTACCAGGAAAACCCAGTGATCTCCCTGACTCGAGATCCTTACAGTTATCCCTCCTTATCTGCAGTTTGGATTTCTGAATTTCAGTGATGCACATTCCACTGTGGTCTGACAATAGGAAATGGAAAATTACAGAGATAAGTAATTCACAAGTTTTATATCGCTGACTTTTCTGAGAGCACGATAAAATCTCATGTTGCTCCATCCTGCCTGGGATGTGACCCATCTCTTTGTCCAGTGTATCCATCCTGTATACACTACCCACCTGTTATTCACTTAGCAGTCTCCTCCATTGTCAGATCAACTGCCCTAGTATTGCTGGGCCTGTGTTCAAGTGACCTCATTTTACTTAATAGCAGCTCCAAAGTGCATGAGTAGTGATGCTGGTAATTAGATATGCCAAAGAGAAACCATAAAGTGCTTTTTTTTTTTTTAAGTGAAAGTTTATCACAGACATGTTTGTGTAGGAAAAAGCATAGTGTACATCAGGTCCAGTGCCCTGTCCACTTCACGTATGCACTGGAGGTCTTACAACTGTACCCCACTCAGAGGTTCTGAGACCAGGCACCTGACACCTGGGCATGGTCCCATCTCCACAGGGTGCACTCTACAAGCGTCTGGTCTGTCTAGAGAACAGGTCCAGGACCCAGGGTTAGATGTGAGAGAGGCACAGTGCAGCATGTACCTTATAGTTGGATACTGAGTTGAGGAAATTAACCGAAAAATGTATTTCTGGGGACAATTTTCAACATGGAGTAGGTGACATTTTTGTTGGCTTTTGTTTGTTGTTTCGCTAATATTTTTTGCTGAAGCGTTTTTAAGTGCAGCCTACAAACTGTAGCATCTCCTTCTTAAACATTTCATGTTGCCTCTCAAAAGTAAGAGCATTTTCCTACATAAGCACTGTGTCATTGTCACTGACTGGTGGACACTTTCCTCTTGCTGTCCCCAAAGCTGTAGGTCAGGAAGGTCAAAAGCTCTTCACCTGACAGGTTAAAATCTACCTCCTTCTCAGCATGTTGTAGTTCCTTGGAAAAATCCATCATAGCTGAATTGTTGCTCTGTTGGACAGGCATTGATTTCCAACTGTTAATTTTAGCAAAAGGCTTTGCTGACTGCCTCATGCAAGGCTCTTAGAGATGGAGGTACTCAGCCCATGACTCAGGCATCGCCACGGAGGATTTTGGATCTGTGACTTAGGGTCTTTGCCAGCGAATGCTTGCTCACTCAGACAATCAATGCTATTTGTGTGTGTGTGTTGCACATGGAGTAAAAACTAGCTCAAGCTAATTGCAAATTAGGGAAAATTCTTCATTTCCATTTCTCACATGAAAGTTCTATTTTCCTTCTGTAGGGAAAGATATTTGGTGAGGTTATTGGTAAAAGACAAATGGCTAACCCAAGACAACAAGAGAAACCTTTGGCCTCCCAGGTCAGTGTAGGAGGCAGAAAGCCTCAGGAACGAACGTTGTTCATAATGCAAAGATCCAGGTCATCTAGGAAACGCAGTCTTTCTTGAATCCTTCAGACAGCAAGTCACCCCTGAAGGGTGGTGGACCTTCCGAGGAGCGCTGGGAAGTGGCTGGATTCACCTGTGGCGGAGAACAGGCAGGGAATGCAGGCGCCATCACTGTGGGTGAGGAGAAGAGAGTCCGCGGTCCCAGCAGCCCTGACCCAGGGCGTCCACTGTCACTCCCAGCTCTTCTCCTCCACCCCCACGGGACGTTCCTGGGAGAGCAGCGCAGGGCGGGACCTGAGGCAGCCCCCTCCATGGTGCCAAGGCACAAAGCCCCACTCAGCTCCCCAGTGTTCTCTCATCAGATGCAAAACTCAAAGCCACCAGGAGACGGGAGAAGGGCCTGCCAGGAGGGTGGGGGCGTTCACGTCCACGCTCGCAGAGGGCCAGGAAGCCTGCACCGCAGTGACCGCGTGAACGGAACAGCCATCTACCAGGTCCAGGGACAGGCTGCTGGGACTGAAGGAGAGGTAGACATGGGACACCCCTGTCCCGGGAAGAGCCGGGACACCTGCAGGTCCTGAGCAGAAGGGAGGGAGAGGATGGCTGCTTCCCAGGGCAGGTCAGGGAGCTCTTCTGTCCCCAGCTGCACAGAGAGAGGGCAGTCCTCAGGACCCTGCTGAGACCAAGACCGCACCAGGAGACCAGGAGCCACGGGCCCCCAGGCGTCCCTCAGCAGGAGCACCAGTGTCAGTCCTTGTCAGAGGGCGGCGACGTGTGAGGACCTGCTGGAAGCTGAGGGCGGGGCGACACCCTCTGGCACCGAGGGTCCCACAGCGACACAGCAAAGCCACAGCATCCCCTGGAGGAGTGGAATGTTATGACACGCTGAAGGCATCGGTGACAACAGCGGAACCAAAGCCAGGGCAGCTGTCATGAGACGCCCTCACCCCAGCTCTTGAGACTGACCAGGGGGGAGGTGTGGCCCGCGCTGGGCGGGGCTGTCCACCTGGGTCCTCGGTGCTCCTCCACATCAACACCCCGCGTTTCAGCCCCCGCACACGCTGTCATGCAGAAGAGCACCCCCATTTTCAGAACTGATCCAGGTGCCACAGCACACAGGACTCAAAAACGACTACAGTCACTGTGGTAGAAGCTCTAGTAGAGAAGGGGAGTAGCATGCACAAACAGACGACAGACTCCGGCAGACGGAGAGTACAGAGACAAGTCAGTGCGTGCGCTGGGAACGCTAAAGGGTTGCGCAGGAGAAGAAGTGTGTGTGTGTGTGTGTGTGTGTGTGTGTGTGTGTGTGTGTGTTAACAGACTGATTAACAGATTGACACAGTCATGGGGGGAAAATATCAGAGAACTCAAAGGCAGGCAAACAGAACACAGTTAAGCTGTATTGTCTCATATCTACCAAAGATTAAATTTCTAAGAAAAACCTCCCCACAAAAAGCTTTCACTGGATTCAGTAGTGAGTTCTATCAAGCATTTAAGGAAGAAATAGTACCAAATTCTATGCAAGTGTTTGCAGAAAGTAAAGGCAGGAGGATGTCCCAGCTTATTTTATCAAGCCAGAATTACCTGAGACCAAAATCAGACAAGGAATGAAGTCACAGGTCAATGTCTCTCAACACATAAATGAAAAGTTGAATTTAGCAAAATATAAAGAGAGTAATACATCATAACCAAGTAGAAATAATTCTAAACATAAAAATTTTAACATGTGACAATAAATTGATATGATTTTCCATTTTAATGCATTAAAAAGGAAAACTTTGCGATCATCTCAGCAAACATAAAAATTGCTCAAGAAAACTCAAAATCCATTTGTAATATCTGTTATCAAAATTATGAACACAGGCACTTCCTCAACATTGTAAAGATCTCTTACAAAAGCCTTATGTGCTTCGTGGTGAAAGACAGTGGTTTTGTCCTAAAATTGCCTTTGTTTACATACACGATAATGTACATAGAAGATTTCAAATCCATCTATTAAAAAAAAAAAACCAAAAAACAAAAAAACTAAGACTAATGGGTGTAGTAAGGTTGTAACATAGAAGTGAATATAGGAAAGTCAGTTGTACCTATCTAGGCAAAAAAAAAAAAAATGGAAATTAAAATTACAATGATACACAATAGCATCTAAAACATTAAACGTTTGAGATTAAGTTTTAAAAACATTCCTAAGAGCAGAAACAAGGATGTCCATGTGCACCACTTCTATTCAACATTACACTGGAATTTATTGGTAATACAGTAAAAGGAAATGTGTTCTATAAATTGGAAAGGAACATCTTAAATTGCCTTTGTTTGCATACACGATGATGTACATAGAAGATGCCAAGTCCATCTACAAAAAAATAAAATAAAAAACAACTAAGACTAATGAGTACAGTGTACAGTAAGGTTGTAAGAGAAAAGGTAAATATAGGAAAGTCAGTTGTACCTATCCAGGCAATAAAAAATGGAAATTAAAATTAAAGCGATACGCAATAGCATCTAAAACATTAAATGTTTGAGATTAAGTTTTACAAAACATACCCAAGGTTTGTAAACTGAAACTACAAAATGTGCTGAGAGATGGAAGAAGACTTAATAGAGAATGAACATTCCGGTCAGGGATCAGAAGATTCAGCATGTGAACGTGCCGCCTTTCCGAGCAAATTTTGAGATTCTGGGCAATGCCAATTAAAACCTCAGCACCTTTCTTCACAGAATTTGACAAGCTGATTCTTAAATTTATATCTAAGTGTGAAGGATGCAGAATACCAAAACAGCTTTGCAGAATAATAGCAGAATTCAAGAACCCACTGTGCATTTTGAAGCCATACACAGAGAGACAGTAATTAAGACAGTGCAACGCTGGTGTAAAACTAGACGTGTCAGTTGCTGGACTGAAAAGAAGACCTCTGCAGGAGCCCTGTTTGGGGAGATGGCTTGAATTGCGGTTGACTATGGGCCATGGAGATTTGGGCATTGTCGCCTTCCGTAGTCTCACGGGACTTGTCCCGGGATCTCGAGTGACTTGGCCGAGATTGCTGATAGGGTCAGCGCCATTTTTGGTGGTGTGTGCGGCACGTGTTAGTCGTTGTTAAAGCCAGAGAGAAAAGTTATCAAAATAAAAAGCTGTTTGTCTCCAGTTTGCCTCTGAACTTCTTCCCGCGGCTTCGTTGCTCCAAGCGGCCATCGCTTCAGGCAGCAACAGACCTCCGTGTTTGCCATCAGTTGGTTTTTGATGCAGTACCAGCGTGATTCAGTGTGGAAGTCCTTTTAACAAATGGAGTTTTAACAACGAAATATTTGTAAACAAAAAGATAAATCCTGAAACAAAATTTACAAAAGTAACTAGAAATGGATTATTGACCTAAAGGTAAGAGCTAGAACAGTAACACTGATAGAAAAATCATGAAAAATCATGACTAATTAGGTTAGTGAAAGGTATTCTAGGCAGGACACAAAATGCATGAGCCCTAAAGAAAAAACAGCTAAGTAGGACTTCATAAAAATAAGGACTCGTGCTTGAAAAGACATCGTTGGAAAAGTTAATAGGTTGGCCAGATGGGGAGAAAAGATTTTCACACTTGTAACTGATAAAGGATTTCTATCCAGATTATATAAATATTTCTTACAACTAGACAATAAGAAGATGTTACCCAATTTTAAAAACTGGCAAAACAGACTCTTTTGGGTACTGGGGATTGAACTCAGGGGCACTTGACCACTGAGCCACATCTCCAGCCCTATTTTGTATTTTTTATTTAGAGACACGGTCTCACTGAGTTGCTTAGCACCTTGATTTTGCTGAGGCTGACTTGTGATCCTCCTGCCTCAGCCTCCCAAGCCGCTGGGATTAGAGGTGTGTGTGGCCCGCACCCGGCACAAAACAGACATTTTAACAAAAGATATCAGGGTGGCAGGTGGGTGCCTGAAACTCACCCCCCAGCTCCCATGTTCCTCGGTGTTGTGCAGTGGATGAGTTGTGTTGCCCTCTACCAACGGGATTCTTCTCAGTGACAAAGGAACAAACCAAAGGTGTGTGCAAGCGCACGTGCGTCTCAGCAGTGCGAGGCTCAGCAACAGAAGCCAGGCCCACCCTCCACTTGTCTAACTACTGCACTGGTTTCCAGGGAGTGTGGGCTGCAGGAGGGAGCTGGCCACCAGGGGCAGGGGAACTGGGCGGAGGCCGTGTGCTGTTTCAGTGTCCTGGTGGTTAGGACTGCATGAATCTGTCAGAATCCACCGACGTGAATTGTCCTGTAGGCAGATCATACTAAAGTAAATCTGACCTCAGAAACAAACTCTGGAGTTACAGTTTCAAAGATTATGAAATGAAAGAGGCATCTGTATTCAGCCAGAACTCCATTCATTTGGGCCCTGTTGATACAGAGGGTAGGTGGTCTAGTCTTCGCTGTTCCAGACACTGAACTGGGTAAGGAAGGTGGACTCATCACACACCCCCCGCTGTGGGTCCACTCCTGCCACCTTTTGTGGGGAGTTTGCAGAGTCGTCTCTGTGCATCCGCGAGATCAGTACATGGATCGAGTCAACCACGGATTGAAAATATCAGGAAAAGTCGCGTCTGTACGTCCGGAACATGTTATTTTATCCACACTGTAAAGTCTGACAACTATTTTCCTAGTGTGGACATTAGGTTTGTAAGTTTTCTATAGATGATTACTTAGTATTGTATGATAAGTCACCAGAGATGATTTAAGGTCTACTGCAAGTGTGACTTGTGGATGCCACACCATTTTGCACAAGGGACTTGAACATCCATGGATTCTGGTGTCTATGAGGAGTCCTGGATCCAACCCCCGAGATACCGATGGACACTTTCTCTTTCCTGGTTGTGAGGCCAAGAAAAGGGACACAAGCATGTGGCGGGTGAAGCTCCTGCACAGGGCGAGCCCTCATTAAGCGTTTGGTGTCGGGTTATTTGTGTTATCATGGGAGAAAAAGTTTGAAAAGCATCTTAATTAGGCAAATTAAATCGCTCTTACATAAGACAGCAAGCTGTTTTCTAATGCATTGGCAAGATCTATTTGCAATGAGACATTTTAATATGAAAGTATAAATAAACTTTCTCCTTGAGGTATTGTGGACAAAGTCTTGGCTCAACAATTCTTTTCCAGCATTTAGTTCCCTTAATTATAAGTGCTTGAAAGTAGTGAACTACGTTTTTAAAATATTTCAGTTTCACAGTTTTTATTAATTCAGGCTGTTTCCCGGGTTAGCTTGAATTAACAACATTGAATATCAAAACAAGAACTTTGAACCAGGCTGCCGGTCTCTGGAGTGACAGACACGGCTTTGACGTTCCCGTGAGGTGACACGGCGGCTTGGCCAGCACTCTCCTCCCGAGGTGGATTCAGGCAGACGGGTCTCGCGATGCGGCTCGCTCCCTGACGTGAGTGGCCTGACGGAGGACACCCCAGCAGGGTCCTGCCCGGAGGCTGCTCCGCTGACAGGCTGGCTTGTGCTTTTGCACAAGAGTGGCATGGGGGTGCAGCGCCCCACGTTGCTGGGGCTCTGCCCTGGGCTCGGGGTTCCCGAGGGGGATTTGCACTGGCCTCAGCCCTTGTCTCAGCCTCTGCTCCTGTGACCTTGCGTGATAAGTGTGTGCAAGCCGAGGGCCGGTTCCCGCCACCCCTGGTGCCGCCTGTGTGTGCCTCCTGCGCTCCTGGGCTTGGCAGAGCCCACTGCTGAAGGAGCCCTAATTAGGAAGGGCTGTTGCAGCTAGCTGGAAGCCATAAGTTCCACCTGATATATATGTGACGCACCTGTAGGCATCCGCAAAGCTGAAGGTATATAACCGGGTGAAAGCGGTCCGAGTTAGGAGAATGGAGAATTCAGTCAGTCGGGCAGTCACTCGGTCGGTCAGAAGAATCAGAGCGGCCAGAACGTAGGCAGAGCGGTTACAGAAGAGAAACCAGATAGAAGACAGAAGAGAAACCAGATAGAAGAAGTAATGACTGGTCAGAGTTAGGCCGAGGCTCCTGAGGAAGACAGAAGACAGAAGAAAGAAGAAGGAAGAAAGAAGAGAGAAGAAAGAAGCTCTAATCTTTCTCTAAGCTAAGCTCTATCTTTCTTTCTCTCTACTCTACTCTAAGAAGCTACTCTACTCTAAGCTAAGAAGACAAGAAGAAAAGCTCTTTAATCTTTCTCTCTAAAAATCTTTCTTTCCCTCTCTAAGCTCTCTCTAAGAAAGTAGAAGTAAAAGTAGTAAAAGCTTTACTCTGCCTCCGAGAGTTTTTCCGCCCGGGTTTCGGTACCAGGTAACTTACACACCGCCAGCGCCCACTTCCTCCTGTTGGCCCGTTCCTTTGGTCATTAGAAACATTCCCAGTTCTCTCTCAGCCAAGCTGGAAAGCTAGCATGCGCTTCATGCTCTTCTGTGGTCACTTCGTGCCTCTGACCTGTGGCTGTGCGCCCTGGCCCTCTGCCTGTGCACCACCGTGCGGGTGTGCTGCTGTGGGTGTGCCTGTGTGCCGGTGGAGGACACTGTGTTGGAGATGTTTTCTGTCGTGCTTCTGTCCTCCCCCAGGGGAGGGGAGCTGGCTGCTGCTGACGAGGAAGGACCCGTGTGCCCTGAGGGAGCCCCTTGGGGGGGGTCCTGCCTCCACAGGAAGGCCGGGCCTTGAAGAGGTGCGAGGAGGCCAGAGCTGGGCCCCAGGGTCTTGTTCTCCTGGCCCTGTGTTGAGCCGGCCTGTCTGGCAGGGGTGGGCATGGTGTGACGGCTGGGCAGGCACAGAGAGCTCAGGGCGGGTGAGGCAGTGTGGAGACGGCGCTCCGGCCAGACCTGGGAGCCCACCTGCTGCTGTCAGGAGGGGGCTGCTGTCCTCCGTGCCACGGGGCAGATGTGGCTCTGAGCAGAACGGCCAGCCGGCACCCCAGGGGAGGGCACCTGCCATGGGGCCTGCCCTGGCTGCCTGGAGCACAGACCCTGAGATGAGGAGCCCCTTTGGGGACGCAGGGGGGGCGCTTGCTCTCAGGACCACACCGCAGGGAGGGGGGAGGAAGAGCAGGGCAGGGGGAAGCTGCTCACCTGTGAGGCCCACGGCCTCGCCAGTGCCGACCGAGGGAGGGAGCGCCCGCTGTCCCGTGTCCCTGCACGTGGGAGTCTGCAGCTGGGCTCTCTCAGTCAGAGGCACTTCCCACAGAGCGAGCCCTGCAGTGGAGGGCGGAGGGCGCGTGCTGTGGCCGCAGGACCGGGGTTGGCCCCGGCAGCCGCCTGGGCTGTGCTGAGGCCCTGTGTGTTACAGTCCAGGGAGACCAGCTACGGGCGGTGCCCACTCCAAGGGAGAGGGCCTGGCCAGAGGGGTCAGGGCTTGATGGGAAGGGGTTAACGTCTAGAAGGGAAGAAGAAAGAACAAAGTGTCTGGAGGCTCAAAAGAAAGGTCTTAAGAATCAGCGCAGGAATCGGGACGGGCTGTGGCTCCAGACCCTGTCGCCCAGGCCGTACACCTACGCCTCATGTCGGTGACGCCACGTTTGAAGACCTGTGGCGAAGCACGCCACCTGAGCTCGCCACCTCCTAAGTGCACGGCTGGGTGGCCGTGGGGACACCCAGGCTGCCTGTGCCCCGCCGCTGTCTGTCTGCAGAGGGCTGCCCCGTACTCCTCCGCTCGGCACGCTGGGTGTCCCCAACGACAGTGCACTCGCGCCGCGGTGTCTGCACGTCCTCGTCCACGCTGCGTGTCCCCGGCACGTCACTGTTGTCGCTCCCTCCGCTGCAGCTCTCCCATGGCTGAGGCGTGTTCTCGGGTGACTCCCTGCCTCCCCAGTGCCGGGGTGGAGCCGGGCCGCGGTCACTGTGGTTTTGAGTTGTGCGTCCCTGTGATCAGCCACCCTGGGCGTCTCTCAGGCGTACTGGCCGTTTGTGTCTTCTCTGGATGAACATCCATTCGAGGCCTCTGTTCCTTTTTAAAATCGGTTTCTTTGTTTTTATGGTGTTGTTGAGCTGTCGGAGGGTTTATATATGTCCCAGCTGCCAGCCTGTCACCTGGTGACTGGTCACCAGTGCTTCCTCCGCTGTGCCATCCTCCATCTAGTCAGAGTCCACTTGTGCACAGGGTGAGGAGCTGGCTTTAGACTTCCCGTGCAGAGGGTGGTGGGCACCGTGTGCTGAACTGGGTGCCCGAGTGACTTGTAGCCTCGGACCTTCCTTCCTTTTTATGTGATGAATTCTTCTCATAAATGAAGTGCAGTCATAGGCCACGTAACACGCTGATCTGTGACGGACACATGTGTGTGGGTGGTCCCCTAATATCACGTCACCAGGCCTGCGTGTGAGTGCATTCTGAAGTTCACTGTGTGCTAAGGTCACCTAGGGCTGCATTTTCCAGAGACGTGTGTCTGTTATGAGGTGACAGCTGACCGTGCCTGTTCTCCTTCTACCACATGAGCAGCAAGAGCAAAAGGGATTCTAGATGGAAGGCCCGGGGAGGGTGGGGATGGGCCGTGTCCCAGTGGCATCCGCTCTGGGGACCGTGGTGCAGCAGAGCTGCCTGGACTCTGTCCCAGCACGAGCAGCACGAGCAGTCGTGTGGTCTTAGCCTCGACGGGCGACAACCTGAGCGGTGCCCACGAGCTGTGGTTGAGGTCCATCTTTCCCGTGTGCCCCTCCGGGAGCCCTGCACAGCCCGGGGCAAAGGCCCACGGACACCGAGAGTTGCTGGTACGTCCCTCTCACAGTATCTGCAGCTGCACCCCGAGAACGTGGCAAGAGAGAGGCTAGTGGGCAGTTTGGGGGAGACTAGCCACGCAGCTCAGCTTGAACCTGTGTGACCCCAGCTCGTTCAGGGTGGACTTTGTGATCGGTGGAAGAGCGCACGGCCAGACTGTTTCCCTGGCAATCCTCAGTGACGGTGGTGGGCTGGCCGAGCTTCTGCAGGGGCCGCGTTGCAGCGTGGGCTCCAGAGGACGGCAGGCGGGCTCCTGGAGCTGCGAGCTGCCGCAGGCCAGCTGAGGACAGGGCCCAGACGTCTCGTCTGGAGGCCACAGGACACGGCCGGAGCTCCATGAACACTCTGGGCTGATTGTGCATGGCAGAGGTGGACATTTTATTTATGACCAAGGGGTGGAAAGTTGTTCCCTTTCCCTCAAAACAAACACAAAGCTTCATATCAATTGTTAGGCTAGAGATTTAAGCTACCAATTGCTAAAGAGCTTATTTGGAGAATGAACATAAAAATGTGGAAAATTCATCCTATGCCCCAGTTACTTCACCTGCTCAATAAAATTTACATCTGTTTTTCTCAGTGTAACTGAAAATACCCACCAACCTGGAAAATTTGCCAAAAGACAACATCTATTTATGTCCAAAGTGTTTTTAAAAGTGAGTCATCTCTGCACTTGCCCCGGTTCATTCTTCATCTACCGCAGTTTTCTGGATTCTGCGCACATGATGATTTGTGCGAGAGGCAGGACCTCGGTCAGCAGGCGGCCAGAGGGCCTTGCACTTGCAGGGGTCTCCTTTGTGCTCCGTCGCTTGTGCTTACTGTGAATGTCCCCCCCCCCCCATCCGCACGCTCACCTCCTCGCCCACTGGGGTGGTGTTAGGAGGTGATCTGGTCAGGAGGTGCAGCTCATGCATGAGACCAGGGACTTCAAAAAGAGCCCCCACCTTTGCCACCAAATGAGGACACAGGAAGCTCCACCTGCAAAAGGCAGTGGCCCTCACAGGCCCCAGGCCTGCGGTGCCTCCATCCTGGACTCCTGCCTCCGGAGCTGGCAGCAGCGCTCTCTGTTGTTGACAAGCCACGCGGTCTGGGGCGTTTTGTGATGGCAGCCCAAGTGTGCCCAGGAGATGTGCCAGGGTCTAGGCTGCCTGGCCGGGGGGGCTTTTCATTCCTGGTACTATCTAGAAATGGGAGTTTGGAGTTATTTCTTTTTGAAATAGTCGTCCGCCCTGGAGGTGTGGCCGTGGTGGGCACATTCAGCTGTGGCCCCGTCCTGGGGCTTGTCCTCCCTGCTCTCCCCACAGCTGTCAGCACACCTGCCTCCCTGGGTGAGGGGCAGCACCTGCCCAGGCGCCACCGTCCTGTGGAGGCCCCTCGCTGCGCCTGCTGGGGAGTGGATTCCTGATCATGAAAGCAGCTCGAGTTTCTAAAGGGAGTTTTAAAGTCCCTCTGTGTACTCGTGGGGAAACGGTGCTCTCAAGCCTCGCCTGTGGTGGGGTGGCAGAGACTCACTTCTCATGGAGTGAGAAATAAAGCCACTTATTTAAATTTACTTAAAAATAAAGCCACTAAGCAATTGACATGGCACTTCAAATCTGACTATGTTATGTCTACACTCGCCTATTCTCAGGAGTGCACGTAACATCCGTGTCCTCGCGGAGAGGAAGCGTGCTTCTGCTCTCAGCTCTGGAGGGGGTGCAGGCCAGGCCTGGCTCCGGCTGGACAGGCAGCCCAGGAGCCCCCAGCACAGGCCGCTTTGGCTCTTAAGGGTTTTGATGTGGTTTCTCCTCTTTCCACAAGTGTGTTAGTCTCAGCTTGTCCACTGCTGTGACCAAACGCCTCCACAAGCACAGTCAGAGTAGGAAGACCCTCGCGCTGGCCCTGGTCCTGTGCTCTTTTGTGGTCCCCGAGGAGCCTCCTCTCCTCGCTTCTCCTGGAGACGGAGATCCTGTGCCGTCTGCACGCATCCAGCAGAACCACACGGCAAACTGAGGCATTTTCCTGCAGGGGGAGCGCGCAGCGCGTGCGAGGCCCTGGGGCCGGCTCCCCAACCCCCACGCCCGTTCCCTGTCTCGAACGGGCTGCTCGCTCGTCTCTGCTGGGGTCAACCTCTTCGTACTTGGCTCACACACAAATGCCTGCGGGATGGCTGCTCCTGCTTTCTGTGCTGTGAGGTTTCTGCTTTTACACGTGGATTCTATATTCTCATTTTAGAGCAGTCGTGAACATGGAGAGACCAGCTCTGCGAACGCCCGAGTCTCCGCTTGCAGCTCCAACAAGCACACTCAGAAAGCCTTGTCCGACTCCCGGCCAGCCCTTCCCCAGCCCACCCTCACCAGACCAGTCTGCAGAACCCGGTCAGAGCACTTCAGCTGCACCTGTGTCCAGGGCTGCCTGCAAGGACAACGCACACACTCACACAAACACCATGCACACCTGCACACACACACACAGACACAGCATGCACACCTGCACACACACACACACACAGACACCATGCACACCTGCACACACACACACAGACACCATGCACACCTGCACACACACACACAGACACAGCATGCACACCTGCACACACACACACACACACACAGACACCATGCACACCTGCACACACACACACAGACACAGCATGCACACCTGCACACACACACACAGACACCATGCACACCTGCACACACACACACAGACAGCATGTACACCTGCACACACACACATAGACACAGCATGCACACCTGCACACACACACACAGACACAGCATGCACACCTGCACACACACACACACAGACAGCATACACACCTGCACACACACACAGACACAGCATGCACACCTGCACACACACACAGACACCATGCACACCTGCACACACACACAGACACCTGCACACACATGCACACCTGCACACACACACAGACACACACAGCATGCACACCTGCACACACACACACAGACACCATGCACACCTGCACACACACACAGACAGCATGTACACCTGCACACACACACATAGACACAGCATGCACACCTGCACACACACACACATAGACACCATGCACACCTGCACACACACACACAGGACACCACATGCACACCTGCACACACACACACAGACAGCATGTACACCTGCACACACACACATAGACACAGCATGCACACCTGCACACACACACACAGACACAGCATGCACACCTGCACACACACACAGACAGCATGCACACCTGCACACACACACACACACTCACACATTCACACAAACACCATGCACACCTACACACACACAGACACAGCATGCACACTTGCACACATGCACACACACAGACACCATGCACACCTGCACACACACAAAGACACCATGCACACCTGCACACACACACACAGAGACACAGCATGCACACCTGCACACACACACACATAGAGACACCATGCACACCTGCACACACACACAGATACCATGCACACAGACACACACACACACACACACAGACACCACGCACACCTGCACACAATCATGGCGCGCATTCAATAGTTTTAATAGCACCGAGCATCAAGCCTCAGCCCCCCGGCTGTCTGAGTTCTCACAGCTGCTGTGACTCGGGATCTACATGAGGCCTGTGTGCGGTCCTGCCCCGTGGGACGGCTCCTGTGGGTGGTGGAGCACGTGCCCACAGGGTGCCGCAGGCCCGTGTGCAGCGGAGCGTGCGGCGTGGTCCCTCACTGACTGCTGGGACAGACAGGGCTCAGTGCCCACGCCCCTGTGCTCAGGTGGCAGGCGACATGCTGTGCTGGTTTGTAGCTTAGGAGCAGGAGGCTGTGCCCAGAGCCAGCTGCGCAGCAGGCCACCCATCCAGGTTGTGGCACATCCCAGGAGGCTTGCCTGACAAGACCGCCAGGGGCTCGTTTCTCATCTCTACGTTTAAGATAAAGCCACTAAGCAATCTGAAACAGCACTTCAAGTCTGACTACTTCATGTCTACACGCCTCTATTCTCAGGAGAGTGTGTGACACCCGTGTCCTCACCTTGCCAGCCTTGAGCACACGTGTGGCTGTCACATCCTGATCCCCACAGCCCTGGGCCTGGTGTCCCGAGACCCCAGGCACCCGTCCTCTTGTGATCACTCCTTAGCTCCCTGCGATAAAGTGCCACGTGTACTGTTTGAAGACTCATCTGTGAGAGATTCGTATTAATTCTTTTGCACAGAACTTAGGTTAGAAGTGATTTCAAATCATGCTGCTAAATTAGTAAGCAACAGTGCAGTTTTAGCATAGTAATTGGTTAATTATAAATAGGCAGAATAATTGATGTCATCATAGATGGGTTAATTGTTTTCTGTCAAGGAGTCGTTGTACTCCCTTGTGAGAGTGTAGTTTAAAATGTAAGGAGCACCACTCTCTGCGATGAGTGTGTGGAGGAACGCAGCTTCCTCTAACGCGTGTACGCGATCCCAGGCTCTTCTTGAAACTGCTGGAACACACCTTCAGCGCGTGGCAGAGCGTCCTCCTCTGCCAGCAGGGAGATGGCAGTGACTCGGGTTTGCAGTCACACAGTGGAGCACGCGCTCCGAATCACAGGGAGCAGGCGTGTATCTTCTGACCCATTCTGTTGTCTTTGCACCCAAAGCAGGGCCCTTCCCACAGGCTTGCCCCTCAATTCCAGGGACATGACTACAAACCCAAACACGTTATTATTATTATTATTATTAATCTGTGGTACTGGAGACTGAGCCCAGGATGCACTACTACTGAGTGGCACCCCCAGACATATGTGTGTGTGTGTGTGTGTGTGTGTGTGTATCATATATACACATATATATGTACACATATTTTTTGGTACTGGGGATTGAACTCAGGGGCACTCGACCACTGAGCCACATCCCCAGCCCTTTTTTGTATTTTATTAGAGACAGGGTCTCACTGAGTTGCTAAGTGCCTCGCCATTGCTGAGGCTGGCTTTGAACTTGGGCTCCTCCTGCCTCAGCCTCCCAAGAGCTGGGATTACAGGCGTGTGCCACTGCGTCGGCTCCCAGCCCTTTATTTTTATTTTTTATACGGAGACAGTCCTCCCCAAATCGCCCAGGCTGGTCTCAAACTTGTGGTCCTCCTGCCTCAGCCTCCAGAGCAGCTGGACGGCAGCTGTGTACACGATGCCAGCTCTGGACTGAATGTAGGAGCCCTGTTTGGGGATTGACCTGAATTGCAGTTGACTATGAGCCGTGGAGATTTGGCCATTGGTCCCTTCTCAGTCACAAGTGCTGTCACTTCAGCTGTAAATACTGAGTTTAGTAATTTCAAGTGACAGTCTAATTTAGAGTAATAAGGTAGGGCAAAGGTAACAAAAACAAACTCCTGTCATAATCTTGATCTCCCTATGATGCTCAATATAACCAGTGGCGCTCCTTTCTGTTTTCCTAAATGCCACCTGCAAAGACATTTTCAAGTAGAGTCTGCTGGAAATCTTTTTCTTGTTCATCTTGCCTACCACCTACAGGGCCCTAATCTTCAGAGTCAGGGTGGCCAGATTAGAAGCCCTTGTTGCACTGGTGTTTCAGTGCCATGTGTGAGGAGCTCTATGACTCAGCAACGCTCCCTGCACTGTTACCCCATTCTCACAAAGTGCTACTGTGGCTCTGGCTGGCTGTCAGTGTGAAAAGCACTGGATGATGCCCTAGCAATGCTTCTCAGGACTGCCTGACAGGAATCCTGGAGCTTCCTAGCCCAAGAAAACAATTTCTTTCTTTCTTTTTTTTTTTGGAGATCTCCACGGCTCATAGTCAACTGCAATTCAAGTCAATCCCCAAACAGGGCTCCTGCACTGGACACCACTCAACCAAGGTTGAGTCAGGTGTTTGGAGCCCTGGGAGAGGAACGAACTCAGCCTGAGGGGGAGCCCGAGGAAGGAAATCGGGGAAAGCTTTCGGGAGAAAGGGGCATCTGCGGGGGTCTGCAGGGTAGTTAGGAACTTCCCATCCTGTGGGCACAGCGCCCCAGGGGAGAAGGCTGGCAGTTCTACATGCAAAAATGGCAGCATGTGGAGAGGTCTGGAGGGAGAGGGTCAGAGAGGGGAAACAGAAGAGGAGGTCTTGTTCGATCACATGTAAATGCCCCGTGGGAAAGAGGAAGAGGTGGGTGTGCACAGACAGCTCGGGACCCAGCCTAGAGCACAGCATGGGAGGAGAAGTGCCCTGGGAACTGCCCCACGCCCCTCCTCCACCCTGGATTTGCGGGATTCAAAAGCTGGAGCCTATGGGCCTGTCCATCGTGGGTGGGTGGCGATGGGGAGCCCTGGTGGGGCGCTGGGCTGTCTGGCAAAGCTGCTGATGCCCCCAACCCCATAGCCTGTCCCTCTTTCTCCCTGATGGCACCTCTGCAAGCAGTGTGCGCAGGATGGTTCGTGGGGCGCCACTGTAGGGCCAGGTGCTGCCAAGGGCCTCGCGCTCTCCACAGGTGCCTGCACCGTGGCCTCCTCGCGGCCCTGGGGGTGAGGGCGATGTCCAAGACCCCATCGGGCCCCTTCCAGGGTTTTCTATTATGATCTCCACTAAGGGACCCGATTAGGTGAAGCATAGCCCGTCTGCAGCATGTCGTGTTTTCTACATGCTTACATGTAAAGCTGCCTTCTGTGAGAAGCAAAGCCATACTTATGTACTTGATTATTTTGTAAATAAAGACCAAATAAATTCTAAAAGCACGACACAGAGGGATACTTCAAGGTGAGTGGCGACTTCCCTGCAGGGAGTAGACACCGACGGTGTGGGTCAGGCCTCCTCGAGTGCGCTTGCGCAGCCAAGGGCCGGGCTGCCGAGCACTGTGCTCACACACCAAAGCCCACAAAGCCCCGAGTTCTGTCCCCCGAAGAGGCTTCCCAGGGTGAACCCTGTTGTCATAGAAAAACCTGCATCTGGATCTTGGTCCCTAAGCCACCTTCCCCGCAGGAGGAAGCAGGGGGTCCCCAGGGTGGTGGGTGGCCCCAGGTCTGGAGCAGGCAGGCGCGAGGTGAGCCTGGAGTCCTGCGTTCCAAAAGTGAGGGTGGCGCCAGGGGCCAGGGGCCACGGAGCAGGACACAGAAGCTGTGTGGAGAGCTATGTTGGCTGGAGCTCGGAGTATTGTGCCCTCAAAAGAATACTAGGAGCACTGGATCACAAATCCACGAATTTACAAAAATTGATGAAGCTATTGAGTCAAAGGAATGATCGGAGGTGACTGTGTGTGACTCCCCATTTAATAACAAGGGGAGGGGGATGGAGCATGGGCACCGCACCGCGGCACCAGGTGGAGTTTTATGGGGACAGAATGGCCACGTGGCCTCCAGGCACTGTCACCAAGTGCTTGCTGCTGAGTAATAGAAAGGGGCTTCCCAGGGGGGACAGGCAGGCGCCCCAACCAACCCAAGCAGCCGCAGAGGAAACACGGCGTCACCTGGAGCGGGCTGGGTTTTAATGTGAGGAGACGTAGAAAGTTCAGCAAAGGGAGGGGGCTCTGGTCAGAGGCTAAAGACGCAGGGCAGCAACGTGCGGTGAGGTGATCACGGGTTTTAAAGAGCTATGGATTTTAAAAAGCTACAAAGATATTTTGGGGATAACTGGAGAAATATAAATGATAAACTCTATAAAATCACATCTAACCTCTTGGGCAGGACGATGTTGTTGTGGAGACCGTCCTGATTCTGAGGAGAAACACTGAATCTTGAGGTAAGAGGTCAGCAGGTGTGCAAGTTACCACCAGGTCTAGCCAAGAAGTGCTGCATGAAATCAGAGGCAGAGAGACCACAGAGGCTGGCAGACGTGGCAACTGTGACCCAATGCCAAGGCGTGGGCGTTCTCCACACCACCTTTCTGCAGGTTTGTGTCCATTGATTAACATAAAACCTGGGGCCTGCTAGCTCAGCCAGTGGAGTGCAAGACTCCGGAGACTTTGGGGGAACGGTGCCTCCGCGGCCCTGGCGACTCTCCGTGCTGGGTGCCAGGGTTGGCTGTGGTGGCGCTCTGTGAGGCAGGGCCTTGCTGCTGTTTTAACCGCCCTCCTGTCTCAGCACAGGAGCATCAGGAAGCCCAACAGCTTGCCTTCTTCCCACCTGGCAATCTGGCCATAACCTCTGAGGAGCAGTTTGTGCTGTTGGAATATGTGCCATGGAGACACGTGTGGCAGGGGCCGCTAGCACATCACCAAAGACCCAGTCACCTCGCAGCCGCTGCACCTGCACAGACCTCACAGCCAGTGCTGGGGAAGGCGTCGCCCCTCCTCCAGCTCAGGTCAGGAACTTGGTGGGTGGGCACGTGGCCTGCTGAGGAGTGGGGGCCCAGGATATGTGAGGTGGTGGCACGTGGCCTGCTGAGGAGTGGGGGGCCCAGGATATGGTGAGGTGGTGGGCACGTGGTGGCACGTGGCCTGCTGAGGAGTGGGGCCCAGGATCTGGTGAGGTGGTGGCACGTGGCCTGCTGAGGAGTGGGGCCCAGGATCTGGTGAACCCAGGTGGGTGGCACGTGGCCTGCTGAGGAGTGGGGGCCCAGGATCTAGTGAGGTGGTGTCACGTGGCCTGCTGAGGAGTGGGGCCCAGGATCTAGTGAGGTGGTGGCACGTGGCCTGCTGAGGAGTGGGGCCCAGGATCTGGTGAGGTGGAGGTGGCACGTGGCCTGCTGAGAAGTGGGGGCCCCGGATCTAGTGAGGTGGTGGCACGTGGCCTGCTGAGGAGTGGGGGCCCGGATCTAGTGAGGTGGTGGCACGTGGCCTGCTGAGGAGTGGGGGCCAGGATATGGTGAGGTGGTGGCACGTGGCCTGCTGAGGAGTGGGGCCCCAGGATCTGGTGAGGTGGTGGCACGTGGCCTGCTGAGGAGTGGGGGCCCGGGATCTAGTGAGGTGGTGGCACGTGGCCTGCTGAGGAGTGGGGGCCCGGATCTAGTGAGGTGGTGGCACGTGGCCTGCTGAGGAGTGGGGGCCCGGGATCTAGTGAGGTGGTGGCACGTGGCCTGCTGAGGATGGGGGGCCCAGGATCTGGTGAGGTGATGGGGGCACGTGGGTGGTGGCACTGCCTGCTGGAGGAGTGGGGGCCCGGGATCTAGTGAGGTGGTGGCACGTGGCCTGCTGAGGAGTGGGGCCCAGGATCTGGTGAGGTGATGGCACGTGGCCTGCTGAGGAGTGGGGCCCCGGGATCTAGTGAGGTGGTGGCACGTGGCCTGCTGAGGAGTGGGGCCCAGGATATGGTGAGGTGGTGGCACGTGGCCTGCTGAGGAGTGGGGCCCGGGATCTGGTGAGGTGATGGCACGTGGCCTGCTGAGGAGTGGGGCCCCGGGATCTAGTGAGGTGGTGGCACGTGGCCTGCTGAGGAGTGGGGTCCCAGGATATGGTGAGGTGGTGGCACGTGGCCTGCTGAGGAGTGGGGGCCCAGGATCTGGTGAGGTGGTGGCACGTGGCCTGCTGAGGAGTGGGGGCCCGGGATCTGGTGAGGTGATGGCACGTGGCCTGCTGAGGAGTGGGGGCCCGGGATCTAGTGAGGTGGTGGCACGTGGCCTGCTGAGGAGTGGGGGAGTGGGGCCCAGGATCTAGTGAGGTGGTGGCACGTGGCCTGCTGAGGAGTGGGGGCCCGGGATCTGGTGAGGTGGTGGCACGTGGCCTGCTGAGGAGTGGGGGCCCCAGGATCTGGTGAGGTGGGTGGCACGTGGCCTGCTGAGGAGTGGGGGGCCCCGGGATCTAGTGAGGTGGTGGCACGTGGCCTGCTGAGGAGTGGGAACCCAGGATATGGTGAGGTGATGGCACGTGGCCTGCTGAGGAGTGGGGGCCCTAGATCTAGTGAGGTGGTGGCACGTGGCCTGCTGAGGAGTGGGGCCCAGGATCTGGTGAGGTGGTGGCACGTGGCCTGCTGAGGAGTGGGGGCCAGGATCTAGTGAGGTGGTGGCACGTGCACGTGGCCTGCTGAGGAGTGGGGGCCAGGATCTAGTGAACGTGGTGGGGGGCACGTGGCCTGCTGAGGAGTGGGGCCCCGGATCTAGTGAGGTGGTGGCACGTGGCCTGCTGAGGATGGGGGCCCCAGGATCTGGTGAGGTGGTGGCACGTGGCCTGCTGAGGAGTGGGGCCCCGGATCTAGTGAGGTGGTGGCACGTGGCCTGCTGAGGAGTGGGGGCCCAGGATCTGTGAGGTGGTGGCACGTGGCCTGCTGAGGAGTGGGGGCCCAGGATCTGGTGAGGTGGTGGCACGTGGCCTGCTGAGGAGTGGGGCCCCGGATCTAGTGAGGTGGTGGCACGTGGCCTGCTGAGGATGGGGGCCCGGATCTAGTGAGGTGGTGGCACGTGGCCTGCTGAGGAGTGGGGGCCCGGGATCTGGTGAGGTGGTGGCACGTGGCCTGCTGAGGAGTGGGGCCCCGGGATCTAGTGAGGTGGTGGCACGTGGCCTGCTGAGGAGTGGGGGCCCGGGATCTAGTGAGGTGGTGGCACGTGGCCTGCTGAGGAGTGGGGGCCCGGGATCTAGTGAGGTGGTGGCACGTGGCCTGCTGAGGAGTGGGGCCCAGGATCTGGTGAGGTGGTGGCACGTGGCCTGCTGAGAAGTGGGGGCCCGGATCTAGTGAGGTGGTGGCACGTGGCCTGCTGAGGAGTGGGGGGCCCGGATCTAGTGAGGTGGTGGCACGTGGCCTGCTGAGGAGTGGGGGTCCAGGATATGGTGAGGTGGTGGCACGTGGCCTGCTGAGGAGTGGGGGCCAGGATATGGTGAGGTGGTGGCACGTGGCCTGCTGAGGAGTGGGGCCCCGGGATCTAGTGAGGTGGTGGCACGTGGCCTGCTGAGGATGGGGGCCCAGGATCTAGTGAGGTGGTGGCACGTGGCCTGCTGAGGAGTGGGGGCCCCGGATCTAGTGAGGTGGTGGCACGTGGCCTGCTGAGGAGTGGGGGCCCCGGATCTAGTGAGGTGGTGGCACGTGGCCTGTTGAGGAGTGGGGGCCCAGGATCTAGTGAGGTGGTGGCATGTGGCCTGCTGAGGAGTGGGGACCCAGGATCTAGTGAGGTGGTGGTGGGAGTGGGGACACGTGGCCTGCTGAGGAGTCTGGCCCAGGATCTAGTGAGGTGGTGGCACGTGGCCTGCTGGAGTGGGGCCCAGGATCTGGTGAGGTGGTGGCACGTGGCCTGCTGAGGAGAAGGAACCCACAGGCTCTATTGAGGAGGTGGCTATGGGCAGGAAGGCCACATAAGAAACAGATCTGGGGTTTGCAGACACTAGTTGCAGAAATAGGCTGAGTCCCAACCTTATTTTTAAGAACTCAGCGAAAGTGTTTCAAACACCTGGCGCCACCTCTGTGATTTGGGATGTAGTTTTATTTTCATGGTCTTCCAATGAGGCCTCAATGTCAGCAGCATTGTTCTCAAAAGCCTGAATGTTCTTTTGCAAGCTTGGGTCATCTGGACGTGACCAATACAGCTGGTGCCCCTTGAGAGCTGCGCTGTGGTCTGAAGTCACTGGTTTCATTGTACAGTGAATCAGCCTAAGTGAAAATCTAAGGAAAAGGAGCAGCCACCATACCTCTGTCCGTGGTCCTGAAGCCCCCCTCCTGGAAACCTGCGGTCACCCGTCTCCCACCAGCCACCAAACCTCTGTCTGTGGTCCTGAAGCTCCCCTCCTGGAAACCTGCGGTCACCCGTCTCCCATCAGCCATTCTTTTAAGATGCCTCCTTCTGTGACCTCCCCAGCACACTGCCACTCTTGTGCCTCAGGCTCACCTCCCTCCTGAGATGCCCACCTGCCCACAGACCTTCTCTTTTGCACGCTGGGCTCTTCTAAGTGAGTGGGTGTCTGTATATCTTAAGTCACAGACCAAACAATACGCTTCTGGTGTGGCGTGTGTTCTTTCATATTCAGCTTCACTGGTGTTTGGTGACGGTGTCACGGTATCTTAGCAACTGCAGCGGCTGCAGGCTGGAAGGGGGTAACAGACTGTTCCCGCACCTCAGCAGCGTGATGCGGTAACTGTCCATGAGCTGCGCCCCTCGCCCAGTGGAGTGCTTCTCGGGCACCCTCAGTGCAGGGGCTACGGTGTGGACGCTCCCCTCTTCAGTGAGCCTCATGGGCTCCCCAGGATGCCCCAAAAGTCAGAGGGCAAGTGCAGAAAGGAAGGTGCTCCTGCACTGCGTGGCTGCAGGACAGTTCTTAGACTCCCACGTTGTGCCTGTGAAAGGTGGGGCTTGGCTGCTGCTGCTCTGCTGGGCCATGCTGGGGACAGAGCTCCCCACACGCAGAGCCTGCCCAGGGCGCCACCTCCCAGCAGGCGCTGTCTGAGGAAGCAGCGGCACACGTGGCCCAGGTGCTGCCTCCGACCTCCTCAACAGCAGTGAGCCACTCTAATGAAGGCATTCTAATGAGTCTAGGATCAAAGAAGTCAAGTTTAAAAATACTTTGTTTCTTACTGATTAATACAGCTAACATTTGAGGTCTTTATTATAATTGCTTCCAACAGACAACCTTGTAGTAAAGCATACTGCGGCTGTGTGGTGTTCTGATCCGATGATCCCTGTGCAATAACACTTTTAGGCACAAGATCATACATGTTTGAGAGAGAATAAGTGTATTTTATGTTTATAATTACAAAACGTATGCGCATCCATGACCTGGAGTTGATCAGTAGCAGTAGATCAGTTGGCAAGTACTTAATTTCGTGGCTGGCTGCGTGCCTGCTGGAACACCAGGCATAGGCCAGCCTTGAACTTTGGGGCACAAGAGAAGACTGACTAAAGACCTAGCGTGAATGCACTGGAAAAAGTGTGGAGTCACATCTGCTCTGTCTCCAGTGTCACCGTTCCTTAGGGAACACGGCGTGCTCTATGTTCAACTGTAGTTCTGACATACTTACATTAGGGGAAAAGCCTATATGCATTTGTAGGCTATGTGCATTTGTAGGCTGCCTTGTGTCCCTCAGAAAGGTGTGCTGGAGTCCTGACCCCAGTGCCATGAACGTGGCTCTATTTGGAAATAGTGTCTGTACAGATGTTAGATTCAGAAGCTCATTAGGGGCACCCTGGTCAAATACGACTGGCCTCCTGGAAGAGGAGACTCAGGCACGGGCCAGGGACGAGGCATGTGAGGTGAGCAAAAGCCACCGGGCTGGGCTGTCAGCTGCCGCCGGGAACTAGCGGAGGTGAGGGGTGCCTCCCCACCGCTCCCCAGGAGCAGGCCCTGCAGACACCCCGACTCCAGCACCTCTCCTGAGACGGAAGGCAACATGTCTCTTGTTTCCAGCCACTGGGTTTGTGGTGCTTAGTAGGACAGCACTGGGCACCAATGCAATCTGTTATCAACAAACTCGAAAACCAGATTATAACACCGAGTGTGAGCTCCCTTCCTTCCTGTGAGAGGTAGGTGGGATCAGAAGTGCCGCTGTCCTAGGAAGCTCCCCAGGAGGTGGCCGTCTGAGGTGTGACCAGGGAGCGGGCAGCTCTCGAGGGGGCCACGTCCCGGTCCCTCGGTGGGACCTTCTGCTTCTCCTCAGGAGTTGCTCACCTTATCCACCGACCCCCTCTGTCCATAGCATGGAGAATTCACAGGACATGGGAGAAAGTCCGCATTATTTCTAAGGGGCAGTGGCCTGGGTCAGAGGCAGGACGCCCCTCAGCCCTCCACCCACAATCACAATCAGAAAACGAGGCTCCAGGGGTCTCGTGATGTAGTTTGAGTTATGTATTATTTGAAAATAAGGCTTGCGAGACCCCCTCGCTCTGACCCTGGTTTCAGTGGGGCTCGGGGCTTTCTGGCCTTCAGGGGTCCCAGGGGACAGACCTCCCAGACCCTCCTGGTGTCTCAGCCACGCAGCCCTGAAGCTCAAAGATGAAGAGAAAACGTGTGAAATGGTCTGCACGAGGCTGCTTTTCAAATATTTCAAGTTTTTAGCTTAAAATCCTGAAGCAAGGCGTAACGTCTCAGGGAAGAGGCCAGGGACGGCCAGAGAGCTGGTCGCTGGAGCCGCCCCCATTCCCACAGTCGAGGGGAGCGGGGAGGCCGGACACCCACAGACACCCCGCCAAGAACCCCACTGTGTCGAAGGCCCTGTGAGTGGAGTGGGGTGCAGCGGGGCTCCGCGAGAGCCTGGGTGGCCACCTGAAGTGACCCTGCAGCTGGCACCCAGAGGAGGGCGCAGGGGTCCGGGTGGGGCAGCCGTGGGGCGGGGGCTGCAAGCGGCTCCGTCATCTAGGATGGGCCCAGGAGGGCAAGTTCTGCAAGCAGTTCCCTCACTCCTTCCTGGGCCCACTTCGCGCGTGGCAACTGTGGGTCAGCTCAGTAGTTAACACCCTGAAGTGGTTCTGCAACCCCACAGCAGACTCCGAGGGGCTGGCGGAGGGTGGCATCATGTTCAGTGTGACTTCCTTGTTAAGTGGATTTTAATTTTTGAGAGCTGTTATTCCAGGAATTAAATACATGGTAATTCTATTGAAAAGAATAGACGATTGCGACGTTTTGTTCCTTCATCTTAGAACTGTAGCAGAAACCAGGCTGTGCTCAGATCTGCAGAAACCCTGTTTGGGGCTTTGTGGAAAAGGTCAGGGATGCTTCCTTTGGTCAAAGGAGTAAAACTAATTTTTGCACATTCAAAGATTTATAAAAATTGGTCGATATTGATTCTAGCATTCTAAGAGCCTTGTGCTTTTGAGGGGTCAAAGTTCATGCACACCTCCCCCAGTGCTGGTGGCAGGGGCCACCATGTTGGCTCTTGAGGAGAGGGAGGAGGCTGCTTCTCAGCAGACCTGTCTTGGGTGGTGGCTGTATGTGGCCATCAGTGCCAAGTAGACGTCCACAATGTCCCTCTGTGACAGCATGGGCAGTTGCTCAACAGACAGACAGTGCTCTGTCACGATGGGCCTGCCACCCGGCCACTCCCTCCAGCAGCAGGATGCTTGGACCATGTGAGCGCACCTCACAGGTGTGCGGAGAGACCTGGAAACTGGCCACCCAGGGGCAGTACTGGGCCTGGCCCGCTGACCTGGCTGTGGCAGTCCCTGGGCCAGGAGACCCTCTCCCTGCATGGGCGATCTTGTGGAAATGGGCTGGTCAGAGGAGCAGGTGCCAGCACCTGGGGTGCGACTGTGGCGTGCTGTGTGCTCTGCCCTGGGTCAGCTGGGCCACTCTGGGCACAGCCAGAGCCTCCGCCCCACGTGGATGCTCCCAGATCTCAGCCTCACTGTGCTGCTTAGAGGTGTGGGCTGATCTAAAAGTCACTTTTAGGTGTTTTTTACAGTCACATTTAGGTGTTTTTTAGAAGTTTATTTGGGGCATGAAGGAAGCAAATTCCCCACATCACATGGTCAGGGCCACAGATCTGTTTCCAAATGAGAGGCGGTTGAAGACGTGTGGGGTGCTGACTCCATAGCCACGATTGTTGTTTTCTACTAAGTTGCCACAGAGTCTGAGCCAGTGAGCACTGAGCATGGCTCGGGGAGGCGCGGGGCACCTCCCACGCACCCTACGACTCTGTCGGCAAGCCGGTACCTGAGCTCCTTTTGAGTGCTTCTGTTTAAAGACACCTCACTTCACATTCTCGTGGGCAGGCGCACTGTGACTCCCGCCTGAAGGAAGATTCTCTAACACGTGCTTTCTCTGCAAGACCCAGCACAGCCTGCTTGTGCTTGGGACCCTGGAGGCACTTTGGCACTTTGCTTGGGGACCATTCTGCAGAGTGAAATTGCATACACACCAGAGCATAAAAATTAGCATGGTTCTAGACAGACCGTGGAAAGGCCGCTGGTTAGAGTCTGAGCCGAACCAACCAGGCAGAGCCCCTCCTGTTCAGCCTCCGTGGGGCACACGCTTGTTGGGGAACTCAAATGTCTTGCCCACTGAGCGTGCCCTCAGTGGCCCTGGGAGCTCCCTGAGGATGTGGTTTGTGGTTTGGATTTGGATTTCAGCAAGGAAGTAGGTTGGGCGTGCAGTGGGCTCACAGTGAGCTCTCCACGCCAGCTTAGAACTCTGCGGCTGCAGGTTCTGGGCGACCTCTCCTTTCCTTGCAACCACTTCTCCACCCTGAAGGTGCTCAGTGGGGTTGGCAGGTGCGTCCAGTGATGTGCCTCACCTGAGCTGTGGGTGGCTGCTCTCCCTGCAGGGGGAGAGGGCTGGCCACCACAGCATTCTGTGGCTGTGGCAGAATGGTGTCCCCGGAGGAAGATCCCTCCACAGAACCAGAGAGGCAGAGCGACAGACTCTGGACGGTGGCCACAAGCAGCAGAATGGAGTGCTCCTGTAGACTCAGGGACCGTCCAGTGCCGGCTCCCAGGGCACAGCTGGACAGTGCCCAGCTTGCACACGGACGGCATCCCCCGCAATGTGGAGTGAATCTGGGGCAAACCAACATGTCTCGGGCTGGGTGCTGCCGCCCCAAGCCCCCGGGGTGAGGAGCAGGAGGGGAGAAGTCACAGGAGGGCCCAGGTGGCCTGCAGGGGCCTGTGTTGCAAGTTCCTGGACTTCTTCTTGTGAACTGGCCACATGGCAGAAAGAGGGCACTGCAGAAGCTGTGTTTCTTTTCTGTATTTCATAATCGTGGCAAATACACGAGGCGTAAGATTTACTACGTCAACCACTTAAACACGGTTGCGTCTGGTGCAGGCTCACTGTCCGGAACACAGGGAGCATTATCATCATCGTGTGAACATCACCGCTGTCCGCAGTGGCAAGCTCTTCTCATCTCAGGAACCTGAAATGCAGTCCCCTAACCACGAACTCCCCACCTGCCCCGCCTCAGACACGGCCAGGCCAGCCGTTCTATTTTCTGTCTTTGTGTTAACTACTCTCTCTACCTCATACACTGTATCTGTCATTTGTGACTGGCTTGCGTCTAGAATGATGCCCTCAAGGACCTTTTTTTTGTTTTTTAGCTGTATTGAAAATTTCTTTTTAATTACACATCACAGTAGGGTTCATTTTGACATGATTTAAAAAGCATGGAACATAATTTGCTCAGATCCAGTCCGAAGTACTTCCTCTTTCCCCCCGCTCACCCTTTTTTCCTCGTCTCTGCTCTACTGTTCCTATATTCATTAAAGATTTTTTTTTGTCCCTCATTTCCTAAATTACTGTCTTCTTTTGTGACTAGTAGATTTTTTTGTAGTGAAATATTTACTCTTTTTCTCATCTTAATGTATATTTTTAAGCTATTTTTTTGGAGACCCTGGGGATTAAGTTTATAATTTAAAGTTATAAATTATAAAATTATAAAGCTCTAATTTGAGTTTATACCAACTTACTTCGATAACATGGAAGAATTCTGCTCCCTTAAAAAATTCAACCCTTTCAGTTGTTGATGTCACAAAATTTCATCTTTATGCACTGTGTATCCAAAAATACATGCTAATAATTTTGCCAGGTGCAGTGGTACATGCCCGTAATTCCAGTGGCTCAGGAGGCTGAGGCAGGAGGATCATGAGTTCAAAGCCAGCCTCAGCAAAGCTGCAGCACTAAGCAACTCAGTGAGACCCTCTCTCTAAATAAAATACAAAATAGGTCTGGGGATGTGGCTCAGTGGTTGAGTGCCCGAGTTCAATCCTGGTTACCTGCTGCCCCCGCCAAAACAAAAAAAAATACATGCTAATAATTTCAATGCAGTAATCTCTTAAGCCATACAGGTGAAAAAAGTGAGCTGTACACTATTGATACTAGCTTTTATCAAGATCTCAGTGAAGACAGTAAGAACTTACTCTATATTCCTTTGTGGGGTGTGTGTGTGTGTGTGTGTGCGCGCGCGCATTAGGTATTGTTGCCGCCTGAAGCGATGGCCACTTGGAGCAACGAAGCCGCGGGAAGAAGTTCAGAGGCGAACTGGAAACAAACAGCTTTTTATTCTGATAACTTTTCTCTCTGGCTCTAACAACGACTAACACGCACCACACACCACCAAATAATGGCGCTGACCCGATCAGCAACCTCGGCTCAAGTCACTGGAGATCCCGGGCCAAGTCCCGTGAGACTACGGAAGGCGGCAATGCCCAAATCTCCATGGCCCATAGTCAAACACAATTTAAGCCATCACCCCAAACAGGGCTCCTGCAAGGTATGTAGACTAGTCACTGATACAAAAGGCCTGCAAACTTGCTTCTTCTGGACGCGCCCACAGCACAGCCCCAGCGCCCAGTGGTCTTGGTGCCCTGGCCTGGACACAGGGCCTCCGGAGCTGTCTGTGGTCCTGATCACAGTCAGCCGCTCCAGGGCCTCCAGCAGCGGTGGTCTCCGCGTTGGCCGGACCTGGCTGGCTCTGTCCTTCGTGTCCCTCTGTCTGTTCATGAGCCACCTGGGATCTCGCACTGTCGTGGGCTCTGCATGGTGCTGTTCAACCGCACCCTCGGCGAGGCCTCCCCGCTTGTGAGGCCTGGCGGCTTTCCTCAGCAGCACGGGGCTTGCCTTTGCTCCACACCCTAAAGCCAGTGATGGCGGCGGCTGTTTCTGGCAGCTCTCAGGTCCCCAGCGTCGTGGTGGGTGCAGGCCTCTGCGGAGGGGCCTTCACGTGGCTTGGAGGTGCTCTCTGGTGACCTTTCATTTCACCTCTCCTTGGACATGTATGGCAAGGCAGGCCTCGTGCTGACACCTTCCCTCAGCTTCTGTTGATCGGAGAATTGCTTAATTTCTTTCTCAGTCTGGAAATTCAGTCTTGCTGCATGGAGGCTCCTTGGCTGGTTTGCATAGCAGACCACGGTCTTCCGTCCACTAGAGTTTCTGATGAGAAGCTTACTGGTCATTTTGTTGAGGATCCCAGTACATGATGGGTGACTTCTGCTACTTCAGAATCCTGGCTCTGTCTTTCTGTGGTTGATTCCACGAGTTTCAGGGTGAGCTTGCGCGCGCTCGTCACATGGGAGTGGGTGGAGCTCCGTAGGTGTTCCTGCTCATGTCCTTCATCAGGTCCAGGGGGTCTCAGCCTTCATCTCGTCAGACGTCCTCTCCGCCTACCTCTCCTCCGCTGCTCCTACAGCGCGTGTGGACGGCATGATGACTCCGCACGGCTCCGCACACTCCCGTCTTCTCCAGTCTGTCCTTCCTCTTCCTGAGACGGGATGATTCCAGTATCCTATCTTCAAGTTTGCCAGCTCCTCTGCCTGCTCAAATATGCTTTTGAATACCTTGAGCGATTTTTTTTTTTTTTTCATTTCAGTTGTTGCACTTTTCTGTCCCAGAATTTCTTTTAATTTCTTTTTAGGATTTCTATCTCTTTACTGATATTTCCCTTTTGTTTGTGCATCATTCACACATTGACTTTCTCCACATTTTCCTTTAGTTCTTTGAGCATTTTTAAGGCAGTTTTTTTTTTTTTTTTGTTTGTTTGTTTGTTTGTTTTTGGTACTGGGGATTGAACTCAGGGGCACTCGACCACTGAGCCACATCCCCAGCCCTTTTTTGTATTTTATTAGAGACAGGGTCTCACTGAGTTGCTAAGTGCCTCGCCATTGCTGAGGCTGGCTTTGAACTCGCGATCCTCCTGCCTCAGCCTCCCAAGTGCTGGGATTACAGGCATGCGCCACCACACCCGGCTAGTTGTTTTTAACTCTATCCAATAGACCCACCATCAGGTCTTTTTCAAGATCAGCTTTCTGTTGGTTAATATGTCCCTTTGAAGGAATGAACCATATCTTTTTTTTTTTCTTGTACACCTTCAGATTTTTTTCCAAACTAGACATTTGAATCTAATAATGTGGTAACTCTGAAAATCAGCTTCTTTTTTCTTCCCCAAGGTTTATGTGCCCCCCCTCAATTGTCATAGCTGTCCTTCTGCCAAGTTCAGCCTGGGGTATAAATTCAGTCTTTTCAGGTCTTTTCTGTGCCTGTGCCTTCTCCTGGGCAAACGTGGCTGTTTTTAATTTCCCTGAATATGCAGCCGAACCTGGATATCCCATTCTCTGTGCCAGGCCCCCACGTGGGGGAGAAAGAGAACCCTGAAGTGGGACAGATGTTCCGGGCCTCGAGTCCCCTGGAGTCCCTCCAGCCGGAGGGCGAGGGGCAGGGGCAGCAGTGAGGGCTCCTGGCCTCTTTGCTCCTGTGACCTGCAGCAGCAGTCATTGAGGAGGGCGCAGGTCCCAGCTGACGGAGACGAGATGCTGTACCCCACGCGGGGTGCAGGTTGCTCCCAGAACACACGCACAGCTGCCTGCCCTGGCTGGAGCTGAGACTGGACAGGACGAGCCACGCCCTCCATCCACATCTTCCACGAGGAGGGGCGAGCCTGGCCGATGCCGAGGTCCAAAGCAAGTGCACCAGTGAGCCGTGGGCTCGCGGCGAGGTGGGTTCCCGGTGCTCCCTGCTCTGCTCTCTTCCCAGAAAGCTTCCTGTACGTCACTCTGAGAATGGTGATGTCTCAGGAGGAGAGAGAAAAGAATCACCCTGCTGAACTTGACTGCTGAATCAATTCGTGTATCTTATTTTGAGGTGTCACTATTAATTTCCTTTTCTTTAAAACTGGAGCGTATGGGGATGCATTTTTAAATCTTCCAGGTCCAGGTCATGCTTCTAGTTAGTACAGGTCCTCTACCACAGCTTGTGTTCAAAGACGGAAAACGTATAAATCTCTTCACAGGGGAGGCCAGAAAATATGAGTGCACTGAATATTCAATATCCGTAGTTAATGGACAATGACAATAACAGGACAAGCGCACCCGCACAAGATCTCCTGTGCAGACTCTGAGCACTGGTGTGGTGCTGGGTCCTCTCCTTCAGCTCTGTGATGGGCCTGCTACGCACCGTCCACCCGGAAGCTCTAGTGTTAACTAGTTTTATTAGCTAATTTATTTTCACTAGTAATCTATACATTGTTCAAGTAACATTTACGAAAGTCTGTAAATGTAACCAGATCAACAACCAGATCATCGGGGACTTGAGAAAACTAGCCGGTTCCTCAGCCTGTCCCACGGGTCATTTTCATAGGTTCGTATTTGTGAGATACTGTCAGGTTCCACAGAACCGACTGAAAAAGACATTAGCACATTTCAGTCACAACTTGATGACAGCCTTGCATTTAGACACCCTCCAGCATCTTAAAAGCAATTTTCAGCCATTTTGCTCATCCCCAAGGGAGTTTCCATTTTTGAATTAAAAAGATGGCTTAAAAATACAGCCATGGAAAAGGCAAAGGCAATTTTCTGAACTTTACATAAATTAAAACAGCCCAGGCCCCCAGTTCTTCATTCCATGGTGACTGTGTGAGTGACACAAGGGAGAGGCACACCGTTCGTCTCAGAGGGCTCCCTGGTTGAGGCATCCTCTGAGGGTCCCTGTGGGGGTTTTGCTGAGGCCAACCGTGACTCCGCGCTCATCCTGGTTAGAGCCGGTTGTCTGCCTCTTGTTGCCTGAGGTTGTGAGACGTCCCTGCCGCCTGTTTGCTTGGGCTGCAGAGTTTGGGCTGTCTGCAGTGCTCACCACACTGTGGTCCCTTTTGCTTGTCCCTGGGCACCTGCTTCCATGGGAGCAAGGTGGGCAGTCTGTCCTGGCCATCCCTGGGGTACCAGGGCCCTGCAGGCCCTCCTGCCGCCTGGGGAAAGTGCCAGGCCTTCCCTGCCCGGGGTGTTTTGCTTCCTCTCTGTCCCTGAAGATGGGCCTGTGGGCATCTCCAGGCTGAGGGGCGGGGTAGGGACTGTGCCTGGCTGGGTCAGCCCTGCACCCTTTGTCCCGGGACGCCAGGCAGAGGGCCAGTAACGGCTCCAGCTTGTGTGGACTTTGTTCACCCAAATAAGCTCATTTCTTCAGCAGCGGGGCTGTTACCCACAGTCCACTGGCTGAGCCTCCTGCTGGGCGGGAGGCCGAGGAACCACCGTGGAGAGCTGTGGACTCAGTGGTCAGCTGCTGTGGGCATCCGCCTCCAAGAGACTGAGCACGTTTCACCTGTCAGACTGTCTCTGCTCCTGTAAGTTTTACCAGATGAGCCTTCATTTCTCAAATACTTTGGATTTTCCATCTGGAGGAAATTTTTGGAAAAGTGCAAAAGGATTTCTCAGTCTTGTTTTTGAATATTCTTTTTTCTTAGATCCCAATTAGTTTGCACAATCCCAAGGCCAAAGTTGCCTCTAAAGAGAGATTTTGCAAGGAGTGTCTAAAAAGTATTGGTTAAAATAAATGACATAAAATCAATTTACTGGAGCCGGGCACGGTGGCGCACGCCTGTAATCCCAGCACTTGGGAGGCTGAGGCAGGAGGATCACGAGTTCAAAGCCAGCCTCAGCCATGGCGAGGCAATTAGCAACTCAGTGAGACCCTGTCTCTAATAAAATACAAAAAAAAAATGGGCTGGGAATGTGGCCCAGTGGTGGAGTACCCCTGAGTTCAATCCCCGGTACCAAAAAAAAAAAAAAAAAAAAAAAAAAAAATCAATTTACTTTAAAAAGTTATTCTAATTTTTCTCCTTTTATCATTTTATATAATTTATTGTTTATCCCTTAATCACAGGGATTGGCGTTTTTAAAATAGCAACCATAATTTAATAGCAATTAACATGGGTACATTTGAGTAAGTTGTTTTGTTCTTATTCGTAAGGTATCTTGTCTGGTTTTCTTTTCTTTTTTTTTTCATTTATTTTTATCCTAATTTGTTATACATGTTTGCAGAGTACATTTCATTTCATATTACATATAAAGAGCACATTTTTTCTAGTTTCTGGTTTTATATAAAGTATTTTTACAATTGTGTCTTCATACATGTATTTGGGGTAATGATGGCTTATTCTGCCATTATTCCTGTCCCCTTGCCTCCTCCCCTCCCTCCCCCCTCTTTGTTCTATTTAAAGTTCCTTCATTCCTCTCATCCCCCCTCCCTTGCCTTTATAAGTCAGTATCCTCATATCAAAGAGATCATTCGACCTTTGGTTTTTTGGGATTGGCTGACTTCACTTAGCATTATTTTCTCCAACTCCATCCATTTACCTGCAAATGCCATGATTTTATTCTCTTTTAGTGCTGAGTAGTGTTCCATTGTGTATAGATACCAAAGTTTCCCTATCCATTCATCTGCTGATGGGCATCGGGGTTGGTTCCACAATCTAGCTGTTGTGAATTGTGCTGCTATAAATGTTGATGTGGCTGTGTCCCTGTAGTAAGCTGTTTTTAAGTCCTTTGGATGTAGACCGAGGAGTGGGATTGCTGGGTCAAATGGTGGTTCCATTCCAAGTTTTCCTAGGAATCTCCATACTGCTTGCCAGATTGGCTTCACCAATTTGCAGTCCCACCAGCAATATATGAGTGTGCCTTTTCCCCCGCATCCTCGCCAGCATTTATTGTTGTTTGTTTTTTTAATCACTGCCATTCTGACTGGAGTAAGATGAAATCTTAGAGTAGTTTTGATTTGCATTTCTCTAATTGCTAGAGATGTTGAACATTTTTTCATATATTTGTTGACTGATTGTATATCATCTTCTGAGAAGTGTCTGTTTAATTCCTTGGCCCATTTATTGATTGGGTTATTTGTTTTCTTGGTGTTAAGGTTTTTGTGAGCTTTATAAATCCTTGAGGTTAGTGTTCTATCTGATGTGCTTGTGGTGAAGATTTGCTCCCATTCTGTAGGTCCGCTATTCACCTCATTGATTGTTTCTTTTGCTGAGAAGAAGCTTTTTAGTTTGAATCCCTCCCATTTATTAATTCTTGGTTTTAATTCTTGCGCTATAGGGGTCTTATTGAGGAATCTGGGTCCTAATTCAACATGATGGAGATTTGGGCCTACTTTTTCTTTTATTAGGTGCAAGGTCTCTGGTTTAATTCCTAGGTCCTTGATCTACTTTGAGTTAAGTTTTGTATATGGTGAGAGAAAGAGGTTTAATTTCATTTTATTACATGAGGATTTCCAGTTTTCCCAACACCATTTGTTGAAGAGGCAGGCTCTTCCTGCCCCTCGCTGTGAGTGCAGACGCCTTCCCAGCATCCTAAGCCTGCTCCTGCTTCAAAACCTGTTTCCCAAGGTCCACTCTCCTGGGTTTTCTTGTGTGAATAAATTAAAGCAAAAGGCCACTGCAGCTAATTAAGATGAGGTCCTTCTCCCTTTCTCTGCTGGTGTCCCAGGAAGGACTTGAAGAAATGCAAAGCGTCCTCTGCAGCTGTCCTCCCAGCTGTTTGAAACACACTCCTTTGAGACTGTTAGTGATTTCCTCTAAACCGCTCTCCTCTGCTAAGGCATAGACCATTCATACAACAGACAAGAACTTATAAAGTCGATCTGATTTCTCAAAATTTGAAATTTTTACCCTCAGATATTCTCATTGATTTAGAATTCTGTGCATGGATATATATATATATATATCCCTGACAGTATTTGTCATGAAATAAAACTTTACCTTTGACAAATTGTTGAGTTAAGGGTAATAGAATTTGCTTTTACCTCAGGTAAAGAAATGCCAGCCATGGTGGCCTGTTTGGGCTGCTGTGACAAATCACAGCGGGCTGGGTGGCTCATGAATGGCTGAGATTCCTGCCTCACGTCCTGGAGGCAGGAAGTCCAAGGGTGAGCCTGGTGGAGTTGGTGCCTGCTGGGGCCACTCGGTTCCTAGGTGGCACCTTCTCTCGGTGTGCTCACTGGTCGAAGGGTGAGGCTCTTCTCTGGGGCCTTTTATATATAAGGACACTAATCCCAGTCATGGGGCTCCACCCTCCTTACCTCCCGGAGGTCCTTCTCCCAAACGTTGTCACTTTGGGGATGAGTTTCAGCACAGGAATTTTGAGGAGACACAAACTCAGACCACAGCACTAATTACACAAATGCTTCTAGTATAATCTGGCTGATACCGCATTCGTGCAACTTAGTCTAGTTTTACTGCTATAACACAATACCTGAGACTAGTAATATAGATATATATTATATATATATATTTTTTAAGAATTTACTTCTTGCAGGTGGGTGGCCGGAGGGACAAGGCCAGGGTGCCTGCAGATTGAGCACCTGGTGAGGGCTGGTCTCCACCTCAAAGACGCGCCTGTGGTTGTATCTTCCAGAGGCCATGAGTGCTGTGTCCTCACATGGAAGGCCAGAAGGGCAACGTGGCTACTAGCTCACTAGAGCCCTTTTGTAAGGTCACTAATCCCATTCTTGAGTGCTCTGCCCTTGTGACTTAGTGACCCCCCAGAGGCCCCACATCTCAGCACTGTCATGTTGAGGTTTGGGTTCCAACATACAAATTTTAGAAGGACACATGTTTGATTTATTCCATCCCTGCCTTCCTTTCCCTTTGTTGAGTCGCATCTCCTGAAGGGACATGAGCAGGAGCCAGTGAGAAGTGCCCTCTCACAAGTTGCATCCGTGAGACTGACCAAATTACGTCACCTGTGTGCCTGAGCGTGTGACCACAGAGCCCCTGGTGTGTATGACCCAGCACACCATTTAGAAACTTGCATCTGTGAGTTTTATTAGTTAGAGAGGGCATATCTTCTGGCACTTTAAACAATAGATATTTCAAAATAAAACTCTTTTGTCTTTCTCTAGTCTTTCCAGCGGAATCTGATTACCATGGTGACCTGAAAACGTGCCACTTTTCACCCTTTAAAAATACATGAAAATGCTTTTTTTTTTCCCTGAGTATGCAAAATTTTTGGTTACTCCTTTTATCCTTCATCCCAGATTCCCTACCTACCCCTTGAGAATACTATGCCAATGTGACTGATGTATTTATTTTGCTTGAAAGTATTTTATTCATCACCTTTGTATTCTTACAGTAAACTCTGTTTATAAATTGAAATCAATTTTAAATATGGTTTTCTGTCACCTCAAGTACTATTTCTTTGAATTATCATTGTGATGATTAATAGCATACAACTGGTTAAAGTTGAAACAACTTTTTTAATTGATAGAATCAAATATAAAGGGTGAAACTGGCAGGTATTTGATGTATGTGCTGATATGAGGCCTCCCCAGGCTGTGTGTCTGTGGGTACCCACCGCAGGAAACACCTGGCATCAACGTTATCCTGTTTATGAACCAAAGCAAACTTGTACAGGAAACGTGAATAGGAGTGAAAAACGGAAGTGGAAAAAGATTTGCTATGATAATTGTCGCCGCCTGCAGCAACGATACCACGGGAAAGAAATCGGAGGCAGACTGGGAACGAGCAGGTCCTTTATTCTTGCTTCTTCTCTGCTCTCTCCTCTGTGTTCTCCGCCTGATTCCGCCGCCGTTCCTCGCTGCCGTCTGTTTAAATACTCTTCACCTTAACCAGTACACACGTGTCACAAGCTCAACTTACAGGTGCGTCGCACAGTGTTCACGGGCACAGAAAGATTCTTAGTAGATTACATTAAGGTCAGGAAAAAACAATTAAACGTCTCCTCTTTGGCTCTTAGCCAGCCGCCATCTTAGCTACCTCCTCATACAAGGCTCTTACAGATAATGTCACTTGGTTGTTTAAACTCCTTCCTAGTTGAATACCAAGAAATAGCTTGAGATTGTTGTAAAAAAAATTATTTTTTCTTTTTCTTATTTATTTTAAAAAACATTTTGTTTTTAATTAATAAATTTTTGATTGTAATGAGAATGGAACCCAGTGCCTCATGCATGCAAGACAAGCGCTCTACCACTGAGCTACATCCCTAGCCTTTCTTGTCTAAATGCTCTTATTCGTGCATTAGAGTTGCACATAATAATTGGGTCCATTTTGACAAAATCACACATGCATGGAATTTAATTTGCTGCATTTCAGTCTCCAGAGCTTCCTCCTCTCCTCACTCCCCCACCCATTCCCCTTCCTCAACTGTGCTGTCTTCTTTGATCTATTTATTGTTTTTTAAATTGGTGCTTTATAGACACACAGGAAAGGTGGACTCCGCCCTGCGCTGCCTGTACCTGCATGTTGTGCAGTTCTGTCAGATTCATTCTGCGTTTCCTCCCCTCTCCTGTCCCCTGCCTTCCCTCTCAGTCCCCTCCCTCTACTCCGCTGGTCTCCCCTCTGTATTTGCGGGATCTGCAGCCCACACACTTTCCACCTTCCTTTGCTCCAGCTCCTGCGTGTGGGAGCAGACAGCCGCCTGCCTCCTGGGCCGCGCTTCACCTTGCGTGGTGTCCTCCAGCGCGTCCGCTCACCAGCGCGCCCGCGACCCGCCACGCGTATCCACACCACGTTTTCTCAGCCCATTCTCCTGCCCACGGCCCCTGGGCTGGCGCCACAGCTCGGCTCCTGGGGACTGTGCTGCCATAAACACTGACGTGGCTGTGTCACTGCAGGGGGCTGGTTTTAGTGCTCTTGGATGAATGCCAGCGAGTGGGCCAGCGGCGGGTAGGTGGTTCTGCCGGGTCTTGGAGGAGTCTCCACACTAGTAAAGGCTTATTTTTAAAGATCCCTCAGCGGACAGCTTGAGTCAGTTCTCCCTTCTGTCTCGTTGGAGACAGAGCCTTGGTGACAGCTGCCCCTGCGGCAGGCTGTCCCTCGTCAGCCGCTCAGTTTTCCACGGCTCCCTCTGGGAGGCCTGCGCCCCGGGGGACACGCAGAGTGGCATGGGGGGTCGGGGTGCACCTTTTGGCCTAACAGGGAAACGGAGTCTGTGCAGGTGGCCAGGGGGTTCTTAGCCAGTCACTTTAGGAAGGGGGCGGGGTCTGGAGCTGACAGATGACCTGGCTGGAAACACCCACGCCCCGCCCCCTCAGGTCTCCATGTCTGCACTGACCCCAGCCTGGGCCACATCAGAGGGAGAATGCCATCTCCCAGGGCAGGGCCTGGGCTCCGCAGGTCTGCGCCTCCCACACCTGGGCACGGCTGGGTGCAGAGGGGCGGAGGGGCCGCGGGCTGACTTAGGATGCTTGCACTGCCCGCTGTGGGCACCAGGACTCCGGGGTTCGCCAGGTCCGCTTCCCCTGGTGCTGGGCCTCAGACCTGAGCTGCCCACTCTCTGCAGCCCAGGGCTCCTGCAGACAGCGCTGGGCGTTCAGTGCCCCCTGTTTTAGGCAGCGGTGGTGACCCATGTCTGAGGCCACCTCTAACTCATCCTGGAACCAGGCTCTCGACACGGCGGAGGGTGGCAGAACCCGGCTCAGGACGAGCTGTCATGGAGACGAGCTGTCACAAAGAGGAGCCGCCGCTAGCGGCCAGGGAGGGTGCTCTGAAGAGCTGGATGCGTGAGTCTGTGGTTCAGGGGCGCAGCTGGCTCTGAGTGCCATGCTGGCGGGAAACTGAAAGCCACCAGACCGGTGCTGCCCAGTTTGACGGCTGCTCTGCTGGCCCAGCCTCCCTAGGGGGGCACAAGCTGAGGCCCACAGTCCCGCGGTGTTTCTCTCTGGCCCCCCCAGCGTGCCACGTCGGCTGGGGTCTCCTACCTCCGCCTCCTGGCCACCCGTCGGTGCAGCTGGAGGTCAGCTCTCTCTGTGCCAGACACCTGCTCCTGTTGGTCACCTCTGACCTTAGAATTCCTCAAGGGCTTCTTCACATTGATTTTTTTGCCCCCTGAAATAAAATACCCGTCACGCCACCGATATTTAAAGTGCTCCGTGAACACAATGCGGTCTCTCTCAGTGGCACCCGCATCCTCTGTGTGCCGAGGGAGCAGGCGGGACACTCACAGGCCGTGGTCAGAGGACTCTGAGTGCCTCCATCCTCGGAGGAAGCTCCATGTCCGGGCGGGCGAACGTGTCGGTGGCTGTTGGCTTGTGACCCACCCAGCGTGAACCGCCTTCCTGGCTTCACGGGAGGGCAGACCGCAGAGCAGGGGAGGAAGAACCTCTTCACTGTGATAAGTTCAGTCCCTGGGGCCTGCGAATTAAACGGGCCCGAGCCGGCTCAGGCCGAGAAGCTGTGTACAGGTGAGCAGGCGCGCACTTGCGAGAGCTCGGTGCCGGGGACGAGGGGTGGCTAGAGTTGGGGAAAGCGAGTGGGTCGGAGAGGCTCCTGTGGGAGGAGCGGGGGTTCTTGAGGACAGATCAGGAGGTCTAGGGCAAACGGGGTGAGAGGTTGGTGACAATGCGTCTGTGGGGCACGGTGGCTTGGGCACCCCCGTGCTTGGCAGGCTTGCTCGGCAGGGAAGCTGCCCGCAGAGGACTCAAGCGGAGCTCGTTGCTGGGGAGTCTCCGCTTGTGGTCAGACGGCGGAGTCTGGAGAAGGCTGCTGTCTGTGCCTTTTGAAGCTCAGGGGCCTCCCTGCAGACCCCTGGGCCCCCGTGGCGGCAGGTGCGGTCTCCTCGCCAGGCCGTGCTCTGCCCTTCCTCTGCCGGGGACCCCGCCCCATCCAGCCCTGCAGTCCACACTCAGCACCACTTCTCGTGGGACCCCTGATTTCCGGGTGTGCCGTAGTACCCTGGAGCTCACCCACGGGTCCACCTGGAGCCAGCAGCGTCTCTGTCCCCAGAGGCCCTCGGGGGGCTTGATCTTCTTCACCTAACTGTCCCCTTGCCTACCGTGGCAACCCCAGAGACCCCAGAGACCCCACCTGCAATCACCTGCTAGCAAACTGAAATCCTGAAGCCTTCAGGGAGCCTGAGGGTCCCTCCAGGGCTGTGCTGGGTCTGCCCAGAGCCGCTGCGGGAAGCCACACAGAGGAGCCACAGGGTCACAGCGCCCCCTGGGGCCAGGCCAGTGTCTTACACGTGCAGGCTGGAGCAGAAGCAGCTGTGTGCATCTTTGCTGTTATTTTGAAGTCTACAGTTTCCTTTTTTTCCCCTCTTATTATCTTTATAATAATAAAGTGACTTTAACGTAACAGCACAATAAATAAAAAATACAGTTGAGATTCGAGACTTTTTCCCACTATCAACTTTCAGCACACGCATATCCAAGTAAGGTTCACACACTGACAGGCCAGAGAGGGTTGCCTTTAGTTTTATAAATACATGTAACATTTATTGCTTTCCCCCAGGGAGCTAAATATAGTACAACATAGAAAATAGTAAAAATATAGAAAAGGATAGACATTTATAATCGCCTTCAGGGAAACAAAACCCGGAGCCCCTCTGAACGGTGAGGGTGCCCTGCTCCCGGCCTCTCCTCCTCCTGCGTCCTCACACCTGCGCCTGGGTCGGCCTCTGCGCTCCCTGCCCACGTGTGTTTCTGTGGTTGACTCGCCACCACTGATATAATCCACCAGTTTGTCATCACGCTTTTTAAACTGCACTTTTAACATTTCAAAACTTCCCCCAAATTCTGGAAATTTTGAAGTCCAGATCTTTAACAACCATAGAGTTTCCCGTCATACAGCTATACCATTCTTTATTTGTAGGATCCTTTATTCTGGAACATTTGGGTAAATTTTCTATTTTTCACCATGAAAAACATCACTGTGGTTAATGTCCATGATCAATCTTTGTCTTTGGGTAAACTTTCAGAAGTTATCTGGACAAAGAATGTGTATATTTCTACACAAACATGTTTATTTTCACCTTGCCTTATGTAAAATAGTATTTTAGGCTATTTTAATAAGCACACATGAATTCTTGGTTTGAGTTTTCTGCACAGCTCTTGGGAGGCCCCATTTCCTGTGAATCCGAATTCCCCCATGGGCCCTTTACACGGGCTGGGTGAAACCATTGACCAGGTCTCAGGCTTCTTGCGCTCCTTTCTGCCCTCCAGTGGTCACACAGGAAGTAGCGACTAACCAGTAAAAACAAGGGAAATTAAGCATAAAGGGACATGAACCAAACTACTCATGACTGATAACACAACTGCCCCCAAATTAGCAGGCAGTGATTTATTTCCGTTTTCTTCTTTTTGGCTATGTGGACGATGGTTCTTAGCACTTTCCCCTTCCAGTGGTAAGGAGCCTACACATCTAAAAACAGTGGCTTTAGCATTTCCATTTCTATCTCGGCACAATGCTCACACCTGGCGAGGGAGCACTGTTGGAATCAGTGGGAAGAAGAGTCTTTGGACCCCTCCTTCCCCACTCTCCCTGCACTTGTGGCTTGTTGGCTCCGTGTTTTCCACGGTGTCATCATTCTTAAGTGAGCTTGTCTTTTCTACCTTGATAATTCCTTTATGGTGTGCTTCAACTGCTATAGCCACACCGCGACAGCTGTGACTCTCGACCACTCTGTTTGACGGGTTTGCTTTTGTACCACTCATGTCATTATCGTGAATCCTCTTTCCTTGCATCCTGTAGTGTGAACTAGGTTTTATGGGACAAATGCATTTATAGAGTAGTTTGGGGGCAAGTGCAGGGGCATAAACAGAGGTGCTGCCTGCTGCCAAAGGCTGGCTAACACCGTCCTGGGGGCGTTGTCCTTGGCCCGATCCTTCCCTCTCCAGGTTAGGGTTTGGGAACACAGCCTGAGGCCCTGTAGTTGCTCTGCCCCACTCTGGTGTGTGGGAACTTTACAAACACCCTGTTCTTCCAGGAAGCCGCCCTGGGGATGCATCATGTCCCTCCTTATTGACTGTCCAGTAGGTGGCTGGCCAGCAACCACAGGACACCCAGACCTCAGCACCAGCCATACCTCCTGACCCCAGCAGCTGCCCCTAGCCATGCTGAGGGAGGCCCCACCAGTGGTGCAGGAGGCCAGTGTTCTGGGCCAAGGAGCCCAGCCTCCTCCACACGTGCCCAGCTCCCCGACAGTGCTGGCCCTCGTCCATCGCCCCTCCACAGCCTGCCCGCCTGGCCCCGTCTCTTCCCTCCCTGGGCCTGGGAGGCTGCCCCTGCACCCACACCCCAGCCTGCACGGTGGGCAGTGCTTGTTGGTGCCTGGGAGGGCTGGCCATGGGGGCAGCAGGCTGGCCAACCTCGCTCTTCCCTGCCAGGTTCCTGGGGCCGCTGCTTGCCTGGGCTCCAGGTCCCGCGACGCCCCCACTGTGCCCAGGGCGGGTCCTGGGCTCCACCCCCAGCTCCTCCTCGGGAGTGTGCACATTCCCAGGGCGGCCCCTCCCCTGCCACCCCTGCGGTGGCGTTGGGAAGTCCTGCTCTGCGAACCCTTCCGTGCCTGCGCCAGTCAGCGCCCTCGCTAGCTCCTGGGAGGGTCGGGACAGGCGGGCAGAGACTCCAGCCAGGAAGGGCTCTTCTCACTTCAGAAGGAGCCTGCCTGCACAGGCCACATTCTCTAAGGGGCAGAGCCAAGAGGAAGTGCCCGGAGATGACAGATGGACAGAGCGAGCTTTCTGTACGCATACACACATCTATGTATGTGCCTTTCTACCTGTGGAGAGAGTTGCTTATTTTAAGGAATTGTCCTTGGGGATGCGCTGGCAAATCCAAAGCCCACTGGGCAGAGGAGCAGGTGGAGTGTTCCAGGGCGTTGGGGTTCAAGTCCAGAGGCCACTGGAGGCAGGCTCCTTCCTCGTGGAGAGAGCACTCTTTCCTCCCCAGGCCCATCAACTGCTTACCCGAGGCCCACCACTCCATGCAGGGCTGTCTAAACCAACTGATTGAGGGGTTAGTCACGTCCAAGAAACACCTCCCAGCAACGTCTGGACCACTGTTGTTGCTGCCTGAAGCGGAAACCGCCTTGGAGCAACGAACGCCGCAGGAAAATTCGGAGGCAGGATGAAAATGAAAAAAGGTCTTTTATTCTTCTTCTCTCTCCGGCTCCAGCAATCACTCCAAACGCTCTAACTCCAACCACCACCTTCTTCTTCTTCCCACACTCACTAACGAACCTCACCCAGTTATATACATACAGCTTTAACAAGGACACGTGCTCACAGCTCGAGCTTACAGGTGCGTCACGCAGTGTTCACGGGCATACAAAGATTCTTTGGATAATGTATTACTATCAGGTGGAAACTAGAACATCTTTTATGGCTCTCAGCTAACTGCAATCTTTAGCTATCTCCTTGATTATAGGCTCCTTCATTTCCCCCTTTTAGTTTTAAAAGAGGGGATGTTCTAGGATGTCCATGTGCAACCGACATTCTTACCCGTCATGGGAGTCTAGGCTGTCCTGACTCCTGGCTTAGGTTGACATGCCGGCCACATTAGACTGTCCCGTGCGACTGTGCCGTGTGGGTGTCCCCTTCTGGGGATCTTACCCGTCATAGGCTAACCAGCCATGCAATAGAGCCCTTCAGGATCGACTGTGTGTTGACTAACAGCCGTCCAATTTTTAGGAAATGCTGCGGCTTTAAGGCGGCAAGCCTACTGCTGACGAGCCAAGTTTCCATAGCGTATCAAGTTCTTTAAGCCAATCAGCTGCCCTTAGTTTCATCAAGTAACGCACTGAGTTCTCTTAGACAAATACCCGCAAAGCATTGTCCCGTAATGTCCCAAAATAATGGAAAATCAAAATGTCCATAAGTTATAACACATATATTCAGGAGACCCCATGCATGCAGAGCAGAGGCCACACTGCTGGTTAGGTTGTTTGATGCTTGAGCAGCAGGGATGCTTGCAGCGACCGCGGTCCCTGCAGTTGTAGCATCAGCCGTCTTTTTTATGTCTAGACATTTCCACCGGCAAATCTTCAGGGCCCGCTACCTAAAAACTCAAGCATCCATTATTAAGGGAAAGGCAGTGCTATTCCAGCACTGAGATCAAAAGGTGAGCTGTCAAACTAAAAAAAGAATTATTAGAGTAGAAAATAAAAGTTGATCTCTGCTCACACACATTGCTGCTTAAGCTCCCACAAACATAAGCTGGCAAAATATCACATTCAGAAATAATCAAAGAGAAACTGAGGGTGTTTACTGCATTAAAGATAAAGAAAAGCTAAAGGCACTTTGGAAAAATAATTTGTTAGCTGGAATCCTCGAGTCTCTATATACACAGAAATCCTATACCTGTTGAAATAATTCAAATTAATCAGCTATTAAACAAATGAAGTTAATAACAAATAAATGATCCTCTGTCGGAACACCAAAATATCAGGTTATACAACATTAAACATATTCACAGCTGAAGAGAAGTCCCGGAGACAACTATAAATCAAAATTGATTATCATTATAATTGATTATCTAATTAAAATATTCTGAACTTATATGAATATCTATTTATCTATCTATCTATCTATCTATTGATTATCTAATTAGAATATTCTAAGCTTAAATGAATTAACGTTATTTGGATCTATATCTATCTACCTATTTTTTTTAAGCGCTTAATTATTTGTGACGTCACACTAGACAGACGCACATATAAACATATATTTGTGACATCACATTAACATGAAATTTAGACAAATGCACAGACATAAAGACATATATAAAAGAAAAAAATACAATTGTGTATACACTGAAGAGAGATCTTCTTGTCCCGGCCGGGAAGATGAAATTTAAGTTGTAAATTTAATGGAGGACTCTTAAGGGAATCACTCCATACCTTCATTTTGGTCCTCTTGATTTTGTACTTGTTTATTCAATCTAGACTCCTCAATAACTTCGTCTTGATCCTTTTGACTTTGTACCTGCTTTATCAATCTAGATGGTATCCATATTGGAGAGGATTCATGCTTTGGAAAAACACAAACAGATCCTCTCCCCCAAATTAATACTGGGTCTGGACCCTTCCATGTACCTGAGAGAACATCCTTCCAGTAAACCAAAGGTTTATGTTGTTGGTGTGGGTTCCAGTGTCTATCTCCAGCCGAATGTCCATTAGAATCTAAAGTTAAGAAATTTAGGGTAAACAGGGCAACTGCCAATCTGTCCTTAGGATTTTTCCAGTTTCCATCTTTTTGCTTTAGTAACATATTTTTAAGTGTCCGATTTGCTCTTTCAATTATTCCTTGTCCCTGAGGATTATAAGCGATACCTGTTTTGTGGATAATATTGAACTTTGTACAAAATTGTTTGAAGGATGTGGATGTATATGCAGGGCCATTATCTGTTTTAAGCATTTTGGGGATGCCCAATGCAGCAAAAGCTTGCAGACAATGAGATATAGTATCTTTAACTTTTTCTCCGGAATGTAAAGAAGCAAAAATCATGCCTGAGCATGTATCTATGGTGACATGAATAAATCGTAATTTTCCAAAACTTGGCTCATGTGTGACATCCATCTGCCACAAATGATTGGGCATCAAACCTCGTGGGTTAACCCCATAATGTGGATTGGGCAAAAGTGTTACACAAGATGGACATTCTTTTACAATTCTACGAGCTTGTTCTTTTGTGATTTTAAATTTTTGTCTTAAGGTAGTGCTGTTAACGTGGAACTGGGAATGAAATAAAGTAGCTTGTTGTACTGGAGTAAATATAAATATTGTTTTAGTGAGGGCATCAGCTTTTTGATTACCTTCATGGAGAGGACCAGGCAGATTAGTGTGAGCTCTTATGTGACCTATAAATAAAGGTTCTTTTCGTTGCCATAGGAGATTTTGGATTTGAGAAAACAATTTAAAAGCTGGAGTATGTGGTGCTATTGGACCTGCTAGCTCCAATTTAGGGACAGCATGTACAATATAGTGGCTGTCTGAAAAAATATTCATAGGCTGTTCTTTAAAATTTTCCAGAGCTATTATTATAGCTTCGAGTTCCACTAATTGAGCTGATTTTTGATTAGTGATATGAATCATTTTTTCATTTTGAGTGACTACTGCAGCAGTACCGTTAGAGGATCCATCTGTAAATACATTAAATGCTTTAGGAATGGGTTGAGTTTTTATTACCTGTGGGAATATGATAGGATGATTGATACAAAAGGACAGTATAGGAGATTTAGGAATATGATTGTCAAAATTTGCAGAAGTAGAGCATCTAGCTATAGCCCAATCATTATCATTGAAGCACAAATATTCAACCTGTGATGATGAATAAGGAGTAATAATAGTAGCAGGATGAATTCCAAATATTTTAGTAGAGGTTTTAAGTCCTTGAAGAATAAGTTTAGCCACCATGGAGGTATAAGACTCAATTGTACTTTTAGGAGAGACAGGCAAATGTATCCATAATATAGGTCCCTGTTGCCAAAATACTCCTGTTGGTGTATATTGTGAAGGAATAATAATCAATATTAGTGGTTGTGCAAAATCAAATCTATCGCAATGGGATCTTTCAATGGCCTGTTCTACTAATTTTAGAGCTCTCCTGGCCTCAGGAGTTAATGTTCGCGGTGAGGATTGATCAGGGTTCCCGCGAAGGATGTCAAATAAAGGTTTTAATTGTCCAGTAGTGAGGCTTAGTGTAGGGCGAAGCCAATTAATGTCTCCCAATAATTTTTGGAAATCATTGAGGGTGGTCAAATGTTCTTTACTTATTAGAATTTTTTGGGGTTTAACAAAAGTATCCATGATTTTAAAGCCTAAATATAGTATAGGTGATCTGCTTTGAACTTTTTCTTCTGCTATATATAATCCATATTTTTAAAAATTTTTTGTTATTTCACTAAATATATTAAATAAGATTTTTTGATTAGGGTGAGCTAATAAAACATCGTCCATGTAGTGTAGACACATGAGGTCTTGATATTTGTTTTTAATGGGCTGTATAGCTCTGTCCACATATAGTTGGCACATTGTAGGGCTATTTGCCATTCCCTGTGGCAATACTTTCCATTGATATCTTTTATCAGGGCCATTATTATTGATAGAAGGAATTGAAAAAGCAAATCTGGGGGCATCCAGAGGATGTAGGGGAATGGAAAAGAAACAGTCCTTTATATCAAGAGTTATAAGGTAATAGTTTTTTGGAATAGCTACAGGATTAGGAAGTCCAGGTTGGGTAGGTCCCATAATTTGCATTGTTTTATTAATTTGTCTTAGGTCTTGTAATAGTCTCCATTTTCCCGATTTTTTCTTAATTACAAATATGGGAGAATTCCAGGGAGAGGTGGAAGGCTCTATGAGTCCTGCTTCTAATTGTTCTTTAATTAATTGATGGGCCGCTTGCAATTTTTCTTTGGATAGGGGCCACTGAGGGACCCAAACTGGCTTATTAGAGAGCCATGGTATTTTTAAAATTGTTTTCTCAGTGGCCCCTAGAAAAAATGTCCTTTGCCTTTTTTATTATGATTAGGATTTTTATTCTTAACACCTGCAGGCTTGTTTGCTAGGTGTAGCCCCATTTGATGTAAGATATCTCTTCCCCATAGGGTAACTGGCAAGCTGTTTAAAACATAATGGCCTTCATTGTCTTGCCAATTTAAGGTGCTGGGGTATTACTATATCCCAAGCCTCTTAAACTGGTTGAGGCTTTCTGCAGAGGCCAGTGCTTAGGCCATTGTTGTAGATTTATGATGGAAGAGTCAGCTCCTGTATCAATCAGCCCCTCCATGGAATTCTCTCCAGCTCCAGCAATCACTCCAAATGCTCTAACTCCAACCACCACCTTCTTCTTCCCCACACACACTAACGAACCTCACACCAGTTATATTACATATAGCTTTAACAAGGACACGTGCTTACAGCTCGAGCTTACAGGTGCGTCACGCAGTGTTCACGGGCATACAAAGATTCTTTGAATAATGTATCAACATCAGTTCCTGTTTTTAGGAGATGCTGCGGCTTTAAGGCGGCAAGCCTACTGCTGACGAGCCAAGTTTCCATAGCGTATCAAGTTCTTTAAGCCAATCAGCTGCCCTTAGTTTCATCAAGTAACGCACTGAGTTCTCTTTAGACAAATACCCGCAAGGCATTGTCCCGCAATGTCCCAAAAATAATGGAAAATCAAAATGTCCATAAGTTATAACACATAGATTCAGGAGGCCCCATGCATGCAGAGCAGAGGCCACACTGCTGGTTGAGGTTGTTGATGCTTGAGCAGCAGGGATGCTTGCAGCGACCGCGGTCCCTGCAGTTGTAGCAGCAGCCGTCTTTTTTATGTCTAGACATTTCTACCGGCAAATCTTCAGGGCCCGCTACCTAAAAACTCAAGCATCCATTATTAAGGGAAAGGCAGTGCTATTCCAGCACTGAGATCAAAAGGTGAGCTGTCAAACTAAAAAAAAGAATTATTAGAGTAGAAAATATGGCCTTCATTGTCTTGCCAATTTAAGATTACAGCACTTTGTGCTGGGGTATTACTATATCCCAAGCCTCTTAAACTGGTTGAGGCTTTCTGCAGAGGCCAGTGCTTAGGCCATTGTTGTAGATTTATGATGGAAGAGTCAGCTCCTGTATCAATCAGCCCCTCCATCTCTATACCTTGAATTTTTAATTTGCACATCGGCCTCTGTGAACAATCCTGAACCCAGAAAGCCATAGGTCCTGAACCAGTGGAACCGAATGCTCTGCTATTTCTATTTTGTGGCATGCTTTTAAAAGAACTATGGAGACTGGGAATGAGGAGCAGCTGTGCGATTCTGTCTCCTTGATTTACGGAGATGATGCCCCTGTGTGTACTTAGCATTATTTTTAATCTCTCCATTATAATCTGAATCAATAACCCCTGGTATAACATTAAAGCCTAATAAACTTTGGAACTATGCCCAAGGATTAGTCCCACAGTTCCTGAAGGGAGAGGTCCCCTGATTCCCGTAGGAATCAGCTGAACCCCCATTTCAGGTGTCAGGACCATCCGGGCAGTAGAACAGAGATCTAATCCTGCACTTCCTCTTGTCCCTCTGATAAGGGAGTTAATGGGTAGGAGGGATTGTGACGAGGAATCATTTGGATCTGAGGGCATTCCTCCTCTAGTGCGCATTCCTCCTCTAGTGCCTTGTACATTTGTGGGCCCCGGAGCATTGGGCCCCGTGCTCCGTTTTTTGAAATCCTTGATAAATCATTTCCATATATATCATATCTGGAATGGCATTGATTGGCCCAATGTATACCCTTTTTGCACCTGGGGCATCGGCCTGGAGCGCGGTATGAATTTGATCTTATTACCCTTGGGGGATATTGCTTAGCATATCTTGGTTGATTATAATACTTTTGTCTGGAATATCCTGTTCTAGGTTGAAACCTTTGGGAATTTTGAGGGGAGGAATTTTTTCATCACGCAGCAATTACGTTGCCTGTGATAACAGCCTCGTTAATGTCTTTGCACAGTCTGATATAAATTGATAAGTCTTTTTTACTTCTCCACGGCCTTATTGCATCCTGGCAATATTTATTAGCATTCTCGTACGCTAATTGGATAACTAGAAGCATAGCTTGCTCGACTTCGCCAAAAACTCTAGATGTTGTTTTTAAGAGTCTATCTACAAAATCAGCGTAAGGTTCGTTAGGCCCTTGTATAACTTTTGATAGGCTGCCTTGCAGATCCCCTGTGCCTGATATTGTCTTCCAGGCTTTCACAGCTGCAGTGTGTATCTGGGCATACACACCTGGATCGTATTGTAGCTGATTTTGTAGTTCGGCGAACTGACCCTCCCCTGTGAGCATATCTATATTGCGTTGAGGGAAACCTGCTGCAGCATTTCTCTTTGCTATTTCTGAACAAAGTTCCTGGAATTGAGTTTTCCAGATTAGGTATTGTCCCCCACTTAGTACCGCTCTCTGCATAGACTTTTCCAATCTGAGGGGGCTAAGGTTAGGGTGTTAAGTGACTCTATCATACTTAATGTGAACGGAGCTTGAGGCCCATAGGTCATTACCGCCTCTTTAAAATTCTTTATTGTTTTAAAGTCTAGGGACTCGTGATATCTTTGTCCCTGTTCATTTTGAAATACTGGCAGTTCTAGGTGCTCCTGCGGTCTATGTTGTTCGAGAGCATATAAGCGCTCAGAAAGGCCGCCAATTTCTACCTCAAGGGCACGTACATTCTGATCAATACTCCTTATTGTTTCTGTTAGGTATTCTATCCATGAAGGAGCAGAGGGCACTAGTGGTTCCTCTATTTGATGGTCTTTTCTCTTTTTTAATTTCTTTTTGTTCTTTTTATTGGAGACTGTGCTCCCTGAATCGCTTTTTGATTCCTCCTCACTACTAGCTTCATAATTCCTAACTGGCTTAGTGGAAGAGACCGTACTCTCATGGTTTGGCTCCTTGTTACTATTATCACTTTCACTAGTATCCTGAGTTTCAGCTTCTAAGGAGAGTACATACTCCTCAGCTAATTTTATTAAGCTTCTGATGGCTTTTGCAGTTCTTACTTTTGAATTTATATTACTGCTCTCCTTGCTGGTCTCAACTGAGTCAGAGGATATGCTTTCTTGTTCACTTTTCTCACTATCCTCTGAGTTCTCGCTATCAAAAATTTCATTTGTGGCTTTTATAAACCAACTTTTTGTTATATTCGCTCCCATATTTTTAAATTTTCTTTTTTCTTACCTTGCCGCCGAATTCCCCATACAGGCCACCACTTGTTGCTGCCTGAAGCGGAAACCGCCTTGGAGCAACGAACGCCGCAGGAAAATTCGGAGGCAGGATGAAAATGAAAAAAGGTCTTTTATTCTTCTTCTCTCTCCAGCTCCAGCAATCACTCCAAATGCTCTAACTCCAACCACCACCTTCTTCTTCCCACACACACTAACCAAACTCACCCAGTTATATACATATAGCTTTAACAAGGACACGTGCTTACAGCTCGAGCTTACAGGTGCGTCACGCAGTGTTCACGGGCATACAAAGATTCTTTGGATAATGTATCAACATCAGGTGGAAACTAGAACATCTTTTATGGCTCTCAGCTAACCGCAATCTTTAGCTATCTCCTTGATTATAGGCTCCTTCACACTGTTGCAGCCAATAGCTGGACCCACGGCCCAGCCACGTGGACACATCAACTACCAAAGGGACCAAAGGACTCCAGTTGGCTGAGAGTGAGCTGACCCACCCTTGGCTGGCCTTATCTTATCAGGCAGGGGGAGAAGCTGAGTAAATTCTCCATTAAACCAAGTCCACGGCACGTTCAGAGAGCGTCCCTGCTGCCCGCTGCCAGCCTGCCGTCCTGGTTTACGCTTGCTGAGGCTAAGTGGGCCTGGGAGGCGGCTCCCAGGTCAGGGGTGTCCAGCTCTGCCCCCTCCTCCCAGTGCACCTGGGCTCTCTGCCTGTGGCCTGCAGCTTCAGGCTTGGAGCAGACCCGCATGCCAGGGGATTCAGGGAGGCCAGCCTGGCTGTCCAGGCCTGGGAATTGGTGGCTCTTGCTTACAGTGGCGCTCATCCTGGCCACCACCACCCTGTGCTGGGCACGGCTAAGCCTGGTGTGGCTCTGTCTCCTGCACTGAGTCCCCAGCCCTCGGTCCTCACCAGCTGCTGGGACTCTGGGGACCTGGGGTCTTGCTTCTGAAAGCTCCGCTATCTTGCCCAGGGATGACGATCCTGCCCCTGGGGACACCTGGCCATGTCTGCAGACCCTGGGTGTTCGTAACAGGGCTGTGGGTCAGGGAGGCTGGGGTGGGCGTCCAGTGGGTCAAGGCAGGGTGCTGCTGAGCCTCGGCAGTGCACAGCGCAGCCCCACAACAAGGGGCCAGCACCAATGTCAGTAGCAGGGAGTCCAAGGAAGAGCTGCCCGCCAGGCTCTCAGCCACCCGCTCCCAGCCCCAGCTGCAGCTCCTGCTGGGCCTCCCAGACGCCGTCTCCACACCAGGACTGCCCCGATGTTGTCCTTGGAGAGTTCCGGCCTCCGCTTATGTTGACCTGTTTACGGGGCAAACAGGCCTGGGCCAGCCCCGCAGGTGCCTCTGACCCCTCTCCCGGGAGTTGAGCCCCACAGTGTTTGCCTGGGAAGGGGTCACTTAGCAGGAACTTCGCCGCCAGGCCTTTCTAAAGACACGACCTTCACAAGACGAGGTGAAGAAAAAGGGCCCAAGGTGTCTCATCTTTGGGCTGAGGAATGATCTTTTAGTGAGCCAGCGCCACTGTTCCTCAGGCTAGTCCTGAGAGGCTGGAGAGCAGCTCCAGGCTCTAGCAGGATTCTGTGACAGCTAGTTAACAGGCTCTTGTAGTAGCAAAGTAACAAAATAACCTGGAGGGCTGGATTATTTAAGCTCCGAGGTTACCCTCGGTGGTTTTAATGGGCTTGCTCGTGGCTCTGCCTAGGGTGCCAAGAGGCACAGAAGACAGGCTGGCCCTGTTAGGGTTAGGGCGTGAGGCGTCCCCCAAAAGCTCACGTGTGAGACAACGTGAGAAGGTTTAGAGGAGAAATGATCGGGTTGTGAGAGCCTTAACCCAATCAGTGAATCAATCACCAGGTGGGATTACTGGAGTGGTAACCGGAGGCAGGTGTGGCTGGCGAAGGTGGGCATTGGGGGCCTGGCTCTCTGGTGTGTGGAGTCTCTCTGCTTCCTGGTCATCACGTGAGCCGCGTCCCTCCGCCACACTCCTCCGCCGTGCTGCTCAGCCTCACCTGGGGCTCCAAGGACTGGAGACTGCTATCTACGGACCAAGGCCTCTACTCTGTGAGCCCTCCTCAGCCTTTCCTCCTCTACATTGTGCTGGTCAGGTCTTTCAGTCACAGCAGAGAAAGAGCTGACTAAACAGGCCCCGTCTGCACGGTCCGCCTAGGCTGATTTGCAGAGCCACGTGGTGGGCACACTTTCTGCCTGGTCCCCCTTCAAGTTTTTTTTTTTTTTTTTTTTATATTTATTTATTTGCTTTAGTTGTACACAATGCATTTATTTTTACGTGGTGCCGGGGATCGAACCCGGGCTGCTCACGTGCTAGGCGAGCGCTCTACCGCTGAGCCACAACCCTGGGTCCTCCCCACCTACAACCAGCAGGTTAAGTGCCCATAAAATAACACCAGGAGGCTCTTGAGGCCTGGGATTCTTCACACCCAGCTCTTCCCATAGCTTAAATCCTCAGTGGGTGTCTGAACCCGGCTCTGGCTATGTGGGGTGGGCTCAGGATGGGGTCTTTGGCTTCCATGGTGGGCTAGTTTGCCAGGGCTGCAGAAACCAAGCTCTACAGGCTGGGCTGGTCCCTCGGCCCTGGAGGCTGGACATTGCAGACCAAGGTGTGGCGGGGCTGGTTCCTTAGGGGGGTCTCCTTCCTCTTCTCAGTAGGACGCAGTCGTTGGATCCCAGCCCACCCTAATAACCTCAGCAACAGGCCCCCCTTTCTAGATCCATCTCCAAGGATAGTGACATTCCGAGGACTGGCAGCCAGGGCTTCGGCATATGAATTTTGTAGGATACAATCCGACCTGAAAGGGTCTCTATCTATGACGGTGCATTTTAAATTCCCTCTGGATAGGACTGTGTCTGCGTCCTCTTTTCTTTGGTGGCTTGTTGGTACGCTAGGCAAGTGCACCCCCTCTAGGCCACACCCCAGCCCCAGACCTGCCAGGAAAACAGCTCTGCTCATTTCTGAGGTCTGTTTGTGTTGGCCGTGTCATTCAGCCCGTTCACCCTGGGAGCTTAGTGGTATTTTATGGTATGAAACATGCATTTTGCTAGTGACAAGATACACAAAGCCAAAGTAAGCCGTCGGCCAGAAAAGTCACCTGGGCCCCTGCCACCTGAGCAGGAGGAGGATCAGAGCTGTGGAAAATGCTTATCTCTCCATCCTCCTTCCAAGGAGCAGCGAGGTTCTTTCTGCTTCTGGTCTTGCGAGCAGTGCCAGGCCACCCTCTCCCAGGAGGCGCACGCTAGGGCTGTTCTCTCTGGCCCAGAGGCTCAAAGGAAGCAATGGCCACGAGCTCTGCCTTCTCAGGTTCGCTTACTGTCGGCAAATTGCTCCCCGAGCTGGCTGGCCTCCGGGTGTCACACGTCAACCTGCTGCGTGGCCGGTACCCAGGCGCCAGTGTCTCCCAGGCCACGTGGCACACTTGTGCTGTGTTTGCGGGAAGCTTTGCCTCTGGTATGGAACGCACAGCACTCAAGCAGGAGATGACTGCCCACAGCTCTGAGCCTCCTCCTGCTCAGGTGGCAGGGGCCCAGGTGACTTTTCTGGCCGACGGCTTACTTTGGCTTTGTGTATCTTGTCACTAGCAAAATGCATTTTTAAAAAATTTAAACATGGTAAAACAATTTTTAAAATGATGTATAGCTTTTTGACTGGTTTGAAAATCCTTTTAGTTTCCCAGGTGAAAAAAAAATATGTAGTCTCCTGAATGTCTTTTAAATTCATCTAGTTTGGCTCTTTTACACCTTGGACTTAAACATCTTGGATTTGGTTTCGAACAGGGTCAGGTTCACCAGCCCGTTGACCGGCATCGGTCTCTGAGGCTGCCTGTCCCGCAGGTCCTCAAGGCGACCCATCCCTGGCCTCGCAGGGTCCCTTCTGCTCCTCTTGAGGGCCTGGCTCCCAGCACGGGCCGTGGTGACCTCTGTCTGCTGGGCCTGTTTCCTGCTTCTCCCTCCTTCGGACTGCTGCTGGCTCTCAGCCTCAACGGCACGTTCCTCTGAGACCAGAGGAAATGAACCCCTCTGTCTGTCGTAGGATTCTAGTAAGTTAAATTTATACGTGGACCTTGGGGAAGTGACCTCTTCATTTCCGTTCTCCAAAATGGCATTTGTCCTCCTTTGGTGTGGCCTCATTTCTTTTGGTAGAGGTCACCATCGTTCCTGTGAAGACCACACGTTTCTGCGGGGTTTATTCTTCGTTTTCTCGTGGGTCATATTCTCTGCCTGTGTCCAAGCCTGTCTTGAAGTCACTGTGGTGGCTGCGCGGAGGCTCTGGTGATGGCTGGCGGCCCTCCTGCCCTGGGGTGACCTTCCACATGCCCTCACCAGGGCTGGAGGACCCTGGGTGCAGTCTTCAGGCTTTGGGAGAGCCAGACTACCTGTGAAGTCAGTTTTATTTACTTCTTCAAACTTGATTGCCTTTATTTCTTTCACTGTATCTTTTCTGATTTTACAATCTAAATACTTAGTTCATATTTGCAGCTTCCTTGTCTGAGATTCTTGGCTCAGAGCTTGCTTTCCTGCGTCTGCTCCTTTGTGCAGGGTGGACGGTCCTCTGGGGTCTCGGGTCCTGAGAGCACTGTGGGCCCCTCCCTGTGCTTCCCGCGGGCTGTCCAGGGGAGCTGTGTTGGCACCTGCCGGGCGGCTCAGGTGCTCCTGCACAGGGCCACCTCCATGGTCAGTGCCACCCTGAACCACGCTGCCTTTGTAGATTCACACCGAGCCGACGGACGGCTCAGGCCTGGCATTTTCAACTATCAGGAAAGCCCAAAGAACCAGGTGTTTTTAACCTCCCAGGACAAGTGAGTGTGCGGTTTTGTCCCTTAGCTGACCGGGGGTTTGGCTCCAGCCACCCTGTCCCTGCTCAGCTGTCTGCAGCAATCTCAGTGTCAGCTCCTCACCCCACATTTCCTGGTCGATGCCACAGCATCAAGCTTGTCCTTCACGTCAATTCCAAACACAGCTGGCAGGGTTGTGCAAGCCCCTGGGGCCGGGAGAGAGGAGGGACCCTGGGCTGAGGTTGGAGAGAAGGCCCGTGGCCTTCCTCAGCTGCGTTGCCACTGTCCAGGATCACACTGTGTGCCTGCAGATCAAAGGCCCGTCTTGTGGGTAGTGACCAGCTTCCGGTTCCCGGGCCGCCCACTGCAAGGCCTCTCACTGCGTCCTCTGCTGACACCTCGTGGCGCAGGAGGAACGTGAGACAGAGGCATTTGGATGCCTAGAAACCGAAGGCTGATGGTGGTGCTGGGAGTGGGTCCCTGAGTCCCCCCCCAGGATGCGCAGTTTCCAGGGGAGGGCCTGAAGGATCAACTCCACCCAAATCCGGGTAGTCCCAGCAGTTTAAGCTCACCATCCAGGTAATTTCCAAATGATTCCAAAAGAACCGATCTTAAAATTGATTTTGTGGCCCAATTATTTGTAAGAAAGGCTAGAACTCGGAGGCTGCCGAGCACAGGCATGGCCACTTGGTCCCGTGGCCCTCTCTGCTGCTCTGCTGTGGCCCCTTAGTGCTTAGCAGGCCTAACCTGGGGGAGTGGGGAGCCTCGGCCTAACTCTGGCCAGTCATTACTTCTTCTGATGGCCTACGTTCTGGCCGCTCTGATTCTTCTGACCGACGAGCGCAATCCTCTTCAACGGCTCCATCGACCTCGAGAACCCCTAGGACAGCATAGGCGGGAAGCTCCTGGCCAGTGTCCCAAAGAAGGGCCAGAGGGTCTGGGCAGGAGCCCACTTGGTAGAGCCCTTGCCTGGCCACCGTGAGGCCTGGGCTCAGCTCAGAGAGGGCCAGGGCCTGGGCGAGCCTGCGGCCCTGACTTGGGGAGCCCCACCCTGCATCCTGGTCCACCCCCGCTGCTGGAGCCCAGCATGTTCCTGCCTTCACCTGGTGCGGCCCTGTCTCCTCTCGGTCTCACAAACAGGACGCTGAGGCTGGGTGGTTGAGGGACCTGCCGGGCTCTGGAGCCGGGTGGACAGCTGGGGAGGCTGAGGACCTGGACCTGGGCAGTGTGTCTCTGCAGGCTCACCAGCGTGCTGCTCCAGAGTAGGCGTGGAGTGCAGGGCCGCCGCCTCCCTGAGCACCAGTGGTGACACACGGGGTGCCTCCGTTGGTAAGAACAGCGATGCAGTGCCAGTCACAGCCACCAAGCGTCGGGTGTGGAGCGTTCCCAGACCCAGGGAAGCTTGCCAGTGACCGTCCAGACGGGGGGGAGCAGGAGGGGCGTCTCCAGGGTCCGCCATTGTGCAGCAAGCAGGGAGGAGAGGGAGCTGGCCCCTCTGCACTGTGAACTGCCTGGTCAGAGTACCAGAGGCCAACGGTGCAGGACCTGGGAGGACCAGGGGTTGGCTCGGTCACCCAGACCAGAGATTCCAGCGCTGCTTGGCTCAGCTTGTACACTGCAGGACACTGACCTGCTTCCTGGAGGTCAAAGATGGAGCCAATCCATTTTTGTTTCCCAAATGGCTGTTGATCACTTGTCTAGAAATTTCTGACACACCTGAAAGTTTGCTGGACCGTTTTCCTGTCCTTCCCCCACAAGTCCCGAGAGCTGACGAGTCTCTTCGTGGAAGACGCCTGGAGTGCAGTCCTTTGTAGGAGGGGTCTTCTGTCGCCTCAGCAGCCACGGTGACATTAAAACCAGGCGAGGCGCATTTTGATGCCGTCCAGCTTGCAGGCCTCTGAGGGGTGTGAGAGCAGGGAAGAGGGACCAACTCAGGAGTTGGGATTTCCTGCAGGGCTCTGACCCCTGCAGATGGAAAATGCACAGGGGTCACTTGGACCCTCTACTGCCTGCCCCTCCCTCCCTTCCACCTCCCCCCACCTGCCCTTCTGGGGCTCCCAGAAGGAGGGATCTGGGAAGGACTTCCTCTCCACTCATGCTCAGTCCCTGTCCCCCCACCACAGGCTTGGCTCTGTGGGAAGCACACCAGCTTCCCAGGGAGTGGAGAGGATGAGGTGGGGACCAGTAATGGGGGGCTGGAGAATCATTGGTTTCTGCTGCACCCTGGCTGCACCCTGGCTCCACTGTGATTCCATCACCCATGATGTTGAATGGAGATGGGGAGCTCTGGAGCTGAGGAGGGGAGGGGCCTGGAGCTGAGGAGGGGAGGGGAGGGAGGGGCCTGGAGCTGAGGAGGGGAGGGGCCTGGAGCCTGGCCTGGAGCTGAGGAGGGGAGGGGTCTAGAGCTGAGGAGGGGAGGGGCCTGGAGCTGGAGCTGAGGAGGGGAGGGGCCTGGAGGAGGAGGGGAGGGGGGGCCTGGAGCTGAGGAGGGGAGGGGCCTGGAGCTGAGGAGGGGAGGGGCCTGGAGCTGAGGAGGGGAGGGGCCTGGAGCTGAGGGGGAGGGCCTGGAGCTGAGGAGGGGGGGAGGGGTCTAGAGCTGAGGAGGGGAGGGGCCTGGAGCTGAGGAGGGGAGGGGTGAGGAGGGAGGGGCCATGAGCTGAGGGAGGGGGAGGGGCCTGGAGCTGAGGAGGGGAGGGGCCTGGAGGATGAGGAGGGGGGAGGGGCCTGAGAGCTGAGGAGGGGGGAGGGGCCTGGAGCTGAGGAGCTGAGGGGGGAGGGGCCTGGAGCTGAGGAGGGGAGGGGCCTGGAGCTGAGGAGGGGAGGGGAGGGCCCTGGGAGCTGAGGAGGGGGGAGGGGCCATGGGAGGGGAGGGGGCCTGGAGCTGAGGAGGGGAGGGCTGAGGGAGGGCCTGGAGCTGAGGAGGGGAGGGGGCCAGTGAGCTGAGGAGGGGAGGGGGCCTGGAGCTGAGGAGGGGAGGGGCCTGGAGCTGAGGAGGGAGGGGCCTGGAGCTGAGGAGGGGAGGGGCCTGGAGAGGGGGCCCTGGAGCTGAGGAGGGAGGGGAGGAGCTGAGGAGGGAGGGGCCTGGAGGAGGAGGGGAGGGGCCTGGAGCTGAGGAGGGGAGGGGCCTGAGCTGAGGAGGGGAGGGGCCTGGAGCTGAGGGGGGAGGGAGGCCTGGAGCTGAGGAGGGGGGAGGGGCCTGGAGCTCTGGAGCTGAGGAGGGGGGAGGGGTCCTGGAGAGCTGAGGAGGGGGAGGGGCCTGGAGCTGAGGAGGGGAGGGGGCCTGGAGCTGAGGAGGGGAGGGGCCTGGAGCTGAGGAGGGGGAGGGGCCTGGAGCTGAGGAGGGGAGGGGCCTGGAGCTGGGGGGGGAGGGGGCCTGGAGGAGGAGGGGGAGGGGCCTGGAGCTGAGGAGGGGAGGGGCCTGGAGATGAGGGGAGGGGGGAGCCTGAAGATGAGGAGGGCCTGGAGAGGGAGCCTGGAGATGAGGGACCTGGAGCTGGAGAGGGGCCTGGAGATGAGGAGGGGAGGAGCCTGGAGATGAGAAGGGGAGCGGCCTGGAGATGAGGAAGGGAGGGGACCTGGAGATGAGGAGGGGAGGAGCCTGGAGATGAGGAGGGGAGGGGTCCTGGAGATGAGGAGGGGAGGGGCCTGGAGATGTGAAGGGGAGCAGCCTGGAGATGAGGAGGGGAGCGGCCTGGAGATGAGGAGAGGAGGAGCCTGGAGCTGAGGAGGGGAGGGGCCTGCACTACTGTGGAGAGAAGTTGCACACTTAGCTGCCAGTTTTCTGGGGCATGAGCCGAGCCCACACTGCTTGCCCAGCCCAGCGGGTTCCCCGTGGGCAGGCAGCCCCCACAGACAGGCTGGGTACTGGTGGCTGGAGGTGGTTGGTGAGGTGGAGAGTGCAGCGTCTGTGCACCTGGGGTTCGGTGCACGCTCTTGTTGGTAAGGCCTGTCTCTGTTGCATTAGGTCACGGCAATGCTTTTAGTTACAGAAACCACCTCAAACTGGCGTGAGCAGAGTGGGCAGCTCACTGGCACAGGCCATTGAGAAGGGTGGTCCCCGAGGCCCCCACAGCTGTAGAGGGCAGCTCCTCTCCCAAGTATTTGGCTTCTCCCGGGGGGGCAGGTGTGTCCTAGGTGCAAGTCGCACACAGCGGCTCTTGGGTCACTGGCACAGGCTGCTGGCCCTGGGAGCGCTGGATGGCCCTTGTGGGCCTGGGGTTTCATGTCCACCTCAGGCAGACACCAGCCCGGGACATGACTGGCACAGACCGCGTGCCCGCCAGAGGGGCGTCCTCATCTGGACTACTGCAGTTAGTGTCCCACAGAAGGAAAGGTGGCCAGGAAGGAGAAGGGCAGCTGGTGAGCCCACTCTGGCCCCTGGTGCACACCCAGCGCCTCGCAGGTGCACCAGGGGCCACCAGCAGCAGACACCTTGCTGCAGACCGTCACCTGGGAGGGGACACAGACAAAGGACAAAGTCACCCAGCAGGACTCTCAACTGGACGTCAGGTACATCTGAAAGCGTTTCCTGCTGGTGGGTCTGGATTTGTCCCCAGGGCGTCCGTTTGTCTGTGCTGGGAACCTGTACGGCTTCCAGATGGTTCCAGCGTGCTCCCAAGGTGACCGCCTTTGGCCAAGGGCCTAGACCTGGGGGTGGAGATGTGGGACGGGGCTGCGTGTCAGCTGTGAGGGAGGACGGAGGGCTGAGGCTGAGGATAGTCACCAGTAAGGCCAGGCCACTCTTGTGGTGGACTCCCAGGCTCCTCTCTAACAGCACATTTTGGGGGACACACCCCAAAGTCTGTGGTGTGGGTGGCCCCAGGGCAGCCTGAGGCAGCGGAGGTGTCAGATGCCCCTGGCTCTGGCTTCGTTCAGACGGTGATTCCACCCCCTCAGAACTCGGGGCCACAACCTCCGAGGCCGCAAGGACGTGGCTTGAGTTCTGGGGTTTCTGTGTCTCCGCACTGTGAGCCCGGGCAGGCGGCAGGGAGCCCTGCACCCAGGGCATGAGACTTCGCCCCCGGCACAGGGTGCAGGAGCAGGACGGCGCACCCTGCCCACCCTCCAGGTCCTCGACAGTCACTGAGCATGCCTCCAGGCGTGGGGGTGTGCCCCTGGGTGTGGGACTCTGACTGACCGCGACTGGGGTCCTCTGGAGGCCCGTGCTAGCACACGACAAGCTGAGGTTAAATCTGCCGTCAGAGCCGCTGGAGGATGGTCCTGGGTGCATCAGGAGTGTGGAAGTGACCTTCAGGGTCCACCCTGCTCTGTGGTGACCATGCAGGTTGCCGGGTGCTTGCTGCCCCCCAGCTTAGACAGCATCTTTTTTCAGTTGAGCTTGAGGTTGGTGATGGGGACATCATCACTTCCTCCGGTGGAGTTTAAAAAGTTGCACAAACGTTGCGAGCTCCCCTCTGAATTCAGGCCTCTCTCGAGAGCTGCCCGCGCCCTGACCGGGACCCCAGGCCCTCAAAGGCATGTGGAGGCTCATGTTCAGACACAGAAAGGCGGCACGCAAGGTCGGCACCACGCACTGCTCTCGCGGGGGAGCCGCGTGCTGCGGACGCCTCCGGAGACTCACGGGTTCTTTCTCCTCCTTCTGCTTTTCCAGGGCAAAGGTGACGGGACCTTGGCAGAGACGCAGCCTGCCGCGGCCACCGAGGTAAGCAGCATCACGCATGGCTTCCCTCCCAGTGACGAGAGTCCCTTCCTGAGGAACACACTCGTGAAGGCTCTCAGTCCCCTTGGCTGCTTCAGACTGGCCAGAGTCTAGCCAGGAAAGCCGTGGGACTCTGCATGGTCACATGGGAACCTTCGGACGCTCTGGGGTCTCACGAGGGCAGGGACATGGCCTGTGCACTGCAGGGTCTGCTGTGTGCAGTGGGACTCTCCTCCTGGGCAGTTTTTTATCTGCAGTCTCTGGCTCAGTGGGGAGACCTTTGTGTGGTTTCTCGTGCAATATTCCTTTAAGACACCCATCTCACAGTTGGCAACCGTGGCACAGGCCTGTGATCCCAGTGACCCAAGAAGCTGAGGCAGGAGGATTACAAGTTGGAGACCAGTCTGGGAAACTTAGAGAGACCTTGTCTCCAAATAAAGTTTAAAAGGCTGTAGGTGTAGCTCAATGGTAGAGCGCTCCAAATTTCAATCCCCCATGCCAAAAAAAAAAAAAAAAAAAAAACAGACCAAAACAAACAAACCAAAAGCCAGCTAGACCAGCCTGGCTTGTGGGGTGGCCCTGTGCAGGCTGGCACACTGGGTTTCAGCCCTAGTGCTCGGGCAGACCAGGTTCTCAGCAGTAGCTTTTTAGGCCTAATGTGGATTTTTTAGAAGAAGATGGATTTCTGCAATATTTTGATCAGCTGTCTGGTTTTGCCTTTAGTTATTTATTTTTTCAGCGTGATATAGCTGGAACCCAGAACCTTACTGAGCAAGCGCTCTACCCCTCAGCTACACCCACCCCAGCCATCAGGTTTTAATCGCCACATCCCAAGTAAGAAAGCTCAGAGGTAGTTTTATTTTGCTCCTAACCCGTCTGGCCCGATGATCCAAGTAGGCAAGGAGGTCGCATGTCCTGAGCACCCTGTGGCCAGGCAGGGGGACTCTGGCTGGCTGTGTCGGTCTCTGTTAATGCACTGAGCTGCCGGCTTTGCTGGCATAGTTGGCATTCTTATAAAGAGTAATAAATAACATCAAGGCCTCTGAGAGGAGCACAAGTCCACCCAAGGGCCCCCCCACCTGCGTGGGGGCTACCTGGCTTCTCCCCCACTCTGCGGGGAACAAGGTTGCCAGGTCCAAGTCTGGCGGGCCGAGGCAGCCCAAACCTGGGGTATGGTCCTACGTTGCGGTTGCTGAACGGAATCCAGGGCCTTGTGCTCTGCAGAGACGCCCAGCACCCCGTGTGGGTCCGAGCGCATTTCCACTAACGACTTCACACCAACCGGCTGGACGCGAGTCTTGATGCCACCCCCAGGCAGAACTGGGCTCCTCGCTAGACGTGAAACCTGAGCCGCGAGCAGTACAGGCGCGACAGCAGGTGCCTGGCTGTGCAGGCTTTGAGGTGGTTCTAGGTGTCTATCTAAGTGGCTAGCAAACGCCTGGGTGCTGTTGCAGGAGCCCTGTTTGAGGATATGGCTTAAATTGCGGTTGACTATGGGCCATGGAGATTTGGGCATTGCCGCCTTCCGTAGTCTCACGGGACTTGGCCCGGGATCTCGAGTGACTTGGCCGAGATTGCTGATCGGGTCTGCGCCATTTTGGTGGTGTGTGTGGCGCGTGTTAGTCGTTGTTAGAGCCAGAGAGAAAAGTTGTCAGAATAAAAAGCTGTTTGTCTCCAGTTTGCCTCTGAACTTCTTCCCGCGGCTCCGTTGCTCCCAGCGGCCATCGCTGCAGGCGGCAACAGGCTGTGTGGAGGGCATCCTAGTTTAAATGAACTCAGAAGGGAGGTGCGGCAGGCTGGGAGAAACGGGCCACTCGCCCTCCACGCTCTCCATAGCGACTTTCCAATCGCTCTTCAGAGTAGCTTTCCAGTTCATAACCTTTCGGGAAAGAAATAGTTAATTAAGCTGTAGCTGGTGCTTCTAGAAAGCTTCCCTGCGGTATGAGCTGCGAGCGGGCCCGTGTTTCTCTGGGGATTGAAAGTTCTGTCGCCATGTGTATCACCAGCGCAGCGTCGGCGCTCGGCGTGGGCACCCCACCGGGGAAGGAAGTTCCGGTATTGATTCCCCCATTTCCTGGTCATGGGAATAAGCATGGGCCAAGGAATGGGATGGGCCTGGTGGGCGATGATAGTGGGTTTGAGAAGACGGTTGGTGTGGGTGCTGCCGGTGCCTGCAGGAACCAGTGGCTCCTTCCAGGCACTGTCCTTGAGGGCAGTGGTGGGATTGGACCAGCCAAGGCTGTGCTTCCAGGTCACCCTGGGCCAGGCACCGGGGCCTGACATGGCAGCAAGCTCTTCTGCTCCCTTGAAGCCCTGAGCAGACCTGACCACGCTTTCAGGTTCACCCTGGGCTTGACGGGCAGGAGTCCCTTAGGGCTAGGATGAACCCCATAAATTTGAGGCTGGGGACACAGCTCGGTGGTCGAGCACTTGCCCTGCATATGCAAGGCCTTGGGTTCAAAAGGAAAAGCCTGCCCTTCAGCCCTCACACAGAGCAACCTGGAGCACTCCGACAGGGAGGGGAGGCTTGGTCCCGCTGCGCTGGCCTGCGTGGCTTGCGCTCTGTCCCTCCTGCCCCCTCCATTCCAAAGGGAGAGTGCTTTCCTCTGTCCCAGACCCCCTGGGCCGAGGAGAGCCCTGCGCTCCTCCTCCTCTTTCCTCCCACTGTGGCTGAACACACGTGCCCCTGCTGTGAGTCACACTCGTCAGTGACCTGTGGGTCCGGTGGACCCTGAAGAAGGAAAGCAGTGTTCTCCCGCCTTCCCGCTGTGACACGGGGCGTGGCCACGCTCCATCACGGTCCCCTGGCCTTAGGAGAGACAAGGAGAGCCTTGGGTGGAGAACGGAAATAGCTCTAAGGTGTGCCACGAGGGCACGTGGCGGGCCTGACCCCTGCACACGCCGGTCAGCAGGCGCGCACACGTGTGGGCGCGGGTGCTGCCTGCGAGTCCTCACAGCTGCGAAGCGGCAGGCTCCTCTGCAGACACCTCGACATGCAAGTGACCTGAGGAGAGCACTTGGGCTTAGTCCTTTGAAAGCTACGTAGAGAGCCCCCGCGCCACTGCTGAGCTGGAGCAGAGAAAGGCCTTTCCTGGCACCCGTGCCTGTGGAGGCCGTGCCGGTGGAGGCCGTGCCGGTGGAGGCTGGGCCTGAGGACTCTGGGCCACGGCGGCGGCAGCACCGCTGTCACAGATGAGCTTTCAGATAAGAATCCCGCAGCTGGAGGAGGAGCCGTGTTCTCCTTCCTGTCTCGTCTCCCTCCAGCCACACTGGACACTCTTCCTGCGCCACTGACCCGGCGCCTCGGCTGCACGGAACAGTCTGTCTCTCTCCTCCCTCGGCATTCCTTGCCTCTGACTCCTGCTCACGGGACGTTGGTAGTGGCAGGCGCACTTTGTTTTTGGTGGGTTTTGTAACGTGGGGGTGGCAACCGGAGCTTGGGATCAAACACAATCTGGCTTTTCAGTCGGTCTTCAGAGAGGACTCTCCGCTGCCCCTGGTGGTCATGCAGAAGCCCTGTGCCAGGGCCGGCCCTGCTCCGGGCTCCAGGTCCACTCCCACACGGGGACGTGGCTGGGATGGCAGAGAGGAGGCACCTCGTGTGGGGGAGGGGCGCGGGGTGGTGGGGGCACACGGGGGCTGCAGGGCCTCTCGGTGGGCGAGGACCGATGGGCAGTGGGGTCTGAGGGATGCTTCTGGAACAGGGTGGTGCCCAGCGGAGGTGCCGCCTACCAACAGGGAGAGATGGCGTCTCTGGTCTCCGTGTCCCCCGTGAGTGACCGCAGAGGGACACGCAGCCCGTCCCTGTGCTTAGTGTGAGAGGGGCCTGGAGGCCCGTGGGTGCCCCGCAGCAGAGCCAGGAGGTCCCGGGACGTGGTCAGAGTTGGGAAGACCCTTCCGTCAAAGCCAAACTTCCCAATTTCTTTTGGGATGACTGGAGAAAACCTAGGCATTGACGTCAGGGAAACCGGTGACCCGAGTTTGTGGCACTTGCTCTGGTCACCACCCAGCCCCCGAGGATCGAGCGGTAGCCCAGGGCCTGGAGAACCCTGGGGAGAGACAGACGCCCGCGGCTCTCCGTGTGTCCCAGGATCCAGGGGACTTCGGTTTCTTCTGGGTGCTTTTCTGTAATTCCCAAGGAAGTTTATGCTCCGGGTACAGTCGCCGTGGGTGGCAACCCAGGCGAGGCCCACCTCCCCTAGGAGCACCGAGGGGGACCCTGCAGCAGGGGGCCGGGCTGCAGGGGAGATGGTGCTGCAGTCCCAGTCAGCGGCCTCTGCTCTTCAGGGACGGGGGAAGACACTGCCACCCGCCCACTGACCAAGTTGCCGCACTCACCAAGGTGGCCTAGAGCTGTGGCGCCTGCACCGGAGCCACCCACAGGGAGGTTCTGCTGAGCCTGCAGTTCCCCTGAGCCTCTGTCACGGCACAGCCCGAGGACACTGACCTCACAGGCAGGAGGGGACAGTGAGGCGGGAGGGCACACACCCACTCCCTTCTCTAAGAGAAGAGCAGATAGCCAGAGCCGGCACCGCGTGGCCACCAGCCGAGGGCAGCGCTGGCCTCAGGCCTTGCGAGCAGGCCTCCCGCCCTCTGGATTCTTCCCGCGTGCCGGCACCACCTCCTGCTTGGCTCAGGCCCGACTTCCTCGATTGTGGTGTCAGAGAGAGCTGGAGGGAGTGTGGGGTCCCAGCCCACTGGGAGTCGGTGGCGTTAGCGGCCCCGCCCCAGCGCGCTCTGCTCTGCACGCGCTGGGCCCGATGTGAGTGAGCGCCTGAGGCCACCGAGGCCACCGGGACCCAAGGGGTGAGGCCAGGCTGGGGGGGCTCTGCCAAGCTCGGGGCAGCCGTGGACACGCCTGCCGAGCTGCAGCCGGTGACGCTGAGCCCTCAGGGGACTCTGCAGGGCCTGGCCTGAGACAACGCGTCGGGGCGCTACTCCACAGGCCCCGCGGTGGCCCTCCACGTGTGATCAGCGCTGTGATTCTTTCCGTGGGCCTTCACTGTGGGCTGATGGCCTTCTCTACAACACACACGGTCCCTCCTCCTGCCCTTCGTCACAGTCCTGGCTGCCCACAGTGTGTGGTGGGGCTAAGAGTCCTGCCCAGCCTGTCCTTCCCGGGGCTGCCTGGTCTGGGTCAGAGCTGGCCGGCAGGATGGTGTCCACGGAAAAGAGGGCCACTCGGAGAAAGCTGCTTGGTGTCCTGGGTTCTCTGTTTCTCTCACACACGTGCTTGCACTCACATTCATGAAAGCACAAGCAGGTGTGCTGGGTGGCGTGGCCAAGCACGCAGCTGGACACAGACACTGGCGTGGACACAGGCGCGTCTGGGCTGCAGGTCCCCAGGCCCTGTGACGCAGCCGTGCCCGTGTAGTGAGTGAGACGTCTGTGGCCTGGCTCACGGTGCTGGCCTTGGGCCCACGCTCGGGGAAGCGCACCGTCCAGGCTCCTGGGCCTCAGTCGGGAGATGGGCCCCACCTGGCCCGCACCTTCCGGCCGCAGCTGCTCTGCTTCCCATCGACCCTGGGGCATCCCCTGCCTGCTTCCCCCGCTGGCCCTTTGTGCCCACCGCGTCTGCTCCTGAGCCTTCGTTCCCACTGAAGTGCCCTAGGACAGAGAGGGGAGCAGCTCCGTGCTGCCGCGCCCAGCTCCAGGGTCCTGGCACGCTCTCGCTGGCCGCGTCGGCTGCACAGCCCTCCCGGACCCCTCCTGTGGAGCGGGCTGTGGTTGGATCCAGACGTCCGTGTGCTAAAGCCCTGGGCACAGCTGTGGCTCTGCTGAGCAGTGGAGGGAGTTAGGTCACTGGTGTACCCTCGATGGGGTATGGGGCCCTGGCCCTCTTCTGTCTCTCTTTGCTTCCTGGCCATCTTGAGGTGAGCAGCCTCCTTTAACATGTGTTCCTGCCATGATGTGCCACCTTGCCCTGGGCCCAAAGGCAAAGGAGCCAAGAAATCATGTACTGAAACCTCTGAAACTCAGCCAAAATAAACCTTTCCTCTTTTTAAGTTGATTATCTCAGGCATTTTGTTATAGTGCCAGAAAGCTGACCAACACAGAGCCTCCTCTCTCAGCTGTGGCAGTTGGGTTCTTCCCACCTTCCTCTTGCTCCTTCCCTGGGGTCCTTTCTTCACCTCTGACTGTCTGCTGACCGAGGCCCTTCCATGCCCCTGTGTGAGGGCCTAGCGCACGTCTCTCCATATTCCCTTGCCCAGTGGGAGGGGTGCCCTCGCTAACACGGAGCCCTCAGAGTTGGGAGAAGCATGATAAGATGGTCTAAGAGGAAGCGCAGTGGCTGGTGTCAGAGCTGCACACAGGTAGATGTCACTTTTGGGACCCTCTCGGCACTTCCCATTACTTCTAGGTAAACGGTAAGAATCCTGACGGAACTACTTTCCCGGAGTTGGTGGGAAAGTCGCAACGGGCAATAGCACATGGCGGCAGCCCTCTGGATCTATGGTTTCCACATCCACAGATGCCACCCACCTGGGGACAGCAATATCCGAGGAAGCAACAGCACTGGACTGAAACCATGGCCTGCTGTTCCCAGACCCCACGGCCTGGCGCGTGCGTCTGCCTGGTGTTAGCTGCAGCAGGTGTTGCAAGTGACCTGCAGGTGACTCAGTCCACAGGAACACTGTGTAGGTCACATGCAAGCTCTGTCACTGCACACGAGGGGCCTGGGTGTCCTTAGTATCTGCCAGGGGTCCAGGAGCCAGCCCCTGTGCACAGGGCCTGACCGTAACTCAGTGTTTGACGGCAGGTGTGCAGGGAAGATGGGTCCCGCAGCCACGATTCTGGACGGACACGGGGGACGAGGCTGGGTCCTTCCCTCCTCCTCGGGTCGGAGCACAGGTCCAGCTCTGGCTGGTACCACGGGCTCTGGAGCCTGGCTCGTGCCCCTGGACTGACCACGGCGGTCATGGGCTCATCTGTGCGGCCTCCCGACCCGTGAGTGCTTCCTGGTGCTCTGCCTGTGCAGGAGGGGGGTGGTCTGGCCACTCTACGTTGACACCCCATTCCCAGAGCTGTTTCCCAGAGCAAAACGTCCCCCTCGGCGCCATTTCCACTTCCTTTAACGAAGCCTTACCCAGTGTCCGCCACACGTCCGAGCGCCTCACGGACGTTGCTCATTTATGCCCACGGCCGCACGCAGTAGTGCCCGGGCCTGCTTCCTGCCCGGGCGCGTGGCCCTGGGGGACGGCCCGCTCTGGCTGGCAGGAGGCCCTTTCTCAGGATGCTCTCACTGGACAGATGCCCTCCACGTGCCGGGACATGCTGGGGCCCGCGGCATCCTCCATCACACTGCACACCTATCGGCTCTGGGCTGGACTCCCCGCGGCAGTGGTGGAGGAGGACAACCCAGGTGCCCACAAGGAGGAGGGTGGGGAGGGGTCCTGGGGCCTGCCTCACCTTGCTGGTGGCCTCCCTGGGCCTCAGTCTCCTCTGTGCAGGCAGGCCATCGACCTCTGAGGTTCCTGAGCATGGCTTCATCCAGGTGGGCAGTCTGGTTCTGTGGTGACTGACCACCACAGAAGGCCAGGGCCGCGTGCCCTCCCTGGTGTCATCGGGGTGTCCCCAGGTCACTGGTGGGGACTCCCCTTTGCAGCGACCCCAGGGTCGTGGGGTGGAGCATCCGGCTGCCTCGCCTGGCAGTCCAGCGTCCCAGGCCTCTTGGTCCTAGCCATGACCCCGCAGTGAGGTGGCCACTGGCCCCCTCCTCCCTGCCTGGCGGAGGTGCCATACCTCACCTGTCCCTTCCCACAGGGGCCTGTGGCCCTGTGGTCCTGCTGGCCTGTCTCCCCCACTGACCACCATCACCCTGTTCTCGGCACGGCCTGGGGCTGAGGCCAGGTGGCCCGAGGGGTGGGCCACAGCGCTGGGGTGCAGGCAGACACAGCAAGCTCCAGACTCACGGTGGAGTGGTGGTGGTGGCTCCCTGGGCCCCGGGGGACCATTGTGGTTCTGTTGCTGGAGTGTGATGCCCAGGTGACAGTAGTGAGGCCTTTAAAGCTGTGGCTGACAAATATTGAGCTGTTTTTGAAAATGATTTATTTAAAAACGCAGCTAAGGATGAATAGGCCAAGGCCGTTGCAGCAGCTCCCACTGCGGGAAGGAAAGGCAATGGCGTGGCGTTGTCACCATGGCAACGCCCCATCCACAAACTCACATCCACCTGCAATTATGTTCCATTAAAAATGAAAGGTTGCCGCCGTTGCAAAAACCACCAGCTGGCCACAACCAGCCTCAGCCAGGGATCACAGGCCCCATCTGTTTGGCTAATGCACCTTCAAAGACTCCAAGTCCTGGGTAATCACCCTTCAATTGTCACGGGCGTTCTTGCTGAATTGCTCTGGGATAAATCAGAATGCAGTCACTGAGCCATGGATCATCATCTGTGACGGTTATTCGGACCCGAACCTCCAGCCTCCCACCCGCTCCTCTCCTCTCCTTTCAGACCCTCAGTTATCAAGGTCAGGGCCGTCAGGTTGAAGTAGGGAGACAGAATTGGCCTGGAGCAATCCGCTCCCAGCGTCCGAGCAAAGGGGTGCAACAGGAAAGCTATCACCTTAGCTGAGCATTTTGGGCTGCCCTGGGTTCGAGCTCATCTAAGCCACAGGAGTTTCCTGTTCTCAGGAATGAAAGACAGCTCAAAGCCCCGAGCCTACACCCAGGCCCGAGCCTGCACCCAGGCCCCAGGCTTCACCCAGACCCCAGGCTTCACCCAGGCCCCAGCCTTCACCCAGACCACAGCCCCCAGCCTGCACCCAAGCCCCAGCCTGCACCCAGACCCCAGCCTGCACCCACGCCCCAGCCTGCACCCAGACCACAGCCTGCACCCAGACCCCAGCCTGCACCCAGGCCCAAGCCTGCACCCAGACCGCAGCCTGCACCCAGGCCCCAGCCTGTACCCAGGCCCCAGCCCCAGCCTACACCCAGACCACAGCCTGCACCCAGACCCCAGCCTGCACCCAGGCCCAAGCCTGCACCCAGACCCCAGCCTGCACCCAGACCCCAGGTTTCACCCAGACCCCAGCCTACACCCAGACCCCAGCCTGCACCCAGACCCCAGCCTGCACCCAGACCCCAGCCTACACCCAGACCACAGCCTGCACCCAGACCCCAGCCTGCACCCAGGCCCAAGCCTGCACCCAGACCCCAGCCTGCACCCAGGCCCAAGCCTGCACCCAGACCCAGCACCCAGACCCCAGCCTGCACCCCCAGCCTGCACCACCCAGCCTTCACCCAGCCACAGCCACAGCCTGCACCCAGGCCCCAGACTGTACCCAGACCCCAGCCTGCACCCAGACCCCAGCCTGCACCCAGGCCCAAGCCTGCACCCAGACCCCAGCCTGCACCCAGACCCCAGCCTGCACCCAGACCACAGCCTGCACCCAGGCCCCAGCCTGCACCCAGACCACAGCCTGCACCCAGGCCCCAGCCTGCACCCAGACCCCAGCCTGCCCCCAGACCCCAGCCTGCACCCAGGCCCCAGCCTGCACCCAGACCTCAGCCTGCACCCAGGCCCCAGCCTGCACCCAGGCCTCGGCCTGCACCCAGGCCCCGCCTGCACTCAGGCCCCGGCCTGCACCCAGACCTCGGCCTGCACCCAGACCTCGGCCTGCACCCAGGCCCCAGCCTGCACCCAGGCCCCAGCCTGCACTCAGGCCCAGCCTGTGCTGTGGTGTCTGCACCTGGGTGGTGTCTGGCTCCCTGAGCTCAGGGAGTTTCCATGTCTGACACTGTTAAGACACTCGGGCTTCACGCCAGTCCTTCTTTGGGGCGTTACACCAGGCACATACCCTCAGAAGGTGACATGGAGAGCATTTCCTAAGAAGCCTATAATTTTATCGTGTCTGAAAAATAGTATGTTGTGCACTGAAGTAAGCCCACGCCCCTCTCTGCAGACACCATGGCCAGGGACAGTGCTGTTGACCAGGCTGTAGCATTTCCACGTAGGAGACAAGCCTCTTTTCTAAGGGGTCGAATAGGCCACAAATGGCGAAAATAAATGTTTTTCTTCCAGCACTGGGGATTAAACCCCAGGATGCTCTACCATTGACCTACACCCCGGTTTTTATTCTGAGACAGGGTCTTGCTACATTGCCCAGGCTGGCCTTGAAGTCGCTGTCCTCCTGCCTCAGACCCCTGAGTCCTGGGTCGCAGGGTGTGCACTACACCTGGCTCCGAACAGAACCTGAACCTCCAGGTATTCGGCAGCCCCGAGGAGGGGCACCAACCCCGCCTGAGGTGGGGTGCTGGGCCTTCACGGGTGGCCCAGGGGATGAGCGGACGCTCCGTGTGTCCCTGGGAGGGGACCCAGGGTTCTGAGGTCCAGGGATTTGGACGTGAACTGCCTGTGGGGAAGGACTGGACCTGGAGCTGGGCTCAGCTGCTGAGGGCGTGGCAGAGGGAAGCCAGGACTGCGAGGTGCAGGAATCGCAGCCCCAGACGGGCAAGAGGCGGAGGTCGGTGGGGACAGGAGGAACGCGCTCCTGCCTCCTTCCGCTCCCCGTGACCCACGGTCCCTCGCTGGGAGCAGTCAAGACGTTTTGAAAGCAGGCCTTTCCCCTGCTGCCACAGCTGTCCTGAGACAGGGTGTGTGTGCGCCTGTCTCCGTGGCGGGGCCGCGGGAAGGAGGCAACCTGGTGCAGGTCCCGGCCAGGCCGGTGGCTAATGCCACCCTGTGTCATCGCCGTGAGGTCGGGCCTCAGGCTGCCCATCATTTTCACCTGCCTTCTTCCTGTGAATGCCCCTTACTTAGCCTAGACCCCTCACAGGAAGAAGGGAGGTGCGCTTCCTGTGCTGCGGGGCAGGGGCAGCCTGGCCTGCGACAGGTGGTGGGGCGTGTGGGGAGGCTCACGTGGCCGCGCTGCTGGCCTCTGACCGCCTTTCTCATCCGCCCAGTCCCCTGCGGGTCTCCGGCTCTGTGGATTCTGCCAGATGTTGCACTCAAGCCTGTGGAATCCAGAGCAGCGGAGGGAGGCTGCACTCAGATCCCGGGACTGGCGCCCCAGGCTGCTTTCTCTGGCTTTCTTGCCCTTTCTTCCCGAGTCCAGAGAACTGGGTTTTGTCTGCAGCGAGCATCTCCCCCTCCCAGCTAGAGCCTGCAGGACTGGGGTCTGTGGCTGCCGAGAGGGGCGAGGGGGAGGGAAGGAAGAGGAGCCGGGCGCTGGCTGCCTGGTGACGTGCCCGGCTGCGCTGAGGGCGCTGATAAAGGGGGAGGCGGCCACCGTGGGTAGGATGGCTCCAGCCACGCACAGTGGAGCCAGCCCTGGCCCTTGACCGGAGAGGATGATCAGGCTGCCACACAGAAAACTGCAGAAACTGTTTCTCAGGAAGGTAAGGGACAGCACGGCACCTTTTACTACTGCAGGGACTGGCCAGTGTGAGGGAGCTCGGCCAGCGAGGGCCCAGGAGGGGAGGGACACCGACTTCTGGGCAGAGAGCTTTCATGCCCGTTAGATGGAAAGTGCACCAGGCAGCAGGCTGCGGGTGTCCGCGGAGCAGGGCATCTCTGGGCACATCTCTCCCTCGTCCGCCGCTCTTGTTTGGGGTGTGTTGGAGCCAAGGTAAACTTGATCTTGTTCGTCTGTGGCCTTTTCCCAAACACGGGCAAGTGTGACACACAGCCCTTGTTTAGAAGGTGACAGAGGTGATGCTCACCGGTACTAAGAAGCTGATTTTTAGGTGGAGAGAATCAACCCATTAATATCTAGCAGTTTACCATTAAAAATCCTGTTTGCTTTTTAAAAATGATTTGCTACTGTGATAAAATATACCCAACAGAAGGTACCACTGTAATCATTTTTTAAAAATATTTTTTATTTGCTTTTGTTTTACACAATGCAATGCATTTGTGTTTATGTGGTGCTGAGGATCGGACCCGGGCCGTGCACATGCTAGGTGAACGCTCTACCGCTGAGCCACAACCCCAGCCCTATAATCATTTTTATGTGTCCAGTTCAGGGCCAGTAAGCACACCCACACTACCGCGTGGCTGTCACTACCATCCACCTCCAGAACCTCATCTGCCAAACGGAGACCCTGCCCCAGTGGGCGCTGGCTCCCCTCTCTAGCCCCCAGATCTGCCCATTTTCAAGTTAAACAATCCACATGCATTTTCTGTCACCTGCAGTAAGAATGCGTCTGTTCGTGGTCCGAAGTGTAAGCGCGCCTCCATCCATTTCTAGGGCTTATTAGAGAATTATTTCTAATCTGATGTTGCATACCTCTTTTTAAAAAGGGAAAGCATCAAACACCCTTTGAAAATTCACTGCACACCCAGGGAGACTTGATGTGTGAGTCTTAACCTTTTTCAAAGAAAATCTGACTTTCCAACTAGGTGCACACAGCTTTTCCCAGCGTGAGGAGACATGTTCTGATTTTCTGGTATCAGGGCAGAGCTCTAAGTGGCCTATGCTTAGGTATTTGAAGGTTCGTGTTAATAGTCTTATGTTTGGAGATCTTTGCATATGAAAATAGAGTTTAAGGTGAAATCATGGTTCACTCTTAAAATGAGTCCTAAACCAATACTTGTGATGACTTCATAAGGTGAGTGAAGGTCGTCTCCATCTGCTTTGGGGTTAAGAATGCTGACCCCTAGTGACTTAAGTGTCATGGCTGGAGTCAAAAGCACAGGCCTCCGCACAGGCCAGTCCCAGCCCTTGGGTCTGTTTCTTCCTGGGGACAGCTTCTCCTGGGAGCGCTTGCTTTATCAAGTGACCGACCGTCATGTCTGGGGGTGGGCATCAACACTCGCCTTTTCCCAAAGACTTTTTAAAAGCTCAGCATGTTCACGTGAGGCTAAAAGTGGAGGTCGAGGGCCAGGTGGAGGAGATGAGGCAGGAGAGGAAGGCAGCGCGCTCAGCCTGAGGTCGGACGCAGTGCGGCCAGGGCCTGTGGGACACGTCTGTTTCCACGCCTGAGCCCGGGAGAACGTCCCCAGAGCCTCAGCAAGAGGACACTCCACAAAGACGGGAACAACACCCTCACCCGGCTTCTCCTGAGCACCCCAGTGCTCCTGCTCCTCCTGCTCCTCCGGCTTCTCCGGCTCCCTCTCCTGCTGGCCCGCCCAGTGCTTCCTGCGGTGGCCCTGTGTGGGGTGGCGTGCCCCTGTCGGTGGCCCTGTGTCGGGGGGCGTGCCCCTGCTCGGTGGCCCTGTGTGGGGTGGCGTGCCCCTCCTCGTAGCCCCATCGCACCATGAGCAGGCGTCCCCGGAGCCCGGGCCTGCGGTTCCTCAGTAATCACAACACCTGTCTTTGTGAACGCTGGCAGCTGTTTTAAAACTGGCAGCTTTTGTTTATTCAAGACTCTTTCCCCACATATGCCACGAGAATGCCAAGGTGGGAACCCCCGTCCTGTGTGACAAAGTGCCGCCAGCGCGGGCCTCAGCAAAGGCTGCGTGCGTTGCCCGCTCCCCGAGGGGTGGGGTCTGCGTGGCTGGGGCTCTGGGGCCGGTGGTTGAGGGAGGGAGTGAGGGACAGAGCTGCAGACGAGGTCCGGTGCGCAGAGGCGCTGCTGTCCGGAGGGCGCTCTCGGCATCCGCGTGTCGGCTTGGTGGGTGTCTGGCCAGGTCTCCTGAGCGTCAGAGAGGTGCCGTCTCCACGCGGGAGTCCCGGAGCCTTGGACGCCTCCTGCCACTGAGCCCTGACAGCTGTGTGGGCTTCCCGTCTCGTGGCTACTGAGGCTGGTGACGCTGTCCTGGGGTTGGCACCGCGTTAGCGAAGTCTGGCTGCCTCTGTGGAGGTGCAGTGCCACCTGGCTGCCCCCAGGGAGGCCGTTCCCGCACAGGGCCAGGCGCCGTGGGCTTCTGTGGCTGGACTCACGCGAGCCGAGGAGTGGCTCTAAGCACAGAGTGATGCCAGAGAGACAGCGGCAGATGGCTGATAACCAGGCCAGCACGAGGTGGGGCCTGTGTTCGGCATGAGGCAAGGAAAGGACTCCCGCAGGAGTGCACCATCGTGGGTCTTTACAGAGCCTCGTTTTCTGGAGTTAAGACTAAAGCTTTGTTTGTAAGGGGTTCAGCACAGAACGGACACACTGTCAGTGCCACACTGAGACCAGCGCTGCAGCCTCTGTCCCGCCTGAAGGGCTCCGGGACACTCACTGTGAGTCTTGGTTTGTGCCCGGCCCAGCAGTGCCACCAGGAGCAAGGAAGACGGCCTCTCTGCAGCTTGAGCCCAGCAGGGCGCCAGCCCTGGCCCTCCCGCGAGGCAGTTAGCAGGAGGAGGGGTCTTCCTTGGGCCTGCCTGTGGGCTGGCACCTCGCCCTGCCTTCCGGAGCCTGAGCCACACGAGTCCCAGCCAGCAGAGCCACGCGGCGGGTGGAGGAGGGTCTGTGAGGCCGAGCACGGGAGCTTCCGAGCCAGTGGGGGTCAGGCCACCGACACCCCAAAGTGTGTGCTCTCTCTGACCCAGATTTTGCCAGGAAACAAATGACAACAAACGCAAAATTATTGGAAAATTGGGGAAGAAAAATCACACAAGAGGGTGAGCTGGTGTGGGGGGCAGAGGGAGAGGCCTGGGTTCCAGTCCTGCTTCGCCCTGGAGCAAAGCCAGCTCTGTTGCCTCGACTTTCTGTCTACAGAGAGGTCTGAGCACGCACCCCTCACTCCAAGACAGGCCCCGTTGGTGACGCCCACCGTCATCCTGGGTCTGTCCGCCCTGAATTAATCTACATATCCCATAACCATCGATACACTTGGCCAGTGTCACCTTTTGGAGCAGCCCTCTCCCCGTGTCTTTACTGTCTTATGCATAAAATAACCTCTCTCTCTCTCCCTGAAAATCTGCCTCAGTTTATTCTGGTTTGTCTCTTTGGACCTGAGCCTGTCCCCTCGTCCTGATCTGGACGGGCTGCAGGCCCGCAAGCCTGGCGTCCTCTGGACAATCCCGGGTGAGCTTCGTGGACGTGATTGGGGCGTGGGCTCCTCCTGGGGGGCTCCATCCTGTAACAGATGGGCCTAGCCCGTGGAGGTGCTTGTGCTGGACACGAGGATCCCAGCAGGACTCAGCGAGGGGGTCGAGGGAGAGCCCAGCAGGGAGCCCCTGTCCTCCACTGCCACGGTTCCCAGGCCTCCCGTCACGGACAGGCCCCGCAGGGCCAGAGCTGCGCTCGTGGAACTCCGCAAGGGGCGGGCTCACATCTGCAGGCAAGACCGTGAGCCTGCGGGGCGAGCGCGGGTGGCCCTTGGAGTGGGACGCTGAGGGGTCTGCCTACCCGGCCTGGGCAGGCTCGTGCTCTCGCAGCCCTGCAGTCCCGGGAGGCAGGCTCCCCAGCTGCTGGTGTCTGGTGCTTGGAATGTGTGCCTGGTCCGTGTCACGACACGCACCTGCTAGCGTCCTGGACTCTGGAAAGGTGAGAGTGCCCTTTGTAGGATGACGGGACAGGGTCTGGTGCCAGAAAGACCACGCAGGACTGGCCAAGGCCTACAGGCTGAGCTACCTATGATGGAGCACCACAGAATCTCAGGGGAGGGTCTGCAGGGCCTCCGGGCAGCTGAGGACGGGCAGGCGCTGGGAGCAGGGCCTGGGAGGGCCTGGGGACTCCAGCCCGTCCCATCCACCTGTGGTGTTTGTGGTACACCAGGCAGCCCAGCGTTTGCCTGGTTCCGGGAGACACTGGAGCGCCAGGAGGGGACAGCCCATCAGGCAAAAGGGCAGCGCATCTCGATGGGGGACAGCCTTGGGACTGAGCCCTCCCTGTGGGATTGGTCCCCAGCTCTGGGTGGAGAGTGGGAAGTGACTGGGTCTGCTGCCAGCTCGCTGGCTGCTGGGGCACCCTCAGGTTTGGTGACAGAGTGCTGACTGTGAGGACAGAGGACAGGGAAGCGCAGCTTGGGCTTCCCGCTATCCCTGCTGCACCCCAGGTTTTAAAATGTGGATCTAGCCTGAAAAGGAGAGTTTGGAATAGGAGCACCCCAGACCTGTGGTGTCCCTGGCCTGGGAGAACAGGCGCGTCCGGGCCTCTGGAATGTTCTCGAAGCCCGCCCCACACTCTGTTGACCAGCTTCTCCACCGACGGAGAACTTGCAGGGGCAGAAGACCCCCGAGGACAGGGGACGGAGAACTTGCAGGGGCAAAAGACCCCCAGGGACAGGTGACGGAGAACTTGCAGGAGCAGAAGACCCCCGGGGACAGGGGACGGAGAACTTGCAGGGGCAGAAGACTCCCGGGGACAGGGGATGGAGAACTTGTAGGGGCAGGAGACCCCCGGGGACAGGGGAGCCTCAGGGCCACAGTGCAGGTGTCTGCAGGCCCGGCGAGGGCTGGCACCGCTGGGGGACCAGAGCAGGCCAGCCGCCAGCACTGCCCTGCACTTCGCCTGTGTCCCCCCTTGCAGGGCTGTGTCTGCAGGCCTCCATCCCCGAGACAGGCTCTGTTCCCTGCACCGCCAGCTGCAGGGTGGGGGCTGGGCTTTCTTGTCTGGAAAGTCGTTTCACACAGCACGGGACGGTATGGCTGGCCCAAAAGTGCCCCTGGGACCTTGAGCAGCCAGAGCCAGGGAGAAGGGCCTGCCCACAGAGTGCCACCTCCGAGCAGCTGCAGCCGGCGCTGCCCTGGCCCTGCCTCTCTAAACAGAGATGGCACAGCGTGGAGACCTGGCACCCAGGACTCAGCTGATGGGGAGAGTTGGGCCACCAGCCCGAGTGGCCGTGTTTGGAGAGAGGGCCCTTAAAGAGGTGAATGAGGGAAGAGGAGGCTGTCGTGTGGCCCTGGTCCAGCTGACCAGTGTCCTTGTCAGCAAAGGAGACTAGGACACAGACACACAGGGACAACCGTGGGAGGACACAGGGAGAAGACGCTGGCCGCCAGCCAAGGAGCGGCACAGGAGTGACTGGCCCTGCCGACCTTGACCTCAGACCCCAGCCGGCACCTGGGAATAGTGCCTGTTGTGCCCCTCCAGGGAGGAGGGGGCAGCGCGGCCCCGGCCAGTGCTTGAGGAAGGCGGTGCCCGGGGCTGAGGGTGCCGCTCGTCTGCAGCCCGGTGGCTCCGGTCACTCCCCGACAGCGTGACTGTCTGCTCTCAGCTTTGGCACGAGTGGGCACAGAGCCAGGGTCTGGAGGGCTCTGGCTGTGTGTTGCTTGGGTGCACGTGTGTGTGAGTGTGTGTGAGCGTGTGCACACGCGCAGGGCCCTGGCCTCCTGGATCTAGGAGACCGTCACGCCCCACATGCTCTCCTCTCCGGCGGCCCCAGCTCGGCTCCCGCAGGCCCTGGAGACAGAGGCCTGCGCTGTCTTCCCCTAGCCTGTCACCATGGAGCCGTGTTCTGGAAGGAGGTGCTCCCGGGGCTCCCTGCCTGCCTCGAGGGCGCAGCTCCTGCCCCCTGGGCAGCGCTTGGCAGCTGTCCCCAAGCTCCCGTGTGTCCACAGCACGCAGCATGGCAACCCGTGGCGCAGCAGGCGAGGGTGCCTCAGAGGGTGACATAACACCACGCCTTGGCGACAGGCGCAGGGGCCCGGCCGGCCCGGGAGTCCCCGGCTGCAGGAGCGTCTGCCCTCAGAGACGTTTTAAAGAGGAAACTCTCCAGGTCAGTGGGTGGAACTTCACGAATGCAGAGTGCCCCGTGAGAGGGAGAGGTCGCCCAGGGGCTTGGTGTGACCCGGGAGCAGAGCCAGCTGGTGCACCAGGTGCCAGGCTGGGCACGGGGAGCTGTGCTGTGGTGTCCTCCCCGCGAAACACTTTGGTGGCTGAAGGGGGAGGCGCACCAGAAACTGGCTGGAAAAAGAAAAAGTCCAAACCTGCACTTGGCTCACTCGGCATTTCTGCTGCTGAGAGATGGGCCGCTCGACTGGCTGCCTCGGCCGGCCTGGGGCAGGCCTGGCGGGGTTTCTTTTGTTTTTTTGTCTGTGAGCGTCTGCCCTCAGAGACGTTTAAAGAGGAAACTCCAGGTCAGTGGGTGGAACTTCACGAATGCAGAGTGCCCCGTGAGAGGGAGAGGTCGCCCAGGGGCTTGGTGTGACCCGGGAGCAGAGCCAGCTGGTGCAAGTCCAGGTGCTCAGGCTGGCACGGGGAGCTGTGATTGCTGTGGTGTCCCAGGGTCCCCGCGAAACACTTGGTGGCTGAAGGGGGAACTGGGAAAAGCACCAGAAACTGGCTGGAAAAAGAAAAAGTCCAAACCTGCACTTGGCTCACTCGGCATTTCTGCTGCTGAGGAGATGGGCTGCGCTCGACTGGCTGCCTCGGCCGGCCTGGGGCAGGCCTGGTTTGTCCCTGAAGGCCCAGAGTGAGGAAGGAGGGAGGAGCAGCAGAGGCCCCCCTCTGCAGAACCCTCGCGCACAGCGAGACGGAGTGGCCGGGTGGACAGCAGCGTCTCGAGGTCCTCACGTCTGTGCGGGCATGTCTCACTAGACCTGGGCACCAGGGCCCGCAGCAGGTCCCTGGGGCCGGGTCACAACTGATGGGCTCTTTGCAGGGTAAGCAGCCCTGCTGCCGTGCAGCTCCAGGCCAGAGCCGCCCGCCCGTGTCAGATGTGCAGGGCCCTGAGCGCCTGTCAGTCGTGCTTTCTAGGTCTCGTGCCCACTGACAACGCAGGACAGCTGAGCAGCGGAGACGGCGTGGCTTCAGGCTTGCTCTTCAGCCTGGGGGCTGGGCGGTGATCTCCACCGAGTCCTCCGGCCTGGACGCTGATCTGGCTGTTGGAGCCCAGGACAGTGCAGGGACCTGTGAGCCTGAGAGCCCCGGTCAGCTTCCCCAGCCCACGCCCATGGTGGCCGCAGCTTTGTCCCAGGAGGGGGGCCTGCCTGAGGTCTCCGGCCGGCAGCTCCTGCGCCCAGTGCTGGCTCACTTGGCTGCAGGGGCTTGAGCCAGCGGCCGGGGACACGCGGAACCAAACAGCAGAGTGCTGCAGCTGGGGCCACTCACTCCCGTCCCTTCCACCTTCAGACCGTCCTTAGGGCTGGCAGTGGCTGTTTCGTCCCAGCTCTTCAGCCGGTCCTGCGTGTCCCAGAGAGTCCTAGCCCAAGCTGGGGGAGGATGGTGGCCTCTTCCAGAGCCTTTGGGCACAGTGACGCCTGCCTCCATTCCAGGAACCTCCTGGACACAGAGAGCCGGGCTCCTTCCTCGGGGCTTCACAGGCAGGGATAGCACTGCAGCGTCCTGCAAACCAGTGACAAAATAAAGAGAAACTCTGCCCACAGGGGTCAAATCAGGTAGTCGATTAAATAGCGCAGTCAGTTGAATGGTGAACTATGTAGGCATTGTGAGTTGCAAAAAGACACGGTGTGGGACCTTCCCGCATCCAGTAGAGGGACAGCGCAGAAGAGAGGGTGTCTGGGAAGGAGGCTGAGGGAAGAGGTGTGGATGAGTGACAGGCTTCCACGTCCCAGCCGAGCAGGTCCCGCACAGCTGCCGTTCTGGGGAGCGCAGGACTCATCACAGGTCTGCTGGGCTGACTTCCCTCGTGGTGCCTTGCCAACAAACGTGTCCCCTGCTGTTGATGAGAGCTTAGCTCTGGGCCTCCTTAGGACTCAGTCGAGGACCCTTCTGCCACAGCCTTCCCTCTAGAAGAAGTGTTCTTGCACACAACCAGGGAATGCATCCAACGTTTCTCCATGAAGACAGCTCCTCCAAGGCCCACCTGTCCACAGGCTGCTGGGCACACATTCTGGAACCCCTGTGGGCAGTGTCCTGCAGGACTTTCCTGATGGCCCTGCTGGTTTGGGCCTCAAGGTGCTCAGCCCGACTGGGTCTTCCTTGGGCAGCTGATTGTCAGCACACTGCTGGTGACACCAGGCCCTAACTCAGTTGAGATGCATCATCAGGGGCCTTCGGAATCACTTACCCACCAGGCACGTTCACTTTTGTGTGTCCTCTTCTTCTCTTTGGGGTGATTTCAGTGCAGACAAGTCCAGAGGCGACTGCCCTTCAACCTCGAGCACAGACACGGTGCGCGAGCTCCGGCAGCCGGGCGGCGGCGGGTGTGTTCAGAGCCCCACAGGATCGTGCTGGTGCCCAGAGCTGCTCGCTCCCACCCAACCCCTGCCCCCAGGCAGCCGCTGGCTGGGGTCTGTTCTGTAAGCCTCTGGTCCACGTTTCCCGTTTCATGACGTGTGTGAGCGACCGTGTGTGAACACCGTGTGAGGACGGCCAGGAAGCAGCTCGTGGGGCTGAAGCCTCACCTGTGCAATCTGGGTATACCTGTCTGCTCATCTCCTGTCCGTCCCCTTCCTGGCTGCCAACTCCGTGCGCAGGGGTGGAGTTGAGCCACTGTGCCTGCGCGTTCTCGGCTGGCTGCGGGTGTTGCCCAGGGCTCAGGTCCGCATTCCTGCTGACAGACGTCTGCAGACAGTTTGACCGTCTTGCTGACTGCAGTGTCTAGCTGCACATGGCCCTGTCACTGGCCAGGCTGATGACCGCTCACCCCTCTCTTTGTTTTCCTGCGGGCAGTCTTTCAGTGACTCCTGGCATTCTTTCTGACTTCTGGAAGTCAATGCCTTGTTGCAATTCTGCAAACACCGTCTATAGTTTTCGGTCTTTAACTTTGCCTGCATGCAAGGTCTTTTGAAGTAAGAAAGTTTTAAGATATTCAAACCCATCCATATTTTCACAAGTTTTAAATATTCTTTAAGATGCTTTCCCCATTTATGAACATAAAAGCTGGCTGTTCTTCTGATCTTGCACTGTTGTACTCAAGGTGATTTTGCATGTGATGTGATATAGGAACTTAATTTTGTTTTTCCCATAGAAAGATAATTATTTTTCCTGGATCAGTTGGACAGCCCATCCACGAATAGTCCGTTTCCTGCAGCTACTTCTGTTCATATGATTCCACTGGTTTTAGGCGTACCTTTTAGGTGCTGTGAACCCCTCAGTCAACAGTAAGCAGATAACGAACTTGTCCTGGAGCGAGGCCCTGGTCGGTGTGCTCATTTGAGCTGTGATTCCCAGCAGTGCTGGGCTTGGTTCCACTGGCTCGTGGTGCCCTGGAGAGGCAGTGGGCTGGAGTAGGGCAGGTCTCTGATGTCCACCACGCCCTGTTGCTGTGTGCAGCCCTGTCCTGTGTTCTGTGTGGACCAGAGATGGCCCGGTGGAGGTTCCATGAACACTTAATGAATAAGTATGCCCCGCAGGAAGTGGCGAAGGGGCTCCCATGCCAACAGTGGAGGGACGCAGTGGGTTTGAAGCAGGGCCATTGTATGGAGGGGATTCGGTTCACTCTGACTGTCCCCTTGCTACCGTGGGCCCCAGGGATGGAAGGCATGCGGGGCCGGGTCCCCCATGCACACCTAGTTCTTTTCCAATTCAGAACCTTTCCAGGAGGGGGCTGCGTCTGTCCAGAGGGAGGGAAGGTGAGAATGTGATTGGCCTTGACGACCGTGGCTCTTCCTGGACCCAAGATTCCGGACCCAGTGACAGCCTCTTTGCAGAACGTAGTGTCCATGCCGTCTGTGCCCACCGGGCCCTGACTCAGACACAGAGCAGAGCTTGGCCCAAGCAATGGCGGCTGCCAGCCTGGTCTCTGGGCTCACAGGCTGGATGCCAGGGACAAGCCCCGGGATCCTCCGTGGGAAGGGGGAGTGTCCCCTCACAGGCTGCGCCTGGGACCCAGCTCTTGTGCGTACGGGGCTCCAGGCCCTGTGGTTTTCCTGGATCTCCTGTTCTTATCTGCTTGATGCAGTTTTGCACTCCAGCTTCAGATCTAGAGCTATTTAAATATAGAATCACACCATGAAAAATGTCAAGGAAAAGAGGAAATGTTAGCACCGTTGAAGGCGTCGAGCGCAGACAAGTCAGATCTGACTCAGCGCAGACGCTCGGCCTGTCGGGAGTGCGTGAAGATCTGCAGCTCTTGGAAACTCTATTTCTGAGGTAGAGTGTTTTTCCCTCTCTCTCCCTTTAAAAGCAACTCTCGGGTCTGTCTGCAGTCTCCAGCGGAGCAGTGCATCCTGACCAGCTGCGTGGATTTCTTTAACCCAGGAGGGTTGTGTGCGCTTTCATCTGTGAAATGGAAATGATGTTGGTAACTACTTCTAAGGCTCCAGTTGACTAGTCCACCTCACGAGGCCACATGATGAAGGCACCTGAAATCACAGTGCTCCCTGCTGCCACTGTGGCCACTGAGCTCCTGGTCCCCATGGAGTGCCGTGGCTGAGGTCTGCCTCGGTCCCCTCACCGTGGCCCCCAGCTCAGCTCTGGGGAAGCCCTGCCGGAGGCCTCCCCTTCTCTCCAGCTGCCCTCGGGCCTCCCTCCAGAGCTCCCTTCCCAGCACCACCAGGCAACCAACTTGGGAAGTTGACCACTGGGTTCCCAAGATGCTGAGGGACTTCCCGGGGAGGCCTTTGGCCGGTGGAGTTGGAAATCTGTGGTTCCGTGTACTATGATGACGGTGATGAAGTAGAGACCCCTGAAGGACAGGAATGCAGGACTGCTCGGCAGCAGTGCACGCCCGTGCTTGTTGATAAGGAAAATACCAACGGCAGAATGCAGAACAGGAAGGTGCTGTAACCTGGAGATATGTTCTAGCGGGACGTGGGTGGTGGCCACAGGGCCCCACCCAGGGGAGTAGGGCAGACTGTGTTCAGTTCACTCTGAGGGTTTTTCTGTGATTTCCACTTTTTTTTTGCAATGAGAAATAGTGCTTTGTCCACAAATAGAAAAACAAGGTCATTTCTCCTTATGAAAAAGTAAATAATGAACAGGGTCTAACAAAAGGGACTTGGGGGGCTGGGCTTGTGGCTCTGTGGTAGAGCACTTGCCTTGCCTGCGTGAGGCACTGGGTTCGATCCTCAGCACCACACAAAAATAAAATAAAGCTATTGTGTTCACCTACAACTAAAAAATATATTTAAAAAAAAAAAAGGCAGGGGGACGTGGGCTCCAGTTCTGCTCACCGGGAGCGTGCTACTTAGGAGGGCGAATACACAGGAGGCACCTGCTGCAGGTGGGCTGGAGGAGCCCGCGGGCTTCAACAGGCTCCAGGCTGGGGTGGGGGGGGGGCTAGGGCTCCCTTTAGTGCCAACGGAGAGCAGCAACGCTGTCCCTAACCACAGGCGCCTCACCGTGTCACTGTCTGAAGGAAGTACCGGCCGGCGGGAGGAGAGAGGCCCAGTCGTCCCTCGGTGTTCTACTGCACAAGCCTCCAGGGCGAAGGGAGAGCGAGCTGGTCCCATTCCCGTCACCACCAGGCAGCCGCGGGGGGCGAGAGCCCAGACGAGCATGGTTCATCAGGTGGAGGCTGGTGGCCTTGCAGATTCAGTTGCTCCTGAGTCATGTCACAAGTGCAGCCTCGACTGGGCAACAGACAAGAAACAACCTCGGAGTTTAGTATCTTAGGATTTCAGAGAAATGGCAAACAGGAGCCTGCACGGTGGCAGGTGCTGCATCCCCGTCCCCCGGCTCTGCCACCTCAGCCCTGCCCTGCCTCCCCCCAGGCCCTGCTCCTGCCTCCCACTCTTCCACACGGGCTGTTGGTGTGGCCGCTTCAGAGATTTGCCAGGATCTTTGTCACTTGGGACCCCACAAAACGTGTTTCTAACAAGGCAATTGGTGCATTATGGCCTTGGGCCGCCTCACGCCCGTTACACTAGGTTCCTGGAGCCGTCTGTGCAGCATTCTCCTAAGTGGAGGGACAGTCCATCTGAGCGTGTTATCAGTTCTCCTCTGTAGACACCCAGCTGGTTCCTGGTTTTGTTTGGTGTTGTTTGCTTTTGCAAATAATTTCTGTGCATACATTTCCTTATGCATATGTGTGAGAATCTCTTTGTAACACGTGCTAAAGTGCAATGGCTGGGGGTGGACAAGTGACCCTGTCCAGCTTTCCTAGTACTGGATGATGGTTCTGCAGCATGGATAAGCCTAGTGACCTCTCAAAGTTGTTTACATTTGATGGAAATTTAACCTAAGGTTGTCTTGCCCTGAACCACAGCTCAGAAGCTGACTAAGAGAGAACTAAAGTAAGCGATACCACGAGGGCATAGACACCAAGTTTCAGAGTTTTTAAAAGAAGATCTTGGGCTGGGGTTGTGGCCTAGCGGTAGAGCACTTGCCTGGCATGTGTGAGGCCCTGGGTTCGATTCTCACACCACATATGATAAATGAATAAAATAAAGGTCCATCAACAATTCAAAAAAATATTAAAGTATTAAAATATATATATATATCCTGTCCATTTGAATGATGTCTCCCGATTGCTGGGATGAGAGGAGATGAACTCTGCAACGTTTTATCATTCTGGGAATGAAAAGACTGTCAAGGGGAAGGTGAGATCGCTTAATATTTCATGAGACAAATTTAGACAATACTTAAATGCCTTGATGGAGAAATTGTTTTATAAATACACATGGCGTTGCTGGGCGCCAGCTCCGCCTCGCTGCTGTCAAGCACGCTGTGCCCGCCACACGCTGCTTCCTGTGACTCGCAGCACCAGGGAGCCGGCAGGCCACCAGCTGCTCCGGATGCCGCTGGCCCAGAACCTGTGTTTAACTCCATCACGCTCCTTAGTGCTCGGGGCCAACCATGGCCGCGTGTTGTAATTGGCCCATAAAGGAACTGACTGCAAGACCCTCCTAGTTACTTTGCAGAGATCACCGAGCCTGTGAGCATGCGGTGATTATGCGCTGCTGAGCCGGAGGTGCCCGGAGGTGCCCGGGGTTGCTGGCAGTGTGGTTTTGTTCCCTGGAGGCTGAGTGGGAAGGAGACCTGCGTGCCTTCCATTAAATAAATGGCCCATAGGAAGAAGACCCTGGGGCCCAGCTGGAACACTCCCTCCATGCTGCTAAGGAGGGGGAAAGTAGGCTGAGGGCTGAGAGTGATGGGGGAGAGCTGGGAACCAGTGACAGGACCAACCGGGGCGACTCCTGTGATCCCCCAAGCTCTGCCAGGTGCTGCCCTGCTCCCACTTGCCTCCAGATAGCCCCATCTCTGTTTCTGATGCTGTGGTGCCAGGCAATGTGCCCCTGGCCCCAGGGCGTGGTGCCCAGGGTGGTCTGAGGAGCAGCACCTCTGCCTGGTGTCCCACCCTCCTTGCGACCCGAACCTTTGAGGCTAGGCACACACCACAGTGTGTGTTCCAGCAAGTTCTGTGGGTGCACACTTTAGCAGGAGGATGTATGATGATGATGTGTGATTGGCATGGACCACTTCAGTTCTTTCAAACTCAACGGAAGACCCTGTAGTCTGTCCAGGGATGTACAAGGGGCACCGTGTGGGCCTTGGGCCAGCCCCTGAAAGAGAAGAAGCTCCTGCTCATGACGTGAGCACCCTCGGGAGCAAGTGCCCCCAGCTCGCAGGGAGCTGCAGGAGAGGGACTGGTGGACGGGACTGACGGTGGACGCAGCAGAGGGGCGTGTCCTAGGAACTGGGGAACCAACCCCACCGAGTAACTGTGCTTTACGAGCATAGCTGGAGAACAGAGGAGTGGGGCTGGCCTCCACCCAGGCCCGGGGTCCCCGCCGCGAGCTCCTCAGCTGGCTGAGAGGATGGGGCTGTGTGTGGTAGTGGGGCAGCCTCCAGACCCTTCGGGTGTCTTGTCGAGGCACGCACACGCTCTGGAAGGGGAAGGAAGGCGGTCTTCGCACTGGCGCTGCCTGTGGCCTTAGATTTGGGGCAGAGAGCACGCGCCAACAGAGCGCAGGACCTGCCCGTGGGAGGTGATTTGGGGACCTGCTGCGCATCGCCTGGGGCTTGCAACCCGGGAGTCAGAGGTGGGGGCTCAGCCGAGTTCCCAGGCTGTGTGTGAGTCTCGCCCGGAGCCCTGGCCTCAGTTCAGAGTTCCCAGGCTGTTGCTTTTGTTATGACCTACAGATTGCCACGCGGTGGAGCGTCATCTGTGTGCTCGCCAAGTAGCCTGAGGGCGCGTTTGTTCACGTGACCTGCAGCCCACAGGTCTCTGCAGAAACGCGGGGTCACAGGCCACTTCCGCAGCTTGCTCCGGGGCTGAAGTGCTCTCCAGGCAGCTTTGGAGCAGGCTGCTTGAATCCTGCAGGACTCTCGGAAACCGCCGCTCCCCGGCCCCTGCTCCCCTCCCCCTCCTCTCCCGCA